>SJYF01000056.1:6498094-6508682 GCA_006410515.1 Procapra przewalskii
AAGGAGATCCAAGCAGTCCATTCTGAAGGAGATCAGCCCTGGGATTTCTTTGGAAGGACTGATGCTAAAGCTGAAACTCCAGTACTTTGGTCACCTCATGCGAAGAGTTGACTCCTTTGAGAAGACTCTGATGGTGGGAGGGATTGGGGGCAGGAGAAGGGGACGACAGAGGATGAGATGGCTGGATGGCATCACGGACTCGATGGATGGAAGTTTGAGTGAACTCCGGGAGTTGGTGATAGACGGGGAGGTCTGGCGTGCTGTGATTCATGGGGTCGCAAAAAGTCAGACACGACTGAGCAACTCAACTGAACTGATAGTATTTTTTCTGAAAAAAGTAAATAAAAATAATCAAAAATAAATAAAAATAACAAAAAATAAAATAGAAATAACCAAAAACAAATAAATGAATAAACATAAACAAATAAAAATAACCACTTAGAGTTATTTGACCACTTAGATCCTGGGAAAAGTGAGTGACCTCTGCCTTAGCCACAGGTCAGGAGTCACACAGGTGCTCACTTCTATCTCCTGCTTTCTGTGACTTGGGGTAGAGGGCTGTCCTTCCCCCATGAGAAATGGAATATTTCCTGCCATATCAGTAAACAATGGATGTCACAGTCATCAGTGATTGCAACCACCGCCAACGGTGACCCCTGAGAAGACAGGGAAAGAATGCCAGCCATCTAATAGCCATCATCCCTACTGTGAGTCCTCAGGAAACCTAGGATGTGAAAACAGGATACTGGCCCCAGATATGAGATGTATACCAAAGGAATGATTTCAGTGAGCCCAGACTGTTGCATCTACCCACACACAGAAAAGCTCTAAGTGCCTTAAAATATCTGGTTTTCCTTTAATTAGCAATAATCTTTTGACTTTCAGACCACCCACCTTTTGCTCCAAAAAAAAAAAAAAAAAAATTTTTTTTTTTTGCTTCCCTGGGATTTTTTTAAAATTTATTTTTTAATTGAATGCTGCAAATCTATATATCCTGCCTCCCCCACCACTTTGCCTCCTAAGAGTAGTTCTCTCAGGGTTACTTGAGATGCTGCCTCCCAGGCTTGGAGACCTAAAAATTCCTGCCAAATAAAACATAATTCTCAACTTTTGGGTCATGAGTATTTTTTAAGTTGACACCCAGCTGAATGCAAAGCAGCCTACCTCCACTGTTTCTGCAGATAACACATTTGTGACTTTATTTCATTTGCACGAATGTATGGAAACTGTAACTTTAATCAAAACAACCCTGGGTTTTCTCCCTAGAGTGGGAGCTTGGGCCTATTTCAGTCATAGTCTGCATATTCTGAATTTAATACACCAGCTCCACACCTCCCCACCCCCAGACACCACTTCACAGCAATCCCCCTTCCAGCTGATGTCAGGAGCCCAGCTTCAGCTGGGAGTGAGAAAGCTGAGCTGCCTAGTCAAGCAACCAGCCAGCCCCAAATGAAAGGAGTTAAACTTTGCATCACTTCCTACAGCCAGTGAAGCACTGACTTGGCCCCTGGGAACCAGCACCCTGGGAGGGATCAGCCCAGATGTGAGGCTTTTCTCACTTACTGAGGGAGCCCCCAAAAAAAGCCTGTGGCAGTTTATGGACCCTGAGCTGGAGGGGATGGCGGGGGGAGTGGAGGCTCTGAGTCCAGTGGGGTCATAGCAGGGGCACCCGAGGCAGACCCCTGCCCTCGACCCCAGAGAAAGAGGAGGAATGCAGCCTTGCAGAGCAGCCTGGAGGGTCTGGGCCCTGGTCTGCAGTTCCCCTCAGAGACTGCAATTCATTGGCTGTCACCAAACATGCCAGGGAGCACAGCTCCTCTCTGTCCTCCCCCAGGGATGGGGTTGGGGTGCTGTCAGGTAGGGACTTTGTCATTACTTGACCAGGCCTGAAAAAAAATTTACACTTGGGCTTCTCGAGGACCCAGAGTCCTCAGCCCAGGGTCTGCTGAAGGAGACCGCTCAGCATTCTCAGCCCTGAAACAAAGGCATCCACCCCTTGGGTTTGCCCAGCACAGCCCCGCTTCACACTCGTTGCCTGGTATAACCATAAACAACAGCCCCTTTCACCCTCCAAAGTTTCAGCCTCGGCTTGCCACCATAATAAAAGACTTTTCACTGACAAATGGCGCCCAGCTAATTCTTCCTTGAACAGTGACTACAATGAGTAGTTGTTTTAGACCCATGAATTCCTTAGAAAACGGTAGGCATCACAGAAGAACAGATAAACAAGATGTGGTATATCCACACAAAGGAAGATTATCTGACCATCCAAAGGAATGCAGTACCAGCACATGCCACAAGGATAAACCTCAGAAATGTGCTAAGAGAAAAGCCAGATGCAAAAACCCACGTACTACACAATTCCACCGACTCTACGGACATGAGTTTGAGCATACTCCGGGAGATAGTGAAGGACAGGAAACCCTGGTGTGCTGCAGTCCAGGGGGTCGCAAAGAGTCGGACACAGCTGAGCAAGTACAAGTATACAAGCATAAGAAAAGTCCAGAATGGGCCAATCTGTAGAGACAACATAGCTTAGTGGCTGGTTAGGTCTAGGAGTGGGTGAGTGTCTTTTGGGGGTAAGAGAAATGTTAAGACAGATGGTGGTGATAGTTGCAAAATTCTGTGAATACAAACACACAGGAAAAAAACCACTGAATTGTACACTTTAAGAGGGTGGATAACATGGTATGTAAATTACATCTCAATAAAGCTGTTATCAAAAGCAAACAAACAAGTTCTTACCCAGAAGCCCCCCATCAGTAGCCATTTGCAGAGAAGACTCTACAGTAGCGTCTGAGCACGTCTTTGTATTTGGCAGACTGGTCCTCCCAGAACCTTCTCCCCCATCACCTGCTACTCAGAGACCCATCAGCCACTGCACCAGCATCTCAGCTTTCTATTAACCTGGACCCAACCTCCATCTTCTCCAAACACCTGCCCAGTATTCCATTTGAAACAGCTGCAAGCTAATAAGTGAGCTCACATGAGGAGCTCAAGCATTTATTTGTTTCTACTTTCAGGGGATGGGCTCCATTAATCATGACCCAAGGAAGAAATGCTTTGCCTCGGGTCAGTGAATGTAAAAGAGTCCCTGTAAAGGTGGCATTCATGGGCCAGGCAGGGAGGGAGGCGACCCCCATGGCCCACCTATGAAAGGAATGTGGGCTTCACATGACTGCATGGTGATTCCATCCTCATGTGAGCCAAGTGTGCTGACGCAGACCATGCCTGAAAGCAGATGGCTGGGAGGGAACCCAGGTGGCCAGTTCTTGTTTAGTCCAGCAGTCCCCAATCTCCAGGATCTAATACCCGATGCTCTGAGGTGGCGCTGACATAATAATACTAGAAATAAAGTGCACAACGGCTTCCTTGGTGGCTCAGATGGTGAAGAATCTGACTGCAATGCAGGAGACTCAGATTCAATATCTGGGTTAGGAAGATCCCCTGGAGAAGGGAATGACAACCCACTCCAGTCTTCCGGAGAACTCCATGGACAGAAGAGGCTGGCGGGCTACAGTCCTTGGGGTTGCAAAGAATCTAATACAACACACGTGAAAGGTGCATCATGAAACCATCCTCCCCACTCCCCGGTCAGTGGAAGATTGTCTTCCACAAAACTTGTCCCGAGTACCAAAAGGTTTGGGACTGCTGGTTTAGCCTACCTGCTAGGTTACTCTGACCCTGTTTATCAAAGCTGGAAACTGCCTGATCCCCTGTGTTAGGGGAGACACAGACAGAAACCACTCATCCTGGCCAGGCACCACAGTATTATCACTATTTGCGTGAGTTACTTTACGACGGGAGAGCCTCGTAAGGAACACAGAACCAGAGCCACCACCAACCGGGAGAGATCGGAAAGGACAAAAGGAGACACCATGTGTCTTACCACCTCCTTCTCGCTGGCATCCACCTTGGTTGAGCAATGCATGCCCCACCAGGAACGATCCTGAGTCAGAGTGATTGACCAAAGACAAACAGGGAACTAACTCCATCACCATAAAACCCGAGGCAGCGAGCCACGTGGCAGAGCAGTTCCCCTGGGTTCCCACATCCTCCTACTCTCGGCCCGGGCTCCCCTTCCCAATGAAGTCTCTTGCTTTGTCAGCACGCCTCCTCGGACAACTTATGTCCGAATATTAGACAAGAGCCTGCTCTTAGGCCCTGGAAGAGGTCCCCCTTCCTGCAACACTTGAACGCCAAGCCTGTGTCCTGAAGGACTTCCTAGCTCACCCAGGAGCTTGCCTCTGATACCCTAACAGAGCCAGCCCGTGGAATGTTCCAGCATGTTCTGGCATGTTCCAGAGCCTTCCCTTGAATCTGTGCATTTTCCAGCAGACTTTTAGAACTGGAAGGATCAGCCTGCCTCTTTTTAGAGAAGAGAGGAACTCAGCCCAGAAAGTTGAAATGATACACCTCAGCCGTACAGCACGTTGCACGTGGCTCAGTGACAGTTCTTGATGGAGCTGCTTTCAGTTCTCCTGCTTCTCAAATTCAACAAGCTCATATGGCATACTTACTGTAACCCAGCACTGTACCAGTTCCAAAGACAGCAGTACTGAGGCTCAGCCCTCAAATTCTACCCTTGCTTTTAAAATATTACTTAATTACAAGTTATGTTTCTTATTACACTGAATGGTCATGACCTCATTTACAGATCCAATTTATGCTGCATTCACGATTCAGTCCAGTCCCTTCCTACCAACTATCACTTTATACAAATTGGCACTTTTAAAAAAAAAAACTGAGATGAAACCCTTTTAACATAAAATTATCTATTGTAAACCAGTGGGAGTTTGCTGTATGACTCAGGGAACCCAAAACGGGTGCTCTGTGAAAACCAAGAGGCACGGGAGGTGGGTACAAGAGGAAGGGGGCATGTGTATACCCATGGCCGATTCATGTTGATGTATGGCAAAAACGGTCACAATACTGTAATTATCCTACAATTAAAAATAAAATATAAATTAAAAAATTAGCTGTTGTACAGTGAACAAGTCAATGGCCTTTAGTACATTTCATGATGTACAACCACCCCTTCTATCTAGTTCCAGAATATTCTCATCACTCCCAAAGGAGACCCTGTGTCCATTAAGTGCTCTTCCTCCTCACCTGCAACCAATCTGTATGCAGTCTCTACGAAGTTATCTATTTTGCACATTCCGTATCAGTGGACTCATATAGGACGTGGCCTTTGTGACTGGCGTCTTTCACTGAGTGCCGTGTTGTCAAGGTTCATCCACAGGGTAGCAGGAGTCTGTGCTCCCTTCCTTTTGATGGAAATGTTTTTTGTTTTTTTTTTTTTATTTGATTGTTTATTTGGCTGCACCAAGTCTTAGTTGCGGCACGTGGGATCTTTTCTGTTGTGGCATGAACACTCTTAGTTGCGGCACGTGGGATCTAGGTCCTTGACCAGGGATCGAACCCCAGCTCCCGCATTAGGAGTATGTAGTCTTAGCCACTGGGCACCAGGGGAGTCTTGGAAATGGGCATATTTTATCTTTTAAAGACAGGTGCAACCCACTCCAGTATTCTTGCCTGAAAAATCCCATGGACAGAGCCTGGTGGGCTACAGCCCCAGAGGTCACAGAGAGTCAGACACGACAGAACTGAGCACTCACGTGGGCAGTGAAGGACACCCCAACTCCCAAACACAGGAAACGTTGGATTAAGCCCATGTACTTAGTGCAGGGGGTTCTCAGTGGGGTGATTCTGTCCCCGTGGGAACACTGAGCAACATCTGGAGAGTTTTTGGTTGTCACGACCGGGGCATGTGCTTCTGGTATCTGGTGAGTAGGGGTCAAGGATGCTCCTCAACATCCAACAAGGCACAGGACAGCCCCCACCCAAGAAAAGATCTGGACCCAGACGCCAGCAGTGCCGAGAGTGGGGCCCTCCCTTGGGCTGCCTTCAGTTCCTCCTCAGGCTGATCTGGCCCCAGGCCATATGGAGCAGCATTTCTTAAACTCACCTACCCTTAGGAACCAACTGGGTGCTTTTATATAAAAATACATATCACGGGCCCCTTCCCAGGCCTTCTGAATCCAAATCTCTGAGCAAAAGCCCCAGAAATCTGTATTTAATAAGACCAAGGTATACTTTATTAATAGGTTCAGAAGTCCTCACTAAGCTGTGGGTCACTCAGCAGCATATTCTGTGTCTCTGTTATTATTTTATCTGTAAAATGGTGAAGATGTTTTTCTTTTTCATCTGGAAGAGTTCTCGTAACATGCAAAACAATCCTAAAACGATGAAAGTGAAGTCACTCAGTCGTGTCCAACTCTTTGCAACCCCATGGACTGTAGCCCTACCAGGCTCCTCTGTCCATGGGATTTTCCAGGCAAGAATACTGGAGTGGGTTGCCATTTCCTTCTCCAGGAAATCTTCCCAACCCAGGGATTGAACCCAGGTCTCCCACATTGTAGGCAGACGCTTTACCATCTGAGCCCCCAGGGAAGTCCAAATGATGAAATTCTTACTTAAATTCCCCAAGACCAAGGAGGCTATCTCCTTGCACACTGTTGCTGTTATTCAGTGGCTAAGTCATGTTCGACTCTTTTGCAACCCTGACATAGCCCGTCAGGCTCCTCTGTCCCCATCGGATTTCCCAGGCAAGAATACTGGAGTGGGTTGCCATTTCCCGAACCAGGGATCCAGTCCAAATCTCCTGCATTGCCAGGCTAATTATTTACCCCACTGAACCACCTGGGAAGACCTCCCTGCACATTACACGCTCAGTAAACCTTTACTGAAAAAGGGGAGGCAAGATTGATTCTATCCCATTAACAGTAGACCAGGGCCTTAGACCTGTATCCGCGTGTAGGCTTCCCTGGGCCCCTCTGTCCTTAAAACTAGTCCTATATTAAAAGGTATATTTTAAGGCTGCATTGATAAGAAGAGCAATATAGTCCACATTAGAGTCATTATTATATGTTCATTATTATTTTATTCAGGCTTTTACCTCCTATTAAAAAATTCTGGACTCTGTGGGAGAGGGAGAGGGTGGGATGATTTGGGAGAATGGCATTGAAACATGTATAATATCATGTAAGAAACTAATCGCCAGTCTAGGTCGGATGCAGGATACAGGATGCTTGGGGCTGGTACACTGGGATGACCCAGAGAGATGGTATGGGGAGGGAGGTGGGAGGGGGGTTCAGGATTGGGAACTCATGTACACCTGAGGCAGATTCATGATGATGTATGGCAACACCAATACAGTACTGTAAAGTGCCTTACAAATAGCTATGAAAAGAAGAGAGGTGAAAAACAAAGGAGAAAAGGAAAGATATAAGCATCTGAATGCAGAATTCCAAAGAATAGCAAGAGATTAGAAAGCCTTCTTCAGTGATCAATGCAAAGAAATAGAGGAAAAGAACAGAATGGGAAAGACTAGAGATCTCTTCAAGAAAATTAGACATACCAAGGGAACATTTCATGCAAAGATGGGCTTGATAAAGGACAGAAATGGTATGGACCTAATAGAAGTAGAAGATATTAAGAAGAGGTGGCAAGAATACACGGAAGAACTGTACAAAAAAGATCTTCACTACCCAGATAATCACGATGGTGTGATCACTCACCTACAGCCAGACATCCTGGAATGTGAAGTCAAGTGGGCCTTAGAAGCATCACTACGAACAAAGCTGGTGGAGGTGATGGAATTCTTATAGAGCTCTTTCAAATCCTGAAAGATGATGCTGTGAAAGTGCTGCACTCAATATGCCAGCAAATTTGGAAAACTCAGCAGTGGCCACAGGACTGGAAAAGGTCAGTTTTCATTCCAATCCCTAAGAAAGGCAATGCCAAAGAATGATCAAACTACTGCACAATTACACTCATCTTACATGCTAGTAAAGAAATGCTCAAAATTCTACAAGCCAGGCTTCAGCAATATGTGAACCGTGAACTTCCTGATGTTCAAGCTGGTTTTAGAAAAGGCAGAGGAACCAGAGATCAAATTGCCAACATCCACTGGATCATCCAAAAAGCAAGAGTCCCAGAAAAATATCTATTTCTGCTTTATTGACTATGCCAAAGCCTTTGACTGTGTGGATCACAATCAACTGTGGAAAATTCTGAAAGAGAAGGGAATACCAGACCACCTGACCTGCCTCTTGAGAAATCTGTATGCAGGTCAGGAAGCAACAGTTAGAACAGGACATGGAACAACAGACTGGTTCCAAATAGGAAAAGGAGTATGTCAAGGGTGTATATTGCCACCCTACTTATTTAACTTCTATGCAGAGTGCATTATGAGAAACGCGGGACTGGAAGAAACACAAGCTGGAATCAAGATTGCAGGGAGAAATGTCAATAACCTCAGAGATGCAGATGACACCACCCTTATGGCAGAAAGTGAAGAGGAACTAAAAAGCCTCTTGATGAAAGTGAAAGAGGACACTGAAAAAGTTGGCTTAAGCTCAACATTCAGAAAACGAAGATCATGGCATCCAGTCCCATCAGTTCATGGGAAATAGATGGGGAAACAGTGGAAACAGTGTCAGACTTTATTTTTGGGGGCTCCAAAATCACTGTAGATGGTGACTGCAGCCATGAAATTAAAAGACGCTTACTCCTTGGAAGGAAAGTTATGACCAACCTAGATAGCATATTCAAAAGCAGAGACATTACTTTGTCGACTAAGGTCCTTCTAGTCAAGGCTATGGTTTTTCCTGTGGTCATGTATGGATGTGAGAGTTGGACTGTGAAGAAGGCTGAGCGCTGAAGAATGGATGCTTTTGAACTGTGGTGTTGGAGAAGACTCTTGAGAGTCCCTTGGATTGCATGGAGATCCAACCAGTCCATTCTGAAGATCAGCCCTGGAATTTCTTTGGAAGGAAATGGTGCTAAAGCTGAAACTCCAGTTCTCAGGCCACCTCATGCAAAGAGTTGACTCATTGGAAAAGACTGATGCTGGGAGGGACTGGGGGCAGGAGGAGAAGGGGATGACAGAGGATGAGATGGCTGGATAGCATCACTGACTCGATGGACATGAGTCTGAGTGAACCTCAGGAGTTGGTGATGGACAGGGAGGCCTGGTGTGCTGTGATTCATGGGGTTGCAAAGAGTCCGACACGACTGAGCAAGTGAGCTGAACTGAAAGTAAAATAAAGTAAAATTTAAAAAAAAAGATACGGGGAGAATTTTATACTCTGCCTTAAATATAAGGGCTTCCCTGGTGGTGCAGAGGTGTTAAAGCATCTGCCTGCAATGTGGGAGACCTGGGTTTGATCCCTGGTTCGGGACGATCCCCTGGAGAAGGAAATAGCAACCCACTCCAGTATTCTTGCCTGGAGAATCCCACGGATGGAGGTATAAATGTACGATCTCATTTTCAGTACTCAAAATAATGGTATTTTAAGATATATAAACATAAGAATCTGAAGATATTACAGAACATTAATAAAAATTATTAAATTCATTTTAAGTAAAAAAAATAAAAAATCTTAGGGCTTCCCTGGTGGCTAAAGAAGCCACCTGCTAATTCAGGAGATACAGGTTTGATTTCTGGTCCAGTAAGATCCCAAATGCTACAGAGCAACGAAGCTCATGCACCACGACTATTGAGCCTGTGCTCCAAATCCCGGGTCTGCAGCCGCTGCCCACTAACTGCAAATACTGAAGGCCGCAAGCCCTAGCGCCTGCGCTCCCGACAAGAGGCCACCGCAACAAGGAGCCCCTCCCCGCTCCCTGAAGCCAGAGAAAAGCCCACACAGCAACAAACCTCCAGCATGGCCAAAAATAAACAAACACACTTTTAAAAATATTTTAAAAATCATGCATTTCCCCGAGCCCCTAAAAATATCAAATGCCCCAGGTGCCCAGTGGGGAAGTCGGCCCCACTCTGGGAAGTTCTGATCCAGTAGGTCTGGAGTGTGGCAGACCGCATTGGTTTGTAACGGCTCCCCTGGGCCGGGCTGAGTGCAGTGGGCAGGCCTGGTCCTGCAGTGGAGGGCTCAGTAAGTCTTTCTCTCAAGCGGAGTCACCTGTCTACCATGGGGAGTGGTTTACAAGGTTGGGGAGGCCAGGCATGCCCACGCCCGTGCTGTATTGCAAGTAGCTTATGTGTAGGAAGTGGAAAAATCACTCTTCTCACCTTCTCAGTCCCTGAGATCAGCAAGGTGACAGCCATTCCCCTGCTGGGTTGGTTGGCCTGAAGTCCTTGGAGGCCTCTCAAGGTCGAGGACTGAAGGGAAACCTGGAGGGAACGCAGCTGCAGCTCTGAGCAGCTCCGTCACTTCTCTCTCCCCTGCACGCGCACAGAACCACTGACAGTGACTACAGAGAAACACACATCACAGACACCCAGAACTATCCCTCCCCGAACCTCTACCAACACACCCACATGCACACAAAGTCCAGACCCCCTGCACCCTCAAAGAGACTACACACACACACACACACACACACACACACACACACACACTGATGAAGCCGAGACACACACACAATGATGAAGCCCAGACACACACACACTGATGAAGCCCAGACACACACAGACACACACACACACACACTGAAGCCCACACACACACACACACACACACACTGATGAAGCCCACACACACACACACACACACTGATG
>SJYF01000056.1:6509360-6542673 GCA_006410515.1 Procapra przewalskii
CACACACACACACACTGAAGCCCAGACACACACACACACACACACACACAATGATGAAACCCAGACACACACACACACACACACAAATGATGAAGCCCAGACACATACACATACAATGATGAAGCACATACACACACACACACATACACACACACACACATACACACACAGACACTGATGAAGCCCAGACACACATACACACACACACACACTGATGAAGCCGAGACACACACACACACACACACACACTGATGAAGCCCAGACACACACACACACACACACAGATGAAGCCCAGAGCTCATCTATGACTTTAGGACTGAGGGCAGGAAGAAGATGAAATCAGCAAGAAAATACCTAGTTAGGAAAACCACAAAGCAGGAAAAAGCAAACCAACACAACCGCAACTCATGTGTGGAATGAAGTGAACACAAGAATATGACAGAGCGGAAGCGGACACAGAGAAGGAACTAACGGTTAGCAGTGCGGAGAAGGAAGCGGGGAGGACAGGCGGGGTAGGGGGCTGAGAGGCGCCGCCTGCTAAGCAAAGACAAATAAGCTGCAAGGGCATGCCGGACAGCACAGGGGTGCAACCCATATTCTGTGATGATGTAATTTACTGAATCTCTGTTATACAACTGAGACTAACTGCAAGTCAGCTGCGTGTGTGTGCAGTCAGTCAGTCCTGTCTGACTCTCCGCAACCCCAGGGATTGTAGCCCACCAGGCTCTTCTGTCCAGGGGATTTTGCAGGCAAGAATACTGGAGTGGGTAACCATTCCCTTCTCCGGGGGATCTTAATCCAGCGATCAAACCCGTCTCCTGAAGTGCAGGTGGATTCTTAAACATCTGAGCCACCAGGGAAACCCTAAGAACTGACTGTCAAATGTTTCTCACTTTCCCTTTCCTCCACCAAGCTCTTATTGAGGATACTTGGGTTCGAGGGGACTGTGGGCAGGCGCCTGGGAGAACCCTGTGGCCCTCTGGGCCAATGGCACATTTTCTACTGACCACACTTGGCCAGAATCCACCCACTTACTCGAAGCCAGCCTTGCCCTTCCTGGTATCAACGGGAAGTCCGGAGACAGGAGCTAGAGAAAAGAGTTAGGTTTCATTCTTCCAAAGAAAATGGAAGGCATCCAGTGATTCTATCCAGAGAGGGAGACAGAGCAAATGAAATCACACAAAGACACAGAACAGAAATGACCTTTCCTAACACAGCTTTCAGACTCCTCTGGCATTGAAACATAAAGGCTGCCCCCTCAGAAGAAAACATCAGAATGACTGGATGATTTGAGAGGATGAGGTGCCCTTCCCCCACGAGTAAAATCACTGCAATCGGCTATTATCCTCCACTTTTCCCTCTTGGTTTGTAACAGGTTGGAAATGTTAGGCTTTCTTATTTGATGTCTCTCTCTCCTCCTCTACCATCAATTCCATGAGGCAGAGGACAGCGCTCCCACCCTGCCCTTTACTGTTCCCCATGCTGGGCACACGGGTAAGCAAAGGACCAACAGCTGAACCTCTTAGAGAGGCCACACAGAGGAGCCGAGATGTACCGTCCACCCCTCCTTTTTCAGGCTCAGTGGGAGTGAGGCAGGCAGTAGGTGGGTCCCCCCAGGGTAAAGCGGTGGGAGATTCACTCTCTGCGGTCCTAAACTCCAAGATGAGACTAGCTGGGCAATTACAGGAGAAGGCTAGGCCCTGTGCAGCTCATATAACTCTTTCCTGAAGTCAGGAGACCTTCCCAACCACACATACACAGAAAGGCTCCTTGGAGACCAAAGGGGAGTTATGTCAAGGGACGTTCCACCCAGAGGCCTTTTTGGTGGGATCCATCTTGGCTAAAAGATGCGTGTGCACACATGCGAGGATCCTGAGATATAGCAAATATGGAGAGTGAGCCAGGCAAATCAAAATGATTAACCAAAGGAAACCCGGAAGAAATACCCCATAAAAGTGATTCAAGCTGCCAGGAGGACACGCTTCTCTCTCCCCAAGCCCACTCGTGTTCCATCTACAGGTACTGCACTTGTTTTTCCCCGTCTTTTCTGCAGGAGCCAAAGGGCCAGGGCCCTTGTCACTGACCACCAACCAGCCGCTTTCACCACAGCAACCTGGCCTCAGTCTCTGGCTGGGAAGCCAAGCCCCGCTGCAAGCCACCCGAGATCAGGAGTGCCAGAGGACCGAGTGGGGTTCAGGTCAACTAAAGATCCGGGGCAGGCCAGCCCAGGGTGAGGTCTTCTTGCTCCAAGTCCGGCTCTCTCACTACCAGGCTGCTCCAAACAGTTCACGCTGCAGGCCAGAGCAGAGTTCTCCAGGCCAGAGCAGTTCCAAATAGTAGTCTAAGCCAGAAGCGGCTTTACGAAGCCATTGGGAGAATTCCCCAGTGGGCCAATGGCCAAGACTTTGCACTCCCAATGCAGGAGACCTGGGTTCGATCCCTGGTCAGGGAACTAGATACCATATGCTGCAACTAAGAGTTCACACGCCACAAGCAAAGATCCTGAGTGCTGCCACTAAGACTCTGAGGCAGCCAAATAAATAAATAAATATTAAAAAAAAAAAAAACTTAAAAGAGAAGCTATCAGGCAGTTGCTCAAGAAGTTAAACTGAACTACCGTGTGACCTAGCAATTCCAACCCAAAGAGAAGTGAAAACATACACCCACATAGAAAACTGCCAATAAATGTTCACAACAGGCTTATTCACAATCACCAAAATGTGGAAATGACTCATATGGGCCACCCATGGATAAAGAGACAAACAAAATGCAGGATACCCCTACAATGGAGTATTATTCAGCCACTGAAAGGAATGAAGCCCTGAGTACATGCTACAGTGTGGATGAACTTTGAAAATGTGATGCTGTTAAAGAAACCAGATGCGAATGGTCATGCAGTATGATTATGTCTATATGAAGTATCCAGAAGAGGTAATTCCAAATAAACAGAAGCAAATGGGTGGCTGCCAAGTGCTGGGGCAGGAGGAGTGACAAGACACTGCTTAATGGGTATGGAGTTTTATGTTGGGCTGAGAGAAATGCTTTGGAACTCGATACAAAGGTGGTGGGTTGCCCAACACTGTGCATGCAGCAGGCGTCACTGAATTATATACATTAGTGTTACACGACTGAGGTTTCGATTAACATATACGCACTACTATACATAAAACAGATCATCAACAGACTGACTGTATAGTATAGGGAGCTCTACTCAATACTCTGTAAGAGCCTATATGGGAAAAAGCTCTAATTCTTTTTCAGATGAGATATATGAATATGTATAACTGAACCACTTTGCTGTATGCCAGAAGCTAACATGACTATTGTACACAACTATATTGTTGTACACAACTACTGTAACACAGCTAACTGTAAAGCAACTCTTCTCCAATGTAAAAATTTTTTTAATGTTCCATGAATTTTAGCTTAAAGGAAACAATAAAGAAGCCACTGGAAAATGGTACTGAAGAACCTATTTGCAGGGCAGGAACAGAGACACAGACAGAGAGAAGAGACTTGCGAACACAGGTGGGGGAAAGAGCAGGTGAGACGAACTGACAGCAACATGAACATATGTACACCGCCACGTGTGAAACAGACAGCTATCAGGAAGCAACTGTGCAGCTCAGGGGTCTCAGCTCAGTGCTCTGTGACCTCCTAGAGGGGTGGGATATGCGTTTGGGAGAGAGGTTCAAGAGGGAGGGCTGTGTACAAGTATACATGTATACTTACAGCTGACTCAAGTTACTGCCAACAGCAACCAACACAACACTGTAAAGCAATTATCCTCCCATTAAACATAAATTTGAAACAACAGCAACAAAAAGCCACGGAAGTGTTGGCAGTGCTGGGTCGATGCTCACGCTTTCCAGGCAGGGCTATCTGGCATCCAAGCTGTACAATACCTCGGATACAGCAGAAGTCAACTGATGATACATGTGTATGTAAGGCTGAGCCCCTTTGCTGTTCACCTGAAATTATCACGACATTGTTAATTGGCTCTACCACCAATCCAAAACATTTTTTAAAAATGATACATGAAAACCACAGATGTGCTAGACGAGATGTTCCCAGATGTTGCCCTTGGCATTCACTTTGCACTGTGACACCCCTCCCCTGCCCCCCACCCGTAACAGAGCATCTTCCCAGGACAGACCACTCCATGTCCTCTGCCTGCCTCTTGTCTGTAGAGAAACTTTACCCAAGGAATAAATTTAATCAGAGAAGTGAGAAAATGCAGACACAAAGAAAGAGTCGAGCAAGACAAAATAGCAATAGTGAAACCGTTAAACAAGTCAGGGGCCTTTAGTTTCTCAAGGGCTATCGGTAATATTCTGAGCCATACCCTTTGAGCTGTTTTGCAGACCCTAAAACCCCCACCGGGTGATAGAAGTTAACTGTAGGATGACCAGACAGCAGCAATGACATAAGCTGCTCCAAATTCTGAGAACTGGCCTCAAGCAAACGCTAGCAAACTGACCCTGGAATTTTGTACCTAAAGCAATCAAGATGATGTTCATCAGGTCACGGCATCACCAGTTTCAAGGTGATTGTGGGAGTGGACTACTGTTCTGCATATAGCTCCGCCCCCTACATGTGCCTCCCTGAAACTCCCCTTTCAAAGTTCTTGGCCCGATCAACAGTGAGGAATTGGGTTCTTCTTGAACAACAAACAGCTAAACCTAAACCCGGGTTTAGGTTTATACAGTTGTTTATATACACGGCTATATAAACACAGGTTTTACAATCCTGTGTTCTCTGAAGACACCAATACAGCACACATGAGCTCCACTGAGTGTGCCCACTTGAGAGACCGGGTACGAGGACATCACTGAGAAAGGGCAGTTAGAATAGGGTAAGTGCTGGGACTTCCCCGGGTAAACGATCCAGTGGTTAAGATTCCGGGCTCCCACTGCCAGGAGCGAGGGTTCCATCCCTGACTGGGGAACTGGGCCCCTGCAGGCTGTGAGGCACGGCCCCCAAATCCAACCAAACAACAGCAACAAAAAATGAAGGGATATTAGCTGAACAATAAAGAAATGAGCTGCCAAGCTATGGAAAGACGTAGAGAACCTGAAATGCATATTCTTTAGTGAAAAGAAGCCACTCTGAGAAGGCTGATTCCCTTGTGTATGATTCCAGCTCTACAACAATCTGGGAGAGGCAAAGCTATAGAGCCAGTAAGAACAGTGGCTAGGGGCTGGGGGAGGCAGGCAGGAACAGCAAACAGTTTTTAGGGAGTAAAATCACTCTGTAAAATACTCTGTATTAGAACAACACCCTGTAAAATACTGAGATGGTGGATACACATCATCCACATTTGTCCAAACACACAGAACTACAATAGCAAGAGTGAACCCTGATGCCCGTGACGGATGCCGGACGACAATCACGTATCAGTGTAGGTTCCTCAGTTGTAGTAAGTGTGGGGGATGCTGAGAATGGGGGAGGCCATGCATGGGGCAGGGAGTACATGAGAAATCTCTGTTATCTTCAGCTCAATTTTACTACAAACCTAAAACTGCTCTAAAAAAATAACCTGAAAGGGTAAAAAAAAATTTTCTTTAAGGTATTTATGTGTGTGAACACTTTTCCTCAAACTACAGAGAAGTCACAAAACAGTTAAATGCACTCGACGGTACACTTGGCCATGAACTCTTTTCTTTTTTTTTTTTCCAGTCTTTCCAAGCCTCAGATTCTTGTTTCTTTAACACTCTTCAGACTTAGGGGAAAAAAGAAAGAAAGAAACCTCCGGGTTTCTCTCTTTCATCGCCCTTGCTGGATCTACTTTCAATTCACTCGTGCGCCCATGAAAAACAGACGACTCATTGTCAACATCTGAGTCATAAATACAGGAGATAACTTTAATAGGATCCAAAATGCAAATCAGAATTTTTTTAAGTAAAATTCCAACGTCTACACTTACTCCTACACAGAGATCTTGGAGCCCAGAAAGTCAAAGCAAAATTTTAATATCCCAAACACGAGAGGCTGTCACTGGGGAGAAAACCGAAGCCAAGTTTGTGTGTGAGTGTATGAAGCCACATTTTATAAATAGTTCAGGGCCCCATAGAAGTGTTCTCGGTAGCAACTGCGGAGCCAGTTGTCCCAGAGGAAACATTTCCATGGGTAATGCTGTGGTTGGCCAGGAATGAGCCACATGCTTTAAGCTGGCTAAAACAGATACAATAAACTGATTTCTTTTTGTTAATAGGACACAAACCCAAACTTGCATGTGCAAGGCCTAGATGGACTCACAGTATACAAACAAGATATATAGCCATTCATGGTTTGAAATTCATACAAATTCTTCTTTGACGTCCAAGTAGATATAAAATAAAGCTCTTGCAGTAACTGAATGTGATGCAGTGCTTCCAACATACTCCCAAGTCCCCAACAAAGAGGGCAGCACAAAATAGTTTGTAAAAAATACACAGATAAGCCTCTACTTAGAACAATAAAATGGAATGTCTACTGAACACTCCAAGCGCCAGGCATCCGATGTTATTTTTCAAGTTCTGCGACTATGTATGTTACAGTCCTTGAAACAGGGCTCTTGTTTTGAAGATTTTGAAGACTCCAATGGATAACAGTTTGAGACAATTTATATGCCACCATCTGAGCAAAACTGCTAAATATGCATGGCCTTCAATTTTGTCAAGAGAAAGAAAAATACACACTTGCGATTGGGGTGAGTGGCAACTTTTCAAAACCAGAAATTAGGGTTTAAACTGACAAAGTCGTACGGCAATGACACGATTTACCGTCACCTTCCAAAATGAAGTTTTATCACCAGGTAGGAAAAGAGGGGATGACATTCATAGTCCTGGCAATTTACAATGCCCTCCTTCTCGCATCTCACAACTACCCCAATCAATTAACAAAGCACGTTTTGTTCAGAGCATGAATGAGAACAGCTTCCTTCTGTGC
The DNA here is from genome assembly GCA_006410515.1 of Procapra przewalskii. NCBI lineage: Eukaryota > Metazoa > Chordata > Mammalia > Artiodactyla > Bovidae > Procapra > Procapra przewalskii. The sequence continues at coordinate 6,516,291 of SJYF01000056.1, forward strand.
ATCTTATTAAAACTTGAAAGCTACGGCTTGCTGCCACCGATGACGTTTACTGGGTTCCAACGGCCTCATGTTCAAATCTGACTCACTAGCCATCCACCCAACTCACCATCGGTCATGTTGACATCGCAGGATATTCATCCAGTCTGAAGTTTTCTATCATGAAGGACTTTGTACTATACAAATAAAGGCTCTTTGTAACAACAGCTGGAAACACAACATAAGACCTTTCTTCACATGGCAAGAATTGATAAATAGTTCACGGAGTGAACCAAAGACTTTATTTTTGAAAAGCAGAGAACAAAGTGCTATGAAGTATATCCATAGTCATTGTAAAAATAATTCCTGGAAGTTTCAAAACATTAAATGAATAAGCTGAATCAATGGGTTATTACTATAATTTTCACCCAATATACAGATTTTTGATCAATGTCTAGGCTTTGATTTCTACAGAGTATTATTCATATGCATTCCTTGTGCCTATTCGTTATCAAAACGGGGACTCTTGAAAGTCGAGCCCGGCTTTGTCTTGATTTCAAAGATGACACAGCAGCAAACTGAGAACTCTAGCTCACTGCTTCAGTCCTAGGAATCGTGACTTCCGATGTTATACAAACTGTATTTCTGAAAAATAAAATCCAGACTTCAGATGCCTTTGAAACAGTCGGGTCCCCACGCTTTTCAGCACCATGGTACCCAGACATGCTCAAATGTGCTTTGTCTTTCCAAACATCCACTAGGAAACCCAAAAGGGCCCAACTTGAATGAGTTCCACTATAGAGGTTTCTAGGAACCACACTAAACCCAAGAAAAGACAATGGATGAAATTATCCATTACTTTTCCTGTTAAGGCAAAAAAAAAAAAGTGAGTGTGCACTGGTAAATAGGAAAATGATACCAGTCATGTGGTTATGGAAAATGGTTCTGTAAGTCCCTTCTTTCAAAATTATGCTCCAAGGTGTTTAAGACCAAAAGAAGGTCACAAAAAGTGTTAATATAAAAAACAATCACTCTACCAGGAAAAAAGCCCTTCGTGGAAAGTGGCTGAGGATCTGGTCCCAAGGAGGCATATCAGTGATAAGATCCAGCCTTCTATTTCTAGCCTGCATTTATGACCTCATGACTATGTGGGTGTGAATAACCCCTGCTTGTACTCAGAGACAAATTAAGAAATTAAAGTGAATTCATGTGCTATTTAAAAGCCTGCAGCTATAGAATCTGAGTGCCAAGCCCTTCGCCTATAAGGTTTTTGTCATCAGAAGTGGAAACAGATGGCTGTGGTGATAGGCACTAAAGGTTGGTTCAGCCATACTGGGGCCAGAACAGTTTCAAAAATAAGGCAGTCTGGGGCTTCTGATTTGGAGACCACTGAGAGAAAGGCCCACTGAAGCAAGAAAAGAAGCCAGCCAGTGGCAAATCACCAGAAGATACTCAGACGGGACAACGATCACAGTAAGATGGAATGACTTGGGGTCACGGTCAAGGGGAGGAGGGAGCCAGAAAACCCTGGACCCAGCACTCAAGGAGAATGTCTTTGCATGTCTGTGCACGACTCCGAGCAGTCATTTCTGGGGTTTGGAAGTGTGTGATTTTTGCGATATTTCCCCCCCCGAAAAGAAGACACGAAGGTGGAGCCCCCGGAGACACGAGACCACCAAGGCAGAGCCTTCACCAGGAGCAGAGGGGCTGGGTGAAGAGTCGGAGAGGCCTTCCTGCAGCACACGGCTCCCATCAGGTCTGGCCGAGTCCTACAAACGCTTGTAGGTGCCCAGGAGAGCTTTGCAGTTGGGACAGTGGTGGTCCACGTCCTGCAGGGCGTCCACACAGAAAGGGATGAAGCAGCAGCCTGCGATGCACCTGGAACAAAAAGGCCACACACACACAGCGTGTTACTGTGATCTGGATGGCAGCCATCAAACAGATACGAGCGTGCGTGCTCAAGCTGTGCCCGACTCTGCGATCCCATGGACTGCAGCCCACCAGGCTTCTCTGGCCATGGGACTGTCCAGGCAAGAATATTGGAGCAGGTTGCCATGCCCTCCTCCAGGGGATCTTCCCGACTCAGGGATCAAACCCGTGTCTCCTGGGTCCCTTGCATTGGCAGGGGGATTCCTTACCACTGAACCCCCTGGGAAGATATGTCAGAGTCCTAACCCCTAGAACATACGAATGTGATCTTATTTGGAAAAACAGGTCTTTGCAGATGTAATTAAGGATCTCAAGATAGGATCTTCCCCAATTATGTGGGGTGGGCTCCTTAAACTCAACGACTGGGGTCCTGATAAGAGAAGAGGACACACAGACATACAGAGAGAAGAGACTTCCCTGGTGATGCAGTGGATAAGAATCTGCCCGCCAATGCAGGGGACACGGGTTCCATCCCTGGTCAGGCGAAGATTCCATATGCCGTAGGGCGACTAAGCCCAAGGGCCTAGAGCCAGTGCTCCGCAAAGAGAAGCCACCATAGTGAGAAAGCCCCCGCTCGCTGCAACTGGGGAAAGCCTGTGTGCAGCAACAAAGACCCAGTGCAGCCAAAAATAAAAACTAACTAATTAATAAGAAAACTCCATCATACTGAATATTCAAAAGAAGAAAGAAATACAGAGAGAGACAAAGCCCATGGAAAGACAGAGACAGAGACGAGAGAGATACAGCCACAGCCAAGAACACCTGGACTTCCAGAAGCTGGAAGAGGCAAAGATAGATTCTGCCCTTCGAACCTTCCGAAGGAGCATAGTGTCTTGATTTTGGACTTCTGGCTTCCAGAACACTAAGTCCCTTCAGTCGGGTCCGACTGTATGAGACCCTAAGGACTGTAGCCTACCAGGCTCCTCTGTCCATGGGACTCTCCAGGCAAGAGTACCGAACAGGTTGCCATGCCCTCCTCTAGGGGATCTTCCCAATCCAGGGATTGAACCCATGTCTCTTACATCTCTGGCACTGGCAGGTGGGTTCTTTACCACTACTGCCACCTGGGAACCTTCCAGAATGGTGAGAGAAAACAATTCCTTTTGTTTGGAGCCATCAGCTTTACGGTAATTTGCTATGGCAGCTCCAGCTCTTGCCAAGGCTGTCACAACAGACAGACTGTCCTGGGCATATTATCAACTCTTCAGTTACTGGGGCATCTTTCAAAGTCTTAGATTGCAATTGCCGAGCTTCTCTTACAAAGGGCCAGGGAGTACGTGTTTCAGGCTACACGGGTCTTATTCTGTCGCCGAAGCGTGAAAGCGGCCACAGATAAACTGTTCATAACGGGCGTGACATGTTCCAATAAAACTTACAAGGGGCTGGATTTGGCCCCTGGGCTGTAGTTTGCCGACTCTTGTCTTGGACTGATCGCTTTTCCATACGGAGAAGCTGCTTCTCACAGCAGCAACCAAATAAAGACCCACAAATTATGTCCTTTACCCTGCATAAGCCATCATCGGCATACACAGGAAGGACCTCCCTACAGCCTGAGGTGTAAGAAGAAGAACATTCAGTCTTTGTCTCTGATTCCTGGCACAGAGCTCCAAGACTCTTGGAATTTCCTGAGTGACGGAGTTGCATCTTCATATTCACAAGGAATCGATTCCCACCACACCGGAGTGTTTGCTAAGGAGGGTGTCTGGGGTGGGTCCCTAGACAGGCTCAGGATGGGCTGGTCACCAGAAAGACCAAGTCACTAGAGGCTTAAAACTCTCAGCCCCAACCACAGACCCCTGGGGTGGAATGGGGGTGGAGGGGTGAGGGGCTGAGGACTAGGTTATAAAAGTTCTTGAACAACTGTATTTGGAGAGCTTCTGGGGTTGGTGGACACATTTATGTCCCCAGAAGGTGGCTGCATCCCAGCTCCACAGGGACAGAAGCTCTCAGGACCCATCTGGACCTCGCCCTGTTACCCCCTCATCTGGCTGTCCGTTTGTCTCCTGTATAGTGAACCGGTATATCCGAGTGAAGTGCCATTCTGAGTTCTGTGAGCCATTCTAGCGCATTATCAAACCTGAAGAGCAACTAGCAGGATCCCTGATTGGTCCAAAGGACCAGGGATCCAGGACTGTTGAGTGGCATCTGAAGTAGGGCGCCGGCGGTGGGACTGAGCCTTTAAGCTGTGGGGGTCTGCACTGACTCCAGGTCATTAGTGTCTGAACTGAATGGAATCACTGGACACCCACCTGGTGCTGGAGCACTGGCTGGTGTCAGAAGACACCCCACAGCCTTATAACCAAAGTTGGCCAAAGGTACAGTTTAAAAAAAAAAACAAAAAAACAAACAGCATTTTACAGGAAGACACTGATTTATATAAAGCAGGATCCGGAAATTACCCGATGAGGAAACAATCTCATGAATGGAATTTCCTACTGCCTAAGCTTACCTGGGTTCACGTAAGGGCAGCGTTTAGAGATAAGCCCAACCTCTGGCTCCAACGGGCAATGCACACACACTCACCAACTGTATCCTCAACAAACCCCACCGCCCCCAAGGGAGGCATCAGCGCTCCGAGTTTACAGGTGAGGAAACTGGACACGGGAAGATGAGGTCACCTACCCACAGCCACACAGCAAGTGAGAAGCAGGACCTGAGAACACGCTGCTGCACATAAGGAAGAAAAAGGAGGAAGGGACAGGAAAAGCTGCCTCCATTCGAGAGCCAGGGGCCAACATGGGATAAACTTTTCCATTTTGTCCTCCCCTGATTTCAAAGATAAAGTCAGTTTCAACAGGAATGTCCAAAAGATGATGAACTTCTATGTCACATTTTCATTATCCTTTCTTCCCCACCGTATGCAAGTCCTCAAGGAAGTCAATTAAGCTCTTAGGGGCTTTGAGCCTCTCTCTGAAATTAGGAAGAGAACTATCGCTCCTTCTCTTTTTTAGGTCACAAGCAGAAAATGAGGAAACAGCCAAGCAAGGCTTCTGAAAAGAAACACGCACACCCCGCTTCCTTCAAGGAAGAAAACTGAGCGCCTGAGCCTTGTCGAGTGACTCAGACACCAGGAGCGCGGAGGCTGCCTGCCTTTGTTTGACGGGGAGAAACAATTTTGTGGTGCTTCTTCAATTTTCTCCCAGGACAGAAAGTATTATCTCTTTCAACATAATACCCTTGGTTCAGACATAAATATTTACACACTCCCCTTGTGGAAATAACAGAAAACTACTGGGGGTCATAAAGGGATAAGAAGCTTTGAAGAGACGACTATCAAGTATTTTAATGTACACACTGTTTAAAGCTTCTCTCCGAATCAAACAAACATTATTACCTAGGTCATGAAATTCTAGAAGAAAAAGAAATCCCCAAGGGTATCGTCCTACACAGATGCACCCAGCTACCTCGCTTGTCCCGACATGCCGGGAGTGGTCTGAGAACAAATGACGGGTGAGCAGCCTCTAGGCGCTGATACGATCGAGGGCAGGAGTCCTCAACTGGGCACAATTTCTGGGTTGTAACAACGGGGGCAGGGGAGCTACTGGCATCCAGTGGGGAGATCAGAGATGCGAGCTCAACCTTCTACAGGGCACATCCTGCGACAGAGAAGCAAGCCTGGAGGAGAGGAATCTGGCAGCGCTCAGGGTCTGAGTGGACGCCAGACTTACCCCAGCAGGCATAGGCTCCCACAGGAGAGCCAGGTGAGGGCGCCCGCATTGTACGACAGCTGCGTCACGATCATCTTGTTGCAGGAAGGGCAGCACATCTGGATCGGGCGGTCATAAAAGGAGACGGGCTGCTGCACGTAGACTGTCTGCACGGCAACTGCCGGGAGGGACAGAACAAAGCGGCCAATCAGCCAACGAGGGAGACGTCCCTTAAGTGCAAACCAAGAGGGGCAGGGTCTCGACAGATACCTGCTCGTCCGTGTTCAGGGCAGCACTGTTCACAAGAACCAAGAGGCAGAAGTGACCCAAATGTCCATCCGTGAATGACTGGATGAACAAATGTGGTCCATTCACTCAATGGAATATCACTCAGCCTTAAAAAAAGGAAGGATATTCTGACACATTTTGCAACGTCGATGGACCTCGAGGGCATCAGGCTAAGTGAAACAAGCCAGTCACAGAAAGACCAATAACGTATGAGTCCACATATAGGAGCCAACTAGAGTAGCCGAATTCACAGAGATAAAAAGAATGGGGACTTCCCTGGCAGTCCAGTGGTTAAGACGTAGCCTTCCAATGCAGGGGGGGCAGGTTTGATCCCTAGTCGGGGAGCGAAGATCTCACATGCCTTAAGGCCAAACAATCAAAACATAAAACAGAAGCAATATTGTAATGAATTCAATAAAGGTTTTTTAAATGGTCCACATTTAGAAAAAAAAAAAAGCGTACTGGTGGGTGCCAGGCCTCGGGGATAAGAGGGATTCAGTTCAGTTCATTTCAGTCACTCAGTCTGACTCTCTGCGACCCCATGAATCGCAGCACACCAGGCCTCCCTGTCCATCACCAACTCCCGGAGTTCACTCAGATGCCATCCAGCCATCTCATCCTCTGTCGTCCCCTTCTCCTCCTGCCCCCAATCCCTCCCAGCATCAGAGTCTTTTCCACTGAGTCAACTCTTCGCATGAAGTGGCCAAAGTACTGGAGTTTTAGCTTTAGCATCATTCCTTCCAAAGAAACCCCAGGGCTGATCTCCTAGAGCAGCCATTTAATGGGTATAGAGTTTGTTTTGTAAAATGTAAAGAGTTCCAGAGATGTGAGGTGGTAGGGATGGCACAAAAACATGAACATATTTAATGCCACTGAACCATGCACTGAAATGCTTCAGGCAATCAAGTTTATGTGTATTTTACCAAAATAAATTGGGGACCGGGTTAGAAGGAGAAAGATGACAAAAAGGGAAAAAGAGAAAACAGTGGCAGACTTTCAGAATTTTCATTTGAGGGGCTCTTGAAAGCTCCACACACAAGATGGGGTGGGGGGGGACTCTGTTTCTGGGGAGACTAGGCCCAGCTCCACCAGGCTTCAAACTTGACCGTCTACAGACTCAAGTGGGGAGCTAACAAAATGCAGATTCCTGGGCCCGGCCCTCAGGACGGTCTGATTCAGCAGGTCTGGGGCAGGGTCCCCAAACCAATTTTTAAGCTTTTCAGTGGTTCTATGAAGGTGGTCTGCACATGGTAATTTCAGAAACAGTGATGTGATGGGTTTTGCCCTCAATTTTCTTCATCCATAGATTAGTGGTTGCCAGGGGTTAGGAGGAGGGGGGTTGAGGGGCTGACTGCTAACGGGAATGGGGTTTCTTTCTGGGGTGATGGAAACATTCTGGAATGAGTGTTGACGGTTGCATAGCTCTGTGAATATGCTAAAACCACTGAACTGTATACTTTAAAAGAGTGAACTTTATGATATGGGAATTCTATCTCAATAAAGCTATTATTGAAAAAAGTGTAATAAGAACTGTCGCTAGGATTAAATGGGACAAAGATGGTAAAGAACCTCATCCAGTGCTGGTACACAGTGAATCCTCCATACACAAGCCTTCATTTCACACGGGCTCCTTAACTAGATCCAAGGTTCAGAGATAAGGCTGGCATTTACCAAGCCAGGGAATATTGACCCAGTTCTTTAAAGTCGGACGACCATGTTGATAGACGCAATGGGTATGTGACGTCAGGCTAAAAAGAGAAAACAATGTGGACAACATCCACAAGCATCAGAAGAGCACGGAGGTGATGGAAATCACGAAGCCCTCAGGCCTTAGTGTGTTCTTTTTGATTTTTGGCCAAGTTGTTGAAGCTCATAGTTCTGTCAAAGTAACTTCCTTCTGTTCTTTTTTATGTTGTTGAAATGCCATTTCTGTGATCTTTGTATTAGGGGACATTACCACCCAGAGCTAACCAGACTTACTATTCCTAGAAAGACCTATTAATAGAAAGCTCCTGCACACACACCATCCCCTGCAGAGGAGCAGTTCAGTTCAGTCGCTCAGTCGTGTCAGACTCTTTGCGACCCCATGAATCGCAGCACGCCAGGCCTCCCTGTCCATCACCAACTCCCAGAGTTCACCCAAACTCACGTCCATTGAGTCGGTGATGCCATCCAACCATCTCATCCTCGTTCGTCCCCTTCTCCTCCTGCCCTCAATCCCTCCCAGCATCAGTTTTTTCCAATGAGTCAACTCTTCGCATGAGGTGGCCAAAGTATTGGAGCTTCAGCTTTAGCATCAGTCCCTCCATTGAACACCCAGGACTCCTTTAGAATGGACTGGTTGGATCTCCTTGCAGTCCAAGGGACTCTCAAGAGTCTTCTCCAACACCACAGTTCAAAAGCATCAATTCTTTGGTGCTCAGCTTTCTTCACAGTCCAACTTTCACATCCATACATGACCACTGGAAAAACCATAGCCTTGACTAAATGGACCTTTGTTGGCAGAGGAGCAGTATTAAAGCACAATTTAGCACTAATGTAAATTTTAATAAGTTTTTTGGGGCTGCAAGAATGAGCTACTTATTGATCACAGTGGGATCTATAAAATAGTCTAAAGCCTTGTCATCTTCCATTTGGAGCAAAGTCACTTCACCACGACTTTTTTTATCTTTTGGCAACGCAACATGGTTAGTTTCCTGACCAGGAATCAAACCTGAATCCCCTGTACTGGGAGCACAGAGTCTTAAGCACTGGACCATGAGGGAAGGCCCCCAGTGACAGTTTGTGTTTATCCCAGGATTATTTACCCTTAACAGTCCTCAGTTGTAGGTACTTGATAAGCCCCATTTTACAGATGGAGAAAACTGAGGCACAAGAAGGCTGATGAACCCAGGCAGCCTGATGCCTGGATCCACTCTCTGAGCTGCTTATGATACTGAATCAGCAACATACCTGAGCAGCAGGAAGTAACAAAGGGAAAGGTCATGAAGAAAGTGCTGGAAGGCAGGGGAATGGCCTGCACTCATGATGAGTTGGGGGTGGGCTGTAGCCTACCCATTCCTTGATCACCCTTGTGTTCTCTCCTTCTCCTACTCCAGCCCTAGCCTTGGGGCAGGAGTTCTCCAGACAAACGTCAGCAGCAAGGGCGGGAGCCTCCCAAATTAAGCTCCCATTCCTACATTTTTCTGGGATAGTTGGCCATCCCCCAGTGATGAACACCAGAGGACTGGCTGCTGTCCAACTTGGGAAAGCTCATGAACCATGCCTTATATTATGGAAAAGCCAAGAGCCTCCCTGACATGGAACCCAAGACCAGATCTGAAATTTCAGAACAGGGAGAACTGGACTGACTGCCTATACTCAGGCAGAGTCGCTTTGATGGCTCTCCTTTAAAAAAAAAAATTATTTTTATCAATTTGAAAGTGCAAGTGGTAATCGCTCATATCTGACTATGACCCCATGGATGGTAGCCCACTAGGCTCCTCTGTCCATGGAATTCTCCAGGCAAGAATACTGGAGTGGGTTGCCATTCCCTTCTCCAGGGGATCTTCCCCACCCAGGGATTGAACCTGGGTCTCCTGCATTGCAGGTGGATTCCAATTAATTTATTTTTTGACTACACCAAGTGGCATGTGGGATCTTAGTTCCCCGACCAGGGATCGAACCTGTGCCCTCTGCAGTGGAAGGGAAAGGGGCCGGGAAGTTGTACGTACGTACTTGCATTGGCATTGGGGACAGGCACTGGCTGGGTGTAATAGGCAGGTGGGTTCATCCCCTTCCCATCCGGGCCCGTCATGAGCCCCGTGTTCGGCCCAGGCGTGGGTGCTGGAGGCGTGGGGTAGTAACTGTTGACGGCCACCGTCTCTTCATAGGATGGGGGAGCGGTCGGCACAGCGGAGGGCCCAGCGGCCGCCTGGTAGGATCCTGGAACAGACATTTTACCTAAAGCAAAACCAGAAGACACCAGATCAGCAACTCCACGGACATCCCCGCCCCCGTCCAGTCTCTTCATTTCCACGCTCAGTCTTTCATTTTCTTCTTGATAAACAGATGATCAGGAAATGACCGGTATCCAGCCTTGTTCAAAAGCCACAAAGGGAATGACCATCAGCCCTTCCAGACCCAGGAAGGACCACCTTAACAAGAGATTCCCTACATAAAGCTAAAAGGTAGAGCACTTCCCTGGTGGTCCAGGGGTTAAGACTCTGCCCTTCTCCTGCAGGGGGCACGTGTTCAATCCCTGGTCAGGGAACTAAGATCCCACATGCTAACCAAAAAAAAAAAAAAGATTGCCTTGGGTATTGCACATTCTTTGCATTTTCATTTAAATAAATAAAAGGCAGATAATGACAAGAGAAAAATCACCCAAACCTAGAAATTTCCCAGGGCAGGAGCTTCCCTGGTAACTCAGTGGTAAAGAATCTGCCTAAAACAGGAAGATCCCACATGCCTCGGAGCGACAAATCCCATGCACCACAACTACTGAGCCTGTGCTCCAAACCTTGCGCTGCGACTACTGCAGCCCACAGGCACCTGAGCCTGCGCTCTGCAACAAGAGAAGCCACTGCGATGAGAAGCCCATGTACCGCGACTAGAGAGTAGCCCACCGCCCTCTCCCCATCGCCACAACTAGAGGAAATCCCGAGCTGCGACAAAGACAAAACTAAATTAAATTATGGGGAAAAGAGAGAGAGAGACAGAAAAAAACCCCCAAGGCAAACATCAGCCAAATGTGAGCAGAAGCTTTTTCACACTTGAAACCATCACCCAACCACAATCTATCTTTCACAGCTCATGTTTTTTCTTTTGTTGCTTTCTTTCATTAACCACTGCAACTTTTTCTGTGTTTCAGGGGATGGAAAAAACAAAGGCCTTCAAAACCCAACTACAAACTATGGCAAAAGGAATAGTGAACAAAACAAGCCAGACGCCAAGAAATGCATACCGTGTAATGCTAGCTACCTGAAGTCCAGAAAGGAACCTTGGGGCTAGAAGTCAAGAAAGTGATTAATTTGGGAAGGGGAAGTGGAGTCTAGAAGCAGGGGAAGGGGGTAAGTCATGTTCTCTTTCTTCATCTGGGGTGGTTACATAGGAAATGTCCACTTTGTGAAAACTAGAGTGGTACAATTATGTGCCCTTCTTTGTATATATGTTAGAGGTTTTTATTTTACTTCTTATCATGCATTCATTAATTTATTCTGGGCAGTATTTGTAGCTTTTAATATAGCTGATGACAATTGATAACCTAAGTAATAGGAAAAATATTCTTTAATATGGTATGTGGTTGCTGTTGTTTTAGTCACTAAGTCGTGTCCGACTCTTTTGCAACCCCGTGGACTGCAGCCTGCCAGGCTCCTCAGTCCATAGGATTTCCCAAGCAAGAATACTGGAGTGGGTTGCCATTTCCTTCTCCAATATGTTATCGTTTTTTTAAAAAGTAAACACACAGGCATACACACACCAAGCAGTTCACATTTTGACAGATGAGAATCAGAGCACATATTTTCTTTTGTGAGGGCAAAGAAAAGTCTCCCCCCGCCCGCCGCAGAGCTGATGCCTGCCTAGAATTACACGGCCTGGACCCGGGGTGTGTTCCTGTCTGCGGCCCCAGGCTCGGCCGCCCCCAGGGTGGCTGGAGAAGGACACAGTGCCGTCCTTTGTCTGGTTCTGCTTTCCAGCGGGGCAGGGCTAAGGCTGCGTTAGAAGATCCATTCAAACCTGTCTCAGGAGAAACGAGGCCCCGAGCTCTGAGGGCGGTGAGCCACGGCCCGGGGGCTTGGCTGGCCTGGCCCTACTTCCCACGCACCCTGCCTCTTCTTCTAGAACCCGTGGGAAGCAGAGGCAACCACTCATTCTGCTGCAGGGAAAGGGGGAGACTCCTTCAAGGACACTCTGCTTTTCAGCCCAGCCCGAAAGAGGAGATTTCTCTGGGGGAAGAGATGAAAGGGCTTTCAAAGTGGAAAGAGAGGCATGGGAAACTGAACGTACAAAAAAATCAATCAGTAAAGCCAGACAGGTCGGGGCTGGGTTCTAGAAAATTTTGAAAGTCCTATGGAGATGTTTGGCCCTTATTCTATAAGGCTGGACTGTCCAAGGGAACTTTCTGGAATGGGGGAAATGGTCTCTATCTGGGCTGTCCATTACGGTCGCCAGCAACCACACAAGGCTGGCTGAACACTTGAAATGTGACCGAGGAACAGAATGGCTAAATTATATTTAAGTGATTTGAATTTAAGATAGAATATGGGGGTGGGGTGGGGGGTGGTGGTGTTCCCTGGAGGCTCAGTAGAATCAGCCTGCCAATGCGGGAGAAACAGGTTCGATCCCTGATCTGGGAGGATCCCACATGCCTCGGAGCAAGTGCGCCCGTGGGCCTCAACTGTTGCCTGTGCTCTAGGGTCTGGGAGCCGCCGTTACTGAACCCTCGCACCTACAGCCTGTGCTCCACAAGAGAAGCCACTGCAAAGAGAAGCCCGTGCACGCCATCACGAGTAGCCCTTGCTCGCCACAGCTAGAGAAAGCCTGCACACAGCAACGAAGAGCCAGAACATCCAAAAAATAAATAAATGAACCTTAAAAAAAGAAAATCGAAATAGGATACAGGGAACTCCCTGGCAGTCCAGTAGTTAGGACTCTCTACATTTTCACTGCTGACGGCCCAGCTTTAATCCCTAGTTGGGGAACTAAGATTCCCACAAGCTGTGCAGCGAAGTCAAAACAACAACGGAAGGATACACGATTCACTCATCAGAACACTTTTATGCAAGTCTGGGATGCCTTGGGTATGTGGATCTACTTTTTCAACAGCAAACTGAAGGAACTCTGAATCAAGATCAAATGTTTCTGATAAAATTTTAGCATCCAATTTGGGATGTGATGTAAATGTAAAATACACCCCGATGTCAAAACATTAAAAAAATGTTAATGTGAAATATCTCATTCATAATTTTTTATATGTCTCCACATCAAAATGATATTTTTAGATAGCCAGAATTAATATGTTGGTAAAGTTCATTTTGGGCTCCCCAGGTGGTAAAGAATCCACCTGCCAATGCAGGACATGCAAGAGACTCGGGTTCGATCACTGATCGGGAAGATCCCCTGGAGCAGGAAATGGCAGCCCACTCCAGTATTCTTGCCTGGAAAATCCCATGAACAGAGGACCCTGGTGGGCTACAGTCCACAGGGTCACAAACAGTCATAAACGATTTAGCGTGCATGCTTTTTAAAGTTCATTTCACCTGTTTCCTTTTACTTTTCAAAATGTGGTTGTGTTCATCTCTCTCAGTCATGTCCGACTCTTTGCCACCCAGTGGGTTGTAGCCTGCCACGCTCCTCTGTCCATGGAATTCTCCAGGCAAGAATCCCAATCCAGGCACTGAACCCAGATCTCCCACATTGCAGGTGGATTCTTAAATGTGGCTACTAAACAATTCTGAATTGCCTATGTGGCTCTCTTTCTGGTCCTATGGGACAGCGATGGGAGCCACGGAAGGTTCTAGAAGAAAGGTTCACCCTAGACAGGGCAGAGGAAGCAGAAGGTCTGTAAGGGAAACAAGAAACACAGTTCTGAAGGCCTCTATGTGTGGGTGGGGCTGGGGGTCTACAGTACAGGAGGAGTTAACCAGAAGGACCACAGGACATCTCCGTGAAAACAGGTTTAGGGTTTAAAACTGAGACAGACTGTGAAAAGCAGTTAAAGTTCACAACTGTGTCAATTTCCTCTGCTACCCAGAAACCGAAGTGGGCGGGGAAGCTGGCCACAGACCTCAGCCCCAGGACAGGTCTCTACCAGGCTCACCTCTGAAGTCGGCTGCTGTCCCCTCCAGGCTGCCCCCACCAGCCGCACCCTGCAGCCCCTATCCGTGGACTGGGCTGGAGGAGACCCAGCTGGGAGAACACAGTCGCCTGGGGCTTCCAGGTAATTTACATCCGTGCTGACCATCAAGGACTCACTGTCCCTTCCTGTCTCAGGAAAGGCAGCCCCTGGAGCTGCCCGCGCCACTTATTATGAAAAATGAGTCATATTTAAAACATCACAAGGGCAGAAAGTATCTCGGGGGTGGGGTTGGGGGTCCAGAAAGTCTAAAACAGCACAGTCGGCCATGTTTGCTTTGCGAGGGGAAGGGGCTTCCCTGATGGCTCAAACAATAAAGACTCTGCCTGCGATGCAGGAGACCTGGGTTCAGTCCCTGGGTCAGGAAGATCCCCTGGAGAAGGAAATGGCAACCCACTCCAATATTCTTGCCCGGAAAATTCCATGGACAGCAAAGCCCGGTGGGTTATAGCCTATGGGGTAGTAATGAGTCGGACATGACTGAGCGATTGCCTCTCTCTTCCAAAAGGGAAGAAACTCGGCCGGGAATTGCGAACTGTTCTGTTGTGGGAGAACAGGCAGGAGGGAGAAAGCTGGGGGGAGGCGGAGTTCTTTCCAAGACACCTCAAGGAAGGAAGGCCCTGGGTTGCTGTTCTGGAAATGAACACCCACCCACCCTTGCCCCCTTTTATTAGGCGTCATCAGCTTCCTTGTAGTCACGTCCTATTTTCTGGAACTTTAGGACACTGTCTCTCGGGAACATGGCTATTGGATCAAACAGCCACATAAACACGCTCATAATTTTGCAAAGAACAAGAGCCAACAGCCTAGAATGGGTTGTGTGTGTGTGTGTGTGTGTGTGTGTGTGTTTAAGAAAAAACATAACCAGCTGCTTCAAAAGCTTTCTAAATAAATTCCACAGCCTGCTTTCTTCCCCAAGGCCCCAGGCCAGGAAATGCCACTTCAGTGAGTCCCCATTTTTTTTTTGCCTCCCCCTCGCCATCTCCCATTTCTTTTTAATTTGATTTCCCCCAAGAACAGGAGGCCCACAGAGCCACCCACTTAACCACCCTTCCAGAATGGGTGGTCGTTCAACTGGCCTCCACCCGCTCCTCCTCTCCCCCACAATGTGAAACACTTAAGGGCAGAGGGACATACAGACACAGACAGACACAGGGAGACACATGCAGACGCCCTCCACTGCCACCAGAGAACACTTTATTGCTCCAGAGCACAACTCCATGGAAGACATGTGGGACAAACTGGAAACCACAGGAAAGCAACTCTGAGTTTAACAAAACAGCAAAGCCACAGTTCTGCCACAAAAAAAGCACAGCCTTGAGAATCCTTTGGTTGCCCCCCCGGGGGGCTTGGGTACAGGCCTCTGCAGAACTCAGGTTGCCATAGTTACGAGGAGCTTTGTGGGGGGAATAAAGGAACAAACAAGGGGGTCTCCCTCCTCCCTCCCCAGCTGTTTAACTTTGTTATTAAGCCCCTGAGAGTGGCTTTTCTCGACTGTCCATTTAAAAGGACACATTGAAGGGGACTCTCCACCCACCTTCCACCTGCCCCCACAGGAATCAGAGAAATGTTAAAGGCTGGAGATTTCTCTTCGCACCATCTCAGAATGACTCTTTTATTTAGCTCCTTCCAAATCCAGAGAGAGGCATTTCAAACTCATTTTTTAAACATGGAAAATGTGACTGGGGCTGGCCTCCCGGGCACGCGACCCATGTAGTCCCACGGGACCCTACGGGCACAAGGGCCTGCCAAGCTCAGCTGAATGCGGCCGCCATCCTGAAATTCCAAGTACTTCTTGAACCAGGGGCCCTGCCTTTCCATACTGCACTGGGGCTGAATGTTATGCAGCTGAAAGCGACCACTAGTTATAAAAAGGAGGCATTTCTGAGGCACGAAGAGATGCATTCCTGGAGCAAGAACCAGGCTTGACCTTGGAAACTGGCCCGTGACCAGCTGCACCAACCTGGCCCCCATTTTCTCTCCACAAATATGCCTATTGGAAGTCTGGGGTCTCTAACTGAAAACATCCCTTGTTCCAAGTCTCAGTGATTTGCTGGGTGGGTGAAAGTTACTCTCTTAAATGGTCAGGGAGGGTTAAACCGCTATTTATTCCTGGGCCTGCAGAAATGAGTCTGGGAGCAGCTCATTCATCGAACCCAGTTCAGAGCAGGACTTCCCAACCGTGCTTTCATTACAGCTGCCTCCCCTCTTTTCCTCTCCCCCGTCCTCAAGGAAAAAGAAAATTATATTCAAATTCAATTAATGAATTTATGAATTAATGAATTCAAATATAATTTAATTTCCACCTAACAAGAGAAATTAAATACTAAGAAATAAGACTTGGTTGGGCAGGGTTGAGTGTTGGAGGCCACACATCACTGTGAGATCTAAGATTGTTTTTGCCCCCCTCTCCCCTCCCCTAAGAACTGATTTTTCCCCATAGGTCCTCACTGAGAACCCACTATTTGGAAAGAAGTATTAATATTTGAGTATTCCCAGTCATCCACATTTATTCATTGAGTCCTTCTGATATGTGACCCCTCTTTTCTTGGTGTCATAAATGCAATTGTCCAAACTCATTCCTTTTACCGACCAAGTCCTGGGGTCCTTGACATCTGCGTGTTCTTTCCCAGGCAGGCCCAGCCCTCTTGCAACTTCAATCTCATGAGCCATGAGGAAGGGAGGCAGATGGAGCGAGGGGAGATCAGCCGGGGGGACACTCCCTTCTGCTGTGCGGGGGCCAAGCAGGGCTGGGCTCGCTGGCATCTGCTTCCTCCCCACTGGCCATTCCTCTGGGTCTTGAATCTGCTGGGTCCTCACCCCAGGAAGAAGGTAAAGGGTGCTCAGGGGTTGCAGAAAAGCAGGCTTATTTTGGCATCTTTGAATACCGATGTCCTACCTGGCTGAGCAGTATCTTCTACTCATACCCCAACCACCGCAGATTCACAGCTGCATTAAGATGAACCATAACGGGCTCTTACTTTACTGCAAGGGGCCTTGTAATTCACACCCGTACTGCCATCATCCCATCCCCACAACACTGAGGCAGGAATGAAAAATTACAATACCACCAACCTGTTTTACAAATGAAAAAACTAGGTAATATACAAGGGAACTCCCATAAAGTTATCAACTGCCTTCTCAGTGGGAACTCTACAAACCAGAAGCGAATGGCATGAAATATTTAAAGTGATGAAAGAAAATAAATTACAAACAAGAATACTCTACTCAGCAACTCTGGTTCAGAGTCGATAGAGAAATCAAAAGCTTTACAGACAAGCAAAAGTTAAGAGAGTTTAGCACCAACAAGCCAGCTTTACAACAAATACTAAAGGAAGTCCTCTAGGCAAGCAACACAAGAGAAGGAAAAAACCTACAAAAAATAAACCCAAAACACTTAAGGAAATGGTAACAGGATCATACATGTCGATCATCACCTTAAATGTAAATGGGCTAAATGCACCAACCAAAAGAGACTGGTGGGATGGATACAAAAACAAGACCCATACATATGCTGTCTAAAAGAGACCCACCGCAGACCCAGGGACACTTAAGGGATGAAAAGCAAGAGGATGGGAGAAGGTATTCCATGCAAATGGAAACCAAAAGAAAGAAAAAGCAAACGCCACGCCATCTGAGTCTCAGATTGAGCTTTTTAATATCCCCTCTGTTGAAAGACAGGAGGAAAAATCAAAAGAAAGTTGGACTAGCAATACTCATTATCAGACAAAATAGACTTCAATACAAATGAAAAAACTGGGCATCCAGAGAGGTTGAGCATCTTGTCCAAAGTCACACAGATGAAATTGGCAGGGTTGGGGTTAGAACCCATGACCCTCGGACTCTGGAGCTCTTTAGAACTCACCAAAATACCTCCCAGGCTGGGAGATCCAGACACGGTCAGCAACTCATTTCACACAATTTACCCCTCAAAGAAATGTGAAAGGAAAATCAATTGAACCCGAGGTGACAGGTCACCTCTTTTTTTGTCTACCTCCCTCACACTTCTGAAGATTAATTTCCAGACTTTCACACCACACACCCAAGACGAGATTCTAAAAAACACCTGCCCATTTATGGACTCCAGGGCCTCCCAGGTGGCGCAGTTGGTAAAGAATCCACCTGTCATTGCAGGAGAGGCTGGAGACATACATGGGTTTGATCTGTGAGTGGGGAAGATCTCCTGGAGGAGGAACTGGCAACCCACTCCAGTATTCTTCCCTGAAAAGCCCCTGGACAGAAGAGCCTGGCGGGCTACAGTCGATAATGTCGCAAAGAGTCAGACATGACTTAAGTGACTGAACAACAGCAACAACAAATGAAGGACTCTTTCAACTCAAAACGATCTGCTTCTTTATGATGTTCAGGGGTCCAGGAGTCACTGATCAACCTACGGTAGACATCCACAGAGCAATTCCTGCTCTTTTTGGAGGAGGCAAGCAACGGGGATTCCCTGGTAGCTCAGCTGGTAAAGAATCTGCCTGCAATGCAGGAGACCTGGGTTCAATCCCTGGGTTGGGAAGATCCCTGGAGAAGGGAACGGCTACCCACTCCAGTATTATGGCCTGGAGAATTCTATGGGCTGTATAGTCCATGGAGTCACAAACAGTCAGACGTGACTCAGCGATTTTCACTTTCGCTTTTGGGCTTCCCTGGTGGCTCAGCAGTTAAGAATCTGCCTGCAATGCAGGAGACGCAGGTTTGATCCCTGGGTCAGGAGTATCCCGTGGAGGAGGGAATGGAAACCCACTCCACTATTTTTGCCTGGAGAATCCCACAAACAGAGAAGCCTGGAGGGCCATGACCCATAGGGTCGCAAAGAGTCGGACATGACTAAAGAGACTTAGAGCAGCAGCAATGAAGAGGTGATCTCAGAATTCTGAGATGCCATATCTGTTTAATTTTTATTTTTTGGCCATGCCATGCAGCATGTGGGATCTTAGCTTCCCGGCCAGGGATCGAACCCACACCACCTGCAGTGAGGGCACGGAATCTTAACCACTGGGCCACCAGGGAAGTCTTGTGAGATTCCACATCTGTTTAAAAAACCGTCTGGAGCTGAGATACCTCTACCACCTGCTGCAGCTCCCAGGGAAGAAAAAGCAAACGCCACGCCATCTGAGTCTCAGATTGGACTTTTTAATATCCCCTCTGTTGAAAGACAGGCGGAAAAAGCCCTCAAAATCCTGGAGAGCAGCCATGCCGACGGGCACAGCCATCTTCTCTCCTTGAGCTGCGATTAATGAATTGATCCTGAAACCTCAAGACACAAGAAAAAAACTCCAAGTCACTTTCAGCACCAGATTTTTTCCTAAAAATACTTGGCCTTAACAGTCTTAGAATTCCCCGAAACACCCCAGTGGAGCTCACTCAAGCTCTGGGAGTCAACTTACTCTGTGACTGTACAGGTGTTCAGTGGAGGGCATGAGGGCCCAGCCTGGCAGTGTTTGCCTGGAATCCTAAATTCAGAAGCAGGGGCTGGACTTCTAGGAAACCTAGAGATGGTCAGCCAACCAGCTCGGTCACTGATATGGCAGTTCCAAAACATCACTGGGATGAACCTCAAAAACATGACTTCGAGAGAAGTCAGGCTCGAAATAATTGTATGATTCCATCCATTCATACAAAATGTACAGGATAGGTAAATCCAGACAGAAAACCAACAGGGTTTCTTTCGAGGGTGATGAAAATGTTTTGGAACTGCCATGGTTGCACAACGCTGTCAGTGGACTGCACGCCGCTGAACTGTACACTTTCAGATGGTGAATTTTAATGTTTGGTGGACGTGAGGAACAGCAACAACAACTTTAAAAAAAAGAAGACAAGGCAGTGCCAGCAGAACTTCCTGGCGGCCCACTGGTTAGAATGTGGTGCTTCCAATGTAGGGAGCACGGGCTCCAGCCCTGATCAGAGAACTAAGATCCCACAAGCCGTGAAGCAAAAACTAAAAAAAAAAAAGAAAAAGAAAGAAAAAACGCAGTGCCAGAAATCTCTACAGTCTCCATATTACAAGCCAAAGTCTGTAATTCAAGCTCCAATCCACTGGCCTTAGTTCAGCCAACCAGTGGCTCGTTTACTTAAAAGAGACCACTGGGGTCTTTCAGATAGCTGCCAATGTGCCTCCCAGTTAAGGTGATCAAAGGTCCTGGGTTGCCCAGGGGTTCTCAGGACACGCTGCACCGCTCCTCCGCACCCTGGCCCTCTCACTTCAACCTCCCACCACAGATGCAAATCTTTGACGTGTCTGCAGCCTTGCTTGGATGGCCCCAAACGAGCCCAGAACATGCTGTTTCCTCTTTGCCCCCTCTCACCCCGCTGCCGGCTTCCTTCCTTCCCCACAGGTCTGCAAATTCCTCTCACCCATCATATCCTTACTCGCCTGTTACCTCCTCCAAGAGGCGATCTCTGGCTACCCAGGGAAGAATTAATTCCTCCCAAACCTCTCTACATGGTGCAGAAATCAGTGGTGTATGGTCTGAAGCCAGATTGTCTATGGTAAGTCGCCTTTGAGTTTCCCGGAGCATGACTTTGGTGCCTCAGTTTTCCCATCTGTGAAATGGGCACACTCGCAGTTTCTTCCTCATGAGGCTCTTAGGATTAAACGAATCCACTTGTGACAAGGACCCAGGGCAATGAGAGACATGCATGCCCTTAGCAAGTGCTAGCTGTCATTACACATATTTCTCTGTTCTACTTGTCACAGGGATTGAAATTTATTAACATCTGCACCCCCTGTGTTCAGAACTAAGCTCAAAACATGATGGGTGCTTTGCAGGGTGACTCACTGTCCCAGTTCACCCAGGATGGAGCAGTTTCCTCGGATACAGGAGTTTTGGTACTTAAACTGGGAAAGTCCCAGGCAAACCAGAACAATTTGGTCACCCCGATATTCCCACATATATTTGGAGATGATACCTATGCATAAGAAGGACACCAAAATCCATCTTGGATGGCATCCAGATTTGGAAGTAAACATAAATGGAAGGAACTTAAGAGCTTCAACTTAGAATCTAACCAAAATAAAGCTTTTTAAATAGAAAGATGTTAAAAGATTCTGATGCTGGGAGAGAGTGAAGGCAAAAGAAGGGGGCGGCAAAGAATGAGATGTTTAGATAGCATCACTGACTCAACAGACACGCATTTGCACAAACTCCGAGAGCTAGTGAAGGACAGGGGAGCCTGGCAGGCTGCAGTCCATGGTGTTGCAAAGAGTCGGACAGGACTTAGAGACTGAACGACAACAGATAGGAAGATGTTACTAACAACAGACCCCAGTAATAGATGGTCCTCACAGTTCAAGGTAGCTTGAGGATCTGGCCAAAGCGTCAGCAAATGTGCTCCAGAACTGGAATCACTTAATTGGTCTGGAATCCTTTGTTTCCTCCAGAGTTCTTTGGAGAGAGTGATACTTCTCAACAGGGATGTCAAGGCACAAGATCAAGATGTGGGCAGAAAAAAATTGAAAAGGGAAGCAAACACCAACAAGATAAAAACAGAAAGAAAAAAAAAAGCCTCCAAACTTCAAGATTAGTTGATTTTTTTCTCTTCAATGTGAGTTTCATCTTGGGGCTCTGGTGAAGGGGTGCACATGGATTCTGCCAACAACCACTCCCAGTTCTGGCTGGGATTTCAGAGCAGAGTGAGGAGGGGGTGCTTCCCTTGGCTCCACCATCCACCCAAGATCTGGACTCCAAGCAGGCACCTCGCTGCCACCAGCCCAAACTCAGTAATATCTGTCACTCCACATCCGCCACCTGGCCCTTGGCGTGGCTCCGAGGCCACTTCATCTAGCCCAGATGGTGTGCCATGCATTCTCCAGAAACGACAGTCTTTTATCACGGGTGTCAAGAAAATTCAGAGCCTCTAACGACCTGCACCCTGAGACACCATGGACGTCAGCAACTGCTGCTGACACGCGTGGACAGGAAGAAGCGGGACAGAGTTCACACTGCCGCAGGCACCTCCACCCTCAGTGCTTTATACCCAGCAAGGATGGGAGGGGGGAGCTTGGCAGACACTAGGGGCTTTCAGGAGCCTTGGGTGATTTCCTTCGTCCCAACTCCAATCCTTTCTGGTGAAATGACCCACAGGCGAGCAGGGTCCAAAAACAAAGTAGACGGAGGAAAGAGAGGTGACTCCTGATGCTGAGTAAATTCTCCCTGGGCAACTGCAGAAAACACATGGGCTTGACCGCCAGCTCCGATCAGGAACTGACCTGGCGTGGCCACTGAGCTCAGAGATGTTACATGTAGTATGTGTGTTCCTGGTACCTGATACCGCTGTGTGGGGGGTTTTCAGAAACACCTGCGTGGGTCCTGTTGTTTACAAGCATGGCTGGGTACCACCCATCTCTAAGAGGTCAGAGGGAATGACGTGGACCACAACCTGCACACCCAACAATGATCTGGGGAAAAGAGAAGACACGGAAGAATGGGAGCAGGTGCAGCACAAAGAGGGGAACACAAAGGGCCCAAAGAAAGTTAAGACCATAGGATTTTTTTTTTTTTGGATGATAGGATTTTTAAGACAAGTCGAATATTTAAGAGCAAAAACCTGGAGGGCTTCTATGGTGGCTCGGTGGTAAAGAATTCGCCTACCAAATGCAGGAGACACGGGTTCAACCCCTGGTCCGGGAAGATCCCTTGTGTGGAACAACTAAATCCGTATGCCACAACTTCTTAGCCTGTGTCTACACCCCGGGAGCCACAACCACTGAGCCCATGTTCCTAGAGCCTGTGCTCTGCAACAGGAGAGGCCCCCGCAGTGAGAAGCCTGCACATCGCAACAAGAGCAGCCTCCGCTCCCCACAACTAGAGGAAAGCCCGAGGAGCAAACGAAGACCCAGCACAGCCAAAAAGGAAGAAAGAAAGAAGCGTACAACCTCAGTTCAAAACCCAGCTCTTGTCACTTCTAGGCTGTGTGAACGTGTTTCATTTCTCCATGCCTTGGTCTCTTCATCAGGAAAACGGAATTATAATCGGACCCCCACCTTCACAGGGTTGCATGTGCGCAGAACACTGGGCACTTGAGTCATTGCAAAAGCATTAGATTTAACTACTTGCAGGGAGGCGGAATCGAGTCCAGGGAGGGGGAGATCGCTTGCTCGCAGTGACACAGATGGGCAGAAGGCAGAACGCAGATCCCTTCACACCACACTCGCCCCTTCACACCACACTCGCCCCTTCTCAGGCCACTTCCTTCACGCCTTTACTTATTTGTCCAAACCACCTACATTTGATCCTCCCACCGTCACCCACACTGGGGAGACAGAGTAACGCCCTCTAAAGTTGTCCACATCCTCATCACAGAAGGCTCATTCCTGGCAGCTCAGATGACAAAGAATCCACCTGCAATGCAGAAGACCTGGGTTCAGTCCCTGGGTCTGGAGGATCTCCTGGAGAAGGGAATGGCAACCCACTCCAGTATTCTTGCCTGGAAAATTCCATGGGCAGAGAAGCCTGGTGGGCTACAGTCCATGGCGTCCCAGAGTTGGACACGACTGAGCAGCTCACACTTTCACTTTCAATTCCCAGAACATGTGGTTCTTTTTTTTTTAATACTTGTTTTTATCTTTTAAAGATTTTTTTTTTAATGTGGACTTTTTTTTAAAGTTTTTATTTACTTTGATACAATATGTTATCCAGTCACTTAAATCATGCCCCACTCTTTGCAACCCCATAGACTGCAGCATGCCAGGCTTCCCTGACCTTCACCATCTCCCAGAGCTTGCTCAAACTCACGTCCATTGAGTTGGGGATGCCATCCAATATAGTTTCTGTTTTATGTTTTGGGTTTTGGCCTGGAGGCACGTGGGATCTTAGCTCCCCATCCAGGAATCAAACCTGCACCTCCTGAATTGAAAGACGAAGTCTTAACCACAGGACTGTCAGGGAAGTTCCAGAACACATTGCCTTAAATGGCAAAAGGGACTTTGCGGCTGTGATGGGTTAAGGCCCTTGAGAGGAGGAGATGATTCAAGTGACCCCAAGACAACCACAACGGTCCTTAGAAGACGGAGGCAGGAGGGCCTCAGAGACAGAAGAGGCCCTCTTGGCTTTGAAACAGGCTCAGGGAGCCATGGACCAAGATACATAGGTGTTTGCTAGTTGGTTTTCCCAGTGGTCATGTACGGATGTGAGAGTTGGACCATAAAGAAGGCTGAGAACAGAATTGATACTTTTGAACGTCGGTGCTGGAGGAGACTCTTGAGAGTCCCTTGGACAGAAGATCAAACCAGTCCATCCTAAAGGAAATCAGTCCTGAATAGTCATTGGAAGGACTGATGCTGAAGCTGAAGCACCAATACTGTGGCCACCTAATATGAAGAACTGACTCACTGGAAAAGACCCTGATGCTGGGAAAGATTGAGGGCAGGAGGAGAAGGGGATGACAGAGGATGAGATGGTTGGATGGCATCACCGACTCAATGGACATGAATTTGAGAAAACTCCGGGTGATAGGGAAGGACAAGCGTGCTGTAGTCCATGGGGTCCCAAAGAGTCAGACACGACTGAGCGACCGAACAACAAAACAAAGAAGCTAGAAAGGGCCAGGAGACGGATTCTCTTCCGCCGAGAGCCTCCAGGAGAGCAGCGCCTGGAGTTTCACCCAGTGACACCCACTGTGGACTCCTGACCTCCAGACTGTATGATAACAAACGTGTTGTTTCAGCTACTAGGCTTGTAATCTCTTACAGTAGGCAGAGCAAACAAACCTGCCCACTCCTAGCTGGGTTGCCCAATTCCCACCAGCCCTGCAGACGCCCAAGGGGTCTCTCCCACTCCCACAGCAGTGCCCCCCACCAGAGACCTGAGCCCCTCAACCTCCCACCCTAGCTCCCAGGCATCTGTCTGCCCACCCTCAGCTCAGCAGAACCCTTCTTCGGGTTCAACCTCTACTTAAAGCCCACGAGAGTGGCCACCCCACCACACCTTGCCACATCCCAGGGACGCTGCTCCAGCAATGACCCCTTCTGCCAGCCCTGCCCTCTCAGCTGGCTCCTCTCCTGATCTCAGGCTTGCTTGTGCTTAATCAGACGTGTCTGACTTTTTTGCGACCCCATGGACTGCAGTCCGCCAGGCTCCTCTGTCCATGGGGTTCTCTAGGCAAGAATATTGGAGTGGGTTGCCATGCCCTCCTCCAGGGGGTCTTCCTGACCCAGGGATTGAACCCGTGTCTCCGGCATCTCCTGCACTGGCAGGCAGGTTCTTTAACACAAGTACCACCTGGGAAGCCCCTCCTAATCTCTAAACTTGTTCAAATTGTTCCTCATTAAAAGGTAAAAACAGGGCTTCCCTGGCGGCTCGGTGGTAAAGAATCCACCTGCCAATGCAGAAGACACAGGTTCGATCCCTGAGCCAGGGAGATCCCACAGGCCATGGAGCAAATAAGCCTGTGCGCCGCAACTACTGATCCTGCACTCTAGAGCCGGGAGCCACAACTGATGAAGCCCATGCACCCTAGATAGAGCCTGGGCTCCAACAAGAGAAGCCACTGCAATGACAAGCCCACGCACCACAGCTAGAGAGTAGCCCCTGCTCTCCGAAACTAGACAAAGGCCGAGCAGCAACAAAGACCCAGCACAGCCATAAATAAATATTTTAAATAAGAAAGGTAAAAACAAAAGCCCCCGCTACCCCAGCCTGCATCCTCTACCCCTCTGCCTGCGAGCTTCTCTTCCACGTCCTCAAATTCACCCAGGGCCCCCATCTCCTTCCTCCCTCGGCCATGACCCCTCCAGGCCCACTTCCCATCTCCCGTCCTCCTCTCCCAAGGCTGCTGGCACCTTCTCTGGAAGGACTTCCTCACTAGCCTGGCCTCGCACCTCCATCTTCTTCCGGGTCAGCCCTTCCATGGAAGGACCCCAGGGCCTTGGGGGTCTGCACACAACCCCGAGAGTCCCCTCAACTCCTCAACCCCACATCTGCCATCTTCACCTTTAGCAAAGAGCAAACTGTTTGAACACAGAGCTGGCCTCTCCCCCAGGGGTGGTGGGGAGGTAAACTGAGTCTCACATCATGGAAGCACCTACCAAAATTTAATACGCAGGAGTCCTTTAACCCAGAGATTCCTCCTCTAGGTATGTGCATCAGAGCTGACGCCACGTGTTGAGGCAGTGACAAATGGTGAGCACACAGGGGTACCCACTGCCTTGTTGCTAGAAACCACCTAATTGTCCGTCAGCAGAGAACTGGGTAGACCAGTTAACGCTCCACCCACGGAGGGGAATGGTGTGCGACCATCAAGACTGAATGAGGAACTTCATGTGTGGAAACACAGATATCCCTGTGATATTAACAGATCACTGCGTGAAAAAAGCCCAAATGGTGTCTATCATCTCAGGCCATCACTGGTGTACAAGGAAGAAGGATACGCATTTCCTTATAAAATACGCATGAAATGTCTCCAAATGGATACACAAGGAAGTGATACAGCAACCGGAAATTCTCTGGCAGTACAGAGGTTAGGACTCAGGGCTTTCACTGAACCACCCAACCTAAAGAGGGGGTGTGGCGGGGGAGAAGAAACAGATAACAGTGGCTGCCTGTAAAAGGAGGGGGGAGGTACACTGGGGAATGTAGCTGGATGAATGCTTTTCACTCTTAGACTTGGTCTTTTGTATACTGAGCCATAGCAATACTGCACAGTCAAAAAATTAAGAAATTATTTGTTAAATATACTTACAACATAATAAATTTGTAGTTCT
>SJYF01000056.1:6555643-6565733 GCA_006410515.1 Procapra przewalskii
GGTATACTTTGGGTTTATTAAGGGTTCACCTTCAGGTCACCGTAAGAAAGTGAAAATTGCAATAAAATCTTTTAGCTTCCCAGTGAATATTAAATATATGTTAACACTGTACTATAGTCTATTGTGTGCAATAGCATTATGTCTTTAAAAAAGTACATATCTTAATTTTCAAAATACTTTACTGCTAAAAATTTCTAACCATCATTTGAGTTTTCAGAGAGTCTTAGTAGTGATATCAAAGATCACAGATCACCATAACAAATATAATAGTAATGAAAAAGTTTGAAAGATTTAAGGAATTACCAAGATGTGACAGAGAGATAGACACAAAGTAGCATTTGTAGCAAATGCTATTGAGAAAATGACTTCAATAGACTTGCTTAGCAAAGTTGCCACAAACCTTAAATTTCTAAAAAAAAAAACTTGCTATATCTGCAAAGTGCAATAAAGTATTTGCACTTTATTTATAAAGCAAAACAACATAAAACAAGGTATGCTTATATCAAGAGAGTGAAAAGACAATCCACAGAATAGGAGAAAATATTTCCAAATCATTTAATCAGGATCTAGTATCCAGATTTTATAAAGCACCCTTACAAATCAACAACAAAGAGACATCAACTCAGTTTTTTAATTAGGCATTGGGATGGTGGAAAAGTCCCAGAGAAATGCAAAACTATGAATATGCAGAGCACAGAGAAATTTTAGGGCAGTGAAAATACTCTATATGATATTATGATGGATGCGCACATGTGTGCCCCGTCGCTCAGTTGTGTCTGACTTTCTGTGGATATATGTCATTATATTTGAGGATATCTGTGGATACATGTTCTTATATTTGTGGATATATGTCATTATATTTGCCCAAACCCTTAGAATGTACCCCCTGGAGGAGGAAATTGCAACCCACTCCATTATCCTTGCCTGGAAAATTCCATGGATGGAGGAGCCTGGCAGGCTATAGTTCAAGGGGTCGCAAAGTCGGACATGACTGACTTCACTTAGAATGTACAACAGCAAGAGGGGACACTGGGGGTCCCTGGTGACTGTGGTTAAGAATCCACCTGCCAGTACAGGAAACGCAGGTTTGATCCCTGATCTGGGAAGATGCCACATGCCGCAGAGCTACTGAATCTGTGCACCACAACTACTGAGCCTGTGCTCTGGAGCCCAGGAACCACGCCACAGCCACTGAAACCCAGTGCCCCAGAGCCTGTGCTCCGCAGCAAGAGAAACCATCCCAATGAGAAGCCCTGCACACTGCAAGAAAGGGTAGCCCCAACTCATCACAACTAGAGAAAAGCCTGAGCAGCAGTGAAGTCCCAGCACAGCCAAAAAATGAATAAGATAAAATTATATATATATGGGCTTTCCTGCTGGCTCAGATGGTAAAAATTCCACCTGCAATGTGGGAGACCTGGGTTAGATTCCCTGGGTTGGGAAGATCCCCTGGAGGAGGGCTCGGCAACCCACTCCAGGTTTCATGCCTAGAGACTCCCCATGGACAGAGGAGCCTGGCGGGCAACAGGGGTTGCCAGTCCAGTGGGGTTGCAAAGAGTCTGACACAACTGAGCAACGAAGCGGACATACACATACATATATTTATGCGTATATATGCTAAGTTGTGCTTAGTCATGTCTGACTCTGTGCATCCCCGTGGACTGTAGCCGGTCAGGCTCCTCTGTCCATGAGGATTCTCCAGGCCAGAATACTGGAGTGGGTTCCCATGCCCTTCTCTAGGATGTATGCGTGTATATGTATATTCCCACATGCCTCAGAGCAGCGAAGCTTGCGTGCCACAGCTACTGAGCCCTCGAGCACAAAAAAAGATCCCTGTGTACCTCGACTAAGATCTGACACAGTCAAATACATAAATAAATAAAGATATTAAGGACTTCCCTGGTGGTCCAGTGGTTGAGAATCTGCCTGCCAATGCAGGGGACCCAGGTTCCATCCCTGGTCCTGGAAGATTCCACATGCCACAGAGCAGCTAAGCCCATGCACCACAAGTACATGCACACCCATGCTCTAGAGCCCACAAGCTGTAACTACGGAGGCTGTCTGCCACAACTGCTGAAGCCCATTCACTGTGGAGCTGGTGCTCTGCAACAAGAGACGCCACCACAATGAGAACCTGCGCACCGCAACTAGAGAGTAACCCTGGCGTGCTGCAACTAGAAAAAGCCCACGCTCAGCAACAAAGACCTCACAGGCAACAATAAAATAGATTTTAAAAAGTTAAGAAATAATAATAATACATATATATATATTTTAAAGTGAGGCCTAATATAAACTATGGATTTGGGTGATGATGCAATGTCAGTGTAAGTTCATCAGTTGTAACAAATGCTCTGTCATCAACTAGGGTCCTTGGACTTCCTTAGTCAATAGAAACTTATTAAGAGGCCAGATGAGAACTTCAGGCAAGGCTTTATCAGGGCTTCTGCTACAGCAGGAAGGATGGAAAACAAGTAACAGGTTCCCTTGCTCCTCCCCAAGGGGAGCTGGTTCCTGAAACGGAGGGAGGGTAGGAGTGGGTCCAGAGGTCGGGCTGGAGGCTGGTTTATGGGGTTTGCGCACCCTTAGGTGGTGTTATATACCCAGCGTATGCACAATACCCTGTTTTTAATCCCAACTCTTCAGAACCCTGATGGCTCAGCTGGTAAAGAATCTGCCTGCAATATGGGAGACCTGGGTTCGATCCCTGGGTTGGGAAGATCCCCTGGAGAAAGAAACGGCAACCCACTCCAATATCCTGACCTGGAGAATTTCACGGACAGAGGAGCCTGGCAGGCTACAGTCCATGGGGTTGCAAAGAGTCAGATGCAGCTGAGCGACTTTCACTTTCAGAAATGGTAGTTGGGTGTTTTTTATCTTCTTTTAATCTTGTACAAAATTTGCCCCAAGTGTACAGGCATTCAGCTATTTTTAGTCTCATATAGTTTCTTTGTATTTTGTTGCTCAAGGAGAGTTTGTCCAGGTGCAAGCACTGCAGCAAAGGGGCCCAGGGCCCGGGGCCCAGCCCTGTCTCAGTACCACTCTAGCAGGGAATGTTGATAATAGGGGAGGCTATGTATTTGTGGAGACAGGGAATATACGGGAACTTCCCATAACTTCCTAGGTTTCTACAAATCTAAAACTGCTGGTTTGGGTCTTCGTTACTGTGCAGGTTTTTCTCCAGCTGCGGCTACTCTTCATTGCTCTGTAGGGGCTTCTCATTGCAGTGGCTTTGCTGGTTAGCACAGGCTCCAGGGCTTGCTGGTTTCAGTAGTTGCTCAACTGCTGAGCAACATGTGGGCTCAGTAGTTGTGGCTCCTGGGCTCCAGAGCACAGGTTCAATAGTTGTGGTGCACGGGCTTCGTTGGTCCACAGCATGTAGGATCTTCCCAGATCAGGGATCAAACTTGTGTCTCCTGCGTTGGCAGGCAGATTCCTTACCACTGAGCCACCAGGGAAGTGCCTGAAACTGCTTTTTAAAAATAGCCTTTTTTTTTTTAAAGTTCTGGAGATGGAGAGTGATGATAGCTGCATGATATTGTGAACGCACTTAATGCCACTGAACTGTACAGTTGAAAATGGTTGAAATGATAAATTTCACTTTATGTATATTTTACCGCACACAAATTTAAGTTAAACAAAACACTGGCAAAAGATTTGAATAGCCATTTCTACAAAGAAGATATACAAACACCAACAAGCACATGAAAAGATGCTCAACACCGTTAGTCATCATGGAAATGCAAATCAAAACCATAGCGAGAAACCACTTCATACCCACTATGGTGGTCTAAATTAAAAAAAAGGTTTTTAATGGAAAATAAACAAGGGTTAGGGAGCATGTGAAGAAACGGAAACTTTCACATATTGCTGGTAGGACTATAAAATGGTGCAACCACTGTTCTACCCTTAGGTATATACACAAAAGGATTGAAAACAGGTTTCCAAACAAAAATTTGTGCGGGAATGTTCATAGCATTATTCCAAATAATCAAAAGATGGAAATAACCTAAATGTCCACTAACTGATGCACAGATAAACAAAATGTGGTATATCCTTATGATGGAATATTATTTGATCATAAAAAAGAGTGAAATGCTAACATTTGCTCTAGTCTGGACAGACCCTGAAAACCCAATGCTAAGTGAAAGAAGCCAGACACGAAAGGTCACATGTATATGATTCCATTCATATCAAGTTTCAAGAACAGGAAGACTCTATAGATAAAGAAAACTGATTAGTGGTTGCCAAGGGCAGGAAGGAGAGGGGAGATAGGTATGTGATTTCTTTCGGGAGGGGCTAAAAATATTCTGGAAGCTAATCATGGTGATGGTTGCACAACATGCTGAATTGTGAAGTTTACTGAACTGTAGAGTTTGTGAAAGTGTTAGTCACTCAGTAGTGTCCGACTCTTTGTGACCCCAAGACTATAGCCTGCCAGGCTCCTCTGTCCATGGAATTCTCCGGGCAAGAATACTGGAGTGAGTAGCCATTCCCTTCTCCAATGGGATATTCGGAATTGTAGAGTTTAAAATGGTGAAAATGTTAAATCTTACATGAATTTATAGCAGTTTTTAAAAAGTAAACCAGGCCTCTCACGTATGCTCTGTTAGGACATAGCAGAGGCAGGGTTCACGTTTATACACATTTCTGTGACTGTTTCTCTTCCCACTGAAGATATTGCAGTTGGTGTTCTAACCCGAAAGGGCCCAGAGAAAGATCTGGGAAGTAGACACATACAAGCCAACACCCCTGGCATCACATGAACTGGACAGAGATGCAGAGACTTTCTGTGGGTGTTTTCTGAAATTTCAACAGCCAGGGGAGAAAAACGGGTTGCCTAAAAGAATGTAGGGTATAATCTTATTTTGTGTTTAAAAAGAAACAAAACTACACACACATACACCTGGCAAAAAATTCTTCACACTTTTTCAAGGATGAAAAAACGCTGTGACATGGCAGGAATGGCACGTAACTAACATGAATGCATTGGAAATCTAAAGTTAAAAATGCCAGAGATTATAGCACAAGATGTCCTTTGTTTATGGTTTTTGGTTATTGATTTAATTTTGTCTTTTGCTTTCTTATCCAAATGCCTGCCCATACAAGAATGAGATTATCCGGATGGGAGATGGGATAAACCTAGATCCTATGATTAAATTGTCTGGGATTTTAACCAGATAACCATGCAGCCCTGCATGATAAATAATTCTGATTAATTTTATCACTAACTAATAAAAGCACACACACACAAAACACTGTGCTAAGAATTTCCCTGGCAGTCCAGTGGTTAAGACTCTGCACCTCCGGTGCACGGGGCATGGTTCAGTCCCTGGTCAGGGAACTGAAACCCTGCCACAGAGTGAAATTAAAATTTAAAAAAAAAAGAACAAGATAAATAGTTGTCTCTAAGTGAGGAGAATAATTAGGGATTTTTCTTCTCATTTTGCTACTTTCCATTTTCTAACATTTTTAAGAACAAACAGCAATTGCTGGTTTCGAAAAACGAATTTTCTTTTTTTTCTAATTTTTATTTTTACTTTATTCTACGTTACAATACTGTATTGGTTTTGCCATACATTGACATGAATCAGCCACAGGTGTACACAATTTTCAAAAAAAGAACCCAGCTGTCAGAAGCTACCTCCACTGGCTGACCTGTGTTATTCATAACAATGAATTCTGGTAACTAATGTTTCCACATCACCTTTTTCACTCAAAACATGTTTCCCACACACACACATCACACGATTCATTCTTACAAAAGGCCCAAGCAGCCAAGATTTTTCCTGCTGAGTTACAAAGACGGGGAAACCGAGGCTGGGGACATGAGAGGCCTTCCTTGTGCCCAGAGCCTGGCTCTCCACCCTTGGCTGGGCTCTGGCCCTGGATATGCTCTTTGCTTCTGCTGCTGCCAAGATGGAGCTGAAATGGGGTGAATTCAGGGGCACAGAGAGGCCTTGGTGGAGTTGCCAGCTATAGCAAATAAAAACACAAGACGCCCAGTTAAATGTGAATTTCAGATAAACAGCAAGTAATATCCCGAATGTTGCAGACTTGTGATATATTATCAGCCTTGCCCAAGACATACTTAAGCTAAAAAAAAAAAAAAAATTACTCATTGTTTGTCTGAAATTCACATTTAACTGGGCATTCTCTATTTGGTCTGCCTGGTCGGTAGGCCTTTGGCCAAAGCGATGGTACCTACAGACAGTGGCCAACATGGAGGCCGGGCTGAGTTAACCCAACCCCATAATTATGTGGGCCAGCCTTTGCCCTCAAGGTGTGGGAACTAGCCCGAGCTAGCCAGGCCTCTGTCTCCACCAGGCCCCGGAGAAGCAGCAGGTGGGGCCTTTCCTGGTCTGTCCAGAGGCAGACCTTGGTGACCTCCTTGGTTGGGGAGCGGGAGGTGGCCCGTTAAATGCAGGGGAAAGAGGGTCCTCAGGAGGAGAGGCCTGATCCCCCCAATAACATCACCTGAATGACATGCTGTATGCCTGAGGTTCTATTTAACAAGACACCCTCTCACTGCATGGGTTTCCCAGGTGGCTCAGTGCTAAAGAGTCTGCCTGCCAATGCAAGAGACAGGGGTTTGATCCCTGGGTGGGAAAGATCCCCTGGAGGAGGAAATGGCAACCCACTCCAGTATTCTTGCCTGGAGAATTCCATGGACAGAGGAGCTTGGTGGGCTACAGTCCATGGTATTGCAAACAGCCAGACACGACTTAGCAACTAAACAACAGCACCTGGACCACAGCAATGGCTCAAGAATGTGGAAATGAACCCCCAGTGCCTAAGGAGGAAGAGGATAGACACTAACTCTACCCCCACGGGATCCTGGACACTGGACCCTTTTACATCCATTATCTCCTTTTCTCTCTCTCTCTCTTTTTTTTTTTTAATATTCATTTTTGACTGCGCTGGGTCTTGGTTGCTGCACGTGGGCTTTCTCTAGTTGCGGTGAGTAGGGGGCTACTCTCTAGTTGCGGTGCTCAGGCTTCTCACTGCGATGGCTCTCCCACTGCAGACCACAGGCTCCAGGGCACGCTTAGGGCTTCAGCAGTTGTGGCGCAGGGGCCCAGTCAGGTGGGATCCTCCCAGACCAGGGATCAAATCCGAGCCCCCTGCCTTGGCAGGCGGATTCTCAGCCACTGGACCATCAGGGAAGTCCCTATCTCCTTTTCTCTTTACAAAAACTCTCCTGCATTACAGATGAGGCATTGGAGGCCCAGAGAGATTAAGTAACAAGCCCCAAGTCACACAGCAAGAAGGTGCCTGGAGACGGGATTTGAACCAAGTCCAGCAGACTCCAGAGGCTGTCACACAGCCTTCTCACTCCCTCAGCTGCTGTGATCTGGGTGCCAGGACTGTTGCAGGGGCCTCGAGCTGGGATCACAAAGCCGAAGCACCCCTGGAGTTCTGGCTGGGAGCAGGAGATAGATAATAAATCAATAATGAGTACCCTGTGACTCTGCAGTCATCCCTGGCGCTTTCTAATTGTTGCAGCTTCCAGGAAACAAATGTCTTCATGGCACAGAAGAGCTTTGTTCTCTGGGATCCATTCCAACAGCCCTGAGCGGGGAGAAGGGGGCGGTGCGAGTGGAGCATGAATCCCGGAATCATCTTTATTTAAAGATGGTATGCCCAACAGCCCTGTGAGGGCAGTCTTATCATGTGAGGACGAGGGTGATCATCTTCACTTTACAGATGAGGCCCAGAGACATTAAGCAAGTCGCCAAAAGTCACACAGCAATGGTAGCAGTGGCAAGTTGAACCCAGGCTGCCTGGCTCCATGTCCCTGTTTAGTCACCTCGCCACGGAGAGCTTCTTGGAGCTTACAGCCTTCTAGATCACCCAGACTTGTATCTTTTAGGCTGTTGAACCTCAGAGACTTTCCCTCCACTGTAGCCTCCCATAGAGATGCAACCCACAAAAGAGAAATAAGCAGTTCTGTGTGGGTTGAAGCAAAACCCAGCTCTCCCCTGTCAGAAAGGGAATAGCTTATTTCCCCTGCTTCCCACACAACCCCCAGCCAAGGTCTCCATGAGAGTTCCTCTGCTCCCTCGGAGCCTTCTGCCACTTCATTTTCCTGAATGGAGATGTAATTGACAAATAACATTATATTAGTTTCAGGTGTACAACATAACGATTCCATAGTTGTACATATAGCAAAGTGCTTGCCACAATAAGTCTAGTTAACATCTGTCACCAGGTATAATTACGTATCTCTTCCTCATTGTGATGAGAACTTTTAAGATCTACTGTCCTGGCAATTTTCAAACATCTGATACTGTATTATTACTAACTATGGTCACCATGCTATACGTGACCTCCCCAGGACCTATTTATTTTATAACTGGAAGTTTGTACCTTTTGAGCACCTTCGAATGACCATCATCTCATTTCACACACACCCCAGCCCCACCTTCTGGCAACCATCCATCTCTTCCCTTTTTCTCTGAGTTTGGTGATTTTTTTTTTCCTTCAAATTCAACATGTGAATGAGATCTTCCGATTCTCGTCTTTCTCAGTCTGACTTATTTCACAGAGGCCCCATCTTCCCAGGTGCCCCAACACCAGTGCCACCTTCATACTCAACTTGCAGAAACTCACTCACTTGGGGTTGACTCCCGGGCACACCACAGCTTGGACTGATCCTGCATTTTCTGGAATTTGAACCTGAACGTGAGTGTTTGTCCATCGGTTCAAGGCTGGTTTCTCTTTTGGCTGGAAGCAGAAGTGCAGGTTGGGGGCTGTGACCGTGGGTCCAGGAAACTTGGAATTGCCCAACTCCAGAAGGTCAGACCAGGGCTTGGGGGTGGGAAGTGGGCAGTCAGGCCCCCTCTGTTTGAGGAAATGGATGGCACCTTGAAGTCATCCAGATGTGAAGTCCGAGGCCTGGGCTCCAGTCCCCTTCTTGGCTCCCTCTGAGTGGCAGGACCTCAGTCAACCCCTCCCGCTTACAGACTTTGTTTCCTCCACTGTCCCAACATCTCCCCGTGAGGCTACGGCAGAGCTGAACTCGTGAAAAGAAACAATGTGGCTGGCACCATGCCTGGCATATAGGAAGGCTCCAGACGTTCATAGCTGCTCTTATCACTGAGTTACTGCTGTTGTTGTCTTTAATTGAAGTCTAGTTGATTTACAATGTCATGTTAATTTTTGCTGTACAGCAAAGTGATTCGGTGACACGCATATATTCCCTCTTTTGCGTATTCTTCTCCATTATGGTTTATCACAGGATGCTGAATCTAGTTCCCTGTATATACAGTGGCACCTTGTTTATCTCTTCTATACACAACAGTTTGCATCTGCTAATCTTACACTTGTCACTGTTGTTTTTAGGCTACCCTTTCACAAAAACCAGGTACCCACAAAGCCTATGAGCCCTTTGTTTCTGGACTTACACTTTTGATCCGCTAGAAAAAAGTGAAAAGAAAGTAATGTCTCCATCTCCATGAAAAGAAAGTAATGTCTCCATCTCCATGAAAAGAAAGTAATGTCTCCATCTCCATGAAAAGAAAGTAATGTCACCCAAGCAATATACTCACAACCTATCCTGAGTTCCTGACTCAGTTTCCCCACAGCCCAGATAGGTGTCCAGCCCTCCCGAAGGCCTCCAGAGCCCCATATGATCTAACCCTCCCTTCTCTTCTGCCCTCCTCTCCAAACACTCAGTCTCACTCAGTCTACTTTAGTCACACACCTGCTGTTCCAGCATCACCCTGCCTCAGGGCCTTTGCACTGGCTGTTTTTCTCTGCCATGACCACTGGCACCCCAGGTATTAACATGACTTGCTCTCTCCTTCAAGTGTTTGCCTAAGTGTTACTTTCTCAACCAGGCAACTCTGGCCACCCTGAAATTACAGAAGACTCTTGATAGTCCCTTGGACTGCAAGGAGATCCAACCAATCCATTCTGAAGGAGATCAGCCTGGGGATTTCTTTGGAAGGACTGATGCTAAAGCTGAAACTCCAGTACTTTGACCACCTCATGCAAAGAATTGACTCATTGGAAAAGACTCTGATGCTGGGAGGGACTGGGGGCAGGAGGAGAAGGGGACGACTGAGGATGAGATGGCTGGATGGCATCA
>SJYF01000056.1:6578141-6588635 GCA_006410515.1 Procapra przewalskii
GGTTGGCCAGGGTTAGGAGCGGGAAAGGATGTGGTAGGCGGGCAGGCAGGCAGGAAACCTTTAATCCAGTGCCTTGAGCCCCGGCTTGCACACTGGGCAGCGGGAAGGGAGTGCCTCTTCAGCAGATGCTAGATCGGTCCCAAGAATCAAAAGCCCTCTGTGTACAGCCTGGGCGCTCAACCGTTTTTCAACATTGCTGCACTGCCTTCCCGGATGGTTTGAGTTTTCTTTGGACAGAGGGAGTTTGGGGGAAAGGGATGATGTCTTTGGGCCACCCAGTTTGAAAAGTAAATGAGAAAAAAAAAATTGCTGGTGGTCAAAACTAGAAGTAGGAACAGGGTTGCTGCAGACAGGTGTGCAGGCTGTGCACTGCACAACTGTGGGGAGCCTCTCCTCAAAGAGTCATGCTGTGTGTATACCCATTTGGGGTCACCCATCATGTACCAGAAGGAGGGCCACCTGGCTCAGGTGGCCAGGGCCTTATTCTTGGATGGAGCTGGGGGGATGGGAATCAGTGGCCAGTTTGTATGCGGGGGACACAGCAAGACCTCATTACAATGTCAGTCCTGATCGAAACACTTAGACACTCCCCATGCAGCTGCTGCTGCTGCTGCTACTAAGTCGCTTCAGTCGTGTCCGACTCTGTGCGACCCCACAGACGGCAGCCCACTGGGCTCCGCCATCCCTGGGATTCTCCAGGCAAGAACACTGGAGTGGGTTGCCATTTTCTTCTCCAATGCATGAAAGTGAAAAGTGAAAGGGAAGTCGCTCAGTCGTGTCTGATTCAGCGACCCCATGGACTGCAGCCCTCCAGGCTCCTCCGTCCATGGGAGTTTCCAGGCAAGAGTACTGGAGTGGGGTGCCATCGCCTTCTCCGAGACACTCCCCATACAGATAACTAAATCTAACAGGGTCGGGAAGGAAGGAGAAGTCAAGGGAAGAAGGGAGAAGTCAAGCTCTTATGAGCTCCCAAATTTGTGAGCTCTCCTACCTCCCAGATATGATTGCCAGAAAAAAATAGAGGATACCCAGTAAAATTTGAATGTCAGATAAACAATGAATGCAAAATATCCCCAGGGCTAAGATCAAACAAAGAAACAATGAAATCTTTTTAGCATAATTATGCCCCCAAACATTGCTTGGGATATACCTACACTAAAAAAATCACCTGTTAGTTCTCCGTCAGTCAAATTTAACTAGGCATCTCTATTTTTCCTTGCTAACTCTAGCAATCCTGCCCTCAGAGGGCATGTCTGTAAAAGCTCTTTTCCACCCACCATTGCCTGGAAATAGCTATTAAACCAGCAACTAATCAGGAGCAAACTTCCCCCAGGCCTTTTGTCTGCTGAGCAGGTTGGGAATTAAGAGAGCACTCCCCCTGCTCCTACACACATGTATGCGCGCGCACACACACACACGTGTTGGTATCATAGCAAATGCCTCTTCCTCTCCTGGGAGCTCTGAAATCGCCACCTGGCCTGGGTAAGAGGTTTCTCTGCAGGTGGGTGCCCAGCACGGCCACATGGCTGCGGGGAGGACAGAAACCCAGCCTTGGAGCCTGAGGATCTCAGAGCACTGCCCACACAGCCGAAACTGGAAGAGTGTATCTTGCACAAGGCCAGCACGGTAAGTCAGACGCTGTGACTCTGGGAACTGGGTGGCCTTGGACTCTGGTGTCTTCTCATTCACTGGAGCTGGGGTTGCCCACGGGTCAGCCTAGCAGGGGGCGGTGCTCAGGTCGGTGGGGAGGCTCCTCCCTAGCTGTCCCCTTGGGTTTTCCGGAAGGCAGGTAGAGAATGAGGGAGGTAGAGCCATAGGCAACCCCTAGGAGGTTTCTACGGGAAGAGTTGGCTAACCTCTTGTGGGGCCACCTGTGGTCAGAACTGACTACACGTGCCCAGTGCGTGGTGGCACCAACCCAGCTGGCAGGACACTCACGGGCAGAGGAAACCTGGACAGAAAGTTACCCAAGGCCCAGGCAGGACAGACCTGGATCGGGAACCCAGAAGAGCCCTAGCAAGTAACAGAGGGGTCTCCCTAGCTTCCCATTTCCCCCTCCAGCTCAGAACTGGCGACCAACTTCTCCACGGGTGCTCCCCACTCCTCTGTCTGTCTGAGCCCCTGGGAAGGGTGGGGAGGTGAGGAAGAGCTAAAATGCCCCAGGGATGAGTCAGTCCTGTTTGGGAGCAGTTCCACCCTCCCTGGTGGCTCAGATGGTAAAGAATCCACCTGCAATGCGGGAGATGTGGGTTTGATCCCTGGGTTGGTAAGATTCCCTGGAGGAGGGCATGGCAACCCACTCCAGTATTCTTGCCTGGAGAATCCCCATGGAGCCTGTCAGGCTATAGTCCATGGGGTCACAAAGAGTCAGACACGACTGAGCAGCTAAGCACAGCACAGCACCGTGCCTACTCCCAAAAAAGGAGGATTAAAAGAGAAACAGAAAAGCACCGATGTCTCTCCCTTGAGAACCAGTGTCAATCAAGATCTCTCTTGAGAACTGTCTTTGGACCACGGATCACCTGTGGATTCCCTGGTGGTTCAGCAGTAAAGAATTTGCCTGCCAATGCAGCAGACGTACGTTTGATCCCTAAGGATCATCCCGTGGAGAAGGAAATGGCAACCCACTCCAGTATTCTTGACTGGGAAATCCCATGAACAGAGGAGCCTGGTGGGCTACAGTCCATAGGGTCACAAAGAGTCAGACATGACTGAGCAACTAACACTTTCACTTCCACCTTCCTAGCACAGAGGTCATCAGATACAATTTGGGAGGCTCCCTGTGGCTCCCAGAGACTTTTGAGAATCCCTCTCCATCATCTTAGAATCCTGTTCCCTGGAGAGGCACAGAGGCACTTGGTCAAAAGAGGCACTTGGTGACTTGCAAAAGCTGCCCTGTGTGGTGGCATAACTAGAGCAGAGATGCCTTCTTCCCATGAGAGGGCCAGCCAAACGAGTTCTCTTATTTTTAGTATATTTATTTATTTATTTATTTGGTTGTATCGGGTCTTAGTTGCAGCATGCGGGATCTAGTTCCCTGACCAGGGATCGAACCCAGGCCCTCCTCATTGGGAGTGCAGAGTCTTAGCCACTGGATCACCAGGGAAATCCCCAACCGAATTCTTGACTCTTATTTTTGTTTCTGCTTCTGATCCTTGTGGGGTAGGAAGAGGAAAGGTGCTCACAAGGGCCAGAGCTGCTCTGTCACCAGGGAAACTCCCAATGCAGCCAGATGCAGGTCCCCAGGGCTGCTTTCTTCTGGGTAATTTGGTCACAGTTGGGTTCGAGGGGTCAGACCCTATTGTCCTGCCAATTTAGATTTGCGGGGTCACAAAGAGTCAGACATGACTAACCACGCACGCATGCATTGCAAAGGTGGCGTAACATTCTTCCCTCCAACTACCAACTCCTGGAGGGCAGGGACCCTGCTGATTCAGCATGGATGGACTCCTTGGAGAGCTCCCAGAGGGAGCAGGCAGTCAGGGAAGGCTTCCTGGAGGAGGCGGCACTAGTTGAAGCCAGAGTTCGCTGCAGGGAGGAGCAGGAAGGACACTGTCTTACAGAAACAGTGAGATGGAAGGTGTGGCACACGGACAGACTGAGCAGACAGGTAACCCTGGGCAGCTCTGGCTGGTGGAACCGGAGCATGGGGTGGGGAACGGGGAGCTAGAGGAACGGCTGAACAGAGAGAGCATTCTAGAAAGCAGGATTCAGACTCAAGACAGCCAGCCTTTCCCTGACTCCTGGTGTCTGATGACTGGGCAAAGCCACTTCACTTGCTAAATCTCAGTTTCTTCATCTCAAAGACTGTAACGCTGGGAAAGATTGAGGGCAGGAGGAGAAGGGGACGACAGATGAGATGGTTGGTTTGGCATCATCAACTCAATGGACATGAGTATGAGCAAACTCTGGGAGATGGTGAAGGACAGGGAAGCCTAGTGTCTGCAGCCCAAGGGATGGCAAAGAGTTGGACATGACTGAGTGACTGAACAAGATGGAAACAATGGCAGTGATGAACATCACCGCTCTGGGGGGTCCCTCTCTCTCTGCCAGGCCCTGGGGTCTGCATTCACCTGCACATCTCACTCATTCCCATGGCACCCCTAGAAAACAGGGGGCACCTTTATCTCCATTGTACAGATGGGGTGGTTGAGGCTTATGAAGGTTCAGGAAAATGTCCTAGGTTCCAAGGTTCAGGATTTGAACCCAGATCCCAGGATTTGAAGCCCAAGCTTGCATTGACCCTAGGAAGGAGCAGGAGGGATGCTGCTTGGAACGTGAACACAATTGTCTCTCACTTTCTTTTTTCCTCCCTGGGATGGCCATAGCAGTTAGCACAAACTGAGTGGCTTTGAAAAAAAATGGGGCTTCCCTGGTGGTCCAGTGGGTAAGAATCCACCTTGCGATGCAAGGGGCACAAGTTCGATCCCTGGCCCAGGAGGATCCAACATGCCTCAGGGCAACTAAGCCCACGTGCCACCAAGACTGAAGCCCACTCGATCTAGAAACCATGCTCCCCAACAAGAGAAGCCACCACAGTGAGAGGGCCACACACCACCTCTCCAGAGTAGCCCCCACTTGTTGCAGCTAGGGAAAGCCCACACTCATCAACGAAGACCCAGTGAAGCCAAAAATAAATAAATATAATTTTAAAAATTGGACATTTATTTATTTTCTCTCAGTCTTGGAGCCCAGAAGTCTGAAATCAAAGTGCTGGCAGGGTGGGGAGAACCTTCTCCCTGCCGCTCTCCCAGCTTCTGGGGGGTTCCAATTGATGGAGCTCAGGATACTGTACCCCAAAATACTGTACCCCAGCATGGTGAATACCTCAAGCAGAAGCAGAAAGATCTCCCTGCCTTGTCCTTCTTCCCTGAAACAGGAGAAAAAAATTCCCATTGGAGAGGTGGCCTCCGGGTACCAGGAGGAAGGGGGGCTTTCTTATCACCAGGGGCAGGGAACTGGGGGTTGCAAAATCTGAACGAGGT
Organism: Procapra przewalskii; assembly: GCA_006410515.1. Classification (NCBI taxonomy): domain Eukaryota; kingdom Metazoa; phylum Chordata; class Mammalia; order Artiodactyla; family Bovidae; genus Procapra; species Procapra przewalskii. The sequence goes on from SJYF01000056.1 coordinate 6,583,127, forward strand.
TTGTTCATTTCACGTTTTCCTAGTTATTTCTCCACTTCCCACCCCAAACCCAAACCCCTTCGTCTTCCCTGTTCTTCACAAATTCACTTCTTTGTCTCAAAGTTACAAAAGCTTCCTGTTTTGATCACTTCTCCTGTATTTTCTTGTAAAGACTCCTCTATACAAGCAAAAATTCAGTTAAACGTGATTCCTTCTCTCCTGTTCATCTTTGTCAGTTCAACTTCCACACCCAGCCAGGGACCCTAAGAGGGTCAAGAAAAACTTTTTCCTTCTTCCCTGGCAGTCCTGGAGTGTTCTTGGCTTGTGGCTGCATCTCTCTAATCTCTGCCTCCATCATCTTTGTATCTGCATCCTCTCGTCTTATAAGGACGCTTGTCTTTGGATTTGGGGCCCCCACCTGTATAATCCAGGATGCTCTTGAGAGTCTTTTTTTTTTTACGATTTTTTTTTTCTTTTTCTGCAAGCACGCAGCTTGCAGGATCTCAGTTTCCTGATCAGAGATTGAACCCAGGCCATGGGAGTGAAAGCACCAAGTCCTTTACCACTGGGCCCCAGGGAATTCCCTCAAGGGTCTTAATTACATCTGCAAAGATCCCATTCGCAGGTTCTGGGCAGAGATCTCTTTGGGAGAAGGGGCTCCATTCAGGCCCCTCCACGCTCCCCGTCTCTGGAAGGGAGGACTGCCCAGAGCAGACAACGCTCCAGAGGCTCCATGAGCAAATCACACACACAAAGGGAGGGGCTTTTCAGTGAGAAGTTTACTTTCTGGGGGCTCCTCTGCAGCCTTGCTTCCTTCTAGAGCCTCACTGTCTGACGAGCGAGTAGCCAACCCCACTTGGCTGCTAAAACTTGAAATGTGGCCAGTCCAAATGGAGCTGTTGTGCAGTGCCCCCAACACATGCCAGAATCCAAAGACTTTACATGGAAAAAGGAATATAAAATATCTCATTCACAACTTCTTATATCAATTACATGTTCTAATAATAACATTTTAGGGGGCTTCCCTGGTGGTCTAGTGGTTAAGAATCCGTCTACCAATGCAGGGGACATGGGTCTGATTCCTGGTCTGGGAAGATTCCACATGTTGTGGAAGCAACTAATCCTGAGGGCCACACTGAACCCACACGCTGCAACAAGAGAAGCCACCGTAACGAGTAGCTCCTGCTCTCCAGCTAGAGACAGCCTGTGCATAGCAACAAAATCCTAGTGCAGTCAAAATACATATATAAAATAGATCTTTCTAATAAATAAATAAATAAAATAACATTTTGGATAGACTGGGTTAAAATATACATTATTCATTTTAAGTTCATGCATTTTATTGTTTTAAATTTCAGTAAAATTCATGTATCATAAAATCAACTATTTTAAATTAAACAAGTCACTGGCTTTTAGTGCATTCACCGTGTTATGCGACCATCACCACTACCTAGTTCTGGAACATTTCTATCACTCCAAGTACCCTGATGAACAGATGAAACCTCCTTTATGTTGGATTCAGGATGGCAAGAAGGGGGAGCTCTCACTCCTTCTCACACGTTGCTATCTGCAGACTCCAAACAGGATGAGATGTACCTTGCATCTCCAACAGAAAGAAAGTTGTTACTTTACTACCCCAGGAGGAAGGAGAAGGAAGATTTTCTCCTTGCCCGGCAACTGCCCAGCCAATGAGAACCTGCAACAACTCAGCCAATGAAAAGCCACTACACTTCAGAACTCCTAGCTTCCTCCAATGAGCTCTTTGTTTATAATAGCCCCGCCCAACTCTCCTTCTCTCCTATAAATAAAAGAATGGTCCTGTCTTTGTGTCTCTGGACTTGGTTCTAGGTTACAAGATGTAATATGCTTGTCCTGAATTGCAATTCTCTGCTTTCCTCAATGAACCCATTTGCTGGTTAAAAACAAAACCCAGATACAAGCTGTTTTAGTTTTAGTCAACAACCAATTAGCAGTTACTCCCCTCTCTCCCCAGCCCTTGGCCACCACTGACTTGGCCATTAGTCTCTATGGAGTTCCCTAGTCTAGACACAGCAGGGACTTCAGTGGCCACTTTATGCCAGTGGATGCTTGGCTTCCAGGATCTCATAGAGTGGTACCAGTTGGGCCAGGCTCCACCCCCACCCCCACCGGGGCAGCTCAGCCCTGGCACAAAGTGGATGCTCAATAATCATACATGCTGGGAGAAGGAAGGAACAGGGATTCCAGAAAGAGAAGCAACTCTGGGATCCCCATTCTGCCCTGCCGCAACTCAGTCGAAAAGTAGAGGTGTGTGTGTGTGTGTGTGTGTGTGTGTGTGTGTGTGTGTGTGTGTGTGTGTGGTATAATAAAATATATGTACGTATATTTTTTTATAGATACCAAATATATCTATTTGGTCTTTGCCCCATTCCTGGCACAGAGCCCCTAAAATCCTTGGAATTTCCTGAGTGATAAGAGTGTCTTTTGTTAATGGGAACTCCAGGGACTGGGGCTAAAAAGCTTCAGGAGGGGAACTGGTAGCCAGAAAAAAACAGCCAAGTGCTAGAGAATGGGAACTTTCAGTCCCATCTACTGGGAAAAAAGGCTGAAGATTGAGTTCAGTCACCAGCGACTGACGATTTAATCACTTGTGCCTGTGTACTCAAACCTCAATTTTAAAAATATCCTAAATAACGGGGTTCTGGGGATTTCTGGGTTGGCAAACACATCCATGTGCCGGGAAGGTGGCACACCCCCAGCTCCAAGGGGTCAGAGGTCCCTGTTCTCAGGACCCTTCAGACCCTGTGTCTCACATCATCTTCATCTGGCGGTTCACCTGTCTCCTTATGATAAACGGTAATAGGCAATAGTAAGGACAGCTCTTTCCTGTGTTCTGCGAGCCCTTCTAGCAAGTGATCAAACTGAATGGGGGGCATTGTAAGAAACCTCAAATCTCTAGGTGGTGGGACAGAAGTGCAGGTAACCTGGGGACCCCATTTATGGCTGGGGTCTGAAGCGGGGACTGTCTTGTGGGCCTGAGCCCTTAACCTGTCGGGTCTAATTCTAGTTGTGGGGTCTAATTAATGGCACTAGTTAGTGTCAGAACTGAATTGCTGGGACTTCCTGGCGGTAAAGGATCTGCCTGCCTGGTGATTAAGGATCTGCCTGCTAACACAGGAGACAGAGGTTGGATCCCTGGTCCAGGAAGATCGCATAGGCTTCTGGGGCAACTAAGCCTGTGCGCCACAACTACTGAGCCTGCACCCTGCAAGTACTGAAGCCCAGGAACCTGGAGCCCATGCTCCACAACCAGAGAAACCAGCACAAACAGAAGTCTGTGCCCTGCAACTAGAGAGTGGCCCCAATCGCTGAAACTAGAGAAAGCCTGCGTGCCCCAACAAAGACACTGCAGGCAAATAAATAAATATTAAAAAAAAAAAAAAGAATTGAATTGCAGGACATTGAATTGAAATGGGAGAACCAGTGTGTCTGAGGGGTTCCTCTGGGCTTTGTTGCATGGATGGGCTGACAGCAAGATAACTTTGTTGCTGGTAGTAAACATGGGTAATTCCTTTGCTTTCCAAGAGATGGGGTATTTCTGGGGGGCCTCCCAGGGCACTTGTGAGGATGGGTGAGAGGATGTGGGCTGAGAGCTGGCTACCACCCTGGGCTCAGAGGAAGGAGTTCTAAGGTGTTAGCAGGTGAAAGCCAATGCTCCAGGGGCTCTGCTCCCTACATGAATGACAGGGCTTTACTCTGTGGGTGTGAGGCTGCCATCACAGCCCCCATCAGGGACCAGGCCAGTCACAGAAACAGAAGTGAGCAGACTGTAACTGTAAACATGGGGCATTCTTAGCTTTTCACTCTCCTATTTTTGAAGGTGATTTAGGCAGAGGGACAGTTCTCATCTATAAGAAAATCAAAACAAGGTGAAAAGACAACCCTCAAAATGGGAGAAAATAACAGCAAATGAAGCAACTGACAAAGGATTAATTTCCAAAATACACAAGCAGCTCATACAAGTCAATACCAGAAAAACAAACAACCCAATCAAAAAGTGGGAAAAAGACCTAAACAGACATTTCTCCAAAGAAGACATACAGATGGCTAACAAACACATGAAAAGATGCTCAGCATTGCTCATTATTAGAAAAATGCGAATCAAAACCACAATGAAATATCACCTTACACCAGTCAGAATGGCATCATCAAAAAGTCTACAAACAGTAAATGTTGGAGAGGGTGTGGAGAAAATGGAACCCACTTGCACTGTTGGTGGGAGTGTAAATTGATAGAGCCACTATGGAAGATGGTATGGAGATTCCTTAAAAATCTAGGAATAAAACCACTATATGACCCAACAATTCCACTACTAGGCGTATAAGAGGAAACCGAAATTGAAAAAGATACATGTACCCCAGTGTTCACTGCAGCACTATTTACACTAACTAGATCATGGAAGCAACCTAGATGTCCATCAATAGATGAATGGATAAAGATGTGGTACATATATGAATGTGAAAGTGAAAGTTACTCAGTTGTGTCCAACTCTTTGAGACTCCATGGACTCCAGGCTCCTCCATCCATGGAATTGTCCAGGCAAGAATAGTGGAGTGGGTAGCCATTCCCTTCTCCAGGGAATCTTCCCAACCTAGGTCTCCCGCATTGCAGGTGAATTCTTTACTGTCTGAGCCACCAGGGAAGCCCAAGAATACTGGAGTGGGTAGCCTATCCCTTCGCCAGGGGATCTTCCCAACTCAGGAATCGAACCAGGGTCTCCTGCATACAGGCAGATTCTTTACCAGCTGAGCTACCAAGAAAGCTACATATAAACAATAGAATATTATTCAGCCATAAAAAGGAACACATTTGAGTCAGTTCTAATGAGGTGGATGAACCTAGAGCCTATTATACAAAGTGAAGTAAGTCAGGAAGAGAAATCAAATAAAGCATCAATTCAGTTCAGTTCAGTTGCTCATTAGTGTCCGACTCTTTGCGACCCTGTGAATCACAGCATGCCAGGCCTCCCTGTCCATCACCAACTCCTGGAGTTCACTCAGACTCACGTCCATCGAGTCCGTGATGCCATCCAGCCATCTCATCCTCTGTCGCCCCTTCTCCTCCTGCCCCCAATCCCTCCCAGCATCAGAGTCTTTTCCAATGAGTCAACTCTTCGAGTGAGGTGGCCAAAGTACTGGAGTTTCAGCTTCAGCATCATTCCCTCCAAAGAAATCCCAGGGCTGATCTCTTTCAGAATGGACTGGTTGGATCTCTTTGCAGTCCAAAGGACTCTCAAGAGTCTTCTCCAACACCACAGTTCAAAAGCATCAATTCTTCGGCGCTCAGCTTTCTTCACAGTCTAACACTCACATCCATACATGACCACTGGAAAAACCATAGCCTTGACTAGATGCACATAGTAATGCATATATGTGGAACCTAGAAAGATGGTACTGATGAAATTATCAGGGCAGCAGTGGAGACGCAGAAATAGAGAACAGACTTCTGGACACGGCGGGGCGGGGGGTGGGGGATAGGAAGAGGAGGGACA
>SJYF01000056.1:6664285-6676980 GCA_006410515.1 Procapra przewalskii
AAACGTAAAAGAGTGGCTCAAGAAACGCCAACCTGGAACCTGAACGCATCTTCTCAAGTAACTGGCGAACCCGGAGTGCCGCGCGTGCCCCACAGACTGGCCCCTGGCAGTGAGCCCACCACTGGCAGGCAGAGCGCAGGCGAGAAACACCAAGGCTTCCAGGACAGGCAACTGCTCACCTGACTCCCTGAGGGAAATGTACTGGGGTTTTGTTTTCCCTTTGATGTGGACAATTTTTAAGTCTTTTATTGAATTTGTTACAATACTGCTTCTGTTTCACGTTTTGGTTTTTTGGCCTTTTGGCCAGGAGGCATGTAGGAAGGAGCCTAGCTCCCCGACCAAGGATCAAACCTGCACCCCCTGCATTGGAAGGCAAAGTCTAAACCACTGGACCACCAGGGAAGTCCTGAAATGTAATGTCTTGAAAGTAAAGACACTTTAATTCACTAAGTGAATTGTAAAAAAGAATAAAAAAGTCTCACTGACACCTGACAGCTAGTCCACCTAACTGACAGAATGTGGGCAAGTACTTTAACCCATGAATCAGCCCTGGAAAAAGGAAATCATTGCACAAAATACATCGAGCCTCTGAAAATGTAAGAAAGCTGGGAACTAAAGATAATACTCTATATTTTGTAAGTCTAGACAGAGACCAAAAAAGTTGTATTTTCTTAGCAGATTTTAGATTAATTTTCTAATACAGGAAATGACATCTGGGCTAAATTACCCAACCTGTGTGCTTGCTCTCTGCTGAGCCAGGTGGAGGCACCTGAGCCAGCACTGAGTCGGACCTGCAGGAGGGCCTCCCCACTCGCCCCCGGGACTGCTCAGCTGAAGCAAAAGGAACGACCCAGGAGGAGGAAGCGGACCGAGGAAGGCCCGCAAGGCCAGGTGTCAGTATCCACAAACAGCACATACAAAAGATGGAAATGCTCTGAATCATTTACTCGACAGAAGTTCTCAGAATGTATGATTGGGAACGGGAGAAATCAGTGTTATGCATTTGTCCAGAAGGATGAAATTCACTTTAAAAAAATTCACTTAAAAAATCATAACGGTTTTAAATAGCTTCACTAACAAAACAGGACTCCCGCCTCCCCCTGTGAAAGGCTACAGAGAACATGAGTCCTATTTTTTAAGCAAGTGGTTTATAATCAAATGCTTTTTCTCCTGATTTTTTACTTCAAGGAAAAACTAAACTGTAAAATCAAAAAATATATTTGTAAACATCCCCTCCGAATCCCATTGGGCTCATCAGGACCTCCTTTCTGCCATTCTCATTTAAGTTCTGGTGTCTATGTCAACATGCTGTGAAGAGCAACAGTCATATTTCACATTCTATTCTTTTCAAAATTAACTGTATGAAGAGCATTGTTCTAATGAAGGGGTAAAAATCCCATCAAATGCTCAACCATAATTTATGTAACCATTTTTCTCCTGTCAGATATAAATAACACTGGAATGATGAGCACATGCTTCTCTGGGAGTCCCATTTCCTTAATTCCCCAAAGTGAAATTAACTGGGTCAAAAGTATATAACCATTTTTGTGACTTCTTACAAATGGTGCTAAAATGTTTTCCAAAAAGCTTATGCCAATTTACTTTCTCTATTAGCTACATCTGACTGTGACAATTTCTTTTGATTTTATCAACACAAAATCCTACCAATGGGAATCCCCTGGCTGTCCAGTGGTTAGGGCTCTGTGCTTTTACTGCCCTGGGGACTGGGTTTGATCCCTGGTCAGGACCTGGAAGCCACATGATGTGGCCAGAACAAAAACAAACAAACAAACAAAGATCTACCACTCAAGAGCATTCATTAATAAACGTAAATGACATTTTGTTATTGTTTTAATTTACATTTACTAGATTATTATTTCCCTACTTGTTTATTCACTCTCTCCTCTTATGTGGAAAGTCTGTTTTATGACCTTTCTTTCACACTGCAGTCCTTCTCAGCTGTTTCTCCCTCCATCCCCCACTTCCTCTGTGGTAAAATATACATAACACAAAATGTACCATCTTAACCATTTCTAAGTGCACAGTGCTTTCATAACGCTGTGTAACCATTACCACCATCTGTCTCGAGCTCTTTCATCCTGCAAAACAGGAACTGACCCCACTCGACAACCACTCCCGTCCTCCCCGCACCGCTCGGTAACCACCATTCTGCTTTCTACCGCCGTTACTCTGCCTACTCCAGGGGCCTCGTGCAAGGGAGACCACACCACACTTGTCCTTCTGTGTCTCATTTCACGTAGCGTGAACGTCCTAAAATTTTTGAGGCTGAATAATATTCCACTATACATACAAAGGACATTTTGCTCTCAGCAGTTTTCTTAAACCACTTTAATTTCTCAGGGTCTAGAGTATGAAGGCCTGATTTTGAATCCTGATCCCTTATTTACAGGTTGCTTGACTCTGGCCAAGCAGCCTGGTATTTCTGTTTCTCAGATTCGTCCTCAGTAGAAAGAGAGTGGTGCTCACACCTGTTCCACTGACGGTCCTAAGGACTAAGTCAGATACCGTGTGTACAGTCTGAGAGCACAGTGCCTCCTCCAGTGGGGCTCTGAGTCATCACTCGCAGCCACACAGAAGGCAAGGCGTGCGCGCTGGAAGACACAGCTGTCGTCCTTCTGCAAGCCGGTTTTCTGTAATTTCACCGCACACTTTCCTAGTGAAATCTGAAATCATCTTTCTTGCACTATTTGGCAAGTTTCCACCTCTCAAAGCAACCAGCAAATCCAATATTCTATTTTCTGTCATCTTCTCTGATTTGATCTTTTATATTTAATTCTACCTATCTGAAGGGGTTTTCTTGGGGAGGAGGGAGAAAGAAAATATAGCTTAAATTTAAATAATTTTCCCTCCAAACTGCCTACTACCTCCTCCAAAAACTCTTTGAGCATTGTTTTTACAAAACAGTGATTTAAAATTCATTTGTCTACTGAAGATCCCACATACAGTGCCATGGAATCCCACTAGAACACCACGTGGATATTAGCCCATCTTTCCTCTTCCTTTTAGGAATGAGGAGGGAAACAAGGCCTGCTGGAGAGATTCACTCCAGGCCCCAAGGCTGGTTGACAGTATGTCAGAGACTGGCCCCCTTTTGCTGGGCCAAGGCCCCAGTGATGTATATTCCAGAAAGCAGCCACTTGAGGGGCTGTCTAAGCAAACAGGTCAGCACTGCTCCCACAGAAACACCCTTGCGCTTCGATGAACCAGATCAGGCCTGAACACACTCAACATCACGCAAGGAACACTCAGTATTCACCAGGAAGACTCTGGCGCCAATGAGGTTTTGCTCATAGCTTCCAGCTGACAATCAACTCAGTCTTACCCAAGTCCACAGAAAACTGGCAGACCCTTGCTAGCCACGTGGCTAAGCTGGAAGCAAGAACAATGACAGGCACCCAGCCCAGAGTGTGGCAGCACGGGCTTCCTTACCTCGCCACAGTGAATGTGTCTGAGGGCAGGAGCCGAGCTAGCTGGATGAAGACGTGATTGAGGGCTGGACAGAAGCCGCACCACTGTGCGTAGTAAAGTAGCAACACGTCCTGTGGGAAGAAGTAGTTGGCTGTTACTGGGCTTCTGGGGTCCTCACTGTACTTAGAGACTGGCAGACATTCCATAAATACTGCTCATGCACAAAGTACAGGGAAAACTTGATCTCTGAGTATTTTTAAAAATATTTATTTATTTGGGTGCACTAGGTCTCTTAGTTGTGACATATGGGATCCAGTTCCCTGACAAGGGATGGAACCCAGGCCCGCTGCACTGGGAGCTCAGAGTCTTAGCCCCTGGAGCACCAGGGAAGTCCCTGATCTTTTGGTGTTTTCAATTATGTATTTTTAAGGATGCTTTGCAATCACAAAAGCACCATGTAATTCACATACATTCTGCAGTAAGGCTGTCATGTGGCTAGTCTTCTGTAAGGCAGCACCCACTGCTCCACCCATGATTGCTTTGGAAATTATTTTAATAGGGACAGATGGCTTGATTTCTGCCTTGCTCGATTCCATACCTGTTTCTGAAGGACTACTTCCCAGAAGGTATCAGTTGTCACTTCAGTGATTAAGCGCTGAGAAGTGAACTGGGTAGAGTCACTTCCAATAAGATGCCTTTTCAGGGGACTGTAGAGAACGCTGAAGTTTTGAATGAAAGACTCTAAAAATAAAGAGAAAATGAGATCAGCTCTTCTCTTGGTACAAGGAGAGTAGCTGGCCCACTTTAAACTCTACACTTTAAAAAGTGGGCTGGTTTCACAGGCCCACTGAACAAAATCCACACAGGAGGGGGCAGGGGGTCGCACTGGCTGTAGTAACTCAGCAGACAACACTTTAGCTAAAAAAGCACCACTCAAGAGTTCCATGGTCTACTGTGCATGGGCTAGGAATTCAACGCTCTTCTTTTCTAACACTGGTCCACAAGACACCAGAGACTGGGCAAGTTATCGAGTCACCATCGAGATTTCAACCTACAATATCAAGACCTTTAAGCCTAACTACTGATGCACTAACTGCATAAGCTACTATAATGTGGGAGGTAGTCAAACACTCATTCATCTGAGAGTAAGGAGCTATGGTTTGTGTTTCCTTTACTAAAGTTCTCAAGTTTCTTCTTTAATTAAAAGGTTAAGCGAAATAAACAACTATATTTAGTGGGAAAACAGCATAAATAAGACCCATGAATAATCCAAAACCTCAACTTGAACCAACAGGTTTACCCTCTCCACCAATGACTATGTTTTCAGATTCCTTTGTTTCCTCTGAAGCAGCACTAATCTGAGTTTCACTTTTTTTCCCTTTCTCTCTCCATTCTGAGGTCCTAGTGAACAATGACAGGCTCCATGGAGGAAAGAAGAAGGGAAGATGGTTGAGTGAATACTAAAGAGAATCAGTCTTCAACATCTGAATGACATTTAGTTGGTTTTTTGAAATATAAAACCCAGAACTGCTCACTAATTTGAATGAGGGCTGAATTCTGAAACTGCCCCAGAGACTTGAGAGTCACCTCTTCAAAACAACACAGTGGATGTTTTTGTATGAGGACTTGACAAATTTTGTCACCAACCACAGGTCAGAGAACAATAGAACTAGATGTTTCAGAGTAGATACAGAAGATGAAAAGAAATCAGAAGACGGCATCTTTCAGATCACCCTTAAATTCAGGGTGGGCCCATCATGAGCTCACTGAATGCTTGAGTATCAGCACAGGAGGCAGGAAGATCCAATCAACGCTTACTTTAAAAATACAGGCTTATTTCATTTTAAGAAAACTTAGTACACCAAAATGTAACTTCAGGCAACATGAATGAGGAGCAAGGTGTGATATCAAAAGTGGACGCACTTCACTAAGTGACTATTCATGGGGTTCCTCAATACACTTGGGAGGCTTCAGGTTTTAGTATATAATTTGATATAGGAAAAATAAATCACCATTTACATAAGCCTCTTCAAACATGTCTAATGTAGGAAAGAAGCTTCACCTGGACTTAAAAGACAGCACCTAAAGTGACTAATATTTAAGGGTTTTGAGTTTCTTACTTTCATGCTCTTCAAAACCTGAAAACGAAAGGTTGCCCTCCCCACCACATCCCTCCTGTCTCCGCTTGGCAAACGCCAGCTTTCCCCCATGGTTCCAATGAGGCTGAACTAACAGAGCTTTAGAATTCACAGCAAAGCCCTGGGAACAGGACGCATGGGCTGGGTCACTGCTGCTGCCAGGCTCTCAGGGCAAGCTCGCGGGGCTTTCCCAGCCCCGCCCCCACAGTGGGTCTTGCTGGTTTGCAGTCTGACACTGGTTTACTGCACTTGACACTTGCTTGTTACCATCTAGGCACCCAAGGTCATAGCAGTATTCCTCAACTTGCTAAAAACAAGCAGCAGAACAAATTAGATCTGGTAGCCCTGATATGTAGTTAAACCTGCAAGACAAAAAGGGGGCCAGGCGGGTCTATCATCATTCCACTGCTTTCTGTTAAGCTCCTGCCAGGGCTGTTCATCAGCTGGGGGAGTTACCACCAGATCCAGTCGCCACCACCCTGTCACTGTGGCCAGGTTCCCACCTTAGAAATGCGGCAGGCACTGCCAATCTGGGACGCTGGACTCTTAGCCCCAAGGGCTAAGTGACCAACTTACCCAGAATTTTGAGTTAGGGAGTTTCTGTTTCCTTTAACGGACAAAATTAGCTTCTTTTAAAATTACGACTGCAGTGTAAAGATTTAAAATGAGCTAGTAAGGGCCAACCGTCATGGGGTCCCTAAATAACAGTCGCCTATGGAAAGTTAAGCAAAGCGTTAGGCTTGGGGAAGGTAATGGCCCATGGTACCTAGGGTGAACTTCATAAGAGCTTGTTTTGGATCCAAGATATAGTGAGACTCTTCCTTCACGTCAACAATTGCAGCAAACTCCTTCACCCGTGCGGAGCTCGGCGCACCCAGCCTCTCCGCATACAACCAGAACAAATTGGAGTCCAGAAGGTAGATGTTTAGGGTCTTGTTGGTTCTGCAGCTCAGGCCCGTGAAGCTCGAGCTGTTCGTCTCCAGTTCAGCAAAGAGATACCTGTTCTCCTCAATGTGAGGAACAGAGCCCGGGCTCTCAACCTCGCACTTCTTCTCTAGGGAAGAAAATGCAATGGGCGGGGTTTCAAAGACACCTTGTTCAGAATCAATGAAGGCCGCTACGCCCCTGTTTATGGTCCTGCAACATGCAGTGTAGTAGCTGAAAGGGCTGTAGAAACTTAGAAAATTGCTGCATTCTATGCTGTCTGATGCCACATGATAAAAGGTCTGCTCCTTGAGGTAGAAAGAATCCAGAGCTGCTGCCATCTCGAAGAAGCTGCACTGGGGCACGCTGACCGAGCTCGGCCTGAGGCCACCGGCCGTCTGGTTGACACACAGTTCACACACATTGTGGGTTCTGGAGATGGAGTGCCACCGTGGCAGCACCACCGTATTGCAGCAGGGTGACGCCGTTATCAGCGGCGGGTCCGAGAGCCGGGCTAGGGGCTCAGGTGCCAGGGACTTGACCGCCGGGGCGTCCACTCGCCGCAGGTGCTGGAGGAGCCGCTCCACCACCTGGTCCCCGTGACAGTTGTTGTACTCCAAGGCCACTTCGGTGATCTGAAACACAGGGCAGAGCTCGTGAGAGGCGTGGGGTGGGGTAGGGAACCGAGGGACTGAGCCCGGGGCTCCCAGAGCATCCTGTCTGATTCAGAAGGAAGAGCCCTGGCCGGAAATAGCAATAAACAGGAAGCTGTCACACCTAGAGCTATTAATAGAAGGGTCTGGCTCACATTTCAGACCATGTCTCTCTGTTAACAAATACTGAACCACCTGTTCAGAGACAGAAGGGGTCTTAGAGGGAGATGTCTTAGGCTATCACGTGATGGGGTGAAGCGGCTCACCCCACAAGACACATCTGGGTTGTCGAAGAACCAGGAACAGAATCTAAGTCTGAACACCCAGCTGAGTCACTTTCCTTTACATCCTTAAACTCCTCCAGGAGGTCTTCATTCTTCCTCTTAAATATAACAGTCTAGCCTAAAAAAACTTGCCAAGCACCTAACAAGTAGATCAACTATTTCCCCGCATCTATGTTTACAAATAAATTAGTGCACCAGAGGAGCCCACGAATTCAACCTGTTCCAAAACATACTCCATTTCGCCTTCCTGCTCCTGCACCACCCTCTCTGGAAAATGGCACCATCAAACCAGAAACATCAGCCAGCCCTCAGTTTCTCCTCCGCGTCACCCACGCCTCCAGTCTGGCCAGCACTGACTTGGGCAGCATCCTTTTGCATCCCACGGCCACTGCCTCGACTCGGCCTCACTCCTCACAGACCACCATTCTCTCCCCCTGCCCACTGAGCCTCCACAGTGCCACCCCTTATTTTTAAAAATACCACCCAAAGCATGAGGCTCCTCTGCCAAATGGCATTCAATGGCTCCCCTTATCTGGAGGGTAAAACCAAACACAGTCTGACCCGAGTCTGCCTTTCTGGTTGGTCAGAGCCTCCTCTACCTGACAAACCTCAACACTCTCCCCAAGACCCTACACCAGTAAAGGTGACCCCACCCCAACCTGGGGAGAGGCAGGTTCTGCATTTTTACGGTCCCAGAAGTCCTTCCCAGAGAGCCTCACAATTGTCTGTCGAGACAGCCCTCTTCCCCACAGGCTCAGGGATCCTCACAGGCAGGACGGGGCTTGATTTATCCTGCTGTCCCCTCAACCCTCGCCCAGAGCCAGGCTCGTAACAAAGGCTCGATAAATACCTGGTAAACGGAAGGCATCTCAGGGGAATGTACACACTCCCGCTTCTTGGTGAGATGATCTGCTTTACCCTGAGATCAGTGTTAGCCATTTAGATTCAAGCTGCATTCCAGGACTCTTCCATTTCCAAACTCAGGAGCTTTCACCACCCAACACCACCCCAGTTTAATGCAAAAGACAAGCAAGTCATTCTAATCCAGAGCCACTCATACTCCCTAAAACAGAACTGTGCCAATTTAAGTCAATCCTGCCATGGTTAGTTAGTTAAAGGGTGTTAAGTCACTCAGGATTTTGTTTCATTAAAGAGGGTGCATGTGTGTGTGTGCGCATGTGTGTAAAAACCATTTAGTAAGTACTTTTCCAATTTAAAAGAAAATCCATATTTTGTAACACATACTTATGCTGCTGCTACCGCTGCTAAGTCGCTTCAGTCATGTCCGACTCTGTGTGACCCCACAGACGGCAGCCCACCAGGCTCCTCCATCCATGGGATTCTCCAGGCAAGAACACTGGAGTGGGTTGCCATTTCCTTCTCCAATGCACGAAAGTGAAAAGTGAAAGTGAAGTCGCTCAGCCATGTCCAACTCTTCACGACCCCATGGACTGCAGCCTACCAGGCTCCTCCATCCATGGGATTTGCCAGGCAAGAGTAATGGAGTGGGGTGCCATTGCCTTCTCCGTATGATACTTATTCCGTATGATACTTATGGACAGAGTTAATTTAAGACACATGTTTGTACAAAAAAACAAATTGTTCGAATAGTTCTTGGGCATAAAAAAGGTTACTTTAAATGATAAAACCAGTGTTTTGGTCCCCCCTCCCACATACACATGTACACACAAGAACATCTCAGCCCTTCTTAAAGGGTAAGGCTCTGACAGCACATTATAGTGGAAAGTTCAAGCCTATGTGATTAATAAAGAGGCCAGCTGCCCTCTTGCCCCATCTGAGTACTACTTTATATTCAAAGACATAACAGATCACCACACCCAGGTCCCCACCAAACCCACAAAAATTCAACTACAGTCAGCCCTTCATATCCTGTATCTGCAATTCAAACAACATGGATCAAAAATATTTGGGGGAAAAATTCCAGAAAACAAAGTCTGAGTTTGCTGCACACAGGCAACTATTTACACAGCATTTATATGGTATTGAGATGTACAAGATGGGGGTTTGATCCCTGGGTCAGAAAGATCTCCTAGAGGAGGGCATGGCAACCCACCCCAGTATTCTTACCTGAGAAATCCCCAGGACAGAGGAGCCTGGCAGGCTATGGTTCAAGGGGTTGCAAAGAGTCAGACACGACTGAGCAACTAACACTGTCACTTATACAGTATTAGGTATAGGTATTATAAGTAATCTTCGAAACGATTTAAAATATACAGGACGACGTGCATAGGTTATATATAAATGCTATGCCATTTCACAATACAGAACTTGAGCATGTTTGGAGTTTGGTATATGTGGGGGTCCTGCAACCAAACCCCCATAGATACCAGGGGGCTGGTTGAAAACCCCACATTTACTAGAAACAACTGTAATAACTCTTAATACTAGAGCGTCTTAGTAAAGTAAGAGTGTCTTAGTTCACAAAATAACTGTGAAGATTTTCCAAAGAAATAAGATCTTATTACTTCAAGTCCTCCCTAGTCAGAGAATCGGCAGAGCCACTTCACTTCCTCTTCCTCCTCTAAGCCACGGGAGCAGTGTCCACTCAGAAGGCCCCCCATGGGGATAAATCATGTCAGCAAAGAGGCTCCCGAGCAGCCTCTGGAGGGGCCTGGCCTGGGGAGGGTCCTGCCTCCCTGTTCCCTCAGGAAGGCTCCTGAGAGGGCCTGGGAGAAGCAACATCTGGTGAGCCTGGCCAGTGGCTCATGGATGCTCTGAAATTGGTTTTGGCCAATTAAGGGATCCTGGAGGGAAGGAAAAAATTAAACCCCCAGTAAATCCAACTGAGCAATCCCAGGTGCTCTCTGCTGATTGTTATTGCTCTAAGTGCCCCCAAACAATCCATACATAAAATAAACTCACACCCAGAGACAGGCAACGCATGCAGAAGAGGCAGGCGGGAGGGGCTGACTTCTGATGACGATCGGCTCCAAAAACCACTCTGTGAGCCACAGAAGGGTTAGGAAAACACGGGATCCCAAGGTCACCCCGCCACTGCTGGACTGAGCGTGGTCAGGGCAACCAGCCTGGCCAAATGCCTGTGATGGCAACACCCTCAAGGCCACACTAAACCCCGCCTGTGCTGTCCACCCCCCTCCACACCTCTCCCGAACATCAGACGCCGCAGGAAGAGGGAACCTGGCCCGTCTCCAAAGAGGCCTGGTTTGACCGCCCTGTCTGCTCTGCCTCACCCAGACTTGAGACACTGTCAGTAATAAGGCCAGAGAGGCCACGGTGGGTCCCAACCAAGAAAGCACAGGCTCTCCTGCCCACTTACAGGAAGAAGTGACACCGTGAAACACAGCAGCCAATCAGCGAGCAAGGGCAACCACTCTGATCGTGGAGGAGAGAAGCCTCGAAGTCAGTGAGGCTCGCCTGTTGCTTCTGAGACGCCTCTTCCCACTGTGGCTCTTACCTCATCTATCAAAGGGTGACTCTCGGCTAAGGGATTAAAAGGTATGAATACAAAAAGTGCTGGTCCTTTCTTCAGCTCGTTGTTCAGCAGGAGACTCTTGCCGCCGTGCGGCCACAGCCATCGGACGAGCGTCTCTCGGTTTTCTAAGGCCCACTTATAGATGTTCTCGGCGGTGTAGTTGATGACCTCCCTGGGAAAGACCTGGGAAGGACAAACGCACAGACGTAAGAGGCAAGGCGGGATTGCAGCACCACCCCTGCCCGGCCTCAGCCCTCTCTTCACAGGTGAGGAAAACGAGGCTCGGAGCAGCCTGGGCGGCTGCACTCTGGCTCTGCCTCTCCAGACAGGGTACTTCCTCACAAGTGGCTTGGAAAGCAGAAGCTGCTGTGAGAGGTGACTTTGATATCACGTGATTCACCTTTTCCCTTTAGGCAGAAAAGATGAATTTGTTTATCTATCAACAAATGTTTCCCTGCCTGTTGCTGGCAACAGTGACCTCTACCTTCCTGCGTAAAGCAATTGCTAAGGAAACAGAAATGATGGAGTTGGGGGTCATTTTACCCTTGGGAAAATCATGTTTCCCTTGTCCCTGGGGACTCTCTGTTAGGACAGAAGTTTGTATCTGCCTTGCTCACCTGTCTCCCCCACCCCCGTCCCCTCCCACAGGGACTAGAATACCTGGCACAGAGCAGGAACTCAACAAATATTTGCATGAAACCCGGAGTGACCTAGAACTTGTATACAAGGCCACGGATCATACTTTATGTATACAGAATTAGGAGAGATAGGCTTAGATTTTTTTTGCTTTGTTTTTCTCTANAAAGTATGTCAACATAAAATTATTTTTGAAATTCCAATGATATAAATTACAGGGCTTCAAACAAAACTCCCCCCAAAATGCTTAGACAGTTCCACAAAATAAGGTATTTTATACTTCCCCAAATAGAGGTTTAAACTGACTTATAACAAGATGTCCACTGCTTTTACTTAAAAAAAAAAATACTGGTATCCCATTAATATTTCATTTGCTGAAAGGAATTCTGCTGCTCTGTCAATGAGCCACCCTTAAAAACTATGGAACTGACACCATGAATTCACTATCTTTTCCAGCATCTTTCTCACAGTCCTATCTTCTTTTTGCCATCTATTTCAAATTTCTTTCTCAGTACCCGTTACTATACATAAACATGATATACATTGCTTGTAAAGCATGTTGCAAAAGAAGGATGAAGGAAAATGATAGACAGCAGAAGCAGATGAAATCCAAAGAAACTTAAGACAGAGGCACAAGGAGAATGGGTAGGCGGCAGGAGAAACCGTCAGATTTTGATTCCCAGAGCGGGATGGTGGGAGGTGGAAAAAAATGTTAATTGTCTTCATGAACATTTCTATCTGGAAAACATGGAATATATTTGACTTTGGGAATATAAACTGCAAGAAGTAAAGCCATCTGGGTTACTAGAGAAAGGCAGAAGCCAGGGAGACTGGCCACAGGGGGCGCCCCTCAGCAGTCCCTCCACAGGCAAGAGCCTTGTACGCTGAGCTGAGGGGAGAGTAGGTTTAAAGGCTGGGCACACTGGGTACGGGGATTTGGGTCCTCACTTGACCTGTAAGTCACTGGCGCTGTCAATGAAGTCGGAGAGAGAAAACACTGGAGAAAATAAGCTCAGCGCCGGGACTGAGGAAGTAGCAATAAACAGAGCAGAAGCACAGGACTAAGCACAACACAGGCCAGAAGCTCAGAAACAGCTAAGCTGGGGCCAGTCCACCAACAAGCAAACAAAATCAGGGAACAAAGACAACAATGGAAAACCGAGGCGCTTGGGGGGGG
>SJYF01000056.1:6683152-6711382 GCA_006410515.1 Procapra przewalskii
TTTGGTATGTAAAACACTTTTTCAGCTGTAAATTGTATGAAATCTAAATACAGATCAAGTATTTCCAGTGAACACTTAGCATCTGAATTGAAGTGTGCTGTTACATATAAAAGACTTGGTTAAAAAAATGTAAAATATCTCAACAGTTTTTATGCTGATTACATGTTGAAAATGCTAATAATTGGGGTACATTGGGTTAAATAAAATTTAAATTATTCAATTGATTTCACCTATTTCTTCCTCAATTTTAAGGCAGCCACTAGAAAATTTTAAAATATCTCTGTGGTTTGTGTTAAAGTTCTCCCGAACTATGCCAAGGTGACCACGACGGAAAGCAAGATCCACGTGACTCAGGAAGATTAGCCTCAGGTAGGTCCAGCAGCAGCAGATCTTAATAATGGACAGTGATCTGGGAAGGACACATAAGACAAAGATGCTTTTTCATGAAAACCTCTCTAAATAGCAGAGAATGGTTATTTTTAAGAATGTGTCCCACTCTCTCCTGCAGAAAGGAAAAGGTGGGGCTCTCGACCTTGTGATTCCGGGTATAAACGGCCGAGCTTCTGAAATTCTCTCAGAGGTCTACATTAAACAGCATTTGGTGTCCTACAAAATAAGGTACCCAAGGATACACTGAAAGAATGAGCAGACACGCTGGAACTGAATGGAAATTTTCACCTCGGGACCAGCCATCTGCTCTCTAGGAGGCTTCTGCGTGAGCTAATCTCTCAGGGATCTCAGGGCAAAATAGAACACCAGGTTGGGAAAAATACTGATACAGAATACTGCTAAGAAATAAACCATGATATTCTTCAAAACGGACTGAGTACCACTGGATTAAATCACATAGATTTTAACCTACATGGCTAAGAAGTTACTTATTCCCTGGGAAAATTTCTCTCAATTCTTTACTCTGGGAAATGGTCACATTCCCAAAGGCAAAACCTGTATTGTGGTCCCTTCCATGCAGCCAACAATTCTCACTTTACTCTATACTTTGACATTTTTATTAACTTCTGCTTTCCCACTCTTCTTTCCAAGGTTTGGACAAGGAAGAAAAAGGAAGACGACAGGATTGTATTAACAGGGATAACAATAGCCCCTCCAAGGTTACTTAGGGTTTCCACCATAGTGACTCAGCATCAGCCACCGGGTGATGACCTCACGCACTTCCAATGCTACATGCATTCATCAAAATAAAAAAATCTGCAAAGAGATGCAACTGTATAGAAATGTTTGTCTTCAGCGCATGAACTATAGCTATGGCTGGCATTTTTCCCCAGAAATGTGACTCAGAGATTTGTTACATTGTCAATTTCTTTTTTTTTTTTTGGTGTGCAGCATGGCTTACTGGATCTCAGTTCCCCAACCAGGGACTGAACCCAGCCCACGGCAACGAAAGCACAGAATCCTGACCACCAGGCAACTCCCTCAAAATCCTAAGCACAAAGCAATTATGTAGAAAAGAGTCTGGCATTTGGGCACCATAGACGCACTATGCATATGCTGGTGCTTGCCTAAATACTGCTAAACTCCAAGTAAACATAACTTCTTAGCAGTGATTTTCCTTTTACTTGTGAGTTAGGAAGGAGGGAAAGAAAAACATCATTCCAAATTCATCATTTGAAGGTAACATAAACTATAGAGCTAAATAGGCACTGTCCTATACACCAACATGACTGTACACACCCGCACACCATTGTTCTCATTTAGTCAGAGCATAATATTAAAATGATCAGTTTGAAAACATCTCTTGTATGTATTTCAATTAAGTTTCTCTTAAAAAAAAAAAAGCCTCAGGGAGGGAAAGACTTCACTGAAGAAACATTATCTGCTTAGAAATTCCTCCTCCTTCTCCTCTTATGCTGCACTCAGGGTCTAGCATGGGTGTCATTCATTTATATATATATATATTTTTTTTTTTTAATCATGCTTTACAAAAATATAAACAATTCTTAGCTACCAGGTCTAAAAAAAAAACAGGCCATGGGCCAGAGCATTTTCAAGCTGAAGTCTCCTTTAGAGGCAACTAGAGCAAAGCTCCCTTACACTGCAGATGGGGAACCTAAAGAGTAAGCCGTGGTCACACAGGACACCTGCCACTAACACCACTAGGTAGGGGAGTCAGTCCCCGACTCCAAGTTAAGAAGAGGCCACTAACGTCAAGGAGAAAATCAGAAAACAACATCGGTTGCTAAGTGGGAGACACAGCCAAACAGTGCAATAGGAGTTCCAAGAAAGGAGCCGGTGGACGGAAATATCCACTCTATGTCTACAGAGCACCTGATGTCACGCTGACTGGGCAGCATCTACAACTGCCACAGGACTTCAGCTAGGCCCTGAAAAGTTAGGAAGGCAGATACTAACTAGGGAGAGGCACCGCATTTTAAGTAGGATCAGGAGCAAAGCCTTGGAGGTGAGAATCAGCACCTGCTCATCCCAGGAGAGCAGAGGCAGATGGAGTGATGTGGCTGCAGTTCCTATCGCACTCCTCACTTACTGGACATGACTATATTAAGTCGCTGCTACTGCTGTAACAAATTACCTATTAATTTAGTAGCTTTAAAAAATATCTTACAGTTTGGAGGCTAAAATCAAGGTGTCAGCAGGGAGTGTTCCTTCCAGAGGCTGCAGGGGAGAATCTATCTCCTTTACCTTTCAGAGGCTACTTGCACTCCTTGGTTTGCGGCCCCTTCCATCTTCAACACCAGCAACGGCCAGACAAGTCCTTCTCTCACTGGATCACTCTGACACTCTTCTTTGCCTCTCAATTCCACTTTTAAGAACTGCTCTGATTATCTTGGGCCCATTCAGATACTCCAAGATAACCTCCCTTTCTCAACGTCAGCTGATTAGCAACTTAAATCCGCATGCAACCTCCATTTCCTTTTGTCATACAATGTAATATATTCACAGGTCCTAGGGTTAGAATGTGGACATCTCTGAGGAGCCACTGTTCTGCCTCACAGTGACCTGGGGTCTGTTAACAACCTTTCCCAAGCCTCAGTCTTCTCAGCTAAGATAGTAACAGAGAAGGTAACATTCTACTTCAAAGAGTGGCAGTGAAGATTGGATCTTCTGGGTAAAGTGCTCTGTTCAGCATCAACTTATCATGGTCAATGTTACATAACAAGCAGTCAAGTGGAGGCCAGAGCTGGGTTTGTCTGAACCGAATGGCTTCACTATAAGTGTGTGACTTTATTATAGAAGGGGATCCCAGAGAGGTTTTCAAGATTTTAATGTTTTGGGTTCTTTGCCTAGGAGTCTTATTTCAGCTTAAAACAAAAACAAAAAAAACCCACCAAAAAACCCCCAACAACCTTGAAAAAATAGGATTAAAAATCAAATCACACACAGACAGGGACTTCCCTGGCGGTCCAGAGGTTAAGAACCCATGCTTTCACTGCAGGGGGCACAGGTTCCATCTCTGGTCTGGGAACTGGGATGCCACATGCCGCACAGGGTGGCCAGAGAAGATCCCCAAAACACAACAAAAACACATACACACACACTCATAAAACAGGTAAACTTCAAAAAGGTAGAAAATACCACAAAACAATCAGAAAGTAAAGACGGTGAAATTTTTCAAACAGACGGGTCCAAGGAATCCGAGTACCTACAGGTGGCCACTAAGCTTGGTTCTGAGCTCTCCGCAGCTTTTGCTTCTCTCAGCGCCATCTGTCTTCCGCCCTCTTCTTCCTCATCCTCACTCTCGTTCCTGACTCCTGACTCCTCATCCTCCTGGGAAACCCCGCCCACCTCCAGTCTTCCCTGACCTGACCGGAACACCCCACACCTCTGTGCTGCGACAAAGCCTGTCACAGATGCGTTACACACTCGCTCTGTGGACAAGCCCACCTGAGGGCCACCCTCTGGGGGCACTCTGGATGGTAGGAAGTGTTACTCTTTTTCACAGCTGGAGTACAAAGTGGACCCTCCAACGCTCGCTGAATTAATAAGTCATGCTTCTGAATCCAATTCAAGAACAGGAATGTCTGGTTTCGAGCTCAGTGCTTATCTAGCAGGGAGTTGGTGAGGGACAGGGAGGCCTGGCGCGCTGCAGTCCTCGGGGTCACAGAGAGTCGGACATGACTGAGCGACTGAACTGAGCAGCACTTACAAGGCTGAGGAGATATCATAATGGGAATAAAAGTATTTCCTATGAAATGTGATCATATCCTTGCTAAAATATGTATTTATTTATGTGTTTCTTAGTAATGGCATGTGAACTCTCAGTTTTAATGGGAATAAAAGTATTTCCTATGAAATATGATCATATCCTTGCTAAAATATTTATGTGTTTCTTTATGTGTTTCTTTATTTAGTAATGGCATGTGAACTCTTAGTCACAGCCACGTGGGATCTAGTTTTCTAACCATGGATCAAACCTGGGCCCCCTGTGCTGGAAGTGCAGAGTCTTAGCCACTGGACTGCCAGGGAAGTCCCAGCTCCCTGTTTTTTCAATGACTTTAAGAATGTCACTTACAGGATAAGAAAATCTTACCTTTCAGATCTCTTGATGTTGTATAAAGTTTCAGAATTTAACAGAAAAGTGCTCCAAAAAAGCTGTATTCATGAAGGGACCTTTTTGTGTCCTGACGGGATTGTCCCGGTGAATAGCAGCGCCACAAACGCCATCTGGTGGAGGAGAGGGACCCTACACTGGAATTACTTCCTCTAATCAGTTTCTATTTTAAAAAGGGTGATTTTCCGAAAGTGTTCCTTAGAAGACTAATGTCACAAAGTTTGCTGTCAGCTACACTCAGGAATTCCTAAAGGTGAAAGCAGGGAGTGGGTCTTTAGTTAACAGTTCAGTGTATTCTGAGGATGACATTTAAGTGTTGTGTGTGTGTGTGTGTGACTCAGTCGTGTCCAGCTCTTTATAACCCCATGGATTGTAGCCAGCCAGGCTCCTCTGTCCATGGGATTCTCCAGGCAAGAATACTGGAGAGGGCTGCCATTTACTTCTCCAAAATATCATGTGTCTTTCAATTCAATCCATTAGGGTTCTAGTCTCAGGAGACAGTGAGAAGCCAAGAATGAGCCAGGCTGGGCCTCTGTCCAGCCCAGGGTGAGTGACCCCTGCAACTCTGGTCTAGGGAACCTGAAAGGACAGATATGAGGGGACACGGAGGAGGTGGGCCGGAGATCCAAAGCGACAACATCCCACTGAGAAAATCACTCCCTTGGCAATCTCAAGGTATAGTGTTCTTTACAACTTATTCATTAAAACTTTTAGCTAAACTGTAAGAACTGTTAAG
Source organism: Procapra przewalskii (assembly GCA_006410515.1). Lineage (NCBI taxonomy): Eukaryota > Metazoa > Chordata > Mammalia > Artiodactyla > Bovidae > Procapra > Procapra przewalskii. The sequence goes on from SJYF01000056.1 coordinate 6,688,414, forward strand.
AGCCCAGTGACGAAACCTTGGCCTCAAGGCACTCAGTAAATACTGTCTGAACAAACCAGCTCACATTGTGGTGGGACAGGGATGCAGTCAGTTCCATGGGGAGAACACCATGCCTCACCGTCATCCCTTGGTGTCCACAGGGAACTGGTTCCAGCCCCGGCCCCATCTCCTCTTGAATACCAAAATCCAGGGATGCTCAAGTCCCCTGTGCAAAATGGCACAGCATTTGCATGTAACCTACACACATCTTCTGGTATGCTTTAGATCACCTCTATGATTGCCATTTCCTTCTCCAGAACTTATAACACCTAATACAGTGTAAATGCTCAATAAATAGTTGTAGATACAATGTAATGCTATGTCAGTTGGCAGATGTGTGACAAATTCAATTTTTGCTTTGGGGAACCTCCTAGAATTTTCCTAATATTTTCAACCCAGGGTTGGCTGAATCCACAGGTGGACACAGAGGGCTCACTACACAAAAAGCAGCAAGGATGGAGAGCTCCAGGAAAAGGGAAGAGGAAGACCTGTTGGCTGGTCTAGGTGCAGAACACCTGGTGTGGTCGCCTTTAAGAAACCAGACCCAGAACTCGCTTCAGGCGCTTTCAGTCGGTGGCTTTCCCATTAAACTACTACAGACTTTCAGACTATCACTTTATCCACACACAACATAATTCACACATGATGTGGACTTGTAAAACAAGCATTTACCCTCTTGCCTCCACTCTCTCCAATTTTATGGCAGAGAAACTCAAACACAGAAAAGGTGCAGGTTTTGCTCAAGTGTATGGACCCTGCTGGGGCAGAACAAAGGCTAAGGACCAGATACCAGCTCCCAGGCCCCTGCCTTCCCCTCAGGAAGCACTGCATCCCTTCTGAAGGTCAAGTGGACGAAATTTCTTGCAAATTTTCTCTTTTAAAAAGGGCAATGAATCACAGTGGAATATAACAACATTTTACTAGAACGCATCTTTACAGTAAATAAATAAGCATAAGACAGGAAAAAATCAAGTAGGCACCCTAAAAATATCCACCCCTCTATCAAGTTTTCTTTAGGCAAAAGAAGAAAGAGTCTGTCTGCCAAGATTAAGGTGAAAAGGCTTAAAGAGGAAAAGGCTTGGCAGTCTAGGAAGAAAGGAAAAGTACAAGGGACCAGCGTCCCAAGGATCTGGAAACACACCCAGAATGCCAGCCCACAGTTAATCATTCAGCACTTTGCAAGGATTAATCAGTAATGAGGGTGTGTAAGACCTTTGGGGCTTCATAGGTGGTGCAGTGGTAAAGAACCCGCCTGCCGATACAGGAGACACAAGAGATATGGGTTCAATTCCTGGATCAGGAAAATCCCCTGAAGGAGGGAATGGCAACCCACTCCAATATTCTTGCATGGAAAATCCCATAGACGTAGGAGCCTGGTCAGACATGACTGAGTATGCACGCATGCCAAGACCATTTACAAAAAACTGAAAGGGAGGCTTGAATAAATGAATAATTATGCTGTGAGCCTAGAAAGGGAAGCTAAATTTTATGAAAATGTCAATTACCTCTAAGTCAATATAAACATTTAATAAAATTACCAGCCCAATGTATAGATGGATATAAAAGAGTATTTCATAAAACACAAGAACTAAAAGCAGCAGAGTCCAGACTTCACCGGGTCCTCACAGAGCAAGAACCAAAACTATAGTTGGTCATACAAAAAGGTTTCTAGACCAAGAGAAGACACAGACAACAGACCCAATTACACATAAGGAAATATTGTTTGGTTAAGCAGGCATCATCAAGATGAAGGATAAAGGAAGTGTTACTCTGTAAATAGTGATTAGTCAATAAGAAGTGAGGAAAATCAACTGTGCTCTGTATTTTAAGCCAAGGTAAACCCAGGCAGCATAAAGTGCTAAATAATTTTAAAATCCAAAGAGAAGAAAGTGAACTGATTAGTGATCAGATTTTTTAAAAAACAGATCAAGAAAATGAACCACAGATTTAACTACATGAAAATACAGAACTGCTATATTAAAAAAAAAAGAGATAAAAGTAAAATGACTGGAGAATAATGGACAGAAATATAACAAAGGGCTACTGCCCACAACCATCCAACAGCAGGGCCAACATAAACTGACGAACCGGCACCCGGATGGAGACCAACAGGCAGAGGACACAGGGGACTGAGATGACCCCTCTCAGCACCCCACCCCCAACACCCAGGCAGAGTGCTTCATATGTGGCACATTCTCAAAATATTTGTAGACCAATGGCAAGCTAAACAAACGTTAGACAGTGTCCTGGCTATTTCTAAGGCAATTTAAAAAAAAAAAACAAACCATAAGGCAATGGAAAGACATGTGCATTTTATATACGCTCATGGCCTGGTGAACCAGGACATCTGCTTTCTACCACAACAGTCTAAACACTTCATCAGTTAAGCTCTCTGTAACCAAATGTTAAACGGGTCAAATGTTCCTCAGGCTCAATTTGTGTACATGACAGAAACGCAACAATGACCTAGAATTTACATTTCAAACTGTCCCGTTTAAAAAAAAAAAAAGCCTGCATGGTTTTCTCTTACTGAGCATCGGCTATTTATAGTAAGTAAAATACCATTTGACTTCAGCGTAGGAGAAAGCAAAGGTGAAAAACACCCAGATGCCCAAGAAGGTTTACTTTAGGTAATCCTTCACAGTACATATTTCATAGAAATTCATCCTTCCAAATTTGTGTTTTCCTTCTAAAAATGGTTCACTAAAGCTTAAGTGGGAGCTTAGCCACAAAAATGGAGTGAAAAATTATTAAATACAATGAACTCTGTTCTTGCAAAGTTCATAGGCAACAGGATTTTACAAGACCCAACTAGAGAGGGAAGAAATATAGTAATTTTACTGAGCTACATTTATTCCGAAAAGAAATTTGATATAATCATTTGTCAAAATTAGTGATCTGACCATAAGATTTGTTTTGTACCTTCAGGTAGTCTTAACCCATTTGTTACCCTCCTTGCTTAAAAAAGGAACAGAAAAAAAAACTTATTAAAAAAACTTTTAATAAGTCAACTATATTAGGAAAAAAAAATGGGAATAAAGACTACTACCTTATATTTGGAAAGATTTTTTCCAAAAGAAGCAATGTTTTGGAAACTTCTGAATGAAAAGGTAATTTAAGATGAAAGATTCACACACATTATAAGTTAGCTGGATAACAAAACACCCTTTCAAATCTTGAAACAGCTTCTCAAGAACTTGAATGCTGCCATTATTCTAGTGACTAACTCTAGGCTACCCTTTTATACATCATCTTCAAAGGACTTTATTTAGTTTTCTAAGAGGATTTTTGAACGTCTATCTGCTTAAGCTTATTTAAGTTGGCAGTATTTTGTCTTCAAAATTCGAACTCTGACTCACTGAGCCTCCTTAGTCACCTGAAGCTGTACAGCCCAGTCTTAAAGGGGACAGAAGAGACACCTAATGTGACAGGTTGAGTTCCTCTCCCAGTGTCCCCTGCATGAAAAGCATGCACACAGCAGATTCTCTATGCATAAAACCTTAAGACAATGTACACACTAAAATGGCCAGTAATGCAACTGCTTGATGTATTAATAGTATACTAATATCCCCCCAAATACTGAAGCAATGTAACATCCAGTAACAGGAGGATGGCTGCGTATTTTGGCTGGCCTACTGAAAGGTCAGTGCCATCACTCACCTGGCAGATAGTGACTGATCCCCTGCTGTGTGCCAGATGCTGGAGAAAGAACACTAAGCTGAAGACACACGGTTCCCACCCTCAGAAACCTCCCAGCCCCAGGAAAACGACAGACAGTAAACAAATCATCTCACAAGCAGACACACCAATATAAACTAGGCTGAGTGCTATGAAAAAAAAACCAACAAATCTCTCCCCAACGTGGGAGACTGAGGAGTTGCTATTTGGAGGGGAATCTGGAGGATAAACAGGGGTTTAAAAGGTGGAGAGGTGGGCCCTGGGCACTGGGGATGAGAGGACACATTTCAGGCAGAAGGGCTGGCCCAGCGGCCCCCGTGTGAGGAAGGAGGGTGGAGACTGGGTACCAGGTAAGTGCCCACTGGTCTCGTCAGAGGGATGGGAAGAAGCTTGGACCACAGCTTGTAAGGAGGAGATGAACAGCAGATGAAAGTATCTAACAGAGAGCTGATTTCAGGTCACAGCTGATACAGAGAAAGAAAATAGAGCAACATGAAAAAACAGGCAGGATACAATGTTTAACTTACAAAGGGCTTCAAATAAGGTATGATTCAACTATGTAAAAAAACCATATATATATGGATTTGAGAATAGTGAAGCTAGCCTTAGCCTGATGCTGTAATGTGACATGACTTTCATACAACCAACAATACAACCACTAAAAAATGTGATCAAAACGTCCAACTCCACACAAAACCAGAGAATATAATAAAATTTAAAGTGCAAAATACAACACTGCAGACACTGTGTGATCAAGCTACATTTAAAAAAAGGCTCTAAACATTTAAGAGACTGTCCTTGAAACAGCAAACAATTCTGTCAACAGAACATAAAACAACGTAATATAAATACAGAGAAAAATAATCAAGAGAACTAAAATGTATAACCACAAAGATAACCTATGCAAAAGTAGATACCAGTATACATACATTTTGGTTAAAGCACTAATGTGTTAATATGAATCCTGTTTACCTTTCTTTAATGAATGCAGTGCTGAGGTGAAGAAGGTCAAATAACCAGGTGGCTGGGGTGAGCTACTGAACTCAAAGTACCCGAGAACTCCAGGCTGTAGAACAAGAGCAGAATTAGGTGACTGGGGTATCGCTGGTCACTATAAAGAGAAAGATTTCAAAATAAGAAAGACATGCCGTTACAACTTAACAACTGCAATCTGCTGCATTCCCTTTTTTAAAAACCTAACAGAAACCCATGAAAAAAGTTGCCGGTTAGCACTGACCCTTTCCCTCCATTTAGACAGCAGACAGGGTAAGGGATCGAGTTGAGTTGCAGCAGCTTTTACAGGGCCAGTCAGTTCAGAGCTGAAACGCCCTAGGCAGGTTCTTCAGCCTCTGTGGACAGTTCTCCTATGCCCCTGGTTTGAAACCTCACCATCAAGTTCAAGTACTCACTTGCCTTTGTTTAGCAACTCTAGGCAAATCAGTCCAAATTACCTTTCTTACATTTCTTCCTCAACTTCTTCCTCCCCTCACTCCAAACACACCTTCACGCTCACTGGAAATCAGGCTACCCCTGAGTGGCTCCACTGGTGCTCAAGGTCATCCTTCTGGGGCTCCTTCCTCTCCTCCCACTCAGCGGCCAGCATTCCTCTCTTGTCAGGTCAATCTGTGGAGAGCTCTCTTGGTCCTCCACCCCAGCTTCCACCTGCTCATTCCATTTCTCTAAGCTTAGAACCGCGCGCCCCTCCATTCTGCCAAACCAATTAACTGTGTTCCACCAGACACATTCTTCCTCCTTAGGGTGCTCCACAGGCACCATTCTGTCCGACTTTATTCTGTAACTCAATGTTTCTGAAGCCCAACTGTGAGATCCTTGAGCAAAGAGTGCTGGCTGGGAGTCAGGAGACCTAAGCTCAAGTCTGACAGTTCAGTGATCTTGGGTGAACCCTTCAATGTGAAGCTCAGCTTTCTTAACTGGCAAATGGGGACCATTCATCCTGGGGTTACTGAGAAGAATGAGCTTGATGAACATAAAGCACTAGCCAGAGGTAAGGAGTCCTTTCTAGCCCTAAAACACACAACACTGTTTTTAATAAATAATTTTGGAGCTGATGTGATCACTGGGACAAAGACCTAAATAGTAAAATAGAAATTTACCCTGTTGGTAAAGTTTAAAATCAGTATGTTGTACAAAAAAGGAAATTTCTGATCTATAATGGAACATACTATCTTTCAAATCTAAAGCACTTGTTTAGTCTAGTAAGATTTCATTTTAAATAAATTACTGCTTTTCATTCTGGTAGAGACTGAGACAGTCAATGTTTAATCTTAATATAAAAAAAATCCAACAAATAACTAATTTCTCAAACAACTGAGGAAATAAGAAAGTAAAGCTATTGAAACAGGATTTTTTTTTTCTTCTAAATTTCTTTAAATGTTTTCAACAAGCCAATCCAGAATTGGCTCAAAGTAGAATAACAAACTGTTTGGGTTCCTAATGTTTTAAACCAAGCTATGACGGTGTATCAGCCTTTATACCATGAACTAAGGAAAACAAGACCTTCAGGAATTTCAGTCAGTTAATACTGGGTAATACAAGATAAAATGAAAAGTGATGGAGAGAAAATACACCCATTTAAGTTTCTTTCACTCTCCTAAATCAAAACCAATTGGACTAAACTCATTCTAAATATTAAGAAAGGTTTCATGGCCAAAAATTATATGAAATGAGCTTCAAACTCTCTTCTCCCATCATAGGAGAAGGCATACAGCCCATAAACACATATCTATTTATATGCATGTATGTAATTACATGTGTGCTTATGTAAACACACCTCAATGGAAATAAAAACTGCCTGAATTCTACGTCATGAGAAATGCAGATTAAACCTTTAAAAATGAATAAAGGCTAAACCATTTGCAGGGGTCCTCTGCAGGCCTTTTAACAGCGTAAGGGTTTATCCCTGTTGATGGCACCACTGCTGTGGTTTCCCAAGGGGCTACGCAGCTTGAATGAAGGACCCTCTATTCTCAGAAGACCTGGTACTCAAATTTCCAAAGAAATTCCACAAACAATACAAAAAAACCCATAGGTAAAATTACTTTTACTTTTTACTGCCAAAAATATGAAGATCATAAAATTCAACAACCATATGAAAGGATTAAAGGTTGCATAAATCATAAAATACTAGCTATTTTAAAGAAACAGGCAATGTCTATCTATTTTAGGTACTATTTTCCAAATATTCATAGTAGTGTGACAGTCTGTATTAAATTTTGAAATGTGGCATGTTTCAGAATGTCACTTAAGACTAACATTTCAAAATAATAAAAAAGGAAATAAAGTGACAATTATCTGTTTATTTCTATTGCAAATTAGCATTTAGAAGTTATTAAACTGGCTCTGGTTATGCTTCAGGTAAAATAAACTTCACAACCATGTCCCCAAAGTTTCAATGCCTCTCCAACCAAAGCTGTTATCTGAGAAATGATTATATATTTCAGTTTCCACCACAGTTCTTTCTTAACTCTGCAAAAAGGTTAGTTTGGGAAACAAAACACATGCCTATCCACATACACGATCATGCCAGGTCTACACCCCTTGTTTGCTGGGCTGCATATCAACCCAAGAGCTGGTTCAAAGCAGACACCGGGGCCCCTGCCTCATATACTTTTGAGGCTCTCTTTCAGATGAGCAGGCCAAGCACGTGGGGCAGCCTGACCCTGGGCTGAGGTTGGGGCTGGGGCCAGCTGGCATGCACGCTGTCGCTCCTCACTCTGATGCCCACCAGCGTGTACAGATGGTCCCACCTCAGGGTCCAGCTGCAGAGTTTCCATCAGTCCCTCCCTGAGGCCAGGACGGCTGCCAGAAGAGCTGAACAGCCCACAGGAACCTATCTGCCAGTGTTCCCCTTTCCTTCGCTTGCCCACCTCATCAAAGGCATAATCAGGACACACCGCAGTTGGAAGACACCTCTGTGCCCTCGACTCCCACCTCTCTCCCCTCGGCTCTCGTCACTGCCCTGCCAAATCCAATTCCTCCCTCAGGACCTCTGCCCTCACTGCTCCTGCCTCCTGGAGCACTTTCCCCAAATTTCCTCAGGGATGGACCACATCACACAGGCTTCACTCTAGTCTCTGTCCAAATGTCGCATCCTCAGAAATGTCTTCTCTGCCTTCTAAGACACTCACACCTCCCTCTCTGCTCTCATTTCTGTCCTGTCACTTGTCTTTGTCTGTAGCAATGGTTTTCTGATATTACCTCATGTGTTAAGCTTTCTATGGCTGCCATGACAAATCACCACTAACCTGGTGGCTTAAACCAACAGAAATTTATTCTCATGGTGAAGAACAAAACACGAAGTACCAGATTATACCCTAATCATCTGCGGGTTTTCAACTCCATTCCATGATGAACAGTATATTCAGTACCTGCTATAATAAGGCTGGAGTAGGCTAAATGGGCTATTTATAGGAGGCAAGCCCAACCTCACCAGCATAAAATATGTCTTTCCTATATGAGCACCTTTTGCAGTGTGGCATAAATTTCAGCAGATGGTGTGCATGCCCTCTAGTGGCCATGAGAACCGTTAACCTCCATGTGCTGCTTTCCTCAATGGCAACGATATTTCTGAATTAATGTTAACTCACACTTATTGGAGAAGGAAATGGCAACCCACTCCAGTGTTCTTGCCTGGAGAATCCTAGGGACAGGGGAGCCTGGTGGGCTGCCATCTATGGCGTTGCACAGAGTCAGACACGACTGAAGCGACTTAGCAGCAGCAGCAGAAAATGTAAAGCTAAAGCTGTATAGAACTATGAATTAACAGAAACAGTATCTACTTCTTTGTGCAACATCAGAGTATAATCAACACTTTTACTAACAAACAACAGGATAACAGCAGGTACCACACAGCATTCTAGGTTTGTCTCCAAAGTGCTCAGATTTCTGTCAACTGGCACCTTACCCAATGCCCTGCTTCTCCCTCCAAACACCTTCCAAACGTTCTCTTATTCCACTTAAATTTAAAACAACTTGATTTATCAAAACTTCTAAGAATAAATGAATGGAGATGTGCTAAATCACTGCTCTTAAAAAGATAAATTATAGAGATTCATGAAAAGATTTTGAAAATATTTTGGTTACAGATATGAGTTTTAAATAATACTGTTGGCATCTGGTGGTAGACTGAAAGGTACCAATCAGATGATTCTGTCACCTGCTTTAAAATATAAAAAAGTAAGCACTATTAACATAGAAGCTACTGATACTTAAGACAAATGATGTCTGAAAATTACCGACAGAGGAGTCATAAAATTAGTGACTGTGAAAGTGACATTACCACACTCAATCCTATTCCCTTTCCAATCAAGTTAATGTCTAAAAAAAAATGACACTGGGGTATGTTTGACTATGCTGTTCCCAAGTAATAAACTGTCTTGTCTGTATCTTAAATAGTTAGGAAGAACTTTCAAAGAAGAGGAATTTTATCATACAATTACAGTAAATGAAGAAAGCAGAATTTCTTAACATGGTTTGCAAGAAGATGACATAAAGCTCCTGATCTCTGCCTGCAGTGTCCACCAGCAAGTCCACTTAGTTTTAGCTACGTTCATGATTTGTAAGGCAGGTATGATTTTAGTGCATATCTGGGAAGAACATTCTAGACTCTACCAAGCATCAATCTTATGATTTTCATACACAGAACACTCCCAGTTCTACAGAATAAATACTAACAACCCAATCAATAAAACTTGCTTCTTTAATAGTAAGTCAATAGCCATGGCCCATCCTTTATCACTAATTATTCTTAGAACCATTATTAAAGATGAAGGAAAAACAGTTACAGTCAAGTTAACATTTATTTAAAAATTTTTCTTCCATGAAGAAGAAAGGATCAAAAATGCCATAAAAATAATTAAATATTCCAAGTTTTAACCTCTAGTTACATAGTGAAATTTCAAATCAGAGACTGTAATCATTCCTTTATATATAAGGAAGAATCTGGGGAGCCAGAAGACCTGGACTGCAGTCCAATCTCCACTTAGGGTAAATCAAACCCTCTCTGCCTCTCTGTACCTTTATCTTCTTAATCTGTTTAAAGGACCTGCAGTTTCCATCTACTTCACATGGCTGCTGGGAAAATCAGAAGTAAAAGTACTTGAAAACTGCAGGTCACTTATTCAAGCATAGTTTACTCCTTCTTTGTTTGCTGATACTGTCTAAGGTATTTCGGAATTTACAGAGTCAAGCACTTAAAATATTCACCCTTTACTGTCTTTCTGCAGTGTTCAGTAAATTAAACGCAATCCTGTTTTCCTAAAAATAGCATCTGGGTTTAGTGTCATAGTTTACAAACACAGAAGTATGGTGAATGCTGAGCAATCTGATTTGGTTAGGTCTGATATATTCTAGGTCAAATGAAATATCGGCTAGGGGATTCTCCAGCAGCCCAGCGACTGGGACGCTGTGCCCCCACTGCAGGGAGCATGGGTTCAATGCCTGGCCGGGGACTGAGAACCAGCAAACCGTGCAACACTGTCAGAACTAATGCACACATGTACATACACACGCACACACACATACATATTCTCCATTTGTTAGAAACTTCTGCTCTTCTAGGTAATTATCAAATAATCTGAAATAGGCTTTTAAAAGGATTCGTCTGTAGGACTTATTAAATTCAAAACAATCTAGAATTAAGAGCATTTCTGTTTATAACAGCATTAGAAGCATATGTGAATAGAGTGCAGTATACATAGAATAATGAAGTTTATGTCAATATATAAAGTTGTTAACTGCAGGGTAGCATAACTTCCCAAGTAATAAACACTACACAATCTTACAATGATCCACACTGTTCATAAATACCTGGATTAGAGACAAATTTATAAGTAACCAATATGGTTTTTTTTTAATGAGGAGAAAATTATCAAATGCATTCCTGTAACACATCACAGAAACATCTTTGAGACAGAAGCAGTGCCATCCTAACAAACCTTAGAAGTGCCACAGAAACATGAAATAATTATTTCTGCCCAATTTTAATATACCTAAATTTAAACACACTTGATATTGAAATCTGTATTTGTAATCTCAAAGAATATGAAATCCATATTTTAATGGATTTTAATATCAATCCATATTAAACACACTTGATATTGAAATCCATATTTGTAAAGACAACATTTGGATATTGTCATCCAAATACAGGTTTCATATGGAAATCCATATTTGATCAAAGCAAGTATCTGTCATACTAAGACTCCTTTAAATCAGCAATACCCTTAACATGCTTAGGATGCGTGCTTTTTTGGGGTGGGGGGAGGGTGTGGTACAAACAGAGTAAAGGCTGAGCATCAGGGACACCTATAGATGAAAAATAACTCACGCCTGGCTCTGGCTCCCCACGGGTAACACTCCAGAATTTTCCAGTTAAGGCACTGCTTAATTTTCATCTCTCTACTGACACTGTGATAAGCAGAGACACTTGCAATAATTAGATTGTGTCTTTCTGTGTGCTATATGAAAAAATGTGTGTTTATACTAAGACCTGTTGTTGCTGCTGCTGCTAAGTCGCCTCAGACGTGTCCGACTCTGTGCGACCCCATAGACGGCAGTCCACCAGGCTCCCCATCCCTGGGATTCTCCAAGCAAGAATACTGGAGTGGGTTGCCATTTCCTTCTCCAAAGCATGAAAGTGAAAAGTCAAAGTGAAATCGCTCAGTTGTATCCAACTCTTAGTGACCTCATAGACTGCAGCCTACCAGGCTCCTCCGTCCATGGGATTTTCCAGGCAAGAGTACTGGAGTGGGGTGCCGCTGCCTTCTCACTAATGACACAATGTCACCACGTTGTACTTCAAAATTCCTCGCTTTCCAATGGTTCAAAAGCACCACATCAGATGACTGGCTCCCCCCAGAATTCAAAGAAGGCTACATCGATGTTCCTTCCACTCTTGCCACACAGGCAACTTGATCCAAAGACCTCATTTGAGGAAACAATCATTCAGAGCACTGGTTCTCAACCAGGATGATTTTGTGCCCCTAAGGGACACGTGACAATGCCTGAATATTTTTGGTTGTCACCAGTAAGGGGGAGGTGTGGCGCTATTGGTATCTAGTAGGTGGAGGCCAAGGATGCTGCTAAACATTCTGCAGAGCACGGGACAACCTGCCACAACACAGAATTATGAGATTCCAAATGTCAATAATGCTGAGGCTGAGAAACCTTCATTTAGAGGATGCCTATAAAGTTTATTATGGTCCAGAGTGGGGCCTCTAAAAATTCCTTTTAAGTTTTTTATTTATTCAACTATCAAAACCATGACAGTGGTTTCATTTCTGGATCAGAAATTGTGTCTTTATGCTATCTTACAGAGAGTGAATGAAGCTGATATCACTCCTTTTTAAGGCAGTATCTGGTATGTTTCACAAGATAAAAGACTACCCATTTGAAACCATGCTGGGCGTGACTCCCAAATTCTTTCACAATTAATCAAATACTGTCTCTTGCCAACCCAACAGTTTCATGTCAGTGAACAGAAGCCCAGCAAAGACGATTCTAACAAGATAAAAGCCATCTGCAGCTTTCAGGAGGCGTTTGAAAGGCCGAGAGAAGCTCTCCAGGGTTCCATCTTGGCAGCACTCTCTTGGGCCCCATCTTAAAGGCAGTCTAATCGTTGCTGTCATCTTTCTAACTAAGTGGGCTGCCAAAAACAAACAAACAAACAACTTGAGCAATGTCGCTGGCACGACACCGAGTCTGATGTAAACTCAACATCAGACCTGGAGCATCATCACTGAAAGTTGCTGCTGAAAAGCGGGTTCTAAGAATGCAGAAGCTCAAGGTCAGGAATCGTCCTTGCTGCTCAGTCACAGCTGTGCCCTCGTCTCTCTCCTGCAGACCCAACTACAGAGACACTACAAACATCTTAGAGACAGTGATAAAAAAAGGGTTAGAAGATGAGAAATCTACATAAAACGCAGAAATCAAAGATTTCTGTCAGAGCTAGATGTCAGGGCTAAAACCCAGCCCTGTAGAGTCCTAGCTGAGTCCATCTCATGACATGACCTCTGCTTAAGAACTGGCTAAAAACTCTCTGCACACGAATCTCTCACAGACCTGGATATAACCCTAAAGCCATCTCTCTCTGCTCTGTAAAGCCAAATCATCTCCGTTTTTCTTCCACACTCTTTTGGGGATAGGCAGGTACATGCTGTGTGCTACATGATGTTCCACAGCTCTTCTCCCGTTTCTTTACTTTCTAGAGGACACTGAGCAAAAATGTAAAGGGAAAACAGAGGGCACCAATCCAGGACCAGTGTTCCACAGGAGTCTCAACAGAGTTCACCTGAATGAAGACCTCTTGGCCTCTACAGGTCATTTTTTATCATCTCAGTTAAAAAACAAACAAAAGGTTCTTATATAAGTAGGGAATTCCAGCAGATGTTATGCACATTTTAAGCTCTCTCAGTAGTGATAACTATCCAGTATTTTTCCACAACGTAATTTTCACTGATAGATTTTCACTTATTATGACTACATCCTAGCTGGCATTTTCTTTTTTAAATCTCATTTAATCCCTGTTTTACCAATGAGAAAATGGAGGCTTAAAGAGGTTAAGTACTAGCTGGAGGCCACATAGCTAAGAAGACAGAGGTGAATTTAGATTCAAGTTTGTCTGAGTCCTGATTCTTCACCATCTTGCTGGACCACCCCTAGTGACTGACTGTCATCTACTGAAAATCTACATGAAAACCCTCATCGTACAATCACTGCACCAAACAAAGTCTCAGGAAAACCCTGTTCCCGGACCTTGATGCCTGGCAGATGAGTGACCTGCCCCCAGTCACAGACACCGTTGGTGCTGCCAGAGGGATGGGGCCCAGGTGCCCTGCCTCCCACCGTAGGTCCTGCTCACCAGCCTCCCAGGAAAACGGGAGCAAGCCCAGGAGGGCACGGGAAACTACCCTTTATCCACGTAAGAGTTCGGAAGCATTCACCCTAGAGCACATCTGGGAACTAGAAGCAGAATAACTGGAGAGGAACACGGCCACCTGAGACTTTGCTAACAGTTAACGCAAAGTGTTTCTGACACAAATGAAAAAAGCTGTAAGTGATATTCTGGGGAAAGAAATTCATATCCCACCTATATAAAATATATACAGTGCAAAAGGTAAATTTTAACCAAATAACAGTTACTAAATTCTCAAGTACTGAGAGGTGGATTCATATGCTTTTTATGTCTACTAGGTACTTAACAAGTCTTGATTTTGTTGTAGCTAAGTATCATTTTTACTTGTGACCAAGAGGCTCAGATGGTAAAGAATCTGCCTGCAATGCAAGAGGCTCAAGGCTGAAAAGATCCCCTGGAAAAGGCAATGGCTACCCACTTCCGTATACTTGCCTGGAGAATTCCATGGATAGAACCTGGTGGGCAACAGTCCATGGGATCCCAAAAGAGTCAGACACAACTCAGCAACTAACACTGTAAGTATGATTTTACATTTGAACCAGTGAATTTTTCTGAGGAGCTATTTTTATAATTTTTGAGATTATTTTAAGATTTATACTGGTCTCTCAATAACAACCTGTCCTGAACACGCACTGAGGATCCCAACAAAATAATCCATCAGGGGTTGACTGGCAATAGGAAAACAGTTGAGATGTGATGTTAGGAAACTTTCTGTTAATAAACCTTGAAGTTTTTACACATTTAATAAAACAGAAAGAACATATTCCTAGCTTTAAAAAAAAAAAACTAAACTACAACGTACAAGAAAAACTAGATGTCGCAAAGTCAAAAGCTGTCAGCATCGCCTAAGACTTTTAGAGATCTGTGTCCCATATATGCGCTTCAGTGCCCTCAGTCGTGTCTGGCTCTCTGCGACCCCGTGGGCTGTGGCCCACCAGGCTCCTCTGTCCATGGGATTCTCCAGGCAAGAATACTGGAGTGGGCTGCTGTGCCCTTTTCCAGGGGATCTTACCAACCCAGGAAATCTTCCTCACAGAGGGATCGAACCCACATCTCATGTTTCCTGCACTGGCAGGCGGGTCCTTTACCACCTTTACCACTGGGATGCCCAAAAGTACTTACTGTGTGCATCATATATTTAGAGATCTACAACTGCATATAAATGTAAATTAACTCTTACATACCCTAAGCTAACCGTGAGACAAACTGAAAGTTTGTTTAAAATTCTCGAATGAAAAATAGCATTCACAAGTTTTCTGTTCTCTAAAAACTCACTTGGCCAAACCATCCCTGTAATTAAGTATCTCCAAAAGCATTTAATTGGGGCTTACCTATATGTGATCTTTTAATTAATGCAAATCAGGAGGTATAAAGACTCTTCTAATAAAAACAATCCATGCAACCCAGTGAAGCCTGAGGAAATGGGAGAAGATAGGAAAGATAGGTACCTCGTAGTTTGAGAGAAAATCTAGTAATTCTGATTGAGATGGGATGTAGAGAAGTGGTTTCATCACTCGGCGGACAAACTTCTCAATGTAAACAGCACTCATGGGGCCTTTGTATTCGATTGGTCCAAAACTAGTACCAAAAAAAATAAAAATAAAAAATAAAAATACACCATGCATTAAAACTGTAATATATAACTAAAGTCATCAACACCACAAAATGAAAACGTCCTACTTTAGGATCCCAACTGGTTCATATGTCAGTAGCCTTCCTTGTCTCAAGAGGGTAACTGGAGGCCTAATTAAAAGCAAGCATTTTATGTGAGGGGAGGTACAACTGGCCATTACTTTTTAATATGAAATTAATTCTGCAAACTGAATTTCAGAGCAAAGTTCATTCTCGTCTCTGAAAAAAAATTAATTCTCACAGTAACATTTCTATAAAAAACAATAAACAGGCAACTCTGAAAACTGATCAAATGCCAAAGGATTCCAGGATCTTTACACAATTCTGCTGCGGGGTGGGGGAAGGGAGGAAGGAGGGGGGAGGGGTAGACTTTCCTTTTCAAGTCACTGTGAAATAAGGAACAAGTTGAGCAGTTGGTCCTTGGCCTACTACAAAGTAGGCATTAAATATTTTCAGAGGCACTTACACAAAGGATCACTAAATAAACCTTAAACCTACTGAAAACTTTATTACAACAAAAAATTATATGAAGGTATGAAGTCAGGGAACTGTACAAATGATCTTTCCTGTTTTCCCAGGCAGTTGTGCTTGGGGACACACAGGAATTTGATTTAGTACTGATAAGCAATACTGCCAACACCGAGTTATCCTCCTAAGCTAATCAGAATGCTCACAGGGCTTTCTTCACTCTTGCACAACACACATTGCTCAAATATAATTGGATGGTATGTGGCGAGGATGGGGGAGTATGGCGAAATTCAGCAGATTTATACCCATTCTCTTTGAATAGAAACTGACACTAAGCATCCTGTTAACAGCAACAACAGAGCACAGAAAAGAACTACATAAATGGGGATCACAATATTAATCTATAGTAACAGAAATTAATACACACACATAATGCAGAATATGACAGCAGAGGAACGTCAGCATGAAAGAGGTAAAAACAGCATTCTACACACACAGCAGAGACACTGGGTCAGCCACTCTATCGATTCAAGACTTACTACAATTCATTTGCTAACTAATTTGTTTTTAAATTACTACCACCACCAACCCCATCATCCACCACCAATTTTTAATTTAAAGGAAGAAATCAAAAAAATCATCTAATAACTTATTTTGCTTAGCAGAAAGTGGGCAAGGGACCTGGAAACCTCGTCCACTCAAGCAAATCAGGCTCTGCTGAGGTTCCCAGGTTCCGTGTTACAAGGGTCCCAGGGATCAGGTGTAATGAGAAGATCCCCAGATGCAGGTCGTAGAGCACATTTTGCCAGCACACCATGGCCACTGCTTTTGGACAAGCTGACGGAGGGGAGGTGAATTCTGCACAGAGTGTTTTGGTAAAACTACTTCTTGCTTCAGAGCCTTTCCTAAACTGCCTTTGTGACTGGCAACAAAACAAGTCAAAAAAAACTTGGGAGTCTGCTCCCACAAAACAGGAAAGCCTGTTAATTTCTATAGGTAGCTACTACTAGTTAAGCTGTTACACAAACAGCACAGAACACAAAAAGGCTACTTTTTCGTGTCTTTGCCATAGCACTTTATTTTTTGGTACAATGGGAATGGTAGATGTTGAAATGAGTATTAATGGTTCTGAACTGACTCAAACAAGTTAAAGGTTTAACAGGCCAAGATGAGGGGCAAGCACTTTAAGGTATACCAGCCTCAGATTCCTCATCTGTAAAATAAGAGGGCTGGACTAAATATTTCTGATGTTCCTTTCATGTCCTTTCAATCTTTCTATAAAACTAAGAGAACCAATAGTGTGAGACAATGCTGCTCACCCACATATCCTGAAATGACATTTGTACGCAATTCAAGGGAACTCTTGTGATTTTAATGTCACATCGAGTTAAGTCTACCTCTGGGCAGCGGGCTTGGTTACACACAGTTGCAAGGCCTACACTCCCTGCTAGCCATCTGCGCCCTACTTCCAAAAAAAGAAACACAGGGATCTCTTCAGGGCAAGCTCATCGCCCATTACATACTACCGAGGTTTAGAACTTTCAAATATTAATATAATACCATATACTTACCTTAAAAAAAAAAGAAGTGACCATCAGAAAGTTACTCAGAGAAACTAAAATCTAAAATGTTGATACCCAGAGGGAAATTTGAGGGTGGAGATGGGGAAGGAATGTGTGTTTTTGCTCAAATACTATTCAATAGCTCCTGAGAAACAACACTCTGAGCGACACAAGTTTTATGTTAGAGACACAGGAATGTGCTGGAAGGGGATAGATAATCCACACATGATAGTCTGGTGATATCTGTAATAAATCTGCATTGATTAAAGCCCAAGAATTTTAGAGGGAGGTAATAAAGCCTAAAAGTGAAGTGAAGTGAAGTAGCTCAGTCGTGTCCAACTCTTTGCGACCCCATGGACTGTAGCCCACCAGGCTCCTCCCTCCATGGGATTCTCCCGGCAAGAGTACTGGAGTGGGGTGCCATTTCCTTAAAGTTCTTACTGGTCAACTCTCCTTAACCCTTCAGTAACAAACTTCAAACCAATTACACTGAACAGAGCCCAGAATTTCATCTTCTGTCTCCAAAATCCTTCAAGTCAGATTTTAGATCTAACATCCACAGCAGGATTTCCCAGGTGGCTCAGTGGTAAAGAATTCACCTGCCAATGCAGGAGCCACAGGAGACACGGGTTCAATCCCTGGGTTGAGGAAGATCCCCTGGAGGAGGAAATGGCAACCCACTCCAGTACTCTTGCTGGGATAATCCCATAGACAGAGGAGCCTGGAGGGCTACAGTCCAGAGAGCCACAAAGAGTCGGACACAACTGAGCAACTAAACAACCCAGAGCAAGGCCTGGGCAGTTCTCCAAAATCAAGCACCAATATTTCTGCAGCAAAATGAGTACAGGGGCACCTGGTGTGGCACAAAGACTATAGGTGGCCTCTTGGTACTTTAGGCCAGATGAATGCATCTGGGGACAATGTTCATGGAACTCTTTCAGGTCTTCAAAGCTCTCTGGATTTCAGAATGAGAGATTACAGGATTGCACACTTGTAGTTTTTTCTTCCCAATTTGAAAAAATGTTAGATATCCTCCTGACTATGTTATGCTGCTAGACAACAGGATAAGGACTTTAGTACCTTTTTATTCCATAAAATATTTCTATAATATTTGAAACATACAGCCACACAGCGGAGTAACCAGTACAATTGAAAACAATGCTATTGAATACGTAATAACATGGAAAAATGTTCACACACAAAAAAGCAGCTAAGGAGATATTACTACTATCAATACATGACCCCATTTTTTTTAAGTAAAAAAAGGGGGGGGTGTGGATATGTACAGTCACAGGAGGATATAAATCAAAACACATAGTGATTATAGATGATTGATAAATCACAGATCCTTCTATTTACTTATTTGTGCTTATTTGTTATTTTCTCAATTTTCTACAGTAGATACTTTTAAACAGGATAAAACAAAAATTCACTTTGAAACTGATAAACTGAATTGGATTAGAAACACTACTTGAAAGTTCTTACCTCCGATGATACAGATATATTACAGGAAAATAAAAAAAGTGTTTCTGTTTTCTGCATTTCCCCTGATTCCACCAACAGTTAATTGCGACAAACAACACCTGCAAGTCAAAGAAGGTTTCAAATGACTATAAATGACAACTGAAAAATCACCAAGATTTAAAAAATAAAACTATAGAAATGAAACAATCCCTCTCTGAAACAAATCGTTTTGGGTGTTCAAAGAAGGGCATCTGACAAGGACAAAGAAAGACTCTAGTAGACAGTGTCCGGCTGGGACTCTGAATATTTTGCAGTCTGGTCCAAGAGGGAAATGAATTGCTTCAAATCCTAAAGTGAAGGAAACCAAATAACTTTTTCTAAGCATGATTATACTAAAACTTACCAGTAGGATATGTCTTTTGGTAGTCAAACTGAGCATCTGAGAATAAAAATCTTACCTACAGCTGACATACCAAAAATTTCAAAGGACCGTTTTTAACAATGATATTAAAAACCAATAAAGATAATAGATGACTAGAACTATACTCTAAAATATATTATCAGATAGCAAAAATATGGATTAAATATGTATTTATAGGCAGATGCTGAAGTATTTAAGGAGTCGTATCCCAGTGCCCGAAATTTACTTTGAACTGTACCCAAAATGGGATGGATTAACAGTTAGACTGGAGCAGAGTTTCTCACCTTTGTTACTACCGACACTTTGAGCATGAACTGATACAGGTTTTTTGCTGCTGTTTTATTTGTTTTTGCTGGGGGCAGGGGTGGGGAGGACACACAGTGGATGTCAGATGCGGTGGAATCCCTGGCCTCCCCTCTCTAGTAATGACAACCCAAAACCTCTCCAGACAGTCCCAAAAGTCCCCTGAGGACAAACTGCCTCTAGTTGAGAACCACAAATTACATGGATGATAAGATAAACAGATACATGATAAAACAAGCCTAATAAAATATTAGACGTTAAGTGGCAGACAGAGCTCGCCTTTGCTATTATATGTTTTAAAATCTTTGTAATAAAGTACTGAAAAATAGGAAGACTACAAATGAAAAGTCACTTTCAGATGCCTTGTACTGACCAGAGAGCAGTACTGCTCAAAACTTAATGTAAACTCTCAAGAACTCCTTTTATACTCTACCTATACTTTATAACAGTACCTTTACTAAGGCCGACACCTCAAAAATAGGGCACAATCTACCACATTTGCTAATTTTATTAAGCAGTGTGGCTCCAGAAATTTTTGCCTATTTCCAGAAATAAACCCACTCCTTTTCCCTACTGAGAATACAGAACAATAAGCTCTCAATTTAGAAGGAGCTGAAATTTTTTCTGAAAGAAGGCAGAGTCCATCAGTTGTGGATGGCACTGTAACCTCCACCACTTGTCCTGTGGCCTTAACAAACTATTCTGCCCTCTAAACCCAAGGTCGTGCTTCAGGGCAACCAGCATCAGCTTGCACGGCTGTTCTAAGGAGCAGGGGCCCGCACACCAGAACGCAATCCCTACAGTCACTCTGCAGGACATATTCCTTAGGTTGGCAGTAATATAACAAGTAGTTGACACTTACCCTAAAATACAACACACTCTCACATTTCCCCCAAGTGCTCTAAATGAGGAATGACTGACAAGGGGTGACTTCCTTTAAGCTTGCCTCCCAGAGCTCCCTTAGGGTTGTTTTTTTCCCCCAAGTATCCCCAGCTTAATTACTATCAGCCATTCTTAAGGGGAGTTGTGGCGGGAGTGGGCGGAGACAAGGAATAGATTGATTCCATGGGTCCAAAGCTGGAACACAAAATCACAACCCCCTGAGAGTCAACACTATCAATACAAAAATCAATGTATTTATACAGTACTTAGCACCACTTTCAGGGGTAGAACTTAATTAAAAGGTTTTGCTAGGCTGGGCAGGAAGTCTGGCCAACATTTATAACATTGTTTCTAAGAAAATCCAACTGAGAGTTCCAAAGGAACTTCTGAAACTCAACTGTGCCACAAGTCACCCCAGATCAGTGGGTTTCGACAGCAGCCTCTTAGAAACCTGTGGGATGCTTTTTGGCTGACTGCATCAGTCGGGGGGTGCTAGAAGGCATGTGGTGGGCAGGTGCCATGGCACCAATGTCCTGCAGTGCTTCAAGCTGCTCTGCACATGGAACGATCCTCCAAATCACCCAGAACAGTTTTAAATGTCCTGCCAAACACTGATGTGGAGGGATACCTGTTTATTATTATTAAACTCAGATCTTGACTCCATTTTACATATGTCAATCCAAAGCATGGCTTCTGTGTTCACTGAATTTCTCAAGAAGGCAACATCTGTTTAACTGAGGGCAGAAAGGACTTTTGTTGGCTCAGAACTTTACCAAGAGCTGTTCACCATTTAGAAAAATCAAGTCACTGAGAGCAATGCCCTCGTGGCCCCTGTGTGGCCAACATATCCTACTTTATGAGGCTGCATTTGTAACTGTTCCTGCTATTATAACTCATAGTGGTTCTCTATTGCCTTCTCCTACATAAAGGTATAGGGACCTAACTTACCCCAGCACTTACATACTAAACCACATGTTTAATTATATACCATTTTTCTTTTTCCCCTTATCTTTATGTTACAATTAGTGCATTAAATTGGCTACATCAAAACTATATGTATAGGGAAGTTTTATCATCTATGAATACCTTCTGAGGACAGAAAAAGGGATATCAAAAAAAACTTGTTTATAAAGGTCAACTGGGATCCACTGGATTGAAAACCACTGCCAGGCAGAAGGCCTGTGTATCAATTGTCTATATATCCCTTTTACCAAGCGTGAAGGTGGCATTCATTAAATATTTGTTGAATGTAGCTGTGGTCTAGGTATTTGAAACGTCTGCCTAGTTACACTGTAATCATGACCCATAAATTCTCTTACGTAAAATAACCAGCAAATATTAACAGTATAATTCAATGAGGATTTTCAGTCTCCCCACTGAAACCAGACAACCTGGCACCCTGAGATGAGCACTGGCCTCATCACGAGAAAACGTGGCATCTCCTCACTCCTGCCTCTAACCAACTATGACAAGCACAATCAGAAAGCCTCTGCCCACAGGGGCTTTATGATTTAGGCTAGAAATAAGGCTCCTGGCTTCACCCTGGCAAAATCAGCCATCTGGGAAAGGTGTCTCTGTGGGGAGCACCTGCCCTGCACCTGGACTGCCAGTCATCTGATGGTCAGGCTGAATGTCCACCTTACCTGGTCTGAAAGCCGACTCGCTGCTTGTTCAACTTCAGCCCTGGCGGCGATGGACTGGCCGCACCACGGAGCATAGAAGAACAGCAGCACCACCTCCGAATCCCGGCGAATGTGCTCTGCGTAGTCCAGCTGCCCCCGGAAGAGGTCGAGAACTGGAGACCTCGAGGAGAAAAAGCTGACAGGTGGCTTTGCTGGAATTATCACATCTTTTGCTCGACTAAAAAAAGAGCAAACACAAGATTGTTTAGTTTATCTTCTAACAACAGCTCTGTGTAGAAAGAGAAGAGTCTTCTCTTAAATAAGAAAAGGGACTTCCCCAAACACTGGCCTAGAGGATAAAAGCAATACTTTGTGCTAAGCGAAGGCAAGATTTGACTGAGAGAATGCAAGACTCAAATGACATGTTAAAAACATTCTCTAACACTGTCTGCCCTGGGTGTGGGGTGGGAGGGCAGTGGAGAGCACATGAGAAGAATGTCTTTGAATAATCCAGACTCTTGCCTCCCCCACCCAAAGGACTCCATCCTTATCTCTCTGCAGCCATGCTCTCCACAAGCCACTGATGTCCAGGGTTTCAGAGCTACCAGTGAGCTTGCTCAGAATCAAGAGTGGGGAGCACGCCTGGCACCACCAGGAGGCATGGGAAATGCTTCCAGTTCACTCACATAAGTCCATCAGCTGCAGCTGGCCTGTACTTGGGACACTCAGGTAATTAAAAGTAGTAATAATGTAGACGTCTCCATTTGTATGTGTGCATCACGATCCAAAGGTTAACAAAGATGAATAGCAAAGCAACTGCCCACTTAACTGGAAACAGGTTTCCTAAGTATGCACTTAAGATTCACAGAAGGTCAGGGGAAGAAAGAAAATAAAACTAAACAAGTGGCCAGAGCCAAGACAACAAGGTCTGTGCTGAAGCTGCATCCCACCAGGTTAAAGGGCC
>SJYF01000056.1:6718762-6736137 GCA_006410515.1 Procapra przewalskii
GCGGCTAGGTGTCCGGATGCTCTTACTGCGGGTTCAACCGGGCGCTGACCTAAAGCTGCTTCGGGCTGCGGAGAGTCACCGCCTGGCTCCGGGAGCCTAAAAGAGCTGTGATGGTGACAGCAGTCGTGTCTGGGACACATCTATGGAATTGCAGTGGCGTCAGCACTGACCTCACAGAGATGCTTTGAAGGTTAACTGAGGTCCTTGATGGAAACTGCTGGGCCCATAGTGAGTGCTAAAGTCTTAGGGACTGTTCTCTCTCAGTGTCCATTTCCTGCACAGTGAAGTGCTGTGCGCCACGGTACCACTTCCCTACACCACGGCCCTGGGAAAACGGTCTGTGCATCCTGTACTCACTTTAGAGATGGAAAAACCGAGGCTTGGACAAGCCGCTTGACCGCGTCCACTAGGCATTACGGGAGTAGACTCGAATGCAATTTGGTTAACAAGCCGCTCAGAGCGGTCTGCTGCCCACTCTTAAATCCTTTCTGACTCTAAATGTTAATGAAAGTGAAAGTCGCTTAGTCTGTCCGACTCTTTGCGACCCCATGGACTATGCAGCCCTTTGAATTCTCCAGGCCAGGATACTGGAGTGGGTAGCCTTTCCCTTCTCCAGGGGATCTTCCCAACCGAGGGATCTAACCCAGGTCTCCCCGCATTGCAGGCGGATTCTTTACCAGCTGAGCCACAGGGGGAGCTCCAAATGTTCTAAATGTTAGGTCACTTCTAAATAAGTTTTTGTGATTAAAAAGGACAAGTTGGAGAAGGATGAAATATGATTTGAGAGTGACTGGGATTGTTTACCTGGGACACGTGTGCCTGGAGCTAAGAGAATGTCCATAATTACCCAACATCTGGGGCCAAAGATCTAGACTAGACTTCCACTGTCAATAACTACAAACCAGGTAAATAAAACGCAGAGAGAACTAAGGCAGTATGATACCATACAAAAACAAGAAAAAAAAAAAAACAGAAGATAAGAAGTCACCTATGCCACAAGTCAGCGTGCTAACCCCGGTGCAAGGTTTCCAGGGAGGTAAAGGGCCTTTACTGACTATGCCAACGCCTTTGATTGTGTGGATCACAATAAACTGTGGAAAATTCTGAAAGAGATGGGAATACCAGACCACCTGATCTGCCTCTTGAGAAATCTGTATGCAGGTCAGGAAGCAACAGTTAGAACTGGACATGGAACAACAGACTGGTTCCAAATAGGAAAAGGAGTAAGTACATCAAGGCTGTATATTGTCACCCTGCATATTTAACTTATATGCAGAGTACATCATGAGAAACGCTGGGCTGGAAGAAGCACAATCTGGAATCAAGATTGCCAGGAGAAATATCAATAACCTCAGATATGCAGATGACACCACCCTTACAGCAAAAAGTGAAGAAGAACTAAAAAGCCTCTTGATGAAAGTGAAAGAGGAGAGTGAAAAAGTTGGCTTAAAGCTCAACATTCAGAAAACGAAGATCATGGCATCCAGTCCCATCACTTCATGGGAAATAGGTGGGGAAATAGTGTTGGACTTTATTTTTGGGGGCTCCAAAATCACTGCAGATGGTAACTGCAGCCATGAAATTAAAAGACGTTTACTCCTTGGAAGGAAAGTTATGACCAACCTAGATAGCATATTCAAGAGCAGAGACATAACTTTGCCAACTAAGGTCCTTCTAGTCAAGGTTATGGTTTTTCCAGTGGTCATGTCTGGATGTGAGAGTTGAACTGTGAAGAAAGCTGAGTGCCGAAGAATTTATGCTTTTGAAGTGTGGTGTTGGAGAAGACTCTTGAGAGTCCCTTGGACTGCAAGGAGATCCAACCAGTCCATTCTGAAGTAGATCAGTCCTGGGTGTTCATTGGAAGGAATGATGCTAAAGCTGAAACTCCAATACTTTGGCCACCTCATGCGAAGAGTTGACTCAGTGGAAAAGACCCTGATGCTGGGAGGGATTGGGAGCAGGAGGAGAAGGGGACGATAGAGGATGAGATGGCTGGATGGCATCACTGACTCGATGGACGTGAGTTTGGGTAAACTCCGTGAGTTGGTGATGGACAGGGAGGCCTGGCGTGCTGCGGTTTATGGGGTCGAAAATAGTCGGACACGACTGAGCGACTGAACTGAACTGAAAGGGCTCTAGGAATGGCCGCCTTCCTAAGTGGCCCAGAGCACTCAGTTTGTTAACCATGGAGACTCAACATGTTGGTAGCTCATGTTTGTATGCCATTTTGCTCTTTGGTTTGTATATCTCATCTTTTTTTTTAGTACTGTTTTTTTTTGGCTGCACCAGATCTTAGTTGCAGCATGTGAGATATAGTTCCCTGACCAGGGATGGAACCTGGCCCTCCTGCATTGAAAGTGCAGTCTTAGTCACTGGGCCACCAGGGAAGTATGTCCTCTCACAATCCCTTTTTTTTTTTTTTTTTTTTGCTCTTTGCTTCCTTCCTTTATGTTAAGTGGCTCTTTTCTAAGACACTGTTCATTCCTTTACTGCTTTAAAACTTATTTTTTTCAGTTTAAGAATGCTTAGCGGCGGCATTTAGGGATTGTGTGTTAGTTGCTCAGTTGTGTCCAACTCTCTGTGACCCTACTGACTGTAGCCCACAATGCTCTTCTGTCTGTGGAATTCTTTACGCGAGGATACTGTAGTGGGTAGCCATTCTCTTCTCCAGGAGATCTTCCTGACCTAGAAATCAAACCTGGGTCTCCCCCATTGCAGGCAGATTCTTTACCATCTGAGCCACCAGGGAAGCCCTTCAGAGATTATAGTATACATTTTTTTCTGAATCTACTTCGGATTTACACTAACTTAATTCCAGTAAGATACGGAAACTGCTCCAATATAGCTCCATTCCCTCCTTCCATTTTTATGCTATTATTGCTCTTTTTTGATCTACTACAAACCCAGTGTTATGTTATTGTTTTATATAATATTGTTAGAAGAAGCTGAGAAAATTTTTTAAATGCATTTCTAGTTTTTTAAAGGATGTTAACTTTATTTACCATTTCTAGCCCTCTTGATTTGTTTAGATCTGAGTTAACACAGTATATTTCTAACAAAAACAAAAACGGTCCAAAGTCATGGGTATTCATTCACTGTAGGCCAGTAGGGAAGAATCCACCCTACTGTTTCATAAGACACCTGTCTTTTGCACAGGCCTTTATAAAGTTCAAAGTGCTTTTGTTGCCTCTGGGCTATTTCATGAGACCCACTATATTTTATGGCAGTGCAGGGCAGTGTCTTACAAGCTAGGGGACCAAAGTATGTTTCCTTTACTCCTCCTCCTCTGTTTCCAGACATTGCTGCTCCAGCAATGATGGACGATGGGAAATTCATTTCAGGTGACACCAGGCCATCTGTGACAGGCTGCACTGCCCCTCACGGTTTGTTCTTGTTCAGTCATTAAATCATGTCAGCCCTAACTAGTCCACGTCAGCCAGTATCTGTGCTTTCATGGTGACTTTTCATACCGTGATTAGGGTGGTGGCGTTTGCAGAGCGGGCAGGGAGAAGATTCCATGTATTTCTTCGTGCACATGCTCAGTCGTGTCTGACTCTTTGTGACCCCATGGACTGTAGCCCGCCAGGTTCCTCTGCCCGTGGAATTTTTCAGTCAAGAGTACTGGAGTGAGTTGCCATTTCCTCCTCCAGGGGATCCTCCCAACCCAGAGATCAAATCCACATCTCTTTTGTCTCCATGTTGGCAGGCTGATTCTTAACCACCATGCCACCTGGGACATATATTTTCCCCAGGTATTAATCCTGTCTTAGAATTGGGGAGAAATAATGACTTGTTATTTTTTTTTAAATTAGAGCTCTTCCTTTTTGTGTGTGTGCAAATAATCATAACTTTCCCCCTGCTCAAAATTTTATAATTCTGTCTTTTAAACTGTCTCGTTACTATTGTTTCTAAGCCAAATTTGGTTATTTTTAAAAGTGAGTTACTGTGGTAACTCAGAAAGCAATGCTATCACTTGCTTCAAATATTTTATTCTACTTTGTCCCTTCATCAGCTTTCTTAAATCTGAGTCTCTGGTTTGGCATTCTGTCAGTGTTTCTTGCGCAAGAAACCCCATATTTTACATCCTGTATTTTCAACAAAATTTTTTTTAAATTGAAGTATAGTTGATTTACAATATTGTGTTAGTTTCAGATGTACAGCACAGTGTGTTTTGTGGATTATGTTCCATTATAAGTTATTACATGATATTAGGTAATTCCCTGTGCTATATACAAGGTATAGTAATTACAAGATATTCAGTAATTCCCTGTACTATGTAGAAGGTATAGTAAATCCTTGTTGCCGATCTATTTTATGTAGTTTGTATCTGTTGATCCCATACTCCTAATTTGTCCCTCCGTCTCTCCTTCAGTAACCATAAATTTGTTTTCTGTTTATGAATCTGTGTTTTGCATACAGGTTCATTTGTATCTTTTTAGATTCTACCTATAATGGATATCATATAGTATCTTTTTCTGATTTATTTCACTAAGTATAATATTCTGTGGTCCATCCAGGTTGCTACAAATTTCACTTTTGTATGGCTGAGTTAATATTCCATTGTATGTATATGTATGTCTGTATGCATGTATATATATATAAACACATATACTTATATACATGTATGTAACATGTATACATTTATTGTTGTTTGGTGTCTCTAAGTCATGTCTGACTCTGCGACCTCATGGATAGCCTTCCAGGCTCCCCTGTCCTTGGGATGTCCCAGGCAAGAATACTGGAGTGGGTTGGCATTTCCTTTTTGGGGGGAATCTTCCTGACCCAGGGATTGAACCCATGTTTCCCGCACGGCAGGCAGATTCTTTACCGCTGAGCTACCAGAGACGTGTATTTGTTTGTGTATATATATATGTGTGTGTGTGTGTATATGAAACATCTAATGCTTGATTTTTTTTTGCTTGTTAATTTTTAAAGCCTCGAAGCCTTTACTAACTAAACAGGATGTGCCTAACAAGGTACAGGTTGGCAGGTAACGCAGGAGGGAGCCCACACGCTGAGCCTACTAGGTAAAGCTGGACAATGGTGCGGTTTCTTGGAGACTTTATATCAAGATCGAGGAGTTGGCTTTCCATAAATTGGCACTCCTCGTTCCCTTGCAGCAAGTACTGACAGAAAACCCAAATTCTCATCTCTGCAGGTCAACTAAGGAGTGTTTGAACCAGCACTAACTGCCCAGGGAACATGCAGTCCTTCGGTTTCCCGGTGGGGATCACTGGAACTCAGTCAAAGGCAAACAGCCCACCAAGAGCAGACCCAGGAAGGCTGAGGATGATGGAGAGGGGTGAGTACTTCCAGCCCCGGCCTACTGTCCAGGCACGTCCAACACAGCGGGGAGAAGTGGGCAGAGGAAAATCTACCTGCCACCTCCCAACACCTCTTCAGGACTGATGGGACCAGCTCACTGTGGCCAACACAACTTACACATGAATGTTCCTATTCACAGAAGCCTGAAGGAGGAAACAAGCTGAATGCCCATCAGCAGAGGAATGGGTAAACAAAACCTAACAGATCTGCACAATGAAGGATTATTCAGCAG
Organism: Procapra przewalskii; assembly: GCA_006410515.1. Lineage (NCBI taxonomy): Eukaryota > Metazoa > Chordata > Mammalia > Artiodactyla > Bovidae > Procapra > Procapra przewalskii. The sequence goes on from SJYF01000056.1 coordinate 6,724,320, forward strand.
TTAAAAGGAATGAAATACTGATAACATGCTACAGTGTAGATGAACCTTGAAAACACTGTTCAGTCACTAAGTCGTGCCCTCCACAGACTGCGGCACGCCAGGCTTCCCTGTCCTTCACTATCTCCCGGAGTTTGCTCAAACTCATGTCCATTGCGTCAGTGATACCGCCCAATCATCTCATCTTCTGCTGCCCTCTTAAACATTACACTCAGTAAAAGAAGCCAGTCAGGAAAGGCCACATATTCTATAATTCCACTTATATGCAATGTCCAGCACAGGAAGAAAGCAGATTAGGGGACTGCCCTGTCCTTGTCTAGGACAACCCTAGACAAGACTCTGAGCTCAAGATGCAGGGGGCCTAGGTTCAGTCCCTGGTCAGGGAACCTAGATCCCACATGGCACAACCTGGCACAGCCAAATAAATGTGTTTTTTTTTAAATAAGAAGGAAAGCAGATTAGTGATCACCTACAGCCTGAAAAGCAGGGGGAGCGGGTAGACTAGGGTGTGGGTTTTATTTTCAAGGAGTAAAACACTTTTTCATTGTGGTGATTGTAGCACATTTGGATTCTACTAAAACCATGGATTTCTACTTTAAAATGGTAACATTTGGGGGTTTTAAAATTGTATCTCCATTTGTTAAACATTGAAACAAAAAATCCACTCTGGAAGAGATAGGCAGATCAACCTGTCCAAGGAGACACATCAGTTTATTAGTTTCCAATGCTGTTAATATTGCAGTTTTGCTCTTTTATACCTTATTTTCCTTCCCTCTCCTCACCCCAATACCACTCTCTTCTCTTCATTTCTGGGATGGGGATGTGACTTCATCATGGAATAATTAGACTGATTTCCTGATGCTGAATATTCAGTGATGCTGGAAGGACCAATGCTGAAGCTTCAGTATTTTGGCCACCTGATGCAAAAAGCTGACTCACTGGCAAAAACCTTGATACTGGAAAAGAAAGTCAAAAGAGAGAGGGGCAGCAGAGGGTGAGATGGTTAGAGAGTATCACCGACTCAGTAGACATGATTCTGGGCAAACTCCGTCAGACAGTGAAGGACAGGGGAGCCTGGTGCACTGCAGTCCGTGGGGTCGCAGAGTCAGATATTACTTAGTGACTGAACGACTAAATCCTGGTTCTGAGACCAAGGCTGTGGCCTGCAGGGTTCTCAGGTGGAAACCAGAGCAACAAACTGGATAACTTAGGCAGAAGTGGGATTTACTGCAAAGATGGTTCAGAGCACAGAGAACTGCAAGAGAGCCAAGGCACAGAAAATTTTGAGGTGGGGTGTGAAAACCAAAAAAATTCTCCTCTTAACCAGTCAGAGGATTCCAAACTAGGTTTCAAGCCTAGATTTCCAAGGTTAAAACAACCAACTTTTTAAACTGCAGGTTGAAAGAGAACAGCAGAGATATCTTTTTTTAACATCTGTTCTCCCTGGAAAGAGCATGAAAGAAGTCTGGAAGGAGACTGGAGAAGAAAAACGTCATGAAGGCCATCAGACTAGGGAGACTTAGCAGAACGAAAACAGTGCCTTTGTCTCTGTGCTGACCATGTCTTCAGTGGTCTTTCAACCGCAACGATCCTACCAAGCACATCTCGCTAGACGGCTGTCTCTGCGCAGTCCCACAGCCCACGTCCTGGCTGACCACGTGTCCCCTTGCCGAGTTCATCTGCATGAAACACAGAACAGCTCCTGGAGGGGCTAGCATGGTGGTCAGTAAGAGGCCTTTTAGCAACCCCGAAGCGCAGGAGAGGGGGACAGAGTGGCAGTTGCTGCCATGTCCCTCTAATTTACTTTGTCATTAATTGCTTAAAGAAAAGTGTTTTTTTAAAAATCCAGGCAATTCCCTGGTGATCCAGTGGTTAGGATTTCATGTTTCCACTGCTAAGGGCCCAGGTTTGATCGCTGGTTGGGGAACTGGGATCCCATAAGCTGCATGGAGTGGCCAGGAAAAAAAAGACCTAACCTTGTTGATCCTTTAGGACCCAGTTTTAAATTCTTCGTGAGGCAAGGACCATACCGCAAAATGAAAGACATCTATATATAAAATCTTTATTACAGGCAATATTGGTCCATACACTACACAATACCAACAGTACAAGTTTAATCTTTCAAAATCATCATTTAAACAGCAAAAGACCAAGAAATAAAATTTGAGTCAACTGATTATTTTTCAAAATAGTCTCAATGCACATTATCCTCAGTTCCCTTATTATAGTGAAACATACAAATACAGAAAAATACCCCATTTAACATATACTAGTGTTAAATGGTTATTTGGCTTAAAATCTGAGTTAAGAAAATCCTTTTTAGCAACCTACGTACAGATAAGTAGCGAACTTTATTAGACAAATTCGTTCCTCTTAAAACCGCGTGAAGAATTTCATCCATCATGTGTCCTGATCCTAGTACAGTGTCTCTCTCACCATCATGGTTCTTATCTGAAGGACCAACTCAAGGAGTCGTCCTAGACATCACCTCTTCCCGAACACAATTCATCCAAATGTCCGTTCAACAGATGGCAACCAGTGGCGGTCACTTCGCCATGTGACGCCCTAAGAGCCTGGCCAGACCTGTCCAACAGCCCGTTTTCCTACCTACTGTGGGTTGCTGCTCAGGAGGGACGAGAGACGCCAATACAAGCAGAAAACCTGCAGCTCCTCTGCTACGTGCCTTAGAACACTTTCAATTTTTCTGGTCAATGCCCTGATTAGGTAACATACATAAAAGCCAGCATATTAGTTTAAATCTTTAAACAAAAAACTATATTTTCCAAAGTCATTATCATTGGGGGCAATTAAGTGATCTTTCCGTGCTTTGTTGAGCTTCATCTTTAGGGCGTCTCTTCTCTCTTCCCATTCATGAAGTTCAGCGTTGCCATGTGCAAATTTACAGCTGCTTCCTTCTGTGCAGGTACCATTCATATACCTGTTAGGACAAGTCAGCTTGGTGAGTGCCATCCGTTGTTTCTAACAATCTTTAAAATGTGCTCTTCACTACCTTTATAGTTTGTGTTAAGCTTCTAGCGCAAACTCATAATCCTGGAAAAATGAGTATTTTTAATACTTTTATATTGGAGTATAATGAGTATTTTATTGTCTTGGCATCTAGAATAGAGAAATGAGTACTTTAAACTATTTAAATGTACTACTTTAGACTGATTGCTGGGAAAAAAAAACACTCTACTCCTTCCTGATGTAGTAGAAAGAAAATCAGAGGGGACATAATAATCTTCAATAATTCTACGTATCACATGGATCTAAATTGGGAAATCAAACAGAAACGGCCAACAATGAAATAAGGAGCAATTCAAAGTTACCTAGCTTTTCACTGAAAAATTTTCTAACTATATTTTAAAGAGTGATACAATTAATACTATTTCCATCTGACCTGAGAAAGTTCCAGATTGACACTTGGAATATAATTCAAAGGCAGTTTCAAAAGTGATGAACATCTACTACGAAAAGATGGTTGTGAAGAGTTAGAGAATCCTCACTGCCAGCTCAGAGATCATCTGGGCAAGCCTGAATGAACTTACTTCCCTGTTTGGTTATCTTAAGATGTTTCACTCCAATGCGGGCAAACTAGTGAGTCTTTTCAGGTAACACAGATGAGCGAAGGAAATGTTCAAGCAGCAATTAAAACTGTGAGCTCAGAGGCCAACATCCAGGATTAGAAGGCTTTGCCACCCAGGAACCCTGTCTGCTGCACCCCAGGTAGCTCTCAGTGGCAAAGAACCTGCCTGCCAGCGCAGGAGAGGTGAGTGATGTGGGCTCCATCCCTGGGTCAGGAAGATCCCCTGGAGAAGGGAATGGCAACCCACTCCAGTATTCTTGCCTGGAGAATCCCATGGACACAGAAGCCTGGAGGGCTACAGTCCACGGGGTCGCACTGAGTTTGTCAACTGAAGTGATTTAGCCTGCACCCTGTCTACTGATATGACTGTGGAATTCAAGCCAGACCAGCAGAGTTCATGTGGGAAGCTGCAGAGACCCACGTACCTATCACAAATACTAAAATACCCCGTTGGAAAGCGGTGCTGCCAGCAGTACTGGTCGTCCTCAGTGTGGAAGACCTTCTCTTTGTGCTTCTCGGAGGAGATGTGGCCTTGCCACTGCTTCTCACTGTTGCAGTTCTTCCCGCACATCCAGCAGTGAAAGTCCACCTGAGCGCACAGAAGACACGCGTCGCGTCAGCGGCTGCTGTCCGGGGGGGCCCCGGATTGACTAAAAACAACTCCACCTAAGGCCCACATTCTATTCTTGGGGAGCCCGTCCAGTGAGGGTAGCTGGGAGAGATGGGCCGAGGGTCCCCCCGGCACATAGGAAGCAGAGAGCCGGGCCAATGAGCTGGGCCGGGCGTCCAGGCACTCTCTGGCAAGAAACTGGTGTGCTAACAAGGGTGTCTGTCTGGAGGATGGGGGGCCAGGTTCAAACCAGAGTCCCAGGGAGGATAAATACCATGAGGAAAATCAGAGAGGATGTGAAAGCCCAGGGCTCGCCTGCTGTGCGAGAACAAGGAGCAGCAACTCCACTCTTGCACATGAACTGAGCCCCTACTGTGGGCCAGGACGTGTGCCAGGGCCCAGGGAAGTACCCATGCTGGGAAGCCGCCGCCCCGGGGGCACAGACCCACGAACTGTATCAGGAACCCCGTGCTGCCACAGATGCAAGCGTGCGGTGCTTGAACAGTACTTCCCAGTTGCCCTGGGTCACGATCCTGTGTGACGCTGGGTAAGAACAGGTTTACAGAGGGACATCCCTGGCGGTGCAGTGGCTATGACTCCGTGCTTCCAATGCAGGGGATGTGGGTTTGATCCCTGACGAGGGAACCAGGATCTCACATGCTAGGCGGTGCCGCGGGGCGGGGGCAAGGGGGCGGAGAGAAGAGGCTCACAGAGACAGGTGACTCTCACGACCCAGAAAGTTGGGGTGACCCTGCTCTGGAAACGCCAGCAGGACTTAAGGTGGCGAGGCAATCGGTGCTGAGCCCGGGCAGAGAGGGCAGAGTCCACAGGGCTTATCATGAGCAGAGACACATCCCTGACCTGGGTCTGACTGATTCAATTCAGAGAGGCCAGAAAAACAAAACTGGAATAGGAGCAGAGTTAACGCGTACATCTGTGTCAGTTTAAAAAACCACTCTGGGCAGAACTACAGATTAGGAATAGACAGTCCAAGATATGGAGACACAGCCTGGAAAAAGACACACTGGATCTGGTCCCTCTGGGAAGGGTGACAACTGGGGTTCCAACCTCATCTGTGATATTTTATTTACCTAACAGAAGCAAACACGACAAACTGTTAACATCAGTTGACTTGGGATAGTCAGCTCAAGATACTCTCTATATTAACCCCGTTACTTTTCTGAAAAATGTTAAGGCTAGCGCAGTGAAACACCACAGGTGACTTATGTCTGGGTTGGAACCCAGAGACAGAGGCCAGACTGCAGGAGGATGCTAAGGGAACACGAGGACTTGGGGGGTGGTGGGGGGGGTGGGCATTCCCCTGATGGTCTAGTGGTTAAGACTCCAGTGCAGGGAGCATGGGCTCAATCCTTGGCTGGGGAACCAAGATCCCATGTGCTGCACAGCATCCCATCCAGAAACAAGGAGGGCTTGGGAGTGGGGAACCCTCCACTCCTGAGCACCTGTGTGGCCCGGCACTGGGATACGCCCGCAGGCTCTTCACGCTTTGTGTCTCCCCAACAGAGGCACTCTGTAAGCTACCCAGGGTCTCAGGCCAGTGACTCACCAGCTCCTGCTTCCAGAGTCAGAAAAAGGAGGCAGGAAAGGAGTTTTTAGGACGGAGAGGCCTAGACTCACAGCGGGGAGGCAGCGCAAAGAGAAGATGAACACACCGGGAAGCAGGCAGGCCAGCTGGGAGCAAGGGAGCCAGGTCTGGGAGAAGGTGGGAAAGAAAAGGAAGGCCTGGAAGCCCAGGCAAGGGCACCAACCTGCGGTACTTACAGTAACTTCCGCGTAATCCGTCGGCATGTGGATCTGCTTTCCATTCTCTTTGCTGGACTGACTGGCTGCATCATCGCTTTTTTCATTTTTTTGGCTCTTTAGCCAGAGTTCATAAAACTGCTCCATATCTTGTACTAAAGAAAAAGGAACTCCTTTCAGCAGCAAATATTTAAAGACACCATTTAAATACACACAAGAGCATGCACTCTTTTTCCATCAGTCAGCATAATTTTCAAAAGAAAATCGAGGCAAACAGAGATTGATTATGTATTAGACACTAGAGACGGGCCAGTTCCAGACGCTCAGGGTAAGAACCAAATTCAGGTCCATTAGGGCACAGATTGATGAACTCCTCCCTGCATCTGCAAGACACCTTCTGAGTGTTTAAAATTCAGAAACCCAAGACTTCCCTGGTGGTCCAGTGGTTAAGATTCTGAGCTTCCACTGCAGGGGACACAAGCTTGATCCCTGGTCAGGGAACTAAGATCCCACATGCCGCATGGTGCAACCAAAAAATAAAATTCAGAAGCCACTTCAAGGGCATTGCTGAAAAGGAAAGCCACAGCTTCACAACGGCCCACGCCAAACACTCATTATCAGTGCCGTAAACACACAGGCAACTTACACAGCTCCTCACTGTTTACTGAGAAAGATGAGGAACCTACTACAGGGACCAAGATTCTGGCCCAGATGGGGCCCCGTCAGTCCAGCTACTGTCCCAGAGGACTGACACGCAGGGGTGCAATTTACAACAGCACAGTGATGACCAGGTCCGGGGCTGTGGCTGCAAGCTGCTGCTTACAGTAGGAACAAGTATATCCGGCATTAGCATCCACCGATAAAACTAAGGTTTCTTGGCCTCAGCACCACCTGTATGCTGAGCCGGATAATTCTTTGCTGCTGGATAAGCCTTGTGCACTGTACGATGTTTAACAATCTCCCTGGCCTCTGCCCACCAGCTGCCAGTAGCACTGCCCCATAAGTCATAACAATAAAAAAGGTCCAGACGCTACCAACTGTCCCCAAGGGGAGAGGGGAGTGGGTGGCAAAATTCATCCCCAGCTGAGAGGCACTGAGTTAAAAAAAAATAATAAAGCTGGAAATGAGGATCTGGTCAAAACCAGATCTGCTCTACTGTCTGCTCAAGTGTTTCTAACAATATACCTCCAGCTAAGATTAGAGATACAATAGGAAATCCTTCTTCCTTCAGGCCAGTGGTAGCAGGAATTGCTGCAAGAGCCCTGATTTGCAAGGATACCTTCAGGATATCCTCGAGTCCTCACTCCAAGCAAGAATTCCCACTCACACAAGTCACTGAATGTTTACATGGCTGAAATACAATAGGTGATGTGCTTAAATCCAATTGATTCTTGTAATCCCCAGATCCTTAAGCCATCTGTAAATTTTGATCAGTTTACTTAAGACTGAAGAACAATGATCCTGGTAGCAAAACCTTTTCTGGTCAGAAGTGAAAGGTTGCCTGAGGCTTCTTTCCAAGGCTCTCACAGTAAAACTGATGCTTGACCAAGACAAACGTTCTCCTTGGGCCTTTGTGTCTGGGCCTGTTCTACCCATGAGTTGCCGGAAGAAACCTCCAGTTCCAACCTAATGAATTCAGGAGTGACTCTTCACACCAGGAGCAGGTGATCTGGCCCGAGCACTCGCGGAAGGAATGAGCTCCCCCACTGACTCAGGGACACGCCTGTGTCGTCAGAGGATGCTGACCTATGTTTTTGTATCCAAATTTGACCTAAGCAAACATGACTGGTGGTCAGACTCTCCTTCACTGATAAAATGAGATAATGGCTTAGAGCACAGATTGCCTTCTGTGTTCCCTGTAAGCTGGCAATTTACAGGGAGGAAAGAGACTTCCAGGCGAGCTGGATTCTGTGGGTGTCAAAGCCATGCTTAATCATCAACTTACTCCCATTCTCCTTCATGTAGGTCCACACTTCTCGTTCCTCAGGACTGTGAGCAAAGGAACAGTTTCCAATGTACTGACATTTTTTCCCAGAAGCAATATGATTGCACAGCTGTATTAAAAAAAAATACATGAATATGCTTTAAGACAGAGTACACTGAGTAAAACTGCCTAATTTTTACATGTAAGCGAAATAAATATTATCCATGCTAATGCTGAGTAATATAATTTTTAAATGAGATTAATTTGCTCCTATTCAAATTGACTATAAGCCCCAAAGACATGAGATGATATCAAGCTTTCTGTCTCAAAACTTTTCAAAAGAGCATAAGTATGGAACTGGAATATGGAACATTTTCTTATGAGAAAATGTCAACAGATTCACTTATTCAGAGTATCTGCTTTTAACACAGCAGAGCACTTTATCTCTGTAGTGCAAGTCTCTGGCCCCCTCAATATGACATATCCTACTCTCCTTTGCCTGACACCCAGGATACCTCCTTGTCAGCACTTGGGAAGCAGGAAAGAAACTGCAGACGCCTCCAATAAACAAGGTCAGAGAAAACCTCCGACGTTTACTTCTCACCGACACTGGCAGCTAATCTCAGCCATCATTCACTAGCTCTGCAGTGTCAGAAGACAATTATTCCACTAACCAGGCCATCCAGTTATACAGCATTCAAGTAATACCTCTTGTGGTTATTTGCATTTTTACTTTACAGAGTAAATACAGTGATACTGGTAGGAAAAATAGCAGTCAGCAGAACACAGATTTCCCTAAGACCTGTGACTATTAAGAACTAGGAATACTACTGTCACCGAGTACATTCGTAAATATCATCAACGTACTTGTTTTTATGGAGCATAAATCCTAGCACAATTCATCGTTAGCTTGTCTTAGTTTATCCGTGTTTCAACAGAGCTGGCTCTATGTATTAGTTTACATAACAGTAAATGCTTAGCATTGACTTTCACCAAAAATCAAGAAGCAGTTAACACTAAACACTGCTTCTTTCCTCTCCTGAACAAAAGTCAGGGACCCCCCAACCCCTTTACAATTTTTTTGCAGGAAGTCAATAGTCCACAAAGCATTCTTGTGATGGATTTTCTTATACTCTTTTCCCATTCAAGCCTCAGGAAGTACTTATGTATTACTGGGTAGACACTGATTATCGTCTTTCAAAGCTCAGTGATAAGGAGCAGGGAGAAGAGAAGATAAAGGAGAAGGCTGCTCTGTGCTGGATTTTTACACACCACCATCTCACGTATCTTCCATGCAATGATTCCCATTTACAGATGAGCAAACTGAGGCTAACAAACTGGCCCTTCGGGTAGACCCTGAAGCCCATTCTCTCTCCGCCTCACCACACTGCCTATGCACATACACACAAGCAGAGTATTATTTCTTCTTTTAGAAAAAGGACCCCTTAGCCGTATCTAGTGGGGTAGGGAAACAGAGGAAATGTGTTCCTGTAAACGCGGTGTAGAACACCGCATCTGCAATGAGAGAATAATCAGTGGTTCTAGGCAGCTGTCTCATGAGTTAGAACTGTTCCCAGTCGTCTTTGTTTTGGCAAAATTTTGAGGAGTACATCTATAATCTCCACTGTTTACTGAAGCACAAGATAATCACTGGTTCTAACAAGCCTTTCTCCTCCCTCTCTTATTGTAGCCCACTAATAAATCACCCGTATCTATGAGGCTGAAACCACAGTGGAGAAACACAAACACATCACCTCCCTTAAAGACTGGCCTTGTAACCTGTGTTAAGTTTCACAAACTGCAAGGTGCCCTGGGTGATGGGAACTGAACCCACCTCCTCCTCAACTCCTTGGCAGTTTGGAGAAGGAGCCGCGTTAGTGGAGGCTCTGCAGTCCATCTGCCCTGCTGCCCTGGGCAAAAGACTCTCTCCATGTTTCCTCCACTGGGGCAGAAAGCGCCCCTCACCTGAGCTCAGGTATAACCCCCGCCAGACCCTCTCTTGTGAACAAGGAAGGCCAGTTCCAAGCTTTGCCCAGACGACCATGTAGGGGACCCGAGGGACCAAGACAAACCGTACCACCTTGTAAGTCAGTTTAGTGTTCTCAGTCTAAGGGCTTTGGGGGAACATGTTGCTCTAACAGGAAGCATTTTTCCCGTGGGTTACTTCAAAAAAATCCTGTAACATTTAGCGAGCATCCATCGCTTCAGTGAAAGAAACAGGCGTGATTAAAAAAAAAAAAAAAAAAAACTCAACCGAGTTAATACTACAGAAAGTCTTGGGTTTGATAGCAAAGCTGAGGAATCAATGAAATTCTCTCCCATTTGCTCACAGTCATTCATCTGGAAAATAAGCTGAGTCTAGACCATCACTCTCCTCTAGTTCATTTTCTATGTCTCCTAAGTAACTCATTCCAATCAACCTAAAAACTGCGCCAGAGCCACACACACAAAAGGGGAAGGAAAACGAAAGGACCACTTAGATTTTAGTAACATGACGAGCATTACTTAAAGGGTACCAGTTTCCATCTGAATTACTACTACTTTCTAATGATTTGAAATGCCTAATTAAAAAAAAAAGTGGCTTAAAAATTACGTATGTACATCAAACTGTAAAGGCATTTGTTTCTTTGTGGGAAGAGGACGGATGTTCATCCACTTCTTACGTTCAATAGACATCACTCTCATCGCACGACGATCTTTGGTCCACCTAAGAAAAATGGAGTTCAGAAAAAACAAAAACACACTGGCAAAGGCATAATATAAAGGGGCAGGTACAAAGTCTGTACCTAAGGGACCAGAGATTTTTTTTCAACCCTTCTAAAAGAAATGCCTTATGATTCTGTCATTTCACTTCCTGTTGATATTTATAAACAGACATTCCCTATGAATCCTAAACAAGGAAATGGTAAAATACAGGAAAAACACTATTGAATTTTGTTGAATTCTTAGCTACTAAAATCCTAAAAATCTCTTTCCTTTTGGTTTGCAATTACTCCTAAATTGTCTGCTTTCCTTTGCTCTCCTCACAGCCTTACTCTTTTTTCTTACATGTACGGTTTTACGCCCATGAAAAGAAACAGGCACTGTCTGCACACACACTACTTACGAATGCCTTGCTTTTGCACTGCAGTATTTTCTGTTTTTGTCTGGTTCAATGACTTGGCCATTTCTCAGACACTGAGCACACACAAATTTTATCTTCATATTAAGGAATCCAGGCATTATTTGATTGCCAAGTACCTTAAGTAATTAAGAGATCAGTTTTAATTAACAGAAAAGCATTTTCTGAGAACACATTCATTCACCATGCACAGCTGTGTACTATTATTATTTTTTTAATGTAACAGTACACAACTTCTGTTCTTGTCTGGTCTGATGATTTGACCACTATATATATGATCTGATTACTAAATCTCCAGTTCTCTACCCAAATATAAGAGAATATGATGAAAGTAGATTACACATGCCAAACCTCAATTTATCAAAGCCAGCTCTGGTGTTAATGTTTAAGATTTGTGGGGAGAAAGGAAGGAAGATGGCTGGATAAAGCAGTCTGGCTGAGTGGTAAACAAAACCACATAGTCTACCTCCCCTCCTTCGAGGACCCCCACAGCCCAAGACCCCACCTGTTTTGCCAAATAAACTAAATAAGAAAACTATCCTAGAACTTCCCTGAGAGTCCACAGTCAGGACTCTGCACTTTCTACTGCAGGGGATGTGGATTCAATCCCTGGTTGGGGCACTAAGATCTTACATGCTATGTGGTGTGGCCAAAAGATAAAATAATCAGAGAAAATTGTACCCTATATTCTTTTCTTCTTTGGCTATGCAGGATCTTAGTTTCCTGACCAGGGATCAAACCCATGGCCCCTGCAGTGGAATCACAGGGTCCTAACCACTGGACCACCAGGGAATTCCCTAACCTGTATTCCTGGCAGGT
>SJYF01000056.1:6736152-6761336 GCA_006410515.1 Procapra przewalskii
ATGAGATGCCTAGTTGTTTTTTGTTTTTTTTTTTAATGATAATCAACTAAAATTCAGAAAATTTTTTCTCACATTTATACAATTTTTTTTTTCCCACTTAACTCAATAAACTCAAGAAAACTCAAGTGAGTTACTGGATTATATGGAAGTATAAACTGCATCTGCCAACTACTAACATCCATCAAGCCATTCCAGAAAAGATCCCAAATGCAGAAAGGATAAAGGAAAAACATACCTGAGCTCCAGGTACATTTGCTTCCAAATTTTGCCAATATCGTTTAGATTCCTGGGCAATATCATCATGTGAGATGCCTGAGAAAGGCCGAAGACTTTTGTTTAAGGTTCTTTACGCAATACCAGGCCACCTGCCTAGGCACAGTCAGACTCAATTCTTTACCCCCGTTTGGCATAATCTGTCATCAAGGAGGAATATCATACTACTCTTTTGAAATGGAATCTTTATAAATATAGCTCTTGGTGCCTTCCGAAGAATCTTTCTTCCTCACGGATCCGTACTACATACATGAACTTGTATCAGCAATTACTTATAGGAGACCCACATTCAAAATAGGCCACTCTAAAGATGAACCGACTCAGGTTTAAGACTCAAGATAAAGTCTACAGTGCTGCCACACCAGATTATGGAGGAAGGTCTTCAATACCATTTCGTAAACCCTGACTGCTCTTGAGAGGACTTGTCTCAATCTTGCACAGACCTACCTGTTTCATTTTGCAATATCCAGACTTTCAATTCTACAAGACTATGTGCATAAAAGCATTCATCTTCCCTTAAACAGCCATATCGAACCTCATGTCGGCATAAATCAAGCTGACACTGGCCATGAAAAGAACGTATTTTGGAATACTTTACTGTTGTCTCTCGCAAAATGTGAACAAGGCACCTAAGAGGAAAATGGAGCAACATTTTACTACTGTTCTACCACAGCTTTTAAAAAAATGTATATACACATGTGTGTGTGTGCTTAACCGCTCAGTCACGTCTGAGTCTTTGCGAGCCCATGAACTGTGTACCCCACCAGGCTCTTATCCATGGGATTCTCAGGCAAGAATACTAGGCTGGGTTGTCATTTCCTTTTCCAGCATATCTTCCCAATCCAGGGATCAAACCCATGCCGCCTGCATTACAGGTGGATTTTTTTACCATCTGAGCGACAAGGAAGCCCATATACACATACAAAATGTAAACTTCTAGACTGAAAATACATTTTAAATCTTTATCAGTAAAAAACAAATCACTGTATGCAACTGTAGGATTAACTGGGGAGAGGAGAGGATAATTATGTTAGGCTATATTAAAATACCTAAATCCATGTCATGAGAAGCTATAAATCAGTATTGCTTTTCTGTATTAAATCTTAATAATTCATTTTAAAGTTCTCAGCAAAACCTATTAGTCATTTAAAAATAGTCACCATTGTTCAAAACAACAACGAAAAGAGGGGAACGCCTGGGAAGATACTACTCTGGTTTTATTTGGATCTAAAAAGAGGATTAATTTTGTCACTAAAAATATTAGAAAATAGCAACATACTTATTGTCTTCAAATTCATGCTTTGTAACTGGATGAGAACAAGAAGTAGAATTATCTTTGTTTCTTTTACTTATCATTCTAGGCTTATGATCAAAACATTTCTGAAACAGACAGAGAAGAAGAATTATCATAAAAATGTAATACAAGATGATAACTTTTGTGTGATGCTGACATTCATACTTACATATTACAAGCATATGTCAATTAACACTCGGCAAATAGGATGTCTTAATGTTATTCTTTTGGATAGTAATAGTAGCTACCATTGCTAAGCAAATGCTTTAGTATACAGCAGGACCAGAGCTAAGCACTTGATACTTCTGGGTCAGAAACCCCCACCTGTTTCACAGTCGAAAGAAGACTTGGAGACAGTACCTCACAAAGGAATATAAATTCTCCAAGATGCTCCTGGAACAGTTTGAACACGGTAAAGCTGATCTTTCCATTGCCACCGAAGAAAGCCTCTCTGCTGAACGCCCCCTTCCGCTCCAGCGTCCAGACATCTATCTCCTCCTGGCAATAAGCAAATGTGCAGTGGCCTGAATATCTACATTCCTCCTCGGCAGCAACATCTAGAAAGACAGGAAATTAACAGAGGTGGGATGGATTGGGAGATTGGGATTGGCATGCATATACTAATATGAATAAAACAGATAACTAATGACAATAGACGGTATAGCACAGGGAATTCTACTCAGTGCTCTGCGGTGACCTAAATGGGAGGAAAATCCAAGGAAGAGGGGATGTATGTATACATGTGGCTGATTCACTTTGCTGTAAAGCAAAGTAACTATCCTCTGGAAAAGGAAAAAAAATAATAGATTTTCAAACAAAATCTTAAAAAAAAAAAGTAGGGGGGAGACAGGGAATTAAAAGACATTTAAAACATGGGCCACTGTGTTTTCAAAGCCAGTGAATATTAAACACACTAAGGGCATTGCTTAAATTTTTCTAATAATTCATGGATAGCTTCAAACCACGGTACACATATTACTATGCAGGAATGGTGTACTGAAAGCATGGAAGTGTTAGTTGCTCAGTTGTGTCTGGCTCTTGGCAACCCCATGGACTGTAGCCTGCCAGGCTCATGGAATTCTCCAGGCAAGAATACCAGAGTGGGTAGACATCCCCTTCTCCAGGGGATCTTCTCGACCCAGGATTGAACCTGGGTCTCGCACATTGCAGGGAGATTCTTTACCATCTGAGCCACCAGGGAAGTCCCAATGGTATTAACTCTTTATACAAGCAAACGAACAAACAAAAAACAGCAACACAATTCTAAATTACTTTTATTTCAGACAGGGCAAAAAAAGCCCTGATGTTTGCATGTTCACCACCTAAGTTTAAAAAATCCTTTCAGTTCAGTTCAGTCACTCAGTCAGGTCCAGCTCCTTGCAATCCCATGGACTGCAGCATGCCAGGCCTCCCTGTCCATCACCAACTCCCGGAGTTTACTCAAATTCACGTCCATTGAGTCAATGATGCCATCCAACCACCTCATCCTGTGTCATCCTTTTCTCCTGCCTTCAGTCCTTCTCAGATCAGGGTCTTTTCAAATGAATCAGCTCTTCACATCAGGTGGTCAAAGGACTGGAGTTTCAGCTTCAACATCAGTCCTTCCAATGAACACCCAGGACTGATCTCCTTCAGAATGGACTGGATGGATCTCCTTGCAGTCCAAGGGACTCTCAAGAGTCTTCTTCAGCACCACAGTTCAAAAGCATCAATTCTTCGGCGCTCAGCTTTCTTCACAATCCAACTCTCGCATCCAGACATGACCACTGGAAAAACCATAGCCTTGACTAGATGGACCTTTGTTAGCAAAGTAATGTCTCTGCTTTTTAATATGCTGTCTAGGTTGGTTATAACTTTTCTCCCAAGGAGTAAACGTCTTTTAATTTCATGGCTGCAGTCACCATCTGCAGTGATTTTTGAAACCCCAAAAATAAAGTCAGCCACTGTTTACAATGTTTCTCCATCTATTTGCCATGAAGTGATGGGACCAGATGCCATGATCTTCGTTTTCTGAATGTTGAGCTTTAAGCCAACTTTTTCACTCTCCTCTTTCACTTTCATCAAGNNTCTCTCTCAGAATTTTCCACAGTTTATTGTGATCCACACAGTCAAAAGCTTTGGCATAGTCAATAAAGCAGAAATAGATGTTTTTCTAGAACTCTCTTGCTTTTTCCATGATCCAGAGGATGTTGGCAATTTGATCTCTGGTTTCTCTGCCTTTTCTAAAACCAGCTTGAACATCTGGAAGTTCATGGTTCACCTACTGCTAAAGCCTGGCTTGGAGAATTTTGAGCATGACTTTACTAGCGTGTGAGATGAGTGCAATTGTGTGAGCACTCTTTGGCACTGCCTTTCTTTGGGATTGGAATGAAAACTGACCTTTTCCAGTCCTGTGACCACTGCTGAGTTTTCCACTTTTGCTGGCAAATTGAGTGCCGCACTTTCACAGCATCATCTTTCAGGATTTGAAAGAGCTCTACTGGAATGCCATAACCTCCACTAGCTTTGTTCATAGTGATGCTTCCTGAGGTCCATTTGACTTCACATTCCAGGATGTCTGGCTCTAGGTGAGTGATCACACCATCGTGATTATCCGGGTCGTGAAGATCTTTTTTGTACAGTTCTTCTGTGTATTCTTGCCACCTCTTCTTAATATCTTCTGCTTCTGTTAGGTCCATACCATTTCTGTCCTTTACTGAGTCCATCTTTGCATGAAATGTTCCCTTGGTATCTTTAAGTTTCTTGAAGAGATCTCTAGTCATTCCCATTCTGTCATTTATGGACATTCAAAGCTCATTTCCTGAATATTCATTGGAAGGAATGATGCTGAAGCTGAAGCTCCAATACTTTGGCCACCTGATGTGAAGAACCGACTCACTGGAAAAGACCCTGATGCTGGAAAGGATTGAAGGCAGAAGGAAAAGTGGACAACAGAGGTTGGGATGGTTGGAGGGCATTACCAACTCAATGGACATGAGTTTGAGCAAACTCCAGGAGCTGGTGATGGGCAGGGAAGCCTAGTGTGCTGCAATCCATGGGGTAGCAGAGTCAGACATGTGTGAGCAACTTAATTGACTGAAAGCTCATTTAGGTGGAGTGGTCTGACAAAATGAAAACACTATGTTTCTCTCAAAAATATATTAAAAGAGTGACATTACCAAAGCCTTAGTTCAGTGTTCTGATTCTGCTTAGACTATGTCAGAGAACCCAAAGTTTGAGACAGTTTTCTGTTTAAAACCTGGGGAAACCCCTATTTCAATAAATAACTATTAAACACCCACTAGACAGCAAATTAAAAGTAAAGGTAAAAGTAATACAAAAAAATACTAATCTTTCAAACCAAGGAATTTGCTGCTAACTCTAAACATTGTTAGTAACAGTAATACTGGGACTACTGCAATGAAAATAGCCAACTGCTTCTCACTTAGGCCACCACGGCACACCAATCAAGCCATTACAGCACATACCTTTACATATATAATAAGGTCCTTCATAATTTGTTTTTGTCGGTCTTGGACGTATTTTTTTCCATGACTTATCTTCTACATTCTTTATCCTACCAATTAAAGTATCTTTCTTACATTTATGGTCTAGATTAGCATGATAAGTGAAATCCATTAGCTTAGGCCCTGAAAAAGATACAAAAAGGATTGTTCATATGCACAAGAAGTATCATTTCATTTTACAGGCATAGTTATGAGCAGATGTGAGCAACTGCATAATGATTATTAAATTCCCATGAAAAAGTCCTTTCATAACCCCCAAGTATAAACAACCTAGGGAAAGTAATTTTTGCCTTTTGTGCTGTCAGACAAAACACAAAGATCAGAACAAAACCACCAGTGCTCCCAAGATATAACCTTTATTTAATTATTAGAATAAGAATTCTAATGGCTTCTAAAGGTAAAGTGAAAGTGAAAGTCGCTCAGTCATGTCTGACTCTTTGTGACCCCATGGACTATAGTACATGAATTCTCCAGGCCAGAATACTGGAGTGGGTAGCCTTTCCCTTCTCCAGGGGATCTTCCCAACCCAGGGATCGAACCCAGGTCTCCCACACTGCAGGCGGATTCTTTACCAGCTGAGCCATGAGGGAAGCCCAAGAATACTGGAGTGGGTAGCCTATCCCTTCTCCAGCAGTTCTTCCCAACCCAGGACTTGAACCAGGGTCTCCTGCATTGCAGGCAGATTCTTTACCAACTGAGTTAAGGTAAAGCATGTGCTTAAATAAACTAAGAACGAAAATGAATTTGGGCCCCGTTTAGAATAAACTGTGTTTGTATCACTTGACTTAGGGGTAAAGATATGAAATAACCCAACAGAAAGTACTCTAATTTTCACAAACACTGTATCACATACAGTGTTTAAAATACTTAAAATGCTTTTTTCTAGTTCTTACTCTATTTGAAAATGATCACGTTCTTAAACATACACTTAAAATACAAAGAATTTTCAAAATCAAGTTAAATATTCTATTCCAAATGATTCTATACAAAAATTATATCAAAGAAGAACCGAGACTTATCCTATTAGACTCTAAAGGCCCCTAATCAATAACTGCTGCTTCTTTAGAAAGAACTCAAATAAAGATGCAAGAGTCACAATAGTTGGTGTTTCCACATAGATTTACAAATTCCTAAGAACTCTCAGGTTATTGACGGGCTCCTTGGTTTGGTCCTGACCTGATTTTACAAAACAGATCTGGCAAGCTTGTCTCAGTTCATGGGTTCCTTCAAGGGGATGTCTTGGGGTCACTGAAGAAGCGGGTTTAGTTACTGCACTTCCAAAAAAGTTTCCAAAGTCATTCCGAGGGTGACTTGAAATTCCCAGGAAACTCTCAGAAGCAAACAGACTGCCTGGTCCAGTCATCTGCAAGAAGCGTAAGAAAACAAAAAACAAAAAAAAAACAGAAACAGCCAACAAATATTGCACTATCACTAAAGAAGAAAACAAACATCTGAAAAATGAGACATTCTGCACAGACTAGAGGTGGGACTGTTCTGTCCTTACTACGCCTCTATTTAAAAACCATTTCCTTCTACATTTTCCTGTCTTTGGGGTCTCTAGGCCCCTCCCCCACTTTTTGGGATGCTCTATGAGTTGTTATAAGCGATGGGTAATTGTTCTGCTTCATCAGCCAACAGGGTTTTCATGCCCTGATCTTGCATTTCTTCGTCATTCACACTGTGCTAAAGCCTCTTACACTGTTGATTAATTTGCCATGACAGATCCAGCCTTAAACACAGAGCACTTATTACTGGATGTTCCAGCAGAGTCTTATTTTAGCACTCTTTCCCACAGCACACACAAAATTCCAGGGAGCTGGTACCGTTCATTCAAATAACTCAGTTACTTAAGTAAAAGACCTATTTGCAATTTAAGCGACGAAGTTACAAAAGAGGAAGTGGCACTTACAAGTAAAAGGGAAGAATTACTGTTGTTAAGCGCTGTTCCCTCTCTAGAAGTTGAGGTGGACAGATCTAAAATAATAAAAAAACTTCAACAGACCTTTTCATTCTAATCATGTAATAAGAACATCAGGGCTTAGTAGCTCACTATGGCTTCCCACCTTATCTCCCCTCCCAGTTCCGAGAAGCTTTCTTGCTCATTATTGACACCCAAAAAGGGCTGTGGAGTCTCTCTTCTCCTCCGGAAACCAACGACATAAATAATCCTTAGACGAACAAATTTCAATTTTTCAGAGACATGAGCTAAGGCAGGGCCTATCGAATGGGATGTTAAAAAGACTAAGAAGGTAATTCATAGTAAAAATGGGAAAGGATTCTCTCCTTTTGAAAGTATGAAGCAGAAACTCATCAAAACATTAAGAGAATCAGTCAGGTTCAATTTGTTTCTTTTTCTGAGTCTACCACTCAATTACTTTCTCTCTGCCCTCTGTTTTCCACAAATTTTCATTTGTTCAGTTGCCAATCTTTAAATCAATTATTTGGATGTTGATTCGTTTAACTGTAATGATGCCTGACAAAAATATGAAGATTTTTCTTGTCACTACTTAAAAGATACATTAAGCTTAGGATTACAAAAACAGGAGTCAGACCCAAACCTCAGCAATCCCTTGCAAAAGTAAAGCACCATAGTTTGCTGAGCTCAATGGATGAAGCCAAAAATACATGGTTGTATTATCATTCTAAACACTGATTTTAAATTAGTCTTAACTAAAGTATTGCCTAGTTCAGAATTTAAAAGGATAACCTGTCTTTAAGACCCTTTAAGAGGGGGTGATCCCTTTTCTAGAGAAAACATTAAAAGTCATTTCACCTCCCCCAAACAACTGACACCCACCTTAACAAGTTATCTTATTAAAACAAACAAACAGTGCCACATACATTCCTACTCTTAGGCCTTTGCTTCTTGATCTCCACAATGGCACAGTTAAGTCCAGATGAATTTAAAACAGGAAGCTTCAGGTTTTAGAGCTACAGTGTATTTTCAGCTACAATGAAAATAACTCAAGTACCAACTATCTAGTGTTAGTTAAACAGACTGTCGTCTTTAGAAAATGAACTGTAACTGTTTACATAAGCAGCTCGAGTCTTACCTCGTTTAGATTCACTCATTGAAAATGAATTTAAAGAAGAACAGAAATCTTCTAAGGATGAAGTCAAAGGCGGATACAGGTCCGAGAAGGAGGGCGCGGGTGCGTACCTCGCCCCAATGGGCAAGGCGCCCAAAAGAGACGCCGCTGAGAAGGGGACGGTCGGGCCAACGCTGGCAGTTGGGAGGGGGCCTCTGACTAAGGCTGACGGCTGGGGAGGAAACAAGACCAGAATGAAGTCCGTGAAACTCTGTCCCAAGCTGGCCAAACTGCTTTTAATATCAGCACATAAGAACAAATTTGTCCACTGGGTGATTTTGTTAGGTAACAAAATTGAAGTCATAATCAAGATGGCAGAATCCAAGCGACAGAGCTAACTTCTTCTCCAGCCCACTTTTTAAAAAGTCTGGAGATGTGACTTCTAATATCACTGTGACCCAAATGAGAAGTCCCTGCTTCATTTTCCAAGCTTCCTAGGATTCCTAAGACTCCCTGCTCTGAGCCAACGGGGGCCAGGGCAGAAGGAAGGGTGGTTGAGAGAAGGGAGCTGGAGCAGTCTAGAGAACTGGGGACCATCTTTCGGGAGATGTCAATGTGCAACCTCATGAGAACAAATGGAATGATGCCTTGCCCCTCCCCCACACAGCGACAATTTTTCCAGAGCCTCCTGTATCAATTAAAATATCTTCCACTATTTTAATATACTTCACGGCAGGAGTCGGCGAACTTTTCTATAAAGGGCGGGATATACCGTCCATTTAATCCTCCTAACCCTCTGAGGTGCATCCTACAAGGACTGTCACTATACAGATGAGGAAACCGATGGACAGAGAGGTGAAATAACCTGCCTCGGATCAAAGTAGAAGGAACCAACTCCCCCAGCCGCACCCCCCATCATCTGTCTGCCTTTTACATCTTCTCTTTGTCAGCCCCACAAGGACATCACTGGTTTTACTGTCCCCGGAAACCAGCTCGGAGTTTCCCTCTCTGCGTCATCATTCTAGTATCACTGCTGCCACTATCTCTCTTAATATACTTCACAGCAGGAGTCAGTGAACTTTTCTATAAAGGCTGGATATACTGTTGGCTTTGTGGATTACACGGTCTCTGGTGCAACTACTCAACTCTGTTACTGCAGTGTCATGAGATATTTTCATGTATCTTAAAATATTCTTCTTTTCCCTTTCTTCCAGCCATGTAAAAATCTCAAGACCAATCTTAGTGTTCGAGCTGTACAAAAGAGGCAGCAGGCCAGATCTGGCCTGTGGACCCAAGTTTGCTTTATGGTTATGTAGCTACAGGAGAATCATCCTTAAGGAATGAGAAATCCTTAATCCATCAATTCATTTTGCCTTACATGCCAAATGTCTATTCTTTGCCAGGGAGTTAAATTTCTCTTTCCCATAACATATGATTCCTAGCATGTTCTGTTTTTTTAATTTATAAAATGACAAACTTAGCCAGTTACCACTGGAAAAGGACAAAGGTAATTTTCAAGAAAGCCTAAGTTTAAGGGAGTATTACTCGGCCATTAAAAAGAAAACATTTGAATCAGTTCTAATGAGATGGATGAAACTGGAGCCGATTATACAGAGTGAAGTAAGCCAGAAAGAAAAACACCAATACAGTATACTAACACATATACATGGAATTTAGAAAGATGGTAATGATAACCCTGTATGCGAGACAGCAAAAGAGACACAGTTGTATAGAACAGACTTTTGGACTCTGAGGGAAAGGAAGAGGGTGGGATGATTTGGGAGAATGGCATTGAAATATGTATACTATCATGTAAGAAACAAATTGCCAGTCTATGTTCGATACAGGATACAGGATGCTTGGGTCTGGTGCACAGGGATGATCCAGAGAGATGATATGGAGTGGGAAATGGGAGGGGGGGTTCAGGATTGGGAGCTCGTATACACCCGTGGTGGATTCATGTCAATGTATGGCTAAACCAATACAGTATTGTAAAGTAAAATAAAGTAAAAAATAATAATAACAATAATTTTAAAAAAAGAAAGCCTAAGTTTAGCACACAGTCAACACTGAAAATATCTAGCAGGTTATATCACAATTTTAAAAAAAAAAGGCGGGGCGGGGGAGGGGAGTCAGGTTTTAAGGAGTCAGACTGAAATTTACCATGACAGTTTCATTAGTTTCAGGTGCAGAATCCAGGAGATCGTCTATTTCATCTCCGAGGACCATATCTCCATCATCTAAAAATGCTTCCGGCGTGCTGAAGGGGATCTTTCCTCCATTTGCCAACACTGTTGATGGTAGAGAACTCTCTTCCACTTGCAGTGGCAAAACAGAAGTTAAGGGCATAATAGAAACTGAAGCCAGCTCATTTCCAACTTGGTGAGAAAAACTGGATGCAGGTATAGAAACAACAGAAGGTGCTTCTTGCCTCGGAGCTAATAAATCTGTAACACGAATGGACATGTGCTCACTTATTTTCAGCACATTTATGTACTACTACTGTTAATGGCCAATAACAGAGAAAATGAAGAGCAAGGGAAACATGAAAGCAATTCTAAACAGATTGATGCAACAGCAAAACCAATTCAAGTGAAAGAGTAAAAGCAATTCTAAACAAAAAAACAGTTTTGCCCGGGAACAGATATATTCACTTGTGAAAATGCTTCCTCCTTTCTCAAAATACCTGGGCTCCTTTTGGGTGGAGCTACTAGAGGGCAGTGAAGCCACGGTGGATGCCGAACAACTGCTCGCTGACAGTCAGCACCATCAGTCACTACTGACACAGCCAGAGGCACAGAGGTGGTTTCTGAAATTACTCTTGTTTTAATACTTCTAACGACCCAGCAATCTTAACTGACAACACTATAATGTACGCAACATCTAAGGCTGGCACTTTTCTTTTCTGTTTGGTAAGCAGTGAGGCATGTGGGATCTTAGTTCCCTGACCAGGGTCAAACCCACACTCTCTGAATTGGAAGCATGCAGTTTTAACCACTGGACCACCAGAGAAGTCCCCAAGGCTGGCACTTCAGATTAAGAGGACGTGTGTTTGAAAACATACCTGGTTCGATATCCTCCACAGAACAGTTCAAAGCCTAGAAATTGAATCAAATAACAGATCATAGTATTTTCAGGATTCTAGACTATAAAGCAAGCTATAAAACTCACTCTAAGAGAGCAATGCCGATTCTCACATCTGACCTCCTTCCAGTTAAGACAGAGACAAACAGAATGTATAAACCTTTGTAATGGCCAGTCCAGTGCACACTCAGTCATGTGGGCCAGTCCAGTGTATGCCCAGTTGTGTCTGACTCTTTGTGACCCATGGACTATAGCCAACCAGGCTCCTCTGTCCATGGAATTTCCCAGGCAAGAATACCAGAGTGGCGTTCCATTTCCTTTTCAGGATCTTCCTGACCCAGGGATTGAGCCTGCATCTTTTGCGTCTCCTGCACTGGCAGGCCACCTGGCTGGGAAGCCCAACCTTTGTAATATGTAGGATTAAACAGTGCGGGCCTCTTGCCACTTGTTTCGTGTGGCCTAGTATTCCTCCAAGGATATTCAAGAGCCTTCCAGTTCCAGAGGCGTAGCCACTCCACCCTCCCCAACTCACAGCAACCTCCTAACAGCTCTAAGATGACTTATCCTTAAAAAAGATAGATCTTGTTAGCTGTGTTTAACCCAGTGACTTCTAAAATCAGTATGTGGCCCCAACCCACATTTTCTAATAACACCTAACTTCTATGAACATCCTGTAAAATGCGCCATGGTCCTTCAGGAAGTGCTGATTGAGAGTAAAAGATATGACTGGAGCTGTTTGTTTTCTTTTCATAGGGCAGGAAGCTCTGGCCACTTAGGTGTATGAGGAATAAAAAGCCCTCAAAAATAAACAAAACCCCAAAATATTAAAAGCAGAACTGCTAATACTTCTATCTTCTTTTTTTAAAATTATGACTCTTACAAGAGTAATGACCTTACCTTTGTAGCCCCATCCCCAGGAACTGATTTTAGTGAGAGCTGAAAGAAAATTAAGATGCTAATTTAAAACCAGAACTGACTCCAAGTTACAAAACAAAATGAAAAAACCTTATGGCGAGAACTCCAGCTTACCTCGGCTCTAACATATGCTTTTCTTATTTTAAATCCCAATTTCTGAGCTAGTTCTTGAGTTAGTTTTATTACATGTTCATCCTGAAAAAAGTCAGAATATATGATTAACAGAGGGTTATACTTACTAACCGTAGAGGTGAAGGGACAAAACAGTTCTAATTTATCCTTGTCAAGACGCTTGCTTTATGGGCAATTATTCCCAGCTGCAGCAGGTGGGCGGCTGGCTGGAAAACATAACTTTTTGATGCCATTCGTCTACATAGAAGCAATAAAATGGCTAGGCTGCAAACAAATGAATTAGAACATAAATGCCATACCTGAGGCACTGCCAAGGAGCACTTTGCTACAGCATCATAAGCCTCTCTGAATCTTCCTAAATCACTTAGAGCCTTAGATTTCCGATACAGAGCTTTGTAGTTACTGGCATTTAAACTGAGGACTGTATCAGAGTCTTCTAAAACTTTATCATGGAAACCCTGGTGAGTGAGACCAAATAAAGTTAGCAATCAATTCATGTCTTGCAATGATGCAAACACAAACAAATTCAGGTTCTCCTCTCAAAATGGATTGGTAATGGTTTTTATTTTTCTTTTAAAAATTATTTTCATTATGAAATTTCAAATACAGAAAAGCAGAAAGAATATCATGGCTACCTATGTACCCAGCACCCAGACTTTTGGCCATAAAAGACCCCAGATCTTCAAGAAAGAAAGCTGTCCAGGTATACTTGAGGTCCCAAGTGTGAATGTCTATATGAAAACTGTAAGAACATCAAAATACTACTTTTTAAGTTTAGATAACTGAAGAGGTTGTGTTAATTCTTTTGAAGGGTCACTACTCCTTTTTTTAACTCCTAAGAGAAACATAAGGAGCAAGCTGTCAGCAGACACAACTGATACACCCATGTGTGAATACCTGCATCTTCCCAGGCTGACTTTTTTTTTTTTTTTAAGAGCAGATACCCCCCTCCTCCAAAGCCATACTCAAAAGGGTATCTCCAAAGACCAGTATCTAAAAAATTATTTTAAAAAATTCATAAGTATCTGGCCCAAACTGATTTTTCAAAGCTTGAGGCCTCTCTAAAGCAGCTAATACATCTTTCCTATAAACTGAAATTAGAAAGCTGACTTTTGCTAATGTACTATGTTACTGAAAATCTTTTTTCTCTCCATAAACACT
Source organism: Procapra przewalskii (assembly GCA_006410515.1). Taxonomy (NCBI): domain Eukaryota; kingdom Metazoa; phylum Chordata; class Mammalia; order Artiodactyla; family Bovidae; genus Procapra; species Procapra przewalskii. The sequence continues at coordinate 6,749,547 of SJYF01000056.1, forward strand.
GCTTTACAAGTCACAACTCACCATATTGGAGTAGCAAGCAATACGATTTATATATAGTTTTTCAATGATTTCTTTAGGTATTAAAATTTCTTCAGACTTTGCATAGTCAGCTATACTCAAAGCTTCTGAATACTGACTTATAGAGTGGTTCCAATCACGTTCACGATAAACATCATTTCCTTCATTAAAAAGATTTCTCACAAGAGCGTGTAAATATACCTTAAAAAAATAAAAAGAATGTTACCCCTTGAAACTCTTTAAGGAACAAGTCAGAGTGCAAGCAAATTTTAATTTCTGTATCTAAAACTTCAGAGGAAATAATTTGACAGAGCAACAAGCACTACTGTAAGAAATTATGAAATCTAGGCCAGGTCATTACTATCTCAGCTAGAGTTTCCTCGTGCTTGCTTTTTCCAAGAAAAAAAAATCAATTAAGAAAAGTGCTGCTTTTGCAGCCTGTCAATATTTGTTGACATTGCCAACTCTGTGCCGAGGATAAGTTCCTACAAGTGGAATGAGCATTTTAAGGCTTCTAACTGGTATTTATAATTGTTTTCCAAAAAATGCAGTAACGATGAATGCGTATAGTGGCTTGCTCGAATACATCCCTGCCAACATGTGTACACATGTGCATGAGCACGCACACATAAAATCTACCGATTTCTAGGGGAAAAACGGTATCTTTTACTTATTTGCATATCTGATTACCAGCAAGGTTGAACTTCTCCACATTTTAATGGACCATTTGTATTTCTTCTTTTGTAAATGTTCAGGTGGCTTACTGATTTAGGGGGTTCAGTTCAGTTGCTCAGTTGTGTCTGACTCTTTGCAACCCCATGGACTGCAGCACGCCAGGCCTCCTTGTCCATCACCAACTCCCGGAGCTTGCTCAAACTTATGTCCATCAAATCGGTGATGCCATCCAACCATCTCATCCTCTGTCATCCCCTTCTCCTGCCTTCAATCTTTCCCAACATCAGGGTCTTTCCCATTGAGTCAGCTCTTCGCATCAGGTGGCCAAAGTATTGGAGTTTCAGCTTCAGCATCAGTCGTTCCAATGAATATTCAGGACTGATTTCCTTTAGGACTGACTGGTTTGATCTCCTTACAGTTCAGGGGACTCTCAAGAGTCTTCTCCAACACCACAGTTCAAGAGCATCAATTCTTCGGTGTTCAGCTTTCTGTACGGTCCAACTCTCCCATCCATACAAGACTACTGGAAAAAGCATAGCTTTGACTAGACGGACCTGTGTCAGCAAAGTAATGTTTCTGCTTTTTAATATGCTGTCTAGGTTGGTCATAGATTTTCTTCCAGGGGATGTCAATTTTTTCTTTTTGCTTTTAGTACACATGTTCTTTTGGTAGGGGCAAAGGTTCTTTAAGTTTCCTCAAGTCTGCTATCATTGCTTTAAGATTTTAAAAGTCCCTTTCTGGGACTTCCCTGTTGGCCCAGTGATTAAGAAACTGCCTTCCAAAAAAGGGGACACCAGTTCCCAGTTTGATCCCTGGTCATGGAACTAGATCCCACATGCCTCGGAGCAACTAGGCTTGTGCACCTCAACCAGAGAGTCTGTGCACTGCAATGAAGACCCAGTGCAGCCCCCAAAATAAGTAAGTAATCCTTTCCTATCAAGGGGGCAGATAAACATGCAGCTCTTCATCTCGTTTCATGAATTCACATCTAAGCTGATGAAAGTGACAAGAGAAACTGTCCAGATCGATCTTTAACGACTGAGGTGACTTGAGAGACAGGCTGGTTCCCCTCTCTGGGCCCCGAGTGCCCGTCTGTAAAATCAAAGGACTGCTCCTCATGATTGCTAGCTCTCATACTTTACAGTTCTATGTCTGTTTGGAGAAAAGGAAGGAAGAGGCTGAAATGAACAGAGAGGGAGTGAGGCAGAGAGAAAGAAGCGACGTTCAGAAACACCAAAACCCGCAGAGACACAAAGCCATGGGGAACTAACGGTATGCAGAGGTGAGGTAATCTTTAGTTCCAGGCCTAGCCAACTGGGCTTTCTCTCTAACTAGACTCATCTCCAGCTCTTTCATTCCATTACCCAGTCACCATTTTACTGTGACAATTTCTCTGCTAAAGAAAAACCAGAAGATACTCTGTCCCTCTCAATCATAATCTGTCCCTCTCATTCTTCCTGAAATGAAAGGCTAAGAGTAACTGTCAAGGGACTCAAAGAAATTACTTCAAAACGACATTAATAGAGGAAAAAAAATATAACTGTCCAAGTATGCTGGAAGAAACTAACCTTGTCTTATATACACGAGTTGACAAACTTTTCCTGCAAATACCCAGACAGTAAGGATTTGAGGCTTTGTGATCTATATGGTCTCTCTCAACCATGTCATGAAAGCAGCCAGATAGCTGCTGAGCATGGCAAATGAGCATGGCTGTGTTCCAATAAAACTTTATTTACAAACACAGACAGAGGGCCACACTGGGGTTTGCCAAGCCAGGCTACATGCGACAGTTCACAGGCTACTTTCAAACAGATCTTTTCCTTACCGCATATTGTTCCTGTGTTCCTGGATACGACAGCGGTGACCTAAGAAGAAGAAACCAGTTAATTTTGATGATCAGGTCCCTGTCAGGATTTGTTCATCCAGGAGTGACCTTAAAACTGGGCTTCTCATTAGCTCATCACTGGTTCAAAGCACATATGAAAGACCTACTTGTCCTCTATGACCAGGATTCACATATAACTAGTCACACAAAAAAATCTGAACCTATTCTTTTGTATTTTCTTTAGGGTAACATTTACCTTTCAAATCTACTTCTACTAACACAGGGCCTAATTCTTCAAATGCCGAAAAAGGTTTAAAACAGTGCAGAACCACTAGTTCTACTTGTTCCAATTCACTGCAGAACAGAGGGAAAGAATATCCCCTTCCCAGGAGGGACAAAGAAGCCTTTCTGCCTGGACACGGGCCCCCGGGCTGTGGTCCTGTCGCTGACGTGCGTCCCGAAGGCCAGTTGAGGCCGGGCTTCTCAACGGAGGGAGTGTGAACACAAAAGGCCTGGGTGCTGACCGATGCTGACTTTCCCTCATCAGAGTGAAACTAGGTTCAAATTCCTCCGTCGAACATTTTGGGAGATAAGTCAGGATTTTAACCCTGAAATATCGGTGATGGCAAGCCCCACCTCAGAACACAAAGAGACTCATGTTCCGGGACCAGAAAGCATTGCTGGGACAAAAATATCTGGTTTCTAACCCAAGTGAACAGGACTAAAATTGTCCTACCCCCTCCTAAATCCAGAGCCACAGCAAAAAGGAACTGCTAGGTGGCGAGGACAGAGGCGTGCAGGGAGCCCTTACTGTATAAACTGTAGTCCTTCCTTAATGTTCTGCTGCCTTTTTCTTCTCTCCTCGGACACACTGGACATGTTATCCCACACATCCACTTTCTAAAGGAGAAATCTGGAAAAAAACAGGCAACAAGTTACACATGGCACGGGGTCCTGGACCCCAGTTAAAACACTCAGGATCAAGGTCACGTCGCACAATTAACTGTGGACGCATCCATCTCCTCTGGATTGACGAGGGTCTTTGAGGCCGAGGACACCACCTGAGCTGGGTCAGTGGTTCCTGCTGTCTGGTGCGCCTTGAGCAGAGGGCGTCCACATTCTGCCTGCTCCACGTTGAACAGCCGGGCAGATTAGGCAGGCGCCTCCTAAACAACCCCACGCACAGGGTCACCTCTCTCTCCCCCTCTCATCTACCCTCCTTCAACTGCGGGTTTTGTTTCTGGCCTGTCTCCACGCACACGGAAGCAGCCGTGAGAACAGTCCTGGCCTTGTTTTGCTTCTGGAAACCTTCCAGGAGCAAAAAGGTTTCATATCCGCTTGCCTCTGAGGGATTTTGACTTCCTTGTGAGCAGTCTAAGCCTGATCCATACTTTGTTACACAGACTTTTAAAACAATCCTTGTTGATACAACTGACAGAATGAGGATCTAAGTGAAGTTACTTTAATTGGAATTTTCTAGATGGTAAGGGTTTACCTTAAATGTAACTCAGGTTGATGTCAACACCGGGGGTATTTACCCTGACTGGCCATTGTTCACGAAGTATTTTCCAGAAAGCTACAGGAGAACCACAGAGAAAAGAAGTGGGATAAAACGTCACCTCTCAGCATCCTAAACTAGGGTCAGTCAATCTCAGCCATTCAGGGAGGAAAGCTATGACAAAGCCAGAGAGCATATTAAAAAGCAGAGACATCACTTTGCCTACAAAGTTCCGTATAGTCAAAGCTATGAATTTCTAGTACTCATGCACAGATGTGAGAGTTGGACCATAAAGAAAGCTGAGCACTGAAGAATTGATGCTTTTGAACTGTGGTGTTGGAGAAGACTCATGCGAGTCCTTTGGACTGCAAGGAGATCCAACCAGTCAATCCTAAAGGAGATCAACCCTGAATATTCACGGGAAGGACTGATACTGACGCTGAAGCTCCACTGCACTGGCCGCATGTGAAGAGCTGACTCGCTGGGAGAGATCCTGATGCTGGGAAAGACTGATGGCAAAAGGAGAAGCGGATGAAAGAGGATGAGATGGCTAGATGGCATCACCAAATCAATGGACATGAATTTGAGCAAACTCTGGGAGATAGTGAAGGACAGGGAAGCCTGGCGTGCTGCATCCACAGGGTCGCAAAGAGTCTGACGTAACTTAGAGACTAAATAACAACCACAAGCTCCAGCATGGAGAGCTGTCCTGTGTGCTGTGGGATGCTAGCAGCTTCCTGCCCTCTGCCCACTAAGTCCCCGCAGCACTCCTCCCCTAGATGAGACACACCAGTCTCTCCAGATATTGTTAAATGCTCCCCGGTGGGGTGGGAAGGGGTTGGGGGGTCCACACAGTCACCCTTGGACGAGGACTCCTGAGAGTCAATTCTAAGAGGACGTCGTGTCACAAAAACTGGATCTGCATCCATGTTTCAAGTATCTACAGCTGAACTGTTTTAGTTTCATTACTGCTCACCATGTGTTATGCAAGTTTTTCAAAGTGTAGAGTGGGATGGAGGCTGGAGTGCCCTGAAACCTGGGAACTGGTGCTAAGGCTTTTTTTCTTGTTTTTCCCTTTCATTTTTATTGAGATACCACTAAATACAGCACTGTGTAAGGTTAAGGTATAAAACACAACGACTGACATAAAAACCTCATGAAGTGATTACCATAACAGGCTTAGCGAACATCCATCACTTCATATAAACACAAAATTTTGTTTTCCTTGGGATGAGAACTTCTACTCTACATTCTCAACAACTTTCATGCTTCCCTGAAAGCTTAGCTGTAAAGAATCCACCTGCAATTCCAGAAACATGGGTGTGATCCCTGGGTCGGGAAGATCCCCTGGAGAAGGAAATGGCAACCCACTTCAGTATCCTTGCCCGGGAAACGCCATGGACAGAGAGCTTGGCGGGCTACAGCCCATGGGGTCACAAAGAGTCAGACACGACTGAGGCAGCTGAGCACAAGCCACACGCAAGATAGCTCCAGATGGATTCACAGAAGCAACAGCAGTGAGAGAAACCTGGGGGCTGGGAGAGGGTAAGACGGAGTCTCTTCACAGCAAACCTTTAAAAAAAATTTTTTTTTAATCTTGTGAATAAATGACCATTGGAAAAAGAAAGTATTAAGAAGCCTATGTGGCTTCTGAGCCCTTCCGGGGCCATTCAAGTTTTTTCTCCTTTAACTTAAGGCAGAGTCAGAACCTTGGAGCTCAAAGGCACCCAGGGCTGCACTTGGAGGCCCAGGGTGGTCAGGCCAGAGTGACTGGGATGGAAGAAAAGAAGCTGCAGGCAAGAAGCCTCTCCTCTCCTTCAGTGAGCCATGGGCCTCTCCCCACCCTTGCCTGGCGAGGCGTAGAATTAGTTTGAGGTTCACTTGAAAAGTAAATCTGGCTCTTGGGCTCGGACCTAGGTGGCGGCCATCTGGCAAAATGCACCAAGGAGGTCAGAATCGTGGGCAAACATGGGACCTGTTATGATGCCTCCCTCAGGAAAATGGTGAAGAAAACTGAAACCAGCCAGCATGCTGAACACACCTGCTCCTTCTGCGGCAAAACCAAGAAGAAGAGACGAGCCGTGGGCACTTGGCACTGTGGTTCCTGTGTGAGAAGAGCAGCTGGTGGCGCCTGGACCTTCACCACCAGCCCTGCTGTCACAGTCAAGGCTGCATCAGAAAGAGACCGAAGGAACTGAAGGACCAGGAAAAGCACCACCATTTGACAACATTGCCTAGCCTATAATAAATGGGCTCATTTATGTAACAACAACAAAAAAAGCAAATCTGTGGACTCAGAAGGGACTCCGGGGTTAGGATAATCCGCCAAGATAAGAGCCTTAGAGCTGCTTCCCCAGGAAGTGCTCGAAAACCTTGAACCCTGGCCTCTTAAGGACAAAGGGCAGCAGAGAAAGAGCTGACGACTCAAGCAAGTGATTAAGAGAAAGTAAGATGTAGATTCTTAACAGCATGCCACTTTCACATGTTTAAAGATCCAGGAACAGAGCACGAGGTGACATTTAAATATCACATGACACTGAATTCCGAGTTCTGTAGAGTTTTCCCCTAAATTTTGTTATGAAAAATTTTATACACACGGAAAAAAAATTTTTTTTTACCATGAATACCATATACCTGTATACTACCTATATCTTACAATGAATATTTTGGTATATGTATTACATCTGCCCATCCTTAATGATGTCTGCCCACCCTCTGTCCATCCACCAACACAATTTTGTAAACTGCAAAGTGAGCTGCAGACAACAATTATAACTCACGGCGAAACACCTCAGCATTATGTGGAGTTCAACAGCTGTTTGCAGTTTTTAAGGTAAAATGCAAATACGTTAAGGCAGGTTTTGACAAATGATAGAGTCGTGTAACCCAGACCCTGGTCTTGAGACACACCACTGCCTTTACTCCAGGAAGTTCCCTCAGGCCCCTTCTCCAGCCGGTCTTCCCCTACCCCGCACCCAGGGCAATCACTGTTTGGACTTTTTCCCACAGTAGTTAGTTTTACCTGTAAAATGAAGCCTCCCCGCAACATCTCACTTTAAAATTAAACAATAAAGGCTTTCCACACCATCTTATTTTGGGATCCAGTCAACAGAATCCTGCCTCAGTTTTCAAGTGAAGGAGAACTTGATGACGTTAATCCAACAACCATTTCTCTTCAAATTCGGCAACACTCGACAGGGGTCCCTTCCTTCCTCGAAGTGCTGCGGGGGCAGGGGCTCCACCTCCAGCTGACCTCTAAATGTGCGGGCCCTGGGGGGCACCAGAACCCCTCTCCCTGTGCTCCCCCCACCCTCTCCCCTCAGGAACCCCCTGCCCCACCCAGATGTGAAATATTCTCATCGAGGGCCTGACAGTGCCCCGTGTCCATCCCCTAGCAGAGCTCACAGATACCTTCTGCCTGGTAGATCTACTTGGATGTCCAGACGCCGCCCGCTGTTCAGAAAGCAGGGCTTTAAAATACCACGAGAGTGAAAAGGAATGTCGCCTTCCCAGCCTGATCACTCAGCCGCTTGGGTGCCCTCTGAGGGCAATCAATCAACAGAACATCATTGACACAGATCTGTTAGGCATCCTGACAAAGACACCGCGTACAGAGCTGTGCCTGGACTACAGAGGTGGCTACATGAATCTACACGTGGGATAGAGCGTCCCAGAAACACACACACACGTGAATGAAGAGCTGAGTAAGGTCTGGAGCCTGGTTAACAGTTATTATACAGGTGTCAGTTTCCGGGCTCGGCTACGGCACTTCAGGTAGGCAAGACGGCACCACTGGGGGAAGCGGACGAAGGGTTCGTGGGAGTCAATATATGACTTTCGCAGTATCCTGTGAGTATGTAATTATTTCAAAATAAAAAGTTAAAAACATCCTGTGGATACGCTATTTTTTATACAAACCAGGGCTCCTAACATGTGTCCGCACCTTACTTTTCTTGACTGCCACCTCGTCTTGAAGGTCAGTCCATGTCAGCACACATCAAGCTGCGTGAACAGCCGAGCAGCGGGCTCCGTGACACGGCTGCACCGGAACGTGACCAGGCCCCTAGGACATTGTGGTTGTTTCCAGTCTTTAAAAGCTCACCAGGTACACAGGACATTTCACATGCATATATCTTCAAAGAATTTCCAAAGAATGAAGGGTAGGTGTATTTCTTTATTTTGCCAGCTACTGCCAAGTTTTACCAAATGACCCTACCCACCACCAGTGCACAAGAAATTATCGGACGTTTCCACTGCTGTCAGGGAGATGACAGTGTGGCAACTGTAGCTGGGGCTTTGTTTGTTTCAGTCTTTCTATCAGCGAGGCTGAACATCTTTTAAGATTTAAGAGCTGTCTGTACTTCCTTTTCTGTGAACTGTTGTTTCATTTCCTTCATGCATTTTGCTTCCAGGCTGAGCTGTTTTGATTCATGGAAGCTCTTTATGTGTTGAGGAAAGCAATCCTTTGGAATGTTATTATTATTTTCCCCAACATGATGTCACACTTTTGATGTTGGTTATGGTACTTTTTGACAGCAAAAGTCTTATTTTTAAGTAGCTCAATACTTTCTTTTATGGCTTCTGGATTTTGACATACTCAGAAATGCCTGGGCTTCCCTGATGGCTCAGTAGTTAAGAATGCCTGTCAAGCAGGCAACAAGGGTTTGATCCCTGATCTGGGAAGATCCCACATGACACAGAACAACTAAGCCCGTGTACCACAACTACTGAGCCCATGCTCCAGAGCCCGGGAGCTGCAAGTACTGAGCCCACATATCACAGTTATTGAAGCCCACACACCTTCAAGCCCAGGCTCTGCAACAAAAGCCGCCACCGCAACGAGAAGCCCATGCCCCGCAACTAGCATAGCCCCTGCTTGCTGCAACTAGAGAAAAGCCCTAGCAGCAGTGAAAGCCCAACACTGCCAAAATAAAGAAAGAAGTAAAATTATTTAAAGAAAGAAAGAAATAATGCCTGCACCACTCTGAGATAACTCTCCATGTTTTCCGTCTAGTAGTCTCACTGATTCATTAAAAAAAAATTTTTTTTTCCTTAAACCGGATCCACCAGTTTACTCTAAGGAGTGATATATGCATATACACATTCCCTCTCAAATAGCTACTAGTTGTCCAAATGCCATTTACAAAAAGGCCATCTATCCTACACTGACATGTGTAAGACCCATAGAAAATTCTGGGCCAGTGTGTGACCTTTACTCAGCATTTCTAACTGGAAGGCCCCTAATGTTATACCCTCCTTCTCCCAAGCCTAACTCTGCCTTTCTCAGTACTGAAATCACCTCCTGGCCAACTGCTCAAACCAGAAACCTTCCTCTCACTGCATCCAACTAATCTCCCCACAAAGCGTCTGTCGGTGACACTGTCAAAAATACACGCTGGGCACCCCAAATCTGAGCGTGTCAGGCCTCTTGTGCCACCCCGGTCCCAGTCACAGGGGGGTGTCGCAATTCCCTCCTCCCCCATCTCTGCTCTGGGCCCCTGAGCTCACCACTGTCCCTCCCCCACCTCGTCCCTACACTACACTGAAAGGAATGCTCTTTAAAAACACAAGTTGGGTATTATGGTCCTGCTTAAACTCTGCTGGCATCCCCTTAGCACCCAGAACCAAAGCTAGACTCACCGGGCCCGGGTCACGCTGTTCCTCTTCCTGTGGGTCCCTGGGGTGAGTCAAGGGCTCCACGCTTCCGGGAGCTCATGCATGCAGTTCCCTCTGCCCACGACACCCTTCTCAGATCTGCCCTGAGCTGGCTTCTCTCAGCCCTGAGTCTGGGCTTAAGGGTCAGCTTTAGAAGCTGTCCCCCCATCACTCCCTGCCAGGAGACCCCCTGTCTTTCTTGGCCTTGGCCTCGATCACCTCACACTCCCTGGGTCCAGGTCAATGACAACCTGAGTGAAGAATGAATGAAGTGGGTTGCCATTTCCTTCTCCAGGGCATCTTCCCAACCCAGGGATCGAACCCAGGTCTCTCGCACTGGAGGCAGACGCTTTACCCACTGAGCCACCAGGGAAGCCCAAGTATAAAGAGAACACTCCACTCAAAGTTCCGGGGACAGCGGTTCAGTCAAGCCAAGTGTGAGGTGATTTCAGTACTGGCCAAAGAGGAAGTGACCAGACGCCAGCCGGGCCGGCTGAGGGGGACCCCACGTCCTTAGGGAGCAAAGAAGGGAGTGAATCAACAGGGTGGGAATCAACCGGACCAACAGAGGAAAAGCCTGAAACCCTAAGTCACTCCTGAAGGAGTTCACTCACCACCAACAGGGGAAGAGCCCGTCAGCCACACCCTCTTCTCCTTAAACGGAAAGGAAGTGGTGGGAGGGTGAGGGGGGAGCTTTGAACAGTAAAAATAAATAAACAAAATCAGCCAGAAACTCAAGTACAGAGTCTGAGCAAACCCTGGGAGATGGTGGAGGCCGGGGAGCCTGGAGTGCTGCAGTCCAGGGAGCCACCGAACAACCACAATTCATGAATGAGCTCAACTCCTGCAAACGGGAACAAACACTCTGGAACCAGCTGATTTTAAGTTCCTTACTCGCCCTGAAGCTTCACAGAAGGCAAGGCACCCTGGCTCTCCGGTATAATTCCTTATATATTTATTCTGTGCCTGTGAGGTGACACCCACTAGTCGAAGCCTAGTACAAAGCTATAACTAAACCGTGAAACGTGAAACTGGGATTCTGGCCTTTCATGGTAACTTTGGGAACCAGCGTCCATTATCAGAAGACACCAAGGAAGCGAAATGTGACTACAATACACAGCAGAGGCAAAAATCACAGCCATCACTGACGGCTCTGGCTGGATGCCAGGCATTGTTCCAAGTGCTTTCTGAGGGTGAAATCGTCAATCCTAAGAATCCCAAGAGGCAGGCACTGAGAGGAAGCTGAAGCAGAGAGGTGATGTGGCCGGGCCAGCATCGCACGGCCAGAAAGCGGCCCAGCTGCCCGGGCTGGCCCCGGGCCTGAATTCCCATCCAAGGAGCTCTGCCAGGAGGGCCAGCGTGGCTCTGAGGGTGCCGGGGCTGGGCTCTGAAAGACACACGCAGCTGCCACAGATAGGTGGGCACTTCAGTGCCACTCAAGAGGAACCGAATAAATACAGCCCTCTGCACACTCGGGCATACAGGATGGTGTCGGCAAGGGATGAAATTTAAAGCAGCTCAGAGAAGCAGAGGGGGTCGATGGTGTGGACACAGGGAATTTTAGGACAGCACTCCAGGGCCAAGTGGCGAGTGGAAATACGCTCCGCCCACGACATCATGTGTTTAGAAAGAGGAATAAATATTATTAAACAGCCGTACTTCCAAGACATCCTCACACAGGACCAGAGAAGGTGCCCCAGGGAATGTGCAGCACAGTGACTGAATTTTTGCCTTAAAAGGCATTCCTAAGCTGCAAGTGAAAAATCATAATCATCAGCCTGTAGTCAATGCAGTCCTCAGACTCAAGCCTCTCTGGGTCAGGGCCCAAACAACACACAAAGTAGCTAAAGTAACTGCTCCCTGTCACCCGGATTGCAACACTTACAGAAGCAGGTGGACACATTACATCCCACAGTGACCACAAACCCAGGGAGGGAAACCTTATTATAGTTATGTTCCGGCACCTTCTTGGAACAGGGGAATCTCCTCCTGGATACACTTAGGAGGCAGTTTGCCCCTTCTACTGAAAACGAAAGCCCCAAGATGAAGGCTGTGCTAAGTAACAGCAGGGAGGAAATTTAACACTTTTATTCCCCCCCCCAACCCCTCTCCCTACCCC
>SJYF01000056.1:6769201-6805914 GCA_006410515.1 Procapra przewalskii
AAAAAAAAAAAAACCCGAGCCGGCTCTGCTCCCTATCATTCAGCGTCGGTCTTTCAGGCATGCTATTTAAGGCTTGTGTTGTCATTCGAAAAGATGTTTCTAGGAACATGCGTGTGTGTGTGTGTGTGTGTGTGTATGTGTGTGTGTGTGTGTGTGTGTATGTGTATGCTGCAACTCCCCCAAATTCATATATTCCACACGAATTTATTATAGGATGGGCTTAAATTTCTTGTTTCTTTTCTAGAACAAAATCTAACTAGGTCTTAGGGACTTTTCTCTGGCAGTCCAGTGGTTAGGATTCCACGCTTCCATTGTAGGGCACAGATTCAATCCCTGGTCAGGGAACTGGCATCACACAGGGCACACAGCGTGGCCAAAAAAAATAAAGTTATATATTTTTAAAAAATCTAACCAGATTTTAAACATTCTTAGGTTCATCCTGACTTTGTAAGAGCTCTCTTTGCATCTCAGTTCAAATGTTACCCTTCCTCACCTCATCTACAGTATCAGCAAAGTCTGTCTTGCTTTTCTTCAGCTTTGATCAGAGGAACAAGTTTTAAGTTGGCTAATTTATCCCAAGTAAACATTGCAGTAGTTGGCACTTTGGGAGTACATCAAGTTCTGGCAAAGAAGTCCCTCTAACCAGGGGAACCCAAAGTCTTAGTGATTTACTTACCATTTCAGGGGCAAGATCCTCTTTAAAGACAACCCTTTACTGGCATTTTCTTTCTTTCTTTTTCCCTGCTGCACTACTTGGCTTATGGGATCTTAGTTTCCCAACCTCGGATCGAACCCCAACCCATCATTGGAAGCATGGAGTCCTAATCTCTAGACTGCCAGGGAATTCTCTACTGGCATTTTCTTTAAAGTCTGTGAGTGAGTATATCAATAATTTTTTAGTAGCAATGATCTTTAAGTAGGGGCCCCTGCTTAGCCTAGATTAAGGCAGAAAGCAAGTTTAACTTAATCACATGTAAATTCACCTATCCAGCCAGCTTCAATGTCAACAAAACCCAGTCTTTCTCCATCAGTCAACTGTTTGTCACTCTCAGGCAGTTCCTCCCTTTACAGAGTCCAGAGAGCTGCTAGCAGTTTCAGGCTTATGGGGTGTCTTCTCAGCAACCCCCACAAATATTCAAGGCCTGAGTCTCATTGACCAGAGCCAGCTCATCTTCTGACCATCCCGGATCAATCACTGAGGCTTGGGGGATGTCATACAATTGAGTTGTTGTCCATTGACATTGTATACAGTCACGGTAGAAAATAATGACTTGGGCTTCAATTATATACTCACCCCTGGTGCTGGGAAGTCAGTATATAATTCTGTTTCTTGGTTGAGCTCTGTCAACTCAGCCAAGAAAGGGAAAAGAATTATTCCTCCAAGGAAAAGTACTTGGTACCTAAAGAAGATTATAAGTGGCTGGCGCATTTTTCCAAAACAAAAACTCTATTTCTAATGCTGATAAAGGAAGATAATAGATGGGTATAGGTCCTCTTCTTCTCCAGTTCTCTACCGTCCTAGCCAATCTCACTGATGGTTCTGGCCTCCATTGTTGTTTATGCACTGATGGCTCTTCCATGTAGGTCTCTAGCCCAGATCAGTCCTGAGTCCCAGCCCAATAAATAATCCAACTGCCTACTTATCTCTTCTTGGACAGCTCAGAAGCATTTCCAACATCACATCTCAAAAGTTGAATTCATGGCCTCCTTGTCCCTGTACGACACTTTCTTAGGGAAGCCTTCCCTAACTTTCCCAAGGAGATCGAATCTGCCCAACAGAGACAGTCAGTGTATGGAATAATACCTCCCTTTCGGCACTAGACACAAGTGCAAGGTCACATTTGTTTGCGTGTTATTTGATTCACATTTGTCTCCCTTCCTAGACTGAAGCCCCATGAGGGTAGCGACTATATCTTTTTTCCTTAACATCGTATCCCATAGAGACTGGAACATAGATATTCAATCAACATTCCGTTTATTATATTAGTGTTTATTGGTATATATTTATTAAGAAGTGTGTCCCACTACTGTATAAATACTCTCTAAAAAAAGACAGTTTGCTAGTCAGAAATTAATCCAAAGTACAGAAGACCAGATGGGTGGTAGTGGGTAGGAAGATTTCAATAATGAATACATGCTCCTTAACACCCACTGCCCTGCAACACAGATCTCCTAAGGCAAATTTAAAAGGCCACCTTAAAAGATTTCCAAGGGCATGAGGGCTCTCAGAAGACACGAAAGTAAAAAAGATTGCATGTAACATCATATATGTGTATATTTTTATTGCATATGCATGCATTTATATTTCTATTCAACAATAAAGCAAACCTATTCAGTTCTATATTTGGATTCTTCTAAAATGTGTACAGCATTCATATTTTTCTCTTAAGTTATAGATAGCACTTTTATTATAATGAAAATGCTATAATCTTTTAAGTTTCCTAAGCTATTAAAATTTTTACTGACTGAAAGATTCTTTAAATTCTATAAAGTTTATAATTTTCAAATGTTTCCCACACACGATTTCATGTAATCCCCTAAAAACCCTTATCTCCCCACCCCTGTGTCCCCTCTGCACTTACCTCTCCCCACTGGTTTGTTCTCTGTCCTCTCAATCTGCCTCTGGGGTTTTATTCACTAGTCTGTTGTCACTTTTATGCTCTACATATAAGGGATACCATACATTATTTGTATTTCTCTGTCTTACTTATTTCACTTATGTTCTCCAAGTTCCTCCATGTTCTTGCAAATAAAACATCATTCGTTTTTATGGCTGAGTAGTATTCCATTGTGTGTGTGTGTCTCACATCTTCTTTATTCATTCATCTGTTGATGAACACTTAGGCTGCTTCCATTCCTTAGCAATTGTAAAAATGCAGCTATGGACCCTGGGGTTCATGTGTCTTTCTGAATTTGTATTTTATAACATTTTATATTTAGTTATGAAAAGCAATATAGCATTCTGTCCATTATGGTTGAGGTGTCGCTGTGTTAGAAGTGATCAGCCCAGGAGGAAATAAACCAGAGACTGATAAGATCAGAGAAAAGGTCAGCGAATGAAAGGCAGACAAGGAAGGAAAAGTCAACAATAAGATGTGATCAGCCAGGGAGCAAACTGTCCTTCAAGGAAGCCAACTCTGTGACAAAGTTCAACATGTTTAATAAACAAACATAGCAGTTCTGGTGGTAATTTTTGTATTATGTGCTTTTTTACAATTTTTTAAAGTGGCAGCTCTGGAAATTTTTTGCCCCATACAAGCAATTAAGTAGATTACTAGAAGGCTGTGAAGTAAAACAGCTTTAAAAGAGTGAGGAGCTGTTAATTTTATAGACAACAGCCATTATAATAAGAATTTTTAAATATTTATTTATTTATTTTGGTCATGCTAAGTTTTCGTTTCAGCGTGTGAACTCTGACTCAAAGCAGGTGGGATCTAGTTCCCTGACCAAGCATCAAACCTTGGCCCTCTGTATTGGGAGCTTCGAGTCTTAGCCACTGGACCACCAGGAAATTCCCCTAAGAGTGAAAGACTGCAGGAATACGGAAATATTAAAATCAAATGCAAAAGTTAACAGAAAGGATATGGGGAAAGTGAATAGCATTCATGAACTGCAGGAAGCAAATAAGGTGAATTTACACAACCATAATATCAAGACATTAAAAAGTAAATTTGCTAGAGGAGAAAAAAAGTAAAAGTTTTCCCCCATTAAACCCTGAAAGCTTTACTTCACAGTACTCTGAGAGCATCCTGGTAACATTTGAAACTATCTGATTTTATTAGCAATTCTAAAGAAGGAAGTGATACTTGTTCAAATTCAGTAATTATTAAGTGATAATAGAATATATCATTCCATTTAAAAAATCACGAGGCTAGTGTAAACCATATTGTTGATTTGGTCTAAGTTTATAAAACAAGCTATCTCTAAACATTTTTTTGCAAAATCAGAACCAAAGCTTGATGTATAATAAATATGGAATACAATTTACATATTTTATATGCATACACACATATGTGCAAACATTATTTTGTAGGTATCATTATGCATTTGCACACATTATAACACGATATTTAATCCAATTCAGGTTAAAATTGTAATTCTGATTCAGTGAGCTCCAAATTAGGACAGTTTTGTTATATTGGCAGCAACTGGTATTTCCCATGCCTGCATTCATTTTCTTAAGTCTTTTTTTTTAATGAAGTTACTTTTAAATTTTTAAAAAAGTTTTTATTTTTCTGGAGAAGGTGATGGCACCCCACTCCAGTACTCTTGCCTGGAAAATCCCATGAATGGAGGAACCTTGTAGGCTGCAGTCCATGGGGTCTCGAAGAGCCGGACATGACTGAGCGACTTCACTTTCACTTTCCACTTTCATGCATTGGAGAAGGAAATGGCAACCCACTCCAGTGTTCTTGCCTGGAGAATTCCAGGGACAGGGGAGCCTGGTGGGCTGCCGTCTATGGGGTCACACAGAATTGGACACGACTGAAGCAACTTAGCAGCAGTGAATTTTGGCTGATATTTCCTTTTGTATGAATAAGAAGACAATAAAAGAAATGTGTTAGAAAAAAATTTTATTTTTCTAGTTAATTTATTTTAATTGGAGGCTAATTACTCTACAGTATTGTGGTGGTTTTTGCAAGACACTGACGTGAATCAGCACGGTATACGTGTGTCCCACCATCCTGAACCCCCAGGTCTCTTTTAGATTTTTCCTACTTAGAGTGTGGTGGGTGGACCTTTGAGCTTGTTAGGAATCTAATTCAGTACACCTGGGGTGAGGCCTGAGGTTTTTTTTGCACCTCTTACAAATTCATAGGCCATGCCAACACTACTGGTCCATGGACCACACTTCTGAGAAGCGAGATTCCTCTAGAGACTGTCTTATTTGCCTTGGATAAACTGTTCCTTTTCTTAGGGGTTTCTGTGTTTTCACCTTAAAAAAAAAAATGAGATACTGGGACTTCCTAGTGCACCCGATTAGAAAAAATATGTTTGAACATATTCAAATATATTAAACTTATATTCTTTATTCTTTAAGAAGAACAACTCCTTTCTTTACGAATGACAACTCTTGTTTAGTGAGAGTTAAAAAACAAACTTTCAGAGGGCTATGACAGGCCGCTGGTGACACCCTGTGGTCAATCCTTATAATTACAGTAGCATTTGGGGTGTTTCTTGGTAGGGGGCTTCCCTGGTGGCTCAGATGGTAAAGAATCTGCCCACAATATGGGAAATATGGGTTCGATGCCTGGGTTAGGAAGTTCCCCTGGAGAAGGAAATAGCAACCCGCTCTAGTATTCTTGTTTGGAGAATCCCATGGACAGAGGAGCCTGGCAGGCTACAGTCTATGGGATCACAAGGAGACGGACAGAACTGAGCAGCTAGCACTTTCCCTTTTACTTTTCAATGGAAAATTAGACAAACTGACATTAGGTGATTTTGGTTTTTATTTTTTGTCTTTCATTTTTATGGCGTATATTTGGGTTACTGTGTTATGTTTGAGAAGGCAATGGCACCCCACCCCAGCACTCTTGCCTGGAAAACCCCGTGGACAGAGGAGCCTGGTGGGCTGCAGTCCACGGGGTCGCTAAGAGCCTGACACGACTGAGCGACTTCCCTTTCACTTTTCACTTTCATGCATTGGAGAAGGAAATGGCAGTCCACTCCAGTGTTTTCGCCTGGAGAATCCCAGGGACGGGGGAGCCTGGTGGGCTGCCGTCTTTGGGGTTGCACAGAGTCGGACACGAGTGAAGCGACTTAGCAGCAGCAGCAGCAGTTGTGTTCGTTTCTGCTGTATGGCAAAACGCATCTGTTACACGCATGCCTATATCCCTTCTGCTTTGATTCCCTCCCCGCTTAGCTGAGTAGTGTCCCCATGCTCTACAGCAGGTTCTCATCCATGTTATGCAGAATATCAATAGTGCGCATGCCTGTCAGTCCCAGCCTCCCAATTCATCCCGCCCCTCCACCTTCCCACTTTGGCATACATAAGTTTGTTCTCTTCATCTGCGTCTTTATAGCTGCTTTGCAAATAAGTTCATCTGCATCATTTTTTAAGATTCCACATATAAACATTGATACATGGTATTTGTCTCTCTACGAGTTACTCTATATGACCAGTCTCCAGGTCTATAAATTTCAATAGTCTGTCTGTGTTTTCATACAATTTAAAAACATTATTTTGAAATAATGACAGATTCATAGGAGATGGCTAAGAAATGTATGGGGAGGTCCCGTGTGCCCTTCCCCCAGCCTCTCCCAGCGTTACTATTATACTGTCAACACCCGGAGGCTGACACTGACCAGATTTCACCAGTTAGACACAGACTCATTTGTGACAAGAGCATTTTGATGGGTCAAGGAAACCACAGTAGGCCTATAAGAGTAGTTTATGTTGGTGCTTCACTAGTCGCTCAGTTCGTGTCCGACTCTGTGACCCCATGGACTGGAGCCCACCAAACTCCTCTGGCCATGGGATTTTCCAGGCGAGAATACTTGAGAAGGTTGCCATTTCCTTCTCCATGTTGGTGCTTAAATAATATATTGCAAACAGTATAACACAGTAAAATCATCACTGGACTGAGAACCAAAAAGCTCAGGTTCTAGTTCTTGGTTTGATTCCAGAGAGCTGT
This sequence comes from Procapra przewalskii, assembly GCA_006410515.1. Classification (NCBI taxonomy): domain Eukaryota; kingdom Metazoa; phylum Chordata; class Mammalia; order Artiodactyla; family Bovidae; genus Procapra; species Procapra przewalskii. The sequence continues at coordinate 6,775,837 of SJYF01000056.1, forward strand.
AATCTCCCCTAACTCTTATATCTCCATAAAAAGCTTTCACTTTCTTGGTTTAGGAATTTGTTTCTGTAAGGTGTGCATGCGTGTGTGTGTGTGTGTGTGTGTGTGTGTGTGTGTGGCCACACGGCATGTGGGATCTTAGTTCCCTGACCAGGGATCAAACCCACAACCCCCTGCGTTGGAAGCTAGGAATCTTAACCACTGGATCACCAGGCAAGTTCCTGTTAGGCTTCTTGAGAAAGAGTACGCGTCAAGCCAGTGTTTCTGACCTTGTGTGTCTGAAAATATCTCTATCCTAACCTCACCTCTGATTGATAATTTTCCTGAGTACGGCTTTTCTTAGGCAGGAAATTCTTCTTCTGTTGGGAATGGGAAGGCATCCCGCATTGTTTTATTTTTCCATAGTTCCTTTTTTGTCTTCTTGCTTGGGTGACTCATTCATCATAGAGCTTTCTTCAGATGTTTGGTAATTCTTTACTGCCTGTGTTAAGAATAAAGCATTGAAAAGCCATTCAGGATCTCCTCAAACAGCCTTTGCAACCGGTGAATTTGCAGAAGGAGCATAAAGAGGCCAACCAACTTTTCACTGAGTAAGCCTAGGTCTCTTTGTGTTAAAGTGGTAAGTCTCCTGAGAAAGGAGTCTCCCAGTCTCCCGTGAGAAGTTGGGGGCTGGAAATAAGGACGTAGGAGAAGTCTGATGCCCAGTTGACATGGGTGAACTTGATTTTGAATCAACATACTTCAGTTTAGGCATAGCCATCTAGGAAGTAAATTCTTTTTTTTAAATATGTTTACTTATTTAATTTATTTATTTGGCTGCACCAGGCCTTAGTTGCAACACACAGGATCTTTCATTGCAGCATGTAAATTCTTAGTTGAGGCATGTGGGATCTAGTTCCCTGACCAAGGATTGAACCTGCTCTCCCTGCACTGAGAGCTCGGAGTCTTAGCCACTGGACCACCAGGGAAGACCCAGTAAATTCTTATATTAACCAAGTTTCGTGTATTTTAAGAAGCAGAAGGTAGAATGGAAGGGGAGAGATAAGGACAGTTGGAGACATTTGAAAGGAAGCAATCACAGTGGGATACAGGGTCTGACTCAGATAATGGGAGAAAGGAGGATATTAGGGGATTCATGGAAATTGAGAGAACTGGGAGATTTTGTACGTGTGTGTCTGTGTATGTTGGCGGTCTCATGAGAAAAGAATTTCAACAATGGGAACAATAGCATGAAGGACCTGAAAGGGACTTCCCTGGTGGTCCAGTGGTTAAGAATCCACCTGCCAATGCAGGGGACGCAGGTTCGATCCCTGGTCTGGGAGGATCCCACATGCTGACGGGCAACTAAGCCCATGCACCAGAACTGCTGAGCCCACATGCCCTAGAGCCCGTGCTCTGCAGCAAGAGAAGCCTCCGCAGTGAGGAGCCTGCACACCGCAACTGGAGAGTAGCCTCAGCTCACCACAGCTACGGAAAGCCCAGGCACAACAATGAAACCCCGGCGTGGTCAAAATAAAGAAGCTAATCAATTTTTGTAAAAAAAGAACCTAAAAAGTTGGAATGATTAAAAGTGAGACTTCAAGGCGCTGTTGTGGGTGATAAAGTGGAGTATAGCAAAAAGGTCATTGGCTAGAGAGAGCCCAAAACCAAGCTGCTGCCCATCAAGCAGTGAATGAAGAAATAAAATATGGTCTCTCCATGCAATAGAATATGATTTGGCAACCAAAAATGAAGTATTGATATAAGGTACACATGGGTGAGCCTAGAAACACGCTAAGTGAAAGAAGCTAGCTGCAAAAACCTAATGTGCGCAAAATGTCCAGAATAGGCAAATCTGTAGAGACAGAAAGCAGATAGTAGCTGCCTATGTCTGGGAGGAATGGAGGAGGAAAATGGCAACCCACTCCAGTATTTTTGCCTGGAGAATCCCATGGACATAGGAGCCTAGTGGGTTATCTGTTGGGCTGTAGGCCATGGGGTCGCAAAGAGTTGGGCACGACTTTGCACACACACATACTCATGTCTGGGAGGAAATAGGTTATGAGGTTGGAAGAGGGGGGGCAAGGAACATGTTCTACAGTTGGTGATGATCGCACAATGGTGAATATACTGGAAACCACTAAACTGCACACTTTAAATGGATGGGTTTAAAAACAAAAATAAACAAATGGGACTTGAAAGCTTTTGCCCAGCAAAGGAAATCATAAAACAAACAAAACAGATAACCTACAAAACGGGAGGAAATATTTGCAAATGATGCAGCCAATAAGGGATTAATTTCCAAAATATACAAACAGTTCATGCAGCTCAGTATAAAAAAAATAATAAAAAATGTGCAGATCTAAATAGACATTTCTCCAAAGAAGACATAAACATGGCCAACGGGCACATGAAAAAATGCTCCACACTGCTGATTATTAGAGAAGTGGAAATCAAAACTATAATGAGATATCACCTCACCCTGGTCAGAATGGCCATCATCAAAGGGTTTATGAGTAATAAATGCTAGAGAGGGTGTGCAGAAAAAGGAATCTTCCTGCACTGTTGCTGGAAATGTAAATTGGTGCTGTCACTATGGAGAACAGCATGGAGATTCCTTTAGATACTAAAAACAGAGCTACTATCTGATCCTGTAATTCCACTCCTGGGCATATATCTGGAGAAAATCATGATCCAAAAGGATGCATGCACCCCAGTGTTCCTCGCAGTGCTGTTTACAATAACCAAGCAACCTGAATGGCCATTGGTATGTAAAGAAGATATGGTGCATATATAGACAGTGGAATATTACTCAGCTATTAAAAAATGAAACAGCGTCATTTGCAGCCACATGGATGGGCTTAGAAATTGCCATATGGAGTGAAGTAAGTCAGAACGAGGAAGGAGGAATGCTTTATGACACTGCTCATGTGTGCAATCTAAAACTAAATTATACAAATGAACTTATTTACAAAACAGGCACAGACTCAAAGAAACTGATGGTTGCCAGCGGGGGAAGATGGGTGGAACAGATAGGGAGCTTGGGACTGACGTGTGCATGCTGCTGTATTTAAAATGGATAACCAACAGGGCCCTACTGTGTAGCAAAGGGAACTCTGCTCAGTGTTATGTGGCAGCCTGGATGGGAGGGGAGTTTGAGGGAGAATGGATATATGTATATGCATGACTGAGCTCCTTTGCTGTCCACCTGAAACTATTATAACAGTTGTTAATCAGCTATACTCCAATATAAAATAAGAAGTTCAAAAAGTCCTGTGATAACTATAATGGGAAAGAATATATGTGTATAACTGAGTCACTTTGCTGTAGAATAGAAATTAACATTGTAAATCAACTATAAAAAACTCTGATGCTGGGAAGGATTGGGGGCAGGAGGAGAGGGGGACGACTGAGGATGAGATGGCTGGATGGCATCACAGACTTGATGCACGTAAGTCTGAGTGAACTCCAAGAGATGGTGATGAACAGGGAGGCCTGGCGTGCTGCGATTCATGGGGTCGCAGAGTCGAACATGACTGAGCGACTGAACTGAACTGAACTGATACTTCAATAAAATTTGTTAAACAATGAAAAAAAAATTTTTTTTAATGTGGACCATCTATGAAGTCTTTTTAGAAAAAAATATTTATTTGGCTTTGTTGAGTCTTAGTTGTGGCATATGGGATCTAGTTTCCTAACCAGGGATCAAACCCAGGCCCCCCGCATTGAGAGCAAGGAGTCCTAACCCCTGGATCACTAGGGAAGTCCCTTGTAAAATCTTTACTAAGTTTCTTACAACATGGCTTCTGTTGTTTATGTTCTAGCCTTTTGGCCAAGAGGCATGTGAGATCTTAGTTCCCCAACCAGCGATCAAACCCACACCCCCTGCTGTAGTAGGATGGATTCTTAACCACTGGACCACCAGGGAAGTCGCTGCAATCAAGTTATTTTTTTTTTTTAACTCCAACAAGAACCAAGCAGTTTTTGTGCTGATGGACCATCCCTGTCCTCAAGAATAATAGTAATGAGAGCAAAGCAGTAGGGTGGGAGGAAGTGTCAATGGCTGATGAAGGGGAGGAATAAGGTGGCACATGGAGAGACGGACCTTAAGAGGACAGTCCCAGGCAGAGGAGGTGTGCTATCACGAGACAGCCTGAGTTTTGAAGAACGAGCGTTCCAATAAGAGGAAATACCAGTTCAAAGGAAGAGGGAGGACTTCCCTGGAGGTTTGGTGGTTAAGTCTCTGTGGTTCCAATGCAGGGGGCGCAAGTTTAATCCCTGGTCAGGGAACTAGGGATCCATGTGTCATACTGTGACTGAAGTCAGCTGTGAAAGAAGCACTAAGGAGAGAACCCAATAAGACATTTGGTGTTGGCTGACAGTTATGCTGGGAACATGGATTGTGTGCTAAGTCGATTCAGTCGTGTGCAACTCTTTGTGACCCAAGGACTGCATCCCACCAGGCTTCTCTGTCCATGGGATTCTCCAGGCAAGAATACTGGAGTGGGTTGCCATGCCCTCCTCCAGGGGATCTTCCCGACCCAGGGACTGAACCCGCGTCTTCTATGTCTCCCGCATTGGCAGGCAGGTTCATTACAACTAGCACCCACCTCTTAAGCTTCCCTGGTAGCTCAGACAGGAACATGGGTTGGTGGCACTGTATTTCCATTCCAGATCATTGGATCTACATGAGAACTGAGGCTTGAGCCTAACAGATCATAGTACAAACTCCAGGTCCATCTCTGGAGAGCTGGGCAGTTTGAGGCCAAGATTCAGGGGCCCAAAACAGAGGTCACAAGTCTTTGTGAATGGGTGGAAAGACTGAATTCTACAATAGAAGTCCGTGTGGGTATCTCTTCTATATGGCAAGGATTAGCATCATCACTTGTACTCCCGCAGTCCCTTCTTTCACCAGAGATCAGAAGTCAACAGTCATGAACTTCTATAGCAAATCCACTGCGTTGGTGTGGCCAAATTAAGAGGAAAAAAAAGTGAGAAGGGACATTGAAAATCTCTTTCACTGTAGTTTTCAGAATTTTATTTCAAGTTTGAAAATGATGCATAAAACAAAATTGGAGTCTAGAGATATTCAGGATAAATATGAGATTATAAGCAGGTGCTGGCTGAGAGTTCAGGCTCTTGATGTAGAACCTAACACCACACGAGGTGAATGTTCTTAGCTGCCTCTTGTGCTTCTAAGGAGCTCTGGAAGCACGAGTAGGTGGTGTACATGTTTATACCCCCAGAAATACCAAGAAGGACACCCAGAAAATCAAGCGTCATCCCAAGGAGGACAACCACGTTGTTAAAAGCTCTGATTGTGATAGCAATTCCCAGAGCCAAAGTCACAAATCCCAGGCTGATGAGGATGAGGGAATCCTGGTAGCGAATGTAAAAAGGTTTTTGCAGCATGCTTTTTGGTAGCCTTATCCTCCAGTTATGAGGCTCAAACATGGCGAGTCTTTGCTGCTGCAGTTGCAAAAAAAAAAAAGTAATGTGTTAGATATGCAAAATATTAATATTTCTTTCTATTTGAGATGTTTATTTAGATACAATCTAAAAATCTACTGTGAACATGACTTGTTAGACTGTTTATTGAATGTAATACTCTTAGAAGATAACGTAAAGTGCTAGGTTTGGGTTTTTGTTTGTTTTGTATTTTTTGCCACCTTGTACAGCATGTGGGATCTTAGTTCCCTGTGTGTGTGTGTGTGTGTGTGTGTGTGTGTGTGTGTGTGTGTGTGCTCAATTGCTCAATCATGTCTAACTCTGCGATCCCACAGACCGTGGCCTGCCAGGCTCTGTCTCTGGGATTCTCCAGGCAAGAATATGAGAGTGGGTTGCCATTTCCTCCTCCAGCTTAGTTCCCTGACCAGCGATCAAACCCAAGCCCCCTGCCCTGGGAGTGTGGTATCTTAAACACTAGACCACAGGGAAATCCCAAGGCTAGGTTGCAGACAGTACTTTTGTCCTCCATGGAGATCCATCAGAAGTTACAGTCTCATATACCTTTTTAGATGCACTTCCCTGATGTCTCAGCAGTCAAGGATTCGCCTGCAATGCAAGAGACACCAGTTTGATCCTTGGGTAGAGAAGATTCCATGCGAAAGGAAATGGCAACGCCCTCCTTGCCTGGGAAATGCCACAGAGAGAGGAGCCTGGTGGGCTACAGTCCTTGGGGTCACAAGAGTTGGACACGACTTACCAACTAATGTACTATCTTTGGGGATGGGATTACAGTAACAGGCACTGCAGATAATATTCTGGCATCCGTTTTTACATCAAATTAGCTATTCATTCATGCATTCATTTCCCTTAAACAATCTTCTCAGTGACAAAGAAGTAATCAACAAACTCTTGTTAACTATACAGAAATAGGAATGCTTCATATATAATTAAGAAATACTCTAGTCTAAATTCAGCATTCAGCATTGTGTGTCCAACTGTTTGCAACCCCATGAACTGTAGCCCACCAGGCTCCTCTGTCCATGGGATTCTCCAGGCAAGAATACTGGAGTCGGTTGCCATTCCTTTCTACAGGGGATCTTTCCAACCCAGGGATCAAACCCAAGTCTCTTACATCTCCTGCATTGGCAGGTGGGTTCTTTACCACTAGTGCCACCTGGGAAGCCCGTTGAGCATTGTATCAATATTTAAAAACAAAACACACACACATATATAGCCCTCAAATAATGGCTATCCCAAGCATGGAAAGATGGCTTTTAGCATGACAAAAATCTCACTGTAACACAACACCACCTTTTAAAAGTATATGGGGGAAAAAAGCCCATATGAGTATTGCAATAGGAGCCGATAAATCATTTGATTAAATTTCAGAGCCACTCATGATTTTTTTAAGGTACTTATCAAAATGGTAACTGAAATTGTTTTTTTTTTTACAAAATTTTCTTAATTCAATGCATAAATCTGCAAAAAGTTAACACTTTCGTGAAAGACAGTCTTGTTTTACTTACCCAGTAGTATGTAAACCTAAAAATAAGGAGTTTAAAGAAATCAGCTAGCAGGCTTTCCAACCAAACTGGCGTAACCTTCGGAGAAGAGTTGAAGCCTTTCCTTTCCCTTTTAAGAGGGAGAAGATCTTGATTAGATAATGACAATAATGTGAACTTTCTGGGGATGCCATTATTAAGCCTCAGATGAGCACTTAGTCCTACTTAGCACAGTAATTTGCCCTCTCTGGAGGGCTGTGAAGGGCTTCACTAATGGGACTAGTAGTGAGCTTACTCTTGTTGATGTTAGCACGGAGACCACCCAGGTATCTCTGAATACTCTCAAGATATTATGGGTCTATGTCATACAGATAATGTCTTCCATGGAGGAGCTAAACCTGGTCCTTCTATTGTTTCATCTTCTACTAGTTTGTTAACTACTAAGTTAGTGGTTCTCTACTCTTGATGTATATCTGACTCACCTGGGAGCTTGACATAAATACACAACCACGTGTAAAATAGACAGCTAGTGGGAAGCTCCTGTATAGCACAGGGATTTCATCTCAGGGCTCTGTGATGACCTAAGTAGATGGGAATAAGGGTGGGTAGAAGGGAGGTCCAAGAAAGAGAATATATATGTATGTATATATCTGATTTGCTTTGTTGTACAGCAGAAATTAACACAACATTGTAAAGCAATTTTGAAAGTGAAAGTCGCTCAGTCGTGTCTGACTCTTTGCAACCCCATGGACTGTAGCCCACGAGGCTCCTCTGTCTATGCATTTCTCCAGGCAGGAATACTGGAGCGGCATGCCATTTTTTTCTCCAGGCGATCTTCCTGACCCAGGGATCAAACCTGGGTCTCCCACATCACAGTCAGATTCTTTACCGTCTGAGCCACCAGGGAAGCCATTATACTCCAATAAAAATGAAAACATATCCACGGTGTCATCCCAGCTACTATATCAACACCCCTGGGGATGGTGATGGGGTCTCAGGAGGTCCCCAGATGACTCTAATATGCAGCCAGGACTGAGAAGAGTGGTGAGAAATTTCTAACCTATTTATGAGAAAGGTCACCATCAGAAATGTTATCTCCTGTATGTTACTTTAGGCCAAGTGTTTTTTTTACAGACAGAATCTTGTGAGGCAGGTATTATCATCCATATTTTACCAGCAGGAAAACCAGGTACAGAGAGTTAAATAATTTGCACAGAGTTTTCAGGCAGGAAGTGGCAGAATTAGGATTCAGCTCGGAGTCTGTTTTCCTTCTGCGGTCTCTTTGGCACCATAGAGTGGTTATAACCCCTCTGGTGTTTCGGAAAAACTCCCTCTCAGGCCTGGGCAGGTGGAATAGATCAGAGTTTCTCAAAGAGAGTTCTCCAGGGTAGCAGCAGCACCATCACCTGGGATCTTGTTAGAAATACAAGTTCTGGAGAGTCCAACCTAGACCTACCAGATTAGGAATTCTTGGGGGTGCGATCCAGCAGTCTGGCTTTCAGTAAGCCCTTCAGGAGATTCTGAAGCCCTCTCGATTGCCTTCCCTGGTGGCTCATCGGTAAAGAACCTACCTGCCAATGCAGGAGACGTGGGTTCGATCCCTGGGTCAGGAAGAGCCCCTGGAGAGGGAAATGGCAACCCATTCCAGTGTTATTGCCTGGGAAACTCCATGGACAGGGGAGCCTGGAAGGCTATAGTCCAGGGGTTCGCAAAAGTGTTGGACATGACTGAGCAACTAAACAACATCAGCAAAGTTTAAAAATGACCGATTCAAGGACTTCCCTGCTGGTCCAGTGGCTAAGACTCTGCACTCCCAGCACAGGGGGTTGGTGTTCGATCTCTGGTTGGAGAACTAGATACAGCATGCTGCAGCTAAGAGTTTGCATGCCACAATAAAGACCAGCGATCCTGCGTACTGCAACTAAAGCCCAGTGAAGCCAAATAAAAAAAAATAAATAAAAACGATTATTTCAGATCTTCAGTTCTGTTTGACCATCCCTACAATGCCTGGAATTCCTCATACAAAGAAAGGAAGCCTCTGTCTTTGCAGACTCCCAAGTAGACTGTACATCTATATATCTGAAATTCCCAGTTGAAAACTACACCAAGGATAAGCAAGAATCTCAGAAGGGCCTGAGAAAGATTTCCTGATGAGGAAAGAAGATAATCTTAAAGTATTTCATTAAAAGCAGGAGTCTACTGCTTCTTCTATTACCAAATCAAACTTGGGTCTGCTTGCCCACAGGCAGTAAGATCTACTCACACTGGGTCTTGGTGAAAGAAAGTGCAGTGTTTATTGCTGGCAACAAGCAAGGAGTCCAGGCAGCTAGTGCTCAAAACACCCAAACTCCCCAGTGGCTTTCAAGATAAAGGAGAGGGGTTGTGGGCACATAATCAGCTCATGAACACTCTTCTGACTGGTTGGTGGTGAGGTAACTGGGGAGTCAACATCATCAACCTTCTGGTTCCAACCTGGCTGGGGTCTATGTGCTTGTGGTCAGCAAGCAGTTAACTTCTTCCACTTGGTGGGAGTTGAAATACCTCCAAAAGGCTCAAAAACGTAGTTCAGAAGATAACTGGTAGCCCTTAAGGAGGAACTAAAAGTCCTTGACTTTGTTTCATGGCTAAAGTATTATTATTGCCTTGCTTGACTGTTTCCCTTTGTTTCTACGTTTTCTCACTTCTCTGATTAAATTTATCCTTTGGAACTTGGGGAAGGCCTAGGAAGCCAAAATTTTCTACAGACAAGAAGCAGCTGGAGGACATGGGTTGGGGGTGGGGAGTAGTCTTTCCCGGGAAGGCCCCCAAAGGTCCTACTCAGTTACACCCCCAGTTCATCAGACAGAACTACTCACTGAAATCTCATCAAGTCAATAAAATCAGAAGTGCCCTTGCTCAGCCTAAATTGATGATCTTCAGCTGGATGTACATGTCAGAATTAGATTCTCCTGGCAAGGAGACTTTTTTAAAAAAAATTTCATCAGGTGATTCTGTTCTGCATCTAAAAACAATAGGCTCAAATAATTTGATTTGTTGGTACAATCTACATTTTCTCATCATGAGTATGCATTAATGGAAACAGAGGGTAAAAATCAATGTTGTCAGGCATCTAAGGATTTATAGAATTATGTGGCTCTTGGGCATCATAAATCTCACTGGTACCAACGATTCTATGAAGAGCTGTGATAAAAATTGCTGTATGGAGATCCTCATGGCCTGTACTTTATGAAAAAATGGGAAGAGGAACATCAATAGAAGAGGCAAGAAACACATTTGCACATGAACCCTGCTGCTGTGAACTCACGAGTCCTGGATTCGGTCAGCCTTCCATTTCCAGTGCATATGTGTTGTTTCTAGCAGATATTAAAAGTAAGACCAACAGGCACTTCCCTGGTGGTACAGTGGATGGCAGTCCCCCTGCCAACGCAGGGTGCACGGGTTCAATCCCTGGTCCAGGAAGGTTCCACATGCCGAGGAGCAACGAAGCCCATGCACCTCGACCATGAGGTCTGAGCGCCTCTGATCTGCAACAAGAGGAGCCCACGCAGTGAGAAGCCCGTGCACCACAGCAAAGAGTAGCCCCTACTCGCTGCAACTAGAGAAAGCTCGCTTGCAAAAATGAAGATGCAGTGCACCATCCCTCCCCCCTCCACAAAATGCCAGTGAATGGTCTAGAAGGTTATTAGGGGATGACTCATGGTCCTACAGGTTAGGAAATCCCCCTGAGGACCTCAGCCTCGACGGCCAACTTCGATCTTCTTTATCACTTGCAATTTAAAGTGTGTCTTCCACAGCCCTTCCTGTATGTGAGCGACTATTGCACCACCCCCAAGTCATATGTTGGTGGGAACTTTCATTTGAAGTTCTTTTTTTCCCCCATATCAGTTCAAATCCTGTTCTCTTCTGCCATATCCCATTTCTAAAAAATGATTCTTGATTGTGGTAAAACAGGCATAACATGAAATTTACCACTGTAATCATTTTTAAGTGGACAGTTCAGTGACATTAAGTACAGTCACGTTGTCAGTGCACTCTGTCCAGAGAACTTCTTGCAAAACAGAACTGTTTTTTAAAAAATCTCATGTGTTTAAACATTGTACCCACTGTCCCCATCAAAAATGGCTGAACTCGTAGACTTCTCTCCTTCATCTTCCAAATCTTTTCACTTTTCAATTTCTGCCCTCATTTTCAGTTTCCAAGTGTCCTTGCCTTGGTTACTGATCCTTCACACAGTCTGATTCTTGTTTCATTTTGTGATACAGCCTACTACCCCAGACCTGAGAGTAGTAATTATATGTTGAAAGAAAAAAATTGTTCTGTTTACTATCTGCATCAGCTCCCTCTGCAAATTACTTTTAGCTGTTCTAGCGTGAGAGAATAATTCCTTTCAGGTCCTTGATTCTGGGCTCTGTCTTCCTATATCAAGGGCCATTGGGTAGAGCTGTTGACTGGTGAGATTTCTAGAATGAGTAGGTGGCATGGTGAGCCCATTTCTCAATGGTAGCGGGGGGAGGAGACACCCAGAAACATCAGACAAAGGGAAGAAAGATATTCTCTTGAGGCACTTTTCTCGTAGAGGCATCTGCCAGTTCCCAGCCTGGCAGCAAAGGAGAAGATGCAATGAAATAGAGGGACCGCAGTGTGGGTGACTGAACTTTGTGATCATGATGTGAAGGACACTCTTGTGTCACTTGCTCCAGGAGGTGTGGCTTCTTGGGTTTCTGGACTACATGGATAGGCCAGTAAAAGTGCCAGGAATATACAGAAGGGTCAGAGAGGGTGAAAAATTTGGAACCCAAGAGGGATAAGAAAAAAGTCAAGGTGCTGTGGGAGGAACTTCCCTGGCAGTCCAGTGGCTGACTTCTTGCTCCCAGTGCAGGGGGGTGTGGGTTCCATCCCTGGTCAGGGAACTAGATCCCACAGGCCACAGCTAACAATTGGCACAGCCAAAGAAATAAATATTTTTAAAAAGAAAAATAAAAAAACCCACAGACTTACAGAACGAATTTATAGTTGCCAGGGGGGAGGGGTATTTAGGGAATTTGGGATCGACATGAACACACAGCTATACCTTAAATGGATAACCAACAAGTTGCTTCTGTAACATGCACAGCCTACTGCAGAGTACATGGCACTGTGCTCCAGGTTATGGAGCAGCCTGGATGGGAGGGGGGTTTGGGGGAGAACGGATACATGTACATGTGTGGCTGAGTCCCTTTGCTCTTTACCTGAAACTATCACAACGTTGTTAATCAGCCATACCCCAACACAAAATATAAAGTTTTTTTTAATAAAATGTTAAGCTAAAAGAAAAAACGGGGTCGTGTGTTTAGAGGATGTGGGGTCTGCAGTGATGTTTGGGGATCCGACAAGGCACAGGACAGAACCACAGAGGTAGATAACTCTTGGGGAAGACAGGAAGGTGAAAAAGAATGTGAGGAGGGCTGTGAGCTAGGCACCTGTGGGCCTGGAAAGGATCTGCTCTGTGCATGTTAAAGTCCACAGGAATTGATATGAAGAGAGAGTGAGAAGCAGCAACTGGATCTTAGTGATGGTTGGAAGGGAGCAAGAAGGTTGGTAGTCATGGCAACAGGGAGGCAGAACCTGGTTCTTTCATCTGACGTGAATTCAAAAGAATAAGGATTTCTGCAGAGAATTCCCAGAGGCAAGAACATTCCAAAATCAGATAGTAAGCTTTTTAGAAGCCAGAGTTTATTTCCTTTTAAAACAATGCTCAAGGGATTTTTTAAACCATCCAAAGGCACAAAGGTATTTGGGGTTTAACATCAACTTATAAATCAGGTGCTTGTGGTTGGTGCTCCCATTTCAAAATAGCTGTTTCTAAGCTTCTGGGGGTTTCTAATGTTTGATAATTCTTCTAGGCTTAAAGTGAATTTTCTGGGTTTTTAACAAGCTTCATACAAGGCAAAGATTGCAGGAATGACAATAAAAACAATTCCGGAAACAGCCATCATCATTGCTAGACGAAAAGCTATCTGATCAGCAAAGAAAGCCACTGCAGAAAGTTCCAGGAACAAAGTGATTACTCCGAAATAAAAAAGCTAGATACATTTGTATAAACTCTGTATTCTCAGCAGCTAGCTCCTCAGGTTATGAGCTTGAAAAGTTGGGATCATGACGATCTTCTCTGCAGAGGTTAGAAGAAAAAAAATGAGGTCAAATAAATCAGAGGTTGACTGGGAACCCATCTCTCCATTTGCCATGACATTGCTTTTAGACAAAGTTTTGAATTCTATTCACTCTTAAGTTGTAATGTGTCCTGATGGAGTGAAACAAAGGGCTAGGGTCTAGGATGACCAAGGAAGGTTGCCAGGAAGTCAGAAAACATAAGTATATTAATTTCCTTTAAATGCTTATTACAGTAACCTTAATGAAACTATCACAAACTTCTGGAACATTTCCACAGAGCACTTGGGCATAGCTCATAGTCCTGAGGTTTGCTTGGGGATGAGAAGAGACTCAAGATCTCATTTTAAGGAAGTGTCAGTTCAGTTCAGTTGCTCAGTCGTGTCCAACTCTTTGCGACCCCATGAATCTCAGCACGCCAGGCCTCCCTGTCCAACACCAACTCCTGGAGTTCACTCAGACTCCGTCTATCAGAATTACTTAAATGCATCATTTAAAATTGTTATACTAGTGTCAGTATGGGTGATACAGATCACAAAGCAAAACCCCTATTAATTTAGGTTTAATGGAGCAGAGGCAGAAAGCAACGTGTGCTTTAGACAAACGCTATCAAAGGTAATTTGAACTCTTGCATGCATGTGTGAGCACTCAGTCGCTTCAGTCGCTTCTGACTCTTCACAACCCTTTGGAATATAGCCTACCAGCCTCCTCTGTCCATGGGATTCTCCAGGTAAGAATACTTCAGTGTGTTTCCATGCCCTCCTGAACTGTTGCATAGGGTCCCTTATATACACAAAACATAGACAATAAAGAAATAAAACCAGTAGAAAAACAAAGGGTATAACAAGAAACCCCTATCTGTGGAATTGCAATGGCTGGTGAACTTGAAAAGGTATCTGTGACCTCACCTAGAAATAAGAAAGAGAGAGTCTTTAACGGCTTTCAGACGCATTGCTGCTCTTATAAATAAATAGAGGTGATAGTGGGGTTTACCTGGTATGAAATGTGGCTTTTTCACAACAGAAACCAGCAAACACACCTCAAGATGAGATGCTAAGCACAGCGCTTTCTGTTTCTTTTACAGGAGACGGGATCCTGATTGGATAACTGCAATAAAATGTGACACAAATGAATTTTTCTATGAAACAGAAACAGGTTCACAGACATAGAATAGACTTGTGGTTGCCAAGGGGGAGGGGGTTGGAGGTGGGATGGATTGAGAGTTTGGGATTAGCAGATGCAAACTCTTACATACAGAATGGATAAACAGCGAGGTCCTACTGCAAAGCACAGGGAAATACATTCAATATTCTATGATAATCCATGATGAAAAATAATATTGAAAAAGAAAGTATATATGTGTATGTACATGCATGTATAACAGCCTGCTGTATATCAGAAATTAACACATTGTAAATCAATTATGTTTCAGTAAAATAAATTTTAAAAAATCATGCTCTCAGTTAATAAGAGATGACAGAGGGATATGGGAGGAAGGGAAGCCAAGAGTCCAGTTCAAAGGCAATATCAGTGACTTTTTTTGTAAGATATTACTTACATATTATCTAGGATCTTTTTTTTAAGTATGATGCCTATATTATCATCTATGGTGGGCTGCATGGCCGTCCAGCAAATTTAACAATTTGCTGGGTTTTGATTACAAAGCAACACATACGTTCTTTGGAAGACTTTGAAAAAAATAAGAAAGATCCAAATAGAAGTATTCCACAACCCAGAACCAATAATGGTTTCCACTCTGTTTAGTTTTTTGAGGCATACTTACTATATAAAAAAAATCATACATATTTGATATATACATTTTGATGTGTTTCAACATATACATATACCCATGATATCATCATCAAAATCAAGGTAACAAATATATCCTTCACCTCCAAACCATTTATTGTGTTTCTTGGCTTTTTCTTTTTTGTAAGAATACAACATGAGATCTACTCTCTTAAGTTTTTAAGTGCACAAAACCATTTTTGAAAATGGTTTTGATATCAGTTTTAGGAACAGTAAAATAAGGTCATCCATTGTGTGTGTGTTCCAGGGTTGATTTGTTTTCATTTCTTTGGGGAAAATTCTTGGAATTGTGGCAGCTTATGTCATGGCTACAGTCTGATCATCATGTCATTAATTTCTTCCACCTGGGGAGGGGTTTGGTGTCCACAGGATATGGCTCAGAATATTATCTATAATCCCTGAGAAGGAACTAAAGGTCCTTGACTTTGCTTACTGACTATTGTTTGTCCTATTTTACCGCTGTTCTTAGCTTCCACCTTTTCTCCCTTCTGATTAAAGTTATTCTTTGGCTAAAGTTTTTTTTACACATAAAAGGCAGGCTAAGGACATGCAGGGCAAGGGCCATAGGGTCCTGCTCCACTTCAATAGCAGAGATAAGATTGGGACATTGCAAGTGAGGAGTCATGAATTGGGAACCTGGAGTCTTCAGTGGGTCACCTCCGTACATGTTAAAATTAGCAGGAGCTGATATGAAAAGCCAGAGTAAGAGGTAGGTCATAAGTGATGGGAGGAAGAGAGCAAGAAGTTGGTAGAAGCAAAAACTTCTTGGAGGAAGGACTTCCCTGGTGGTGCAGAGGATAGTAATCCGCCTCCCAAGGTAGGAGACACAGGTTCAATCCCTGGTCCGGGAAGATGCCACGTGCCACAGAGCAACTGAGCCTGAGAGCTGCAGCTACTGAGGCCCAAGCACCCTGGAGCCCGCGCTCCGCAACAAGAGACTCCACCGCAGGGAGAAGCCCGTGCACTGCAGGGAAGAGTAGCCCCTGCTCCCCGTGACTGGAGAAAGCCCGCACAAACCATCGAAGACCCAGCACAGCCAAAAATAAAATAGAAACAGGTGGGAGAACACTGGTACGTTTATCTGTCACATATTTGAGGGGGGAAAAAAAGGGCTTTCCCTAGGAAGAGATTTCACAGAGGCAATAGGGAACAAGAACTTTCCAAAATCATAACCTTTTAAAAAGTCAACGTTTATTCCTTTTAAAATGCTCAAAAGACTTTAAAAAGGTTCAAGGTCCTAAGGAGGTACAGATTTCAGATAAGATGATAGTCAGGTGCTGACGATTGGAATGTGTTGCTGAAGCTTAAATTTCAATGTGTTCAATTCTGTATCTCCATGATTCTTCCACTTGGGGAAGGATAAATTCCTCCAGCTTTCGGCAGACTTCATAAAAAATGAGCACTCCAATAATGATGAGAAAAACAACGGCAGTAATAATTGTTGTGATTACCAGGAATAACGTCTTGCGATCCAGAGGGAAAGCTGCCATGGCAATTCCAAAAATCAAAACGATGAATACAGCAAAGAACAAGAAGAATTGTTTGTATAATTGATATGAACACTTGACGTGAGTTATTCTTGGAAACCAGTTTGACTGACGGTAAACTTGAGGTGATGAGATCATAATGAAATCTTGTCTGCAGGGATAAAAGGAGAAAAATGTTAAGGTTAGAGAAACCAGAAGGTTGACTATTGCCAATGCTGGAGATGCGGATTCAATTCCTGGGTTGGGAAGACCCCTTTGAGAAGGAAATGGCGATCCACAGTGGTATTCTTGCCTGGAAAGTCACATGGACAGAGGAGCCTGATGGGCTACAGTCCATGGGGTAGCAAGATTTGGACACAGCTTAGCAGCTAAACAGCTGTATGGTACAGGGAACTCTTCTTAATACTCTTCAATGATCTATGTGGGAAAACACTTTAAAAAAGAGTAGAGCTCTATATAACTGATTCACTTTGCTATACAGCAGAAACTAACAGCATCGTAAATCAACTGTACTACAACAAAAACAAAAAAAACATTTTTTTAAAGCAAACCAAAAAAAGGTATACATGTTCTATGACTGGAGGTGAGGTTCTTAAAACTTTTCTGTGTATAATATATTTTGTGTTGTAATATATTTTCTCAGTCTATTTGGGCTGCTCTAACAAAATGCCACAGACTGCTGCTGCTGCTAAGTCACTTCAGTCATGTCTGACTCTGAGACCCCACAGACGGCCTCCCACCAGGCTCCCCGGTCCCTGGGATTCTCCAGGCAAGAACACTGGAGTGGGTTGCCATTTCCTTCTCCAGTGCATGAAAGTGAAAAGTGAAAAGTGAAGTCGCTCAGTCGTGTCCGACTCTTAGCGACCCCATGGACTGCAGCCCACCAGGCTCCTCCAGCCATGGGATTTTCCAGGCAAGAGTACTGGAGTGGGGTGCCATTGCCTTCTCCGCCTTTTGACCTTGCCACCTCCCAAAGGCCCCCACCTCCTAATATGATCACCGAAAGGGGTAGGATTTCAACTTATGAATTTGGGGACACAAATGTTCAAATCATAGCAGTGTTCTTTTGATCATACGTATATGAATTGTAACTGTAATCCACTCCAGAAGAAATTTCACAGTTAGAACATCATGGTCAGAAGAATTTGCCTTAAATCCAAGCTATACATATACATATTAATATATATATCTTTATTGCAGAGAACGATGATATGAGTGATCAAAAAAGATTTTATTAAGACACATTTCAGGAGAGATTGAATGAAATGGAAGAACAGATTAAAGAAAAGGAAATAAGGCAAAGCTTGAGACAAAGAAAAACTTGTTTATGTGTATTTCAAATGAATGATGGTGGTGCAGACTAAGGCTTATACTTACATTTAAAAGTGGTATAGCAGTTATTTTGATGGGTCAGCATTTACAATATACCAGACAGTGCATTCTTTGTAACTATTTAAGGTGATGGAAAACTTTAGAAGTCAACTTAATGTATAAGTAATTTGGAGTTTCTCCAAAAATATTTGATGCATGAGATCAAGGAAATTGAAGAACTCAAACACAGGGAGAAAAACATTGAAAACTGCCTCACTTTGTAGAATGCCTTTAGCTCGAATGTTTTGGTTATTTCACCGTTTGTTACATTGTTTGTGTTGGCAGATTGTCTTTTTTAGAATCAGCATTTCTATTCTTCTTTGAGAACTTATCAGAAATTGCAGGGAATTTTGTCAAATGCATTTGTAGCACTTGCTGGTAAATGTGACTTTCTGCTTTTTTTCACTAATAAGGTTTACCAATTTTTCTAATTTGGATGAAATAAACTCATGGCCATCTTTATTAACTGGTACAAGTAATTTTTTAATCCATGGTGGCATTCAGTTTTTGTAGGAGAATGCCCCCTCCTTTTTTTTTTTTTTTTTAACAGGAGATGCATGTTCAAGCATTTAGGCAAGAAATTCACAAAATCTGCCACTGATTCTTCAGTGATCCAGCCAACAACAATAATAGCAATAGCAACAAATGTTATAAACGTGCTAAAGTTACAACAAAATGTTAATTTGTTAACATTAAGGAGGGTAGGTGAGTGTTCCTTGTGTTTTAACATTTTACACACTTGAAAATTGTGGTTACATGGAAGCAATTGTGGTTACATGGTTACATAGATGTCCATTGACAAGAATGGATAAAGAAGCTGTGGTACATAAATACAATGGAATATTACTTAGCCAAAAAAATTATGCATTTGAGTCAGTTATAATGAGACAGATGAACCTAGAGCCTATTATACAGAGTGAAGTCAGAAAGAGAAAATCAAATATCATATTAATGCATATATACATGGAATCTAGAAAGATGGTACTGATGAACCTATTTGCAGGGCAGGAATGGAGACTCATATTGAGAACAGACTTGTGGAAACAGAATGGGAAGGACTGGGTGGGACGAATAGGGAGAGTTGCGTGGAAACATACGCCACCAGGTGTAAAATAGATAGTCAGTGGGACTTTGCTGTATGATTCAGGGATCTTAAACTGGTCTCTGTGACAACCTGGAGGGGTGGGATGGGGTGGGAGGTGGGACGGAGGGCCACAAGGAAGGGGACATACATTTACTTGTGGCTGATTCATGTTGCTGTATAGCAGAAACCAACACAATATTGTAAAGCAATTATCCATCAATTACAAATAAATAGACTTTTTAAATTGAGCTTAAAGGTTTTTTTAAAAAGTAAGATTTTATTTGTTCATTATGTTAGGAACTTTACCAAGTAGGTGTTTGAGTTAGACTATGCCCCAGTTTCATCATGGAGATTTTTATGGGTGCTGGGCTGAGGTAAAATTGTCTTTATAAAAAGGTGCCTTTGAAAAGTTTCCAGAGTTCAGAGCAATAGGCCACTCAGGCTCTTTAGGTGGAGGTGTGAATTTATCTTCTGGAGTGATTTGTCTGCTGTATCTGTTACATCTTGATCCGTTTTGCTAACTTTTCAAGGAAACTATCCCTTTCACGTAAATTATCAGATATTTTGTTATGCAGTTGTACATTACCTTTTACCTGACTCTGTTTCTTGTTATTGCTCACCAAATGCACATTAAAAAAAAATTTTTTTTTTGACGGAATTGATCTACTTGTCACTTTACAAGAACAAGCTTTTAGTGTTACCCTTCAGGCATGGTATTGTTTTCGATTTCAAGTTTAATTTAGGCTTTACATTTCCTCCTCTGTTTCCATTGATTTTATTTATTCTAGTTTCTTAGATTGAATGCATATTTTCAGTCTTGCTAAGTAAGGAAAGCACTTATGTTTTACTCAGAAAAATGCAATAAAGGCAGAAAGAAAACTCTTGAATGGCATTAAGACATCACAAAGTTTTGGTAAGTCACTGTTTTATACACATAGAAGAGTTAATATCCTTCCTAAACAAAGAACATCAACAAATTAAGGAAAAAAGAAAAGCAGACAAATGGCAAAACAGGAAAACACATCTGAGGAATTGCAATGATCAGTGAATCTAAAAAGATACAGCCAAAAAAAAAAAAAAAACCCTCTCACCTCACTGAGTAATGATAAAAAGAGCTTCTATAATGATTTCCAAACACACCACTACAGTCACGTGCAAAAAATTGTAGATTCCTCTACCTGGCTTGCAAAGCAGCTCTCGAACAAGTAGAAACATCAAACTCCTTTCAAGATGAAACATTCAACACAGCTCTTTGTGTTTCTTTTATAGGAGACAGATCTTGATCGGATAACAGCAGCGTGGATTCTGTGGGAGACCCTTTCGCTCATTAGCTTAGTTTTCTCCCAATTCATCCAATGATATAAGATCCTGGGGGTGCTGAGAAAGCTCTTTAAAGGAGAGCCTGGTAGATGGTGGTTAAGGGTCATGTACTTGTGGAAATCACTAGGAAATCGCATAGGTTTTTTTCCCCCCTGCTTGTTGATGGTGGTGGTTTCCATTCAGCCTCACCTGATGACAGTTTGGCCAAGGTGAGGGAAGGTTCATTCTTTCTCAGCTGCCACCCACTTTCTACCTGGGCTTCCCTACTTCCCTGAGCTTGAGAATCACTGAGGCTCTTATTGAGAGCACAGTTCACCTGGTGTTTCATGGAGTACTCAGCAGTGGGACCAGGAGTATGGACTTTACACAGCACCAGGAGCTTCTTTTTTTTTAATTCATTGTTTTGTTTTGATTTTTGAATTTGACTTTGTTTTTGGTCACATCATATGGCATATGGGATCTTAGTTCCCCACCCAGCCCATACAACTTGTACCCCCTGCAGTGGAAGTATGGAATCTTAACCACTGGACCACCAAGGAAGTATCTAATTTTTTGGATTGCATGTTTCAGTGAAAACATACAGAATTTGTCTTTTTAAAATCTAGCTTATTTCACTAAGCATGACCCTTTCCAAGTCCATGCATGTATGCATGCTAAGTTGCTTCAGTCGTGTCTGACTCTTTGCAATCCTATGGACTGTAGCCTGCCAGGCTCCTCTCTCCATGGGATTCTCCAGGCAAGAACACTGGAGTGGGTTGCCATGCCCTTCTCCAGGGGATCTTCTTGACCCCAGGATCGAACCCAGGTCTCCTACATTGCAGGTGGATTCTCAACCGTTTGAGCCAATAGGGAAGCCCTCTCCAGGTCTATGATGATGTTGCAAATAGCAGAATTTCATTCTTTTTTGGAAAGACTGAAAGATTATGACTGATTGTTGTAGCTAATACTGCTGTGCTGTGCTTAGTCATTCAGTCATGTCCTACTCTTTGCCACCCCATGGACTGTAGCCTGTCTGGCTCCTCTGTCCATGGGGATTCTCCAGGCAAGAATACTGGAGTGGGTTGCCATGCTCTCCTCCAGGGGATCTTCCCACCCCAGAGATTGAACCCAGGTCTCCTGCATTACAGGCAGATTCTTTACCATCTGAGCCACCAGGTAAGCCCAAGAATACTGGAATGGGTAGCCTATCCCATCTCCAGGGGAACTTCCCAACACAGGAATCGAACTGGGATCTCCTGCATTGCAGCTGGGTTCTTTACCAGCTGAGCTACTCAGGAAGCCGAGCTAGTACTTCTAATACTATGTTAAATAGAAATGATGGGAGTGGGCATTCTTATCTTGCTCTTGAATTTAGAGGAGACACTTTCAGCTTTTCACTGTTGAGTATGTTAACTGTAGATACTAGGAGCTTTTTAACATCAGCAAAGTTTGGAGAAACACTGCCTAAAATAATTCACTCTATGCTTCTTTAGTCACTTGAATGTACAAGTGAGGTACAACGCCAGCACATATTCAAAGTGTACAATTCATTGAGTTTTGGCATGTATGAACCAATAAAAGCATCAGTCTAATTAAAATAAAAATATATCTATCACCTCTAAAGTTTCACCATGCTTCTCTGTAATTCACACCTCCTCCCTTCCATTCCCAGGCAACCACCAATCTACAATCTGTCATTAGAAGTGATTTCACATTTTTATATAAATGACATTCTCTGGTATGTACTTCTCTGTGTCTGGCTTGATCCCTCAGCATAATTATTTTGAGATTCATTCATGTTGTCTTGAGTATCAACAGACTGTTTTCACGTTGAATAGCATTCCATTGCAAAGTGAAGTGAAGTGAAAGTCGCTCAGTTGCGTCTGACTCTTTGTGACCCCATGGACTATATAGTCCATGGAATTCTCCAGGCCAGAATTCTCAACAGTAGCCATTCCCTTCCGAGGGAATCTTCCCAACCCAGGAATCAAACCCAGGTCTCCCGCACTGCAGGCAGATTCTTCACCAGCTGAGCCATCAGAGAGGCCCAAAGTGGGCTTGGAATGGAAGGGGAGCGGTGTAGCTCACAAAGAAGCTCAATTCCACTGCAAGGATAGAACCATTTCCTCTGTGAACGGATATGTAAGTTGGTTCCAGTTGAGACTGTCACAAGTAATTCTAGAAACTTCAGTTCAGTTCAGCCGCTCAGTCGTGTCCAACTCTTTGCAACCCCATGAACTGCAGCACACCAGGGCTCCCTGTCTATCACCAACTCCCGGAGTTCACTCAGATTCACGCCCATCGAGTCAGTGAGGTACAATGAAGGAGAGATTGCTTTTCCCTTTTCTTTTGAAAAAAATCACTAGGAAAAAGTTAAATATGACAGATGGTCATAAAGAAGAGAAGAGAGACACCCTATGCACATGGAAAGACTGCGGGAAAATATACCATCCTTCTGTTTGAGAACTGGGGACTTGAATATTATTTTCTTATAAATTCTCAGTCTCAAAGTGCAAAACAGGGCTTCCCTGACTGCTCAGTGGTAAAGAATCCACCTGCCAGTGCAGGAGACATGGGTTGGATCCCTGATCGGGGAAGATCCCACATGACTTGGAGCAACTGAGCCCATGTATCACAATTATTGAAGCCCTCACTCCACAATAAAATTCACTGCAGTGAGAAGCCCACTCGCCACAATCAGAGGGTGGCCTGCACTCACCGCAACTAGAAAAAAGCCCTCAACAGCAACAAAGATCCTGCTCAGCCAAAAATAAATAAATAAATACATATATTTTTAAAGTGTAAGATATTTCAATAACATTTAGGGGATGTATCCGTAGTTCAAGGGTGGAAAACTCAAGGCAAAATGTTATAGCTGTTTTTAAAATGTAGCATGCATAAGAGATGGGCACAGCACCGGGTATCCACATAGTCTTCTTGCCGCTAGAAGCCTCCCTTTTGGAAATGTAATTTCTCATCATGTATTCTTTAACCAGGTCACCTGGATATATTTTATTTTTCAACATTTGATTTTTTTGATGACAGAACCTTGAGAACTTTGGGAAAATAAAATTGCAATTTTATTTTTTGACATTTGATTATTTTGATGGCAGAATCTTGAAAATTTTGGAAAGATAAAAGAAATATTCAAGTACAAGTAGGGTCAATAGTTATTCCAGCTCCCTGAAACAGTCAACACTGATGATGGTTTCCTTTTGTGCTTCTATCTTTTTTATATCAGTTAGGGATGGTAAGATATTTCATGGTCTTGTTCTAGTATATCAAGATTTTGAAAAATTCTTCATTGTTGGACATTGTTTTCAGTTTTCCCCCACTGTAAGCTGCTCTTCTTGAATATTTCTTTTTATGTTTATTGTACCCAACTTTTTGAATTAAGTCCTGCTCTCATTTTTAAAAAGAATTTTAACTTTTATTTTTTTTTCATTGAAAGATAATTGCTTTACAATGTGTGTTAGTTTCTGCTGTATAACAACGTGAGTCAATATAAGTATACATATGTCCCCTTTTCCTCAAGTATCCCTCCCACCCCTCTATTTTTTTAACTTTTTATTTTGTACTGCAGTATAGCCAGTTGACAATGTTGTGATAGTTTCAAATGGACAGCAAGGGGACTCAGCCAGGCATATCAATGCATCCATTCTCCCTCCAACTCCCCTCCCATCCAGTCTGTCCCATAACATTGCCTGAACTCATAATTCAAGAGTTCCTGCTTTTTTCTTATGAATCCTTTATGACACCCTATTGTTGTTTCAATTATGCAATATGTTCTAAGTGTCTGAAAATGTCAGTTACATAGTTGAAAGCTAGGTCTGTTTACTGCTCCCTACACTCTCCATGCCCTCTAACATCTTCTGAGTTTGCAAACCATGGCAGAGGCTTTCTCAGAGGGTCCTAGTTTCTGGGCTCTCCCTTCTCATTTCAGATGGAAGATCCCCAGTGCTGTTGGGTAGGGCTTGTTGGAGGATAGGGTTTCCTCGGTGAATAGGTTTTGTTGTTCAGTCACTAAGCCATGTTTGACTCTTTGTGACCCCATGGGCTACAGCACACCAGGCTTCCCTGTCCTTCACTGTCTCCTGGAGTTTGCTCAGATTCATATCCATTGAATCAGTGATGCCATCCAACCCTCAGGTCAGAGTAGGTTGAGCAGTGTTTTTATTATGTGATCCCTACATGTTAGGGGAGAAGGGATAGTTTTTCTTTGGCCAGTAAACTTAGCAAGGAGTCTTCCAATTCCTGCCCAAACTGAAGGACTGGAAACAGCTCAGAAAAGCAGGACAGCAGTGGTAATCCCTTTGGGGAACGATCATGATTGAAAGGAATTAAAAAACTGAGGCTTTCCTCGTGGCTCGGTGATAAAGAATGCCCCTGCCAATGCAGGGGGCATGGGTTCAATCCCTGGTCCAGGAAGATCCCACATCCCTAGAAGCAACTAAGCCCATGAGCCACAGATGCTGAGCCTGTGGACTACAGCCCAGGAGCCACAGCTTCTGGGCCCATGTGCCGCACCTACTGAAGCCCACATGCCTAGAGCCCTCGCTCTGCAGCAAGAGAGGCCGCCGCAATGAGAAGCCCACAACCAGAGGGTGGCCCCCGCCTGCCGCAACTAGAGAAGAACCTGAGCAACAGTGAAGACCCAGCACGACCAAAAAGTGAATAACATTTTAAGAAAAAGAAAGGAAGAGGCCACCTTTATTGAGTGATCATCTCCTTGGGTTCATGTACACAGGGAAATAGCTTAGTTCAAGAGGGTTCACATGTCTGCACGTCATCAGGCATGTAGAAGGGAATATATAAGGCAAGAATAAGGGGAGGGAAAGTAGAAGGTAATTCCAAGAACAAGCCCCAAAGAGATAAGAAGTTGAGGCACTGTGGGAGAGTAAGGAGACCTTAGCATCAGAAGGGTAGACCACACCATTACATCAGAGGATGGTCAGGTGAGGGATGCCAGGGGAACTGACCAAGGATGATAAGGGCTGTGTGGTGGGAGGAAGGGGTGTCTGAAGGATCATTTTGGAGACTCACAGGCAACAGTGATGAAAAGTGACAGGACAGGACCATGGACAAGATCAGGGAATTGCCAGGGAGGTTGGCCATGAGCTGGGCACCTATGGTCTTGGATGGATCACTTAATATCTGTAGGAGTCCATGTGAAAAGCCAGAGTGAGAGG
This sequence comes from Procapra przewalskii, assembly GCA_006410515.1. Lineage (NCBI taxonomy): Eukaryota > Metazoa > Chordata > Mammalia > Artiodactyla > Bovidae > Procapra > Procapra przewalskii. Next base: position 6,801,149 of record SJYF01000056.1, read on the forward strand.
CAGGGGCTGGGTCTTCATTGATGGTTGGAAGCGCGCTGTGGCAACAGGGAGGAGCAAACAGGTCCATTCATCTGGCTGGAACTTGGAAAGAACAGGAGCTTCTGTAAGAAAGAGAGGCAATAGGGAATAGAAACATCCTAAAAGCAAATAAGCTTAAAAAAAAAAAAGCCAGAGTTTATTTCTATTTAAATCATTAAAATATCCAAGTTCCAAGGATTTCCAGGTTTAAGATGATATTACAGTCAGGTGGCAACCATTGGTTTTTTCATTTCTAAAGCCTTACAAGGATCCTGAGCAATTCTCCTCCTTGAAAATTTTTCTTGTATGAACGCTGATACCTTGTTTGCTTCACACAAGTACATCAATCCAGTGAGGATGAAAAACACAATGCCGGTAATAATCATTGTCATTACAAGGGCGAAAGGTAGATGACCAGAGAACAAAGTGATGAAAACACCGCCGAGTAACAATGCTAATGTCACAGCGTAGAACAAATAGAAGCATGACCAGCATCTATGTGAAACCTCTTCTTGAGTGATTCTTTCAAACCAGATCCACTGACTGTTCGCTGGAAAAGCTGGGATCATGATGAGTTTTAGCTACAGGGATTAGAAGAAAAAAGTGAAGGTCAGATGAATCAAAAGGTTAACTTGATGGGACTTTGCTTTTAAATGAAGTTTGAAATTCCATTCACCCTAAGTGAAGGCAGGAGACTTCTCCTGTCAAGGCAGGAGACTCTGGAAATGAGGGCTTGGTCCCTAGGTCAGGAAGATCCTCTGCAGAAGGCTTGGTCCCTAGGTCAGGAAGATCCTCTGCAGAAGGGGATGCCAACCCACCCTGGTGTTCTTGCCTGGGAAATTCCATGGACAGAGGAGTCTGGTGGGCTACAGTCCATGGCATCACAAGGAGCCGGACATGACTTAGTGACTGAGCATGCTTTCACGATAAGTTAGTTATCAGGTGTCGTGGTGATATAATACATAGGGCTAGTAATTACGACAACCTAGGAGTTGAATTCCAAGGAATGTTGCTAGAAAAATCAGGGATGGTTGGTATTTAATCCATATTTAAATATTTCTTTCAATATCTTCATGAAGCTGTCTATCCCCAACTTTTGGGTCATTTTTAGAAAGACCACTAGGGATTGGGTATATAATGTTGTCCTGAGGCTTGCTGGCAGACATGTAAAGACTCAGAACACACGTTGCACTTTATGGGAATATCAACATTACTTCAGATACAGATGAAATGCAGCACCAAGCGAGGGCTTCATTATTTAATTTAGATACAGGTGTATGGCTTCTCATGTGGCTCCGAGGTAAAGAATCCTCCAGTCAACACAGGAGATTCGGGTTTGATTCCCGGTTGGGGAAGATCCCACTTGCCTTGGAGCAACCAGGCCCCTGAGCCTGTGGTCCAGAGCCCAGGAGTGGCAACCAAGTACTCTAGAACCCATGCTCCACAAGAGAAGCCACGACGAGAAGCCCGTACACCGCAGCTAGAGAGTAACTTCCTGCTCAGCAACTAGAGAAAAGCCAGTGCAGCAACAAAGACCCAGCACAGCCAAATTCTTAAAAATTAAAATAACATTAAAAAAAGATTATAGATACAGATACAATGGAATGGAATGCATGCTAAAAGCAACACACTCTCCAGACAAAACATAACAAGGGAAATTTGACCTGCAGCCCAGGGGGCTGTGATTTCCTTCCTCTGCCAGTAGGAAGACCCAGCTGCAAGGTTTGACCAGCAAGACAGAAAGAAGCTTCCAGAAGGAAATTCCCACCGATGCCCTTGTCCTTGCCTGAGTGGACTGAAGAGGGGTCCTGAGTTCACCAGGCTTTCCAGGGCCACTTGGGAGGGCAGAGTTAAGGAAGAGTCAGCAGATAACTCCTGTTTTGATCGATGTCTTATCAGACAGCTGGGCTGCCTGCTGTCTCAGGACCCACCTGACGAAGGACAGGGTTTCTAATTAGCATGGTTAAGGGCCACAGTCTCCGCATTGTAAATCGACTATACTCAAAAAAAATTAAAATTGAAAAAAAAGAGCCACAACAATCTCAACTGAATCACAGGATTTATTACTTTTATTAATCTCTGGTTCCTCAGGTATAAAGTCCATTTGATCAACAAATCCTGGTATAGCACATTTTGTTACATTTCAAGAAACATTTAAGGAGCAATACCCCACATCAACACTGTCAAGTGTTACATTTTAATAACTGTGTCCTTCATTTTAATCCATTGACCATGTTTGTACTTTTGCATGAAAAGGAACTCTAGATTCCCTCCTAAATGAATAGCCAAGTAGTCCTCTACCACTTATGGAATATTTAATCCTTGCACATCATTTTGAAATGCTACCCCTATCATATTAAATAACTCTACACCATAGGATGTGTTTCAACATTCTATCTTCCATTTATATCTAGTCTTTTGCCAGTCCCAAATGGTACTGATTTAGAATCCCAGGGATGGCAGAGCCTGGTGGGCTGCCGTCTATGGACACGGACACGACTGAAACGACTCAGCAACAGCAGCAGTAGCAGACGGCTTTTTGTGATCCTGTTCAAAGTGCTTCCTGACAACCTGTCAGACATCTCTTGGCATTACCCTCAACAGCTGGAGACAAGTTGGGCCTTATAATTGAAATTGTAACTAACTATTTCTTGGAAAGACATTGCATTTTATAATAATAAGAATTCCTTTTCAGGAAGGGTTCTTTACTGAGTTCATCTTTCTAGTCTTCATTACTGCTTTATGCTCAGTTCTTATTTAATATTTATATTTCTGTTCCTTTGCTTCTATGTATAACACAAAATTACAGTTATATCAACATATGATTAACTTAATAACTGAAATTTTTATTCATTCTAATTGGCAATTACCATCATAAAGGAAAACTGCTAGACTTGTAAACCATTTCTTATCACTAGACATTTAAATTTGTTGTACTAATTCTAAAACTCTTCAGTTAAATCCTGGATTTTCTAGACATAAAACTATAATAAGAATAATTTTCCCAATCATTTTCCTATTTTATTACATTGTCTAGATCAGTGATCTTGAAATGAACCCACGTGTACCCTCAAGGGAGGCAAAGTCCACCCAGATGGTTTGTGTTTGGAAAGTTCTATCAGGCTCTACAACCTCAGCTGTGGTCCTTCCTACAGCTGCCCTGCCTGCAGGTAGGGTATCCCTTCAGCAGATGCCCTTTGCCTTCTTCAAACGAAAATCATCTCATTCGTATTTATCTTGCTATGGTGCATTGCATTAGGGTAAGTATTAAAAAAAATCTGAGGCACCAAATATAGGAACAATTAGAAATGTGGGCAGCTATCTTAAGAAAATAAATGACTAATAACCGGGTAACAGTTTTACAAGTGGAAGTCACTTATTTTTTGCTGTTAACAAAAACTGGAGGAATCAATGGAAGCTTCAGCTCAGGAAAATAACTCAATAAAAGATCATTTTGTGATGTTTCCATGTAACCTTGAAGGAGTCCAAAATATTAAATAACATCTCTGTACATGCCCATCTCTATGTTTACGAGTTTATTTTGTCTCTGAAAAATAAAAGAAATGTAATGATGTTGAAGTTGATCTCATTCTAGCAATAAGAATTCTCTACATATGCATTTTGAAAAGGGAAAAAAATGAGAAAAGAACACTGGAGATGAAGTCCTTACCAGTTTCCTTTTCCTGTTAAAAATATGATTTGCACTGTCTTATTTTGATCACAAGTATACTAACTGTATTTTTAACTTAGAAGAAACTTAACACCTAGAGTCTTATAGTCAAAAATATTTCTTACAATTTAGGTTTATGTATACTCTTACTGCAAAGGTCTGTCTAGTCAAGGCTATGGCTTTTCCAGTAGTCATGTATGGATGTGAGAGTTGGACATAAAGAAAGCTGAGCGCCAAAGAATTGATGCTTTTGAACTGTGGTGTTGGAGAAGACTCTTGAGAGTCCCTTGGACTGCAAGGAGATCCAACCAGTTCATACTAAAGGAAATCAGTCTTGAATATTCATTGGAAAGACTGAGGCTGAAGCTGAAACTCCAATACTTAGGCCACCTGATGTGAAGAAATGACTCATTAGAAAAGACCCTGATGCTGGGAAAGATTGAAGGTGGGAGGAGAAGGGACAGAGGATGAGATGGTTGGATGGCATCACCGACTCAATGGACATGAGTTTGAGTAAACTCCAGGAGTTGGTGATGGACAACGAGGCCTGGTGTGCTGCAGTCCATGGGGTCGCAAATAGTTGGATATGACTGAGAGACTGATCTGAACTGATACTCTTTACTGCAGAGAACTATGATATATTGATCAAAAAAAGATTTAAGGTATAACATATTACATCAGGACACACCTCTAGGTGAGAGAGCATGGAATAAAAAGGAAGTTGAAGATAAAAGGAAGTGAAGAACGTGAAATTTTTAATTTTAATGAAGAGCTCAGTTCATGTATATTTCAAACAGATGATGGAGTTACAGATTCAAATTCAATGCATGCATTTAAAAGTGGTATAGCAGTTACTTTGAAACATCATTTATAATATGTCAGCGCATCCTTTGTGAATATTTTAATTTACAGTGAATTGTTTTAGGAGTCAACTTAATGCATAATGAAGGACACAACTGTTCTCCAAAAATGTTATGGTTCTTAGGTCAAGGAAATGGAATATCTAAGACATACAAGAAACTACAGAGCTGTGTATATTGCATTTCTCAGAAACTCTTTAATTGTTGCTCATGGTCTT
>SJYF01000056.1:6831904-6846091 GCA_006410515.1 Procapra przewalskii
ACCTTAGTCAGCAAAGTAATGTCTCTGCTTTTGAATATACTATCTAGGTTGGTCATAACTTTTCTTCCAAGGAGTAAGCCTCTTTTAATTTCATGGCTGCAGTCACCATCTGCAATGATTTTGGATGGTCTACTTATTTTGCTGCTGCTAAGTCGCTTCAGTCGTGTCCAACTCTGTGCCACCCCATAGACAGCAGCCCACCAGGCTCCACCGTCCCTGGGATTCTCCAAGCAAGAACACAGGAGTGGGTTGCCATTTCCTTCTCCAGTGCATGAAAGTGAAGTTGCTCAGTCGTGTCTGACTCTTCCCGACCCCACGGACTGCAGCCTATGAGGCTCCTCTGTCCAAGAGATTTTCCAGGCAAGAGTACTGGAGTGGGTTGCCATTGCCTTCTCCATCTACGTATGTTTAGGAAATACTTACACTTTTTTCTCTTTATGGATGGTTGGGCTTCAATTTAGTTTTTTTTTTCTTTTTTAAGAGAAGTAGTAGGCTCTATGCCCATTGTTGTGTACGTTGCCTGTTTCTCTTAAGGTATCTTAAAGGTTGTCCAAGTCAGTTCTTACGGCTTTGCCTCTTTTTTTATTTGTTTTTACAGTCATATGGCCTTTCACCACGGAGGTAAACCAGAAGTTTTTTTTAGGAGCTTTTTGATGGATAGTCAGGATGGTTCGTTTTGCAAAGAGCTACAGATCCATGTGTATGTATGGCTGAGTCCATCTGCTGTACACCTGAAACTCACAACATTGTTAATTGGCTATACTCCAATACAAAATAAAAAATTTAATTAAAATGATTAAGTACAAACTACTGTACATAAAATAGATAAGAAGCAAAGATTTACTGATAAATTAGCTGAATCACTGTGTTGTACACCTGAAACTAACACTATTATAAATCAAATATGTTTCTTAAAAAGCTATGAAGATTTTGATATGAAAGGATGGGAGTGGGGTGCTTTCCATGTCAGTTGCTTTCAAGGAAAATGCTCCTTCCCTATTGCCAAAGCTGAAAAAAGGGGAGTTCTGCTGATCTCTAATACTGACTTTGTCTTTAAAAAAGATAAAATTATTGAAATACAGTTAATTTACAATATTATGTCTTGTTTTATCTTTAACCAAAAACTTGTAGGAAAAATGTTCTAAATCTTTGGCACCAATTCCCACTTGCTTGTTTTAGAATCTGGAATTCTAAATGGAATTCCAAATTGACTTGCTGCTGCTAAGTCGCTTCAGTCGTGTCCCACTCTGTGCCACCCCGTAGACGGCAGCCCACCAGGCTTCCCCCATCCCTGGGATTCTCCAGGCAAGAACACTGGAGTGGGTTGCCATTTCCTTCCCCAATGCATGAAAGTGAAAAGTGAAAGTGAGGTCGCTCAGTCGTGTCTAGCAGATTGGAATTCATTTTAACACAATAATGAGCTGTTACTTTAGGCTTCATGTATACTGTGTCTCCTAGTATTCTGAAAAGAACATCGGGGCTGCCACATGTTATGTCATCTGAATTCAAGTCAAGAGCCAGACTTCCAGGCCAAGGGAACAGCATGAATTCAGGTAAAAGAGGATGGTGGTGTTTGGAAGTAGCAAGTGGCTGGAGTAGGGATGCGCAGAGGGGAGAAAGAGGAGATGAGGCTAGAGTGGGTAGCTTAAGGGATTAATTATCAAGCTGGTTTTATATTTTGGAGAAACCATACGGATACAAGGTTTTGGTACTGGTGTCAGGGAAGAAAAGGAATTAATAATGAATTAGACTTTAGGAAAGTTGATCTTTCCATGGTATTGTAGTGGTTAAAAGAGTCATATGCCCACAAGTTCACTGAAGCCTTAAGTGATGGAGTTTCATTCCCCTGTCCCTTGAGTTAAGGGCTCGACTTAGTGATTTGCTTTTAGTAAATAGAGAAGAAGTGAGGGGATGTCACTGGAGATTAGGTTATAAAAGGACTATAGGTTCAACCTTAAGTGTTCTTTTCCCCTCCCTTTTTCTGTTGTTCAAATTACTTGCTCTGGGTGAAGCTTTGAGAAGTCTTGGGACTACTCAGGCAACCAAGTGAGACTTTCCTGGTAGTCCCATGGTTAAGACTCCAAGCTTTCACTGCAGGGAGAACTAAGATCCCACAGGCTGCACAGCAAGGCCGAAAAGAAAAAAGGAAACTGGAAATACGTGAGATTGCCAAAAGCAGCAGCAGAGAGTCCGAATAGAGGTATGGAGAAACCTTGTTAGGAGACAGGAGGAAAAAAAGCCTATGAAATCGAAAAATAGTTTAGGATGCAAAAGAAAACCAAGAGGGTGCTTAGGAATGGAGAAGTGAGGATGTATTAATACCATAAATACTGAAGAGCTTCTGAAAAGCCATTTATTGGGCAGTTAAGTCATGGTGACCTTATAGAAAACAATTTCAGTGAAAGGATTATGAGAGTTATGAGTGAGAGAGGAAAAAAATGGAACTTTTAAACTTATTTACCATTAAGGCAAATGAAAGTGAAAGTGAAGTCTTTCAGTCATGTCCGACTCTGCAACCCCAAGGACTGTAGCCTAACAGGTTCCTCCGTCCATGGGATTTTCCAGGCAAGAATACTAGAGTGGGTTGCCATTTCCTTTTCCAGGGGATCTTCCCAACCCAGGAATTGAACCCAGGTCTCCCTCATTGTAGGTAGACGCTTTACCATCCAAGCCACCAGGGAAGCCCAGGCTAAGGCAGATGAAGTAAGTGAAATTATTTTTGTGTCCCAGGGAATTCTTTATATCGCCAATTCTCCTTACTATCAATGATAACATATATAATAGCACTTGGTTATCTACCTCTCTGTCTTCCCTGGTGACTCAGTCGGTAGAGTCTGCCTGCAATGCAGGAGACATGAGTTCAATCCTTGGGTCAGGAAAATCCCCTGGAGAAGGAAATGGCAACCCACTCCAGTATTCTTGCCTGGGAAATCCTATGGACAGAGGAGCATGGCGGGCTACAGTCCTTGGGGTCACAAAGAGTTGGACATGATTATATATTTAAATATAGATTTATATAGATATAAATGCTATGTCAACCTCTAAAGCATCTGTTGAATTACTAGTCAGCATTTTTTATTTCTCCACAGATTGAATATCTGTGGTCTTATCCTATTCACTTTCAATAGGTCGCAACTCGTGTATGTGCTTACTACCAGGGAGTTTACAACTTAACAGGGCAATAGGGCAAAGTAAGACCTATGAGGCAGGATGTGATCAATGCTGTAATTTTTATAAGCTGCCACATGAACTCAGATTACTTACAAACTGAAAGAATAGCAATAGTAGGAAGAGTTCTCTAAATTTAGTGTTTTCACCCTTGTGTGATAGTGACTGTTGATTAGTTTGTTTCCTCTGTGCACTAGATTGAGTCCTTTGAGACCAGAAATGGGGTTCAAGTTTACTTGGCACACACAAGGTCTGTGTGGCACATGGTGAGTGGACGCTGCATCTGTGAATCCCTTCTTACCTTCTGAAGGCTTTACTCTTTTAATTTTCCTCCTATTTCATTGTCTTCATTTTCCTTTTCTTCAGTAGCTGTCTTTGTGCTTTGTGTGTGTTCTTAAGAAATAGTGCCACGCTATTTTTTTCCCTATCATTTTTTGTCTTTGTAGTCAAGTGCTGTAAAGCGCTTTCAGCTTTCTCTTAACGTTTTCATTTCAATCACACTATTACTATTCTGTCTAAAGTCACCAATGACCTTTTAATTCAAATAATTTTTTAAAAAATCCTCATTCTTTTTGCTCTGTTGTATTTGAAACCATTCTCATGTTCAGTGAAATTTCTCAAGGAATTTTATCCCTTTCTAAATATCCATGCCTGCTATTTATTAAGACCTAAATTACCCATTAGTGAGCACTAAGGTTTAAATGTGGACTGTACTTCATTTGTTTCTGTATAGATGTAGTTGCCACAGTATGTTATTTAACATTGGGATTTATGCTGGAAAATATTTCACTCTTTTTTTTTTTTAATTAGTCTTTTAAAAAGAACTAACCTGAATAATCCACATTATTCTATAAAATTTCACTCAATACCTGAGGGTAAATATTTCATTCATAAATAACTTAAATTTTTCTTAAACTGCTGTCAATTCGACCTCTTCTTTTAAAGCTTTTTAAACTCAAGATACTGTTGAACACACACAAGATTAATACTCTGTAAACTTTATCCAGACTCCACCTACTTAATTACATTATGTATGCCCATCTATCCTTTATCCCGGAGAAGGCAATGGCACCCCACTCCAGTACTCTAGCCTGGAAAATCCCATGGACGGAGGAGCCTGGTGGGACACGATTGAGCAACTTCACTTTCACTTTTCCTTTCATGCATTGGAGAAGGAAATGGCAACCCGCTCCAGTGTTCTTGCCTGGAGAATCCCAGGGACGGCGGAGCCTGGTGGGCTGCCGTCTATGGGGTCGCACAGAGTCGGACACAACTGACTCGACTTAGTAGTAGTAGTATCCTTTATCCACGTTTAAATGAATTAAATATGATAATTGCCAGCCAAAATGAAAATTGTACTTGTAAAGGAATAATAAAAGCAGTTCTATTAGTGGAAATTGAGTTAAAGGAAAAGTAATAAGTATCTTGAACCATATATGCAAATTGCTTTTTAAAAATTAATACATTAACATCTTGGGGAAGAAATCAAAGTAATTAGCATGTACATTTCTAATGAGACAATTACTAACTCTTGTAGTATTTCTTTTCTAGCAAGCATATATTAAGAGTCAGTCAACATTTTGAGTACCCAGATCTCACTGAATACTATTGTTTCCCTGAAGATACTAAAAGAGGTTTCTCTTTATTTTTGAATTTTTTTTAGTAGTTGCAAAATCTGCCTGCTTATTAACAAAATGGCATCAACTGTATGCAAAGTAGTATATAATCATAGAAAGGATTTAATAAATCATAATGCAACTACCTGCAAAGAATGTATGAAGGTGCTGCTGGATGGTAAACAAAGTTTAATAACAAATTTAATAATGGAGCTCAAATTCTAGTTACTTGAAAATAAATATTTGCTAGAATCAACTAGTAAATCTAGACGGCCCTGCAGAGTTAAGATAATTATTAGTACAAATGGCAAAACAAGCCATATAGTTATAGTTAAATATCCATGTCTGAGTTATCTAAAAGCAATTTTTAAAATGTTCTGTCAGTGTCCTCAAGATCCATCCTGGTATTGAAATCTGCTAGGAAATATTAATATAGGCATGAGGTAAAACAGTATTGCTAACAGTATAGAGTGTGACATAAGGGAAATAGGAAGAATATGGTCTTTCTGGTCAGAAAGATCTGAGTCTGGATCCTAACTCAGTACTATAGTAGTTATTTAGCTTTGGACAAGTCAGCTAATCTCCCAAGCCTCAATTTTTTTTTTTTTTTTTAATGTGTAAGAGGAAACTAGTTCTCCACTGGAATTGTTAAGAGAATTGAATGAGATAACGTATATATGTACATAGTACCTGGCACATACTGTAATAGGACAGGGCTAGCTCTTTGCTGAAAATAATCATTAAAAGGATTGGAAAGTGGAATGTGCATCTTAGGGTCTGAAAGAGGGGAGGCAGTGTGCCTAAACTGAAGGAGGGAAGAAGAGGTTGTTAAGTCAAGAAATTACTAGATTCTGATAATTAAAAAAAAAAAAATTTTAGGGAATGAAGGCCCTAGGGAATGAGAAGCAGGAAAACAGTGAAACCAGAGAAATTTTCAGTAGGGAAACTATTAACCTGTTTGCTATTCCTGTTTGGCTCTCTCCTTGTATTTGGGTACAGCTGTGTAGGTGCCTTGAGCACCCCATTTAATTCTGTCTCACAAAGGACACCAATGCCTCCTTGTACACCATTTAAGAAGACAACTTTTTAATCCTGTCAGCCTTAATTTAGAGGAATTACATTCCTTGAGAAATGTCATCAAGACTATTCTCAGAAGTGATTTCTAGGCTTAAAAAAGTGTGTGCGTGGGGGGTGCTTTCAGCACCATTGATCATCTTTTATTATTGAAGATAAGCAGCTGACAACTTCTTGGAGGACTGTGTTCATTTAACCATAACAGTATGTAACTGGTAAATGTTATTGATAGTCAAAGTGCATCTTTACTTAAATTAGGAAGGTTTTCAATAGCCTCAATATTTGGGCTTTCCTGATAGCTCAGTTGGTAGAGTCAACCTGCAATGCAGGAGACCCCAGTTCAATTCCTGGGTTGGGAAGATACCCTGGAGAAGAGAAAAGCTACCCACTCCAGTATTCTTGTCTGGAGAATTCCAGTCCATGGGGTTGCAAAGACTTGGACAGGACTGAGTGACTTTCACTTTCAATAGCCTCTGTGAAGTATTATGATAGGTCATCAATAAGTGATCAATAAAAGAACTTCTAAAAGTTATTCATACATGTAATTTAATAAAATCTACCAAAAAAGAAAACAAGGACTTAGCCTTGAGATTTAAAGAGTTAATCAGCAGAGGTACAACTCAGATGAACTTGGCTGTAACAACATGAACGTCTGATAGGGACAATCTAGTATTTTTTCTCTTAGTATTTATTTATTTGGCTGCACAGAGTCTTGTCTTCGTGGGTTCTAGTTCCCTGACCAAGGATCAAACCCGGGCCCCCCTGCACTGGGTGCAGAGTCTTAGCCACTGGGCCACCAGGGAAGTCCTGGGACAATCCAGTGTTACAATTGACAGGGCACATCAAAGGGAACAGAGTGAAGCAGGCACTCAAGACTGATAGATTGGGAGGGGAGCTCAAGTTATTTCGCCACCTTTGAGGAATACTAAGTGGTCTGTGGTAACAGCTTTATAAAAGCAGATAAAGGGAGATGTGAAGCTTTCCTCTCTGGCTTATTTACTTATTTGCATTTCTAACGATAATTCAAACAAATTACCCAGCAGTAAAGAGAATAAACTAGTGATAATACAGGTGGGTTAATTAATCTCTGAAACCAGCTGGATGCATAACATGATTCCGTTTACCTGGAGTTCAAAAACAGGCAAAACTAATCTATGGCAGAGTAGTGATTGCTTTGGCAGGAGGAAGGGATGGATTGGAAAGAGGTAGAAGCTTTCTGTAGTGATGAAAACTTTCTATATGTTGATGGGGATGTTAACATAATTGTATACACCAGGTAATCCATTGTTAAACTTGAGATCTGTGCATTTCTCTGTATGCAAGTTTTATCTTAATAAAAAAAATTCTCCTTTGTGTACACATTCTGTCTGCTGGACCTTCTTTATAAATAATTACTCTTCAGCATCTAATCTTTCAAAATTTCTTTCTTTTATTCTAAAATCAAGTGTATTTGCCAGGAAAATAGCAAAGATGGCAATGGAGATAGTTTTTATTTGAAGTATAACAATTTGTGTGATTTATTAGCAAACACAAAGTTCTTTAGGAGGACTGTACTGCTCAATTCAGAGGGGTGAAGTCTCAACCTAGACAGTCACAAACAAGAGTGCAAAGCAATTTCAACATGTTTCTTTCATTATGCCCCCTCTAGCTAAACTATTGTACTGGTAGAAATTATCAGTAGCCTCGCTCTTCACTAAACTCATAGAACTTTTGGTGAAATGCCTTAGAATGCAAAATAGGTTCATATAAATCATAAAATCACAATTTCTTTTACTGCTTATTCTTGTTTATTTCACTTTTAAGACTAATGTTGAGTTTACAGGACAAATTAAATACAAAGAACCACAAAAAGATGCCATGACCGTATATGACTTTTCGAAATCTTCATGCTAGCATCAAATTTTGGTTCTTTTAAAATTCAGAAAACTTAAAATCTAATTGTAATTTGGTCATCATTTATTCTAGACTGGGAGATAAAATTCTCCACTACAAAGCTAAAACATCCAAGGTACTAACGCTATTTTTCTGCTTTAAGATGTCAGATACAACTTTTGTATCTGACACTGGTTCCATGGGCCATGAAGTATAAAAAATACTCTATTGTCAGTCTTGCACACACAGCCTGTATGTCGTCTGATGCCTGAACAGGACATTGACAACTGTAAAGAAAGCAGATACACTCAGAGTATGACAGAATATAGTAATTATAAACAAACGGACAAATCCTTCAAAAGGGAAGATGACAATTTTTATTGTTATTACAAAAGCAAATTTTTTTAACTTCAGTCATTTGAATAATTGCAAGAGCAGACTAAGGGCTTAATCCTCACACAGGCACCAAGTCAGGCACAGTAGGTAGCTACAAATCATAAGAAAAAGGTTTCTTTACCTTGGATTCCCATAATTCCTACCTAGAGCATTCTGCCATGCTTTGGAATTAGGTTAAAAACCCAGCAAACCTAATCCGTTCCCTTCAATTCTGTCTTTTTTTAAAAAGGAGAGCTAGGTATTAACCTGCCATCTAGTGAAAACTAGTCACTAAATCTGGCCTGAGAGAGATCCCCATTTCTTCTAGAGCAAAGAGAAGAAACTAGTTAACTAAGACATGTGCCAAATGTTAAGTCCTTAAAATGTAGACCTGGGCTCAGACCTCAGTTTCACCTAACGCATGTGGGTGGTCTGGCCGCCTGAGGTGTGCAGGAGCTCCAGCTCCAGCTCCAACACTCTTCCTGGGCAGCAGGCAAGGAGGTAGCGGGGACTTGGGCTGACAAGCACTAGGCTAATGTGCCTGGCAGAGGGGAGCCTTGGGAAGCACAACGTCATTCTACTTTTGCTGTCCACAAACCTGAGGTTTCCATGGTACGCAGGAAAGGGCACAGTGGCATGTGTGACAAGGCAGAAAAGACTGCCACCATTCTGAGAGTCACTTAAATCCTGCCTAATTTTCTGCCTAATCAGACATGGTGCCTTACTGCTTCTCTTCTTATTTTGGAGAATACTCCAATATTCCCACACCTTCATGCCCTTAAAACACTTCTTAATAAACAACTCAGCTAGCACATTACTGTTTCAAGGAAGCATAGGATTAGAGGTATGTGAAAAGTATTAACTGAAGGAAGACTCAGTTACGTCCTAGGATATTGAAAATTAAGAATATCCTAGAGCCAAAACCATCATAAGTTGAACCAAATTTACCCTATCTGAAATTTGGCAGTACATTGGTTCAAATAGAAACCACTGAACTACAGGGAAATAAAAACACTTCCTATTCTATTTACTATGAAATCGAATATAACCAACTGACTGCTAAATTTACACCTACTGGTCTTTGAGTTGGGCACGTGTAAGTACATTTATTTACTTAAGTTGCTGCCATGGCAAAATCTCTAGAGGAAAGAAACAGATCATAAACGTATTAGATGACATCTGCTACAATCATGGAAAAAATCAGCTGGAGGAAATATAAGCCATGTTATTTGGAGACAGAAAATTGTCCCCTAAATTCTGTTGATTGCTATCTACCTTATGTATGTATGTCTGTGAGAGGATTAATGGCACAGTTTATTCTGTTAAGATAGACCAACACTGAACATTTAATCATTCCAAAATCAGCTATAGTGCTGTTACCAGAATTTTCACAAAGGGTTTTTAAAAGCTGAAAGTTGCTTGATGTTAAGAGCTGTAATAAGAACTTTCCTACCCAAACCAATGAAGCTGTCATCCGTGAAGCAGCAGTCCACAAGAAGTCCACGCCAATGAGGAAAGGTGCGAGAGTGGTGCCGGAGGCAACAGCCATCAAAGACCACGGAGTAATTACAGTCACAACTAGTGCTTCTGAAGATTGCCAGGGAGTTTTCTTGATTTTTTTTTTCAAAAAATTCATCATGAAAGCAGTTTTTGAGTATAAATTCACCTTTTTCTTGGGTTACAAAACTGCAGCTGGTTGAACGTATGACCCCCAATATCTGTAGCACTTCAGCTGAGGATGCCAGTATCTGTCAACTGCATCACATTCAAAGTCCATCCTATTCTGTAAAAGTAGTTCTTGTAGTTTATGTAACTAGCAGACAAGTATGAACTACCTCTTGTTACAGTGAATAACCTTATTCTTCTACAATTCACAAAGTTTTTACATTCAATTATCACATATTTGAAGACTCAATTCAAAACAAATATACATGGGCTTAATTATTCAAGAATACCTTACTATTTGTCACTTAATTTCATAGCATTATATACTCAGTCCATCTCTTTTAGTTTGATTTTACATAATTTTCACTCGATGAATTATGCTTACAAATTAAAAACAAGAAACATATTTCCCCTTCTCCCGTAGTAAGAAATAAAGGTTGAAAAATGGCAATTAATGTTCATTTCAATTATCTTAAGTTTATTAATTTATAAAACTATGATTAATCTAGCATGAAAGCTGTATAAAGAACATCATTAATATAAAAAGATGCAAAGGAAATTGTGATTCTAACATATCTATGCTAAAGACAGAAAAGAAAAATGTTTAGGTCTGTACTATCCTAAGTCTGTAGCCAATTACCCTGTTTTTGCATTGTCAACGATATAAACACACTTGCACTTGCAGAAGACAAAATGACAGCATAGGAATCTGTATCTTGCTTTTCATAGGCCTAACATTTCCCCGCTGCTAGTTCACTTCAGACACATCTGCCCGTCCAAGTACCAGGCAGTGCGATGAAGGCTTTAAAATCCATCAAGTGAGCATTCTTCCCACAGAACTTCAAAGCCGACAAAAAGGTATGATGTCGGTTAATTTAACAATGAGGTTTCTTCTAAATAATCTTACTTGCATAAATGTGCAAGAATCTATCAAAAGTTTTATTTCATAATTGTATTTGTTCTCTTCTTTTTTTTTAGAGGTAGGCCCTTCACAGTTGATATCCAAGTCATTTTGAGTCTTGGCAACATGCACATAATATTCTAAAAGTGAAACTGTTTTAATAGCGAACATAACTTTTTAAAAAAAAAATGTGTTCAATTTAAAAATGGAAATATATCTCTGGAAGTAATTTCAGTGACTCTTGAGCTTTTAAGGATTCATTAAAATCCAAGCAATTGCTAGTATTTTGTTCTTAACTTGGAAGTATGAAAAGTTATAATGTACTGATTAAAGCTCCCACATATTCCAGAAAACTAAAAGTTTACAGATTTGCAAACATAATAAACTTAAATTTCATGCAACTTTAATAACCATGAGTATAGTTACAGGAAACTGCAGGATAGTAACTGTGCTCTGTCCGTAAGATGTAGCCTCATTCATGAAATGAGTGGGAATTTCACAGTTATGAAAACATGGTTAGATTTAATTTTTATGTTTTGTGGCTGGAAATAGTCAGAGGAGGCTTTTCTTTTCTAAGGCAGGAAGATTACAGAGAAGGGTCATATCATTAGATACACAATTACAAAGTATCTTATTTAGAGATTAAGCCAACCTAAAAGAGGCTAAGTCTTCGGTAAATGGCAACACTCAAAATCAAGGTGGGGCTTCCAGGAAATCCAGAAAAAATCTCTGAAAGTATCCCTCCATTTCCCATTTATTCTCATTAAAAATTTCAAAATCATGACAGTTGTAGCAGAAGGTCAGGATTCAGTCTAAAAACCACCACAGTGCTGTGCTCTGGGCCATCCAAATCATAATTGAGCAAATTTCAGCAATATATTTAAGAAAACAGTTTAGAATAATTGAGAAAAACATAATTCTACTTGTCATTGTTAACTTTAGTCTGTGCAGATTCTGATGGTTCTAAATATGTGTTCATTTAGTTACTGGATGAGATTTAGCTTTAACCAGCAAGGGTCAGCCTTTAAAATTACTGATATAAACAATAAATAAACTGAGTAATTTATAGAACTGGCACTTGCAATTGATACGGTTTTCATACTAGTTGCATGCAGCTCTTATAAATGCTAAAGGAGGCATTTTTGCCAGGTCTCAACATGCTGTCTTTATTGTAAATTCCACTAATTTAACAAGTTAATGGGATTTTTTTTATAGGGGTACAATTTCATTATGCTTTATACTTATGAAAACTACAGATATGCTGTTCCTATGTCTGAAAACCACTTACTTTAAGAAACCATGTTAAAATATCAGTTGGCAGAAAATAATCGAGAGACCTAATAAAGCAGTGTCATAGTTGCATAAAGATATTGTATGTATGCATTAACCATCAAAAGAAGGGGTCCATCTATTCTTTTAATACAAACTTGAACATGGTTTGTAAGTGCCTCATTTAAGTAGTGGAGAGGGAAAGAGTTTAGAAAAGTCCAAGTAATAAAATGTACTCAATTACTTGGTCAAGTTAAAAAGCTAATGCAACAATGTTACATCCAGATAAAAAACAGTATTCAAAAGCAATTCAAATACCGAAAAGGGTTTCAAATTGAATATTTTATTAACATGGTAGTTGTCTTTGTAACATGTGCACACACACTCGCACACTCAGAATGATCTGCCTGGGGGGAAAAAGACTAGGAATGCCTAAAGGGAAATGAAAAATAAAAAAAATTCCTGGTAGGTTTTTCATTATTGTAGGCGATTATGTCCACATCACTTACAAAGCTATTGCCAAATCTGTCCAAGGAAGCAGAGTTTGAGGGGGGAAGAAAAAAATCTTGGGAAAAATTCAACAGTGGCATAGCAGAGCTCTCAATATGAGAAAGCTGACATAATGTGGACTTTTGCTGTGAATTTTGTCTTTGCAAAATATGGGGAGAGGTTTATCAATGGGCAGAAAATAAGAGAAGGCGGTGTGAAGTAGGCTTTTGCAGTCAATTTTCCTCACAGTATTGTGCAGGGTCATCAAGAAAATGCTTAGTCTTTCTCTGGAACCAGTTTCAGAACTTTTCCAATTGCAATGGTCTTACCTAGAAATGAAAATTTTAAGAAACCTTTTCAGTAGTTAACAGCAAAGCTATGTTAGATATTAAAACTTTATCATTATTTTACAATGTAAATTACTAATTAAAACTTTTGCTGAAAAGTAAAGTGTGGATATATCCATACAGTCAAATTATTATTTGGCAATAAAAAGGAATGAATTATATACATATCACAGCATGGGTGAACCTCAAAAACATGCTGTGTGAAATAAACTACACACTGAAGGCCACAAACTATATGATTCTATTTATAAGTCATGTCCAAAAAAGGCAGGCAGAGGAAAAGTAGACAAATGGTTGCCTACAATGGCCAGAGGTAGGTAGAATAATCGGTGGTAACTTTGTAAACAGGTGTTTGGGTTCCTTTTTCAGATGTTATAAATGTTAGAAAATTAGGATGTAGTGATGACTATACAACTCAACATACTAATTCACTGAACTCCATACTCCAAACAGGTCAATTTCACGGTATTTACATTATCTCAATAAAAGCTGTTAAAAAGGGCTCTCAGACCCTATTATTAGAAATACAAAATCCATTTGGTCTTGTGAAAAACCTAAAAGCCAAGCAATTCTTTAGGGGAAAAAAAAATTCTGAAGTTAAAAATTCTTGCTACATTAATTTCTAACTGATAAATAAAATTCTCATTTTGTTATATTAATAGGAAAGCCCCAATAGCCAGTTTCATTATCATCAAGAAGACTTTTAAGATAATGATTTTAAATGTATACCATCTTTATATAGTTTCCTCTGAAATAAAGCTCAGGGACCATATCCATCATATTCCCAGTGCTTGGCACAACTCCTGACATTCAGCAGATACACAGTAAAGTTTTTGCTGAATTGAATTGGAACTAATATGTGAACTGACTATTCTGTATTTTAAGTGAACCATAAAGTTTTATGTAAAGTCTTCCATAGTCTTAAAATAGTAACCTAAATTAATAATCTATAAGAGAAATGTTCTATTAAACACAAAGCCATTTTGTTTCTATGATACCAAAGTTTCATAGCTGTTTGAAACAGGAAAATTACAGCTATTCCAATTCATTTAGACAGAAGTGGAAACACACACAAAAGAACATGAACATTGAAATAAATATTAAAAATATAATATTTTTATTTTATATTTTTATTTTAAATATTTTTATTTATAAAAATATAAAAAATATAATGAATAAATACTAAACCTTGAAAACATTAGGCATTAAGGCTATCAATCTATGTACTCCTTTATCTCCTCCCATTTCAGTGCAGTTAAAGTTTATCATATTGGATTTTAAAGTGATTTTTTTCTAAAAAATAAGATGTCTACCTCAAAGGTTTGCTTATTAGCAAAAATTTGCTCTACTGGATAAAAACTCTTTCAGATGAGTTTTTATCACATATATTACAGAGGATTTTATCATAGAA
>SJYF01000056.1:6858831-6872842 GCA_006410515.1 Procapra przewalskii
GTTCCCCCAGATTCATTATTCCCAAGAAAATTATATTTAAAACAAAGTAAAATTTCTTATAATCTAGGGTTCTATATTACTTTTTATTAACAAATCTAAAAGACAGCTTTTAGAAATACATTTAATTAAGGTTTCATGAGAGTCTTACAGTGATAACAAAAGGTATTTAACAAAAAATATACTTACATTATTTGCCCTCCAATGGTTGACTTGCCAGCATCTGAAAGTAACAACATGATCAATAACAGGCAAACCAAAGGCGTAGTCAAACCAAAACACAAGAACTATATAGGAACACAACCAAAGGCCCACTTAAAATACCTAATTACAGCTTGCAAAAGCGACTGCAAAGAATAGAATCTGGGTCAGAAGTTCCGGTTAGTTACCTTCTCTCCTTGAATCTAAGACCCCTCTGCAGCTCTACAGTGACTTAGGACTACCTTACTGATAACATGAATTACCCAAGGGGAGCCTCAGAAGGAGAACAAAAGTAAAGTAGCCAAGACCCCTGAACTACATTTGGGTAGTCTGCTTTGCACTTTTAGCCAATACAGGTGTTCCTTTACAGATTTCAAAGGAGTTCTTGCTACTAAAAAAAGCGGAATAGTGTATCATCAAATTCAAAAGAAGGCAGAGATAAGAGAAAGGAAAGAAAACAGGGCACATAATTCTATTATTTTCTTTTCACACAAACAAATAGACTTTAAAAAAATATATTAACTAACAGATGTCATAACATGTTGAGCCATCACCAGTGGCCTACAGACCAATTATGTATCACATACAAATATACTTATTTTCTTCCAGCTACCATGCCACCACAACTTCAAGAATATACTGCTGGCAATGTTCTGCCAGCTGAAAAATCTATTGAGTTAAAAATCAAGACATTTTAGATTAGTTCAGTTTCACTAAATACTTCAAGTAGCTAAATAAGATGTTCTCTGTCTGATGGCTTCAGTAACTTTGGTCATCTCTTATCATTGCTACTCACCTACGTGCCCAATGAATACGACATTTACGTGTTCCTTCTTAGGAGCGCCTGGTGGCGCAGCCACAGATTTAGGTTTTGGTATTTCCTCTTCCTCCTCCATCATTTCCTGGGCACTTTCCTCTGCGGGCCTCCCATCTCCCAAAGAACCACCATCTGGCTCTGCTTCACTTATTTCTTCTTTGTGCTCCCATGATTCTTCTGGGGACATCTCTGTCTCCCCATTTTCTACTGAAATAAAAGTTTAGTATTCTGAAAAAGGTTTATCATCTATCTATACATTAAAACACAGATGCTTTTAAACAACAAACAGAACTTAACATATTCAGTTCCATATCCTAACATCTAGTGACACACACAGACAAGCTGGCCTCACAGGTGACGTCAGAGCTCTGACTCAGATTAGGAGAGACTATTTTAATGGAGCTTCATCTTCATAAGGACGAACAAAATATGAACAGGACATCTAACACTCCCAACAGCCTAATTATTCTGGCATCAAGATGTCCTGACAGAAAAGGGGAAGTTCAAAGTCAGAATACAAAAAAGTGCAAAAAGATTTAGATTTCTGTTTTTCCTTTAGAAGTAGTAGAACTTCAGTATCAATGTTATTGAACACCTTGGGAATAGGAAACCCTTAAGGGCTAAGAAAGTTACAAAATGGAAGAAAATTTTCACAAACGTAAATTAAGTACACCTATTCAAACTGATTTAGCATTTCCTCCACTTGATTCTAAATTTATCATGGCAGTGTTAATGCCTTATTAGTTCTGCTTGCTAAATCCTAATGGCAAAGACTCAGTTTTCAATGTAGTTTTAAATGTAGGCATTATAATAATAACACTTAAACATTTGTACCTTAAATCTTGAGAATGAAAGTTTCATATTACTGTATTAATATGGTCAGAAATTTTCTTACCAATAGGTTCTGAAAGTTCCATGCTAACAGCTGAATTTGAACCTAGACAAGAAATTGAGATATATATTTACAAAACACTATCTAGATTTACACACCACAGACAATTTAATGCTTTCTCAATTAGTTGTTCAAAGAGTCACATCATAGAAAATTACCTTCACACAACAATGACTGTTCCTCTTGAGAAGATTCCACAGGTGCTGTTTAACAGAAATAAGCTTTATTTAAAAATTGAGACCTATACATCCATTTTACTTATCTTTTAAGAAACAGGAAAAATAGAAGTTCAATAACAAAACAAAAACCTCAGTAATTGAGAACAATGACAACTAACCCAGGCTTTCAAATTACAAATCTGTTTAACCTAAAAAAATCTACCAACTACAGCCAATTTTAAAACATTTTCAGTAATTGAAATGTATTCACAAAAGCATGTTTATTCTCTGACTCTTATTTCATAAACTTTTCCTTTACAGATACTGTAAAAGTAACCTGTAGCCCAGCCCAGATCAAATTAGATTTTACTCAACAAATACACATTACTACTATAGATTCTCTAGCCCAAGAAGTAATGATTAGTCTTTAAGATTCTGTAATACATGTTATCATCAAGATCCTTAAATAAATTCTATTTGACACCAATAAAATGAAAAGGACATTGCAGATAGTCTCTGGAATGCATCCAGGCCCTTACATCATCTCAGTAAAAGTGGTTATAATGATGCTAGTTTTGTCTTATATTAGAATTCTAAGGTCAAGCAATAACCCAGTTTCCATAACTATCACATTACAAATTTTATGACACCACTGGAAAAGATATATGTGAAATATACACTAATATCCCAGTCAATACATTTATTTTTTATACTAAATACTTCAATACCTAAGTACTCTTGCTTTAAAGAATCTACAAGAGGCAAAAAGACATCGGAGAATTTCAAGTCACGTGAATCCTCCACACCAATAAAAAACAGTGAGTTCTTAACCTGCAAGACTCATGTAAATCAGTGTCCAGTCTGCCTCCTTAGCACAGTAGGCAGCACATCAGTCTCATAAAACCAGTGCCCAGGAAGTATTAGCACCGTAAGTCAACAAAAAGCCTGGGGCCCAATCTCCAACAGCATGAAGTGCTGAAGAAAGTTAATTCCTGAGAGTTCCCTGGTGGCCTGCTAGGATTCCAGGCTTTCACTGCCACAGCCCTGGGTTCAGTCTCTGCTCAGAGAACTGAGACTGCACAAGCCACATGGCATGGCCAAACAAAGAAAAGAAGGAAAGAAAGAAATTCCTGTCCCTGAAAGGTCGAGGGCAACCGATTTTTTTTGAGGAAGGCAGTGACATGCCAAGTGTGACTTAGGGAGATCATTTTATGGTAGTATACAAATGAACCAGAGAGGTAAAGATACCACAAGTCAGAAAGACCAACGCCACCACTTACTCTTAAGAAAGTATGCCATCAGAACAAATGAGGGGTACAACCAGAGGAGGAGTTCAGTGTGCAAAGATAAAGGGAGCAAAGATCTGGCAGGAGCAGGGAGGACGATTGAAAAGTCTAAGATGACCCCACCCTATGTGATTAACAGGGTATTTTAACAGGAACTGGGGGGGGGGGGGATCCTTTGAACTCAGTCCACAAAGTAAATGGAACTGTACTTCAGATATAATATAGATTAGTTTTTTTTTGGTTTTCCTACTAAGAAAAGTTTATAGATAAGATAAAGAAAAATTACTCAATTTTCAGAAAAAGTCAAGTTCATATGCCACCCTAGGAATGGAAGAGGCGGCACAGGGCAGTAGCAAAAGGACAGAACTGAGCTGATTCCTGGCTTGAAATCCTGGCTTGTCATTTGTTAGTTTTCAGATAAAATAATTTCACTGGAGTCATGAAGAGGACATGCCATCTGCCAGACAGGATTAAATGAAAGAATAATTTGTTTAGTTGGCAAATAACTCACGGCACCTAGATATTCAACAAATGCGTCTCTACCTCCTAACATGGACTGAGTATCAATTCTATCAACTAACATGTACTGAGTGTCTATTATGGTCTAGACAGGGATTAAGAAACACTCCCCAAGTGCTGGAGTTAGGGAGTTGGTGGCAAATTACCCTAATTCCAATTAACCTTTATTGAGCCCTTATGTGCTAACTCCTGTCTCCTCTAATTCCCCTGAAAACCCTATGAAATATACAACTACCATCTAACATTCAGATGGTATCAGACTCAAGTAGGCTTTTTCAGGTTATATAAGTACCATCCTGCCCTTCCTCAGATGGCCCCTGTTGAAAATCACTCAGAAAAAGTGAACTGAATAAATGATGATATACATATATTCTAAGGCAGGAAAAGACTAACTGGTATAGTAGACTCTCCTGTCACTTAGTAAGATAACCCAAACTGCAACTGAGCTTTATAAAATGAAATAGTACATACACCTGACCACCTAGTTCTAGAACCAACTGTTAAACTTACAAATACACAACATATGCATCAGGCTGCAAGGCACTTCTCCTGACAGTGACATCAGTCATGAGTTCACCCCAATGGGTGCATAATGCAAAATCTGTTCATGGTTTTATTTTTCAAGGTGTCTTACTTTTATTGAATATTTGTCTTAAGTTGAGACAAAGTATCAAAAGCAATCAAGTGCTTAATATACACCTAATGATATACATTCAGACCACAGAACTTATTGGTAATGCTGGTGACATTTGCAAACTGATGTTTTTGGAATAAAGCAGAAAAATCACATATAACAAGACGTTCCTTAAATTTAAGCTTCTCAACATCATTGTACCCAGGCTTTACACATTCATGTAAGCCCTTCTTGTTCATTTTACTCTGGTCTTATTCACAATGCACATCACATCCAGATTTTACTGGCTACTATTAATCCTGGGCTTAGAGTTCTACTAGACCCAAAGTCATTTGTTCATGGTTAGCAAACAGGATTATTAGCGCTTGATTTCTCAAGTCTTGCACAGTTCATACCTATCAGTGAAAGAGAAGAAAACCCTCTCAAGGAATGACATTATGGTTTCATATATTCCAATGGTTATCTCCATGTTCAGACACACATTCTTATTGAGTATTCGAAGGAATAATTCTAATAAAGTAGGAACTTTATCAGAGTGTACAAATGATTAAAACTGCCACAACCTAAGTTAAAGGAGAAAAGTAATAATTGTGGTGAAGTTATTACAATTTTTAAAACAAGACTTTACCAAAAGAGCCAGGCAACAATAGTGCCTGTGTTTTAACACAGATGATAATCTGGGTCTTAAAACTGCTAGTTAAATATGATCATAGTGAAATAAGCCAGTCACAAAAGGTCCCATGTTATACCATTCCACTTCCATGAAATATTCAGAATAGGTAAATGCAGAGAGCAGAAAGCAGATTGGTGGTTACCAGAAGCTGGAAGGAAAGGGAAATGGGAAGCAGTGGCGAAAATGCTTTGGAACTAGACAGAGGTGACAGTTTTTACAACACTGAGAATGTTTTAAATGCCATGAATTGTTCACTCTAAATGGTTAATTTTATGTTATATAGATTTCTTTTTAATATAAAAAATTTAAACATACAATCATGGATCAAAGGACTTCAACATGGCAACTCCTATTTTGCCAGCTTACAGTAAGGACAGCGCAAGTTAGTCAAGACCATACATGTGGCAGGTAATGAAAGCTATGTTTTAATTTAAGCTACATATTTTAAACATAAACGATGACCAATTCTCGAAAAGTGCTTAATCCATCTACTTCATAAATCAGCAAGTTAAATGTGTACTGCTTTAGCTATAAAACCAGTCTCTAATCCCCTTTACATACTAAAACAGCTATTTATAATGCCATCTTAACTAAAATATCTTACTCCTGTTAGCTAAATGGTGTGTTCATTAAAGAAAAGTAAAAACAACTTCAATGCTGTCACAGAAGTAACAAGTGTCCCACACTGCACAGATCTGAGAAATAGTGTGACGATTCTGAGTTTCTACAATGATAGAAATATCTGTGCTGTGATGATAGCCACTAGCCACATGTGGCTATTAAGCACTTGAAAGGTGGCTACTGTGACTGAGGAACTGAATTTCAGATTTTAGTTTTAAAATTAAACCCCGACGTGCAGTTCTGGCTCCTCTGAAGGAGTCACTTCAGTTGCCCTATGAACTTGCCTTATCTGGTTTTCCACTTTGCCCTGTTCTCCAACCACTCTCCACCTGAAGGGCTAATGAGCTGGCTTCTTGACTCCTCTTAAGATATGACCCTCTTTCAATTATAGATCCACCCACATACACAGCTTAGTTCTTGTTCCTTAGGAGATTATGGACTTCTAGAATGACTGGTTTTCTGAAACATGGACTTTTTTCTCTACTTTGTCTCCACAGGTTGGCACAGTGTACTGTATAGAATACACACTTAATTTTTACTGAATTAACTTCAGCAGTAGGGTTCAGAACAATTTTATATGTGCCAATTTTCTAAGGGAGTTAGAGAAACAATATCCAAGAGATACAGTTTGAGTAAGGAACTAAAATTCTCTGGCACACAGGTGACCACATGGTCTCACAAAAGCTGAGGCATTTTCTCCCAGACAACGCTGGAAAATAGTAAAGGCAGACATTAGAAAGAAAAGCCTGCAGAACATGTACAGGGGCCCGTGGTTTTGCCTTAACTACCTAACCCTCTAAAAATAAAAAGGCACAATGTTACAGATAGTGGTGATCACAGCTGTTCACTTTTCATCATTTCCTGAAATGTTTTAAATAATTTCAAAATGTTGCTTTAAATTAGAGCACTGCGGGCTTCACGGGTGGCTCCGTGGTGAATCCGCCTGCCAATGCAGGAGATGCAGGCTCGCCCACTGGCCTTGGGAACGGAGCCCATGCGCTCCGCAGCTACTGAGCCTGTCTGCTGCAACTGCTGAAGCTCGAGCCACAGAGAAGCCACTGCAGCCAGAAGCCCGAACCGCAGCTAGGGAGTAGCCTCCACTCCCAACTGGAGACAAGCCCGCACAGCAACAAAGACCCAGCACGGCCGAAGCCTAAAATAACAAAATTCTAAAAATGAGAGCACTGCCTACTCATGATGTGCACCCAGCTACTGCTGAGGAAGGACACGGAGGCAGTGCCGTGGCGCACACACTCATAAGCCCTGTGTCTGAGACAGCGTCTCAGCCAACAGACTGTGTAACTTCCAACTGCAAGGAGTTGCTATTGCTAGGATAAGCTTGGAAATCAGATCTAGGTTCCAATCCCAACTCCTCCATTTATTCATGGATGTCACGTCCCCTATTTATTTAGCTTCTCTGAAACTTAATTTTCTTATCTGTAAAAATAGGTCATCAGTATCGATACCTCAAGAGGTTGTTGTGAAGGGCATTTTAACCAAGTGGTAACTGCTCAATAAATTTATTATTATAATAAGTATTTCAATGTCCCATAATGATTATAGAAACTTTTAAGGATGAAATATAAGAAAGACAAATTCCAGGGCCACTCTCTCAGAAGATCCATTTGTAGTAATTAGCTCTGGGCATGCTCCTTTTTTTTTGCTTTTATTAAACAGCATGGTGTGGCGGAGAGCACTAAATTAGCAACTGGCAAATCTGGATTCTAGACTCGACTGTGTCCTTAAGTCTGTAAGTGACCTTAAGCATTCACTCAGCATCTCTTATTATTACTGCCAGGTCATCTTTGGTCCTAACATTCTAAAGAACCTATTTACTCAGTCACTGAAGCAATATCAACCTGATATGGCTTTTCTGTAGAGTAACTTAAGTTCTACTCTATTTTCAAACAATGCTAAAAGATAGTCTTTATAATTTATATACTATCTGCTGCAAAAAGGAGATATTTAATTTCAGATACCACAAAAAAGTACAAAGATAACAGAATACCATCCACGTGAAACCAAACACCACAAAGGAGATGGGCACAGACTGCTTAGTAGCACTATAAGAACTTCTACTGGAGTTCTGCAGAAACAGGCAACCCGATGACATTCTAAGGTATGTACCTTTTTAAATAAATTGAGCGATAGTTGATACACAATATTGTTTAAGTTTTGGATGTACAACACGGTGACTCCCAATTTTTTGTGTGTGATTCCAATTTTTAAAGGTTATACTCTATAATTATTATAAAACACTGGCTGAATTCTATGCTGTGCAATATATCCTTGTAGGTTATTTTATACACAGTAGTTTGCTAAGGTATGCTTTTTTTATTTCAAGTGAAGAGAAATACAATTACTCAGAATGTGGTCTGGAATTAGATTTGACCTCTCAGACAAGGCTAGCTCAAAAAACCCTTGCTAAGTGTTCCTTTCACCTAGGAAGGAAGAGTATGATGGGGATTGGTTTAACTTGGAGTAGTAACGTAACACCTAACCTTTCCTTAGAACAAAGTCATTTATGAAAAAACCAACAACACATCTGTAGCCCAGCCACACTTCGTTAAAATCTCCTGAAAGCAGGAATAAAACTCTTAAGAAGTTTCAGTATGAACCATCAACTGACACCTAAAAAAGAATTATGAGGACCTCAGAACAACCAAGTAGCCAAAATCTGGCTTCTCTCAAAATTTTAAGAACTGTGAATTGAATGATGAAATTCTAAATAAGGAGCCAGAATCAAAATAACTCACCCATGTTTAATACAAAATAAACAAGTCTTTACCTAAGTGTGCTTTCCTAGTAACTCACATGGTAAAGCGTTTGCCTGCAATACCGGAGACCCAGGTTTGATCCCTGCGTCTGGAGGGTCTGGAAGATCCCCTGGAGAAGGAACTGGCAACCCACTCCAGTATTCTTGCCTGGAAAATCCCATGGATGGAGGAGCCTAGCAGGCTATGGTCAGTGGGGTCAAAAAGAGTCGGACATAACTTTACAAGTAAAGATGACTGATACTCTAGCAAATTCCTAGGAAACTTGAAGTATAGAAATACAAGAAAGGTGAATTTTATGTTAATTGTACCTCAGATATTCACAGAGAACACTTAGTAGAAAACAGACCTGTGGTTTTATGATTAGGGTGACATGAGTGAAATTATATAAGGGGACCTGTGAACAGTGCTTCCCAGCTTTGAAAGCCCTCTCTCTGCACTCTGTGTATGGCCCTTACCATGAAGGGTCTTCCAATAGAGTAGACTGGGTATCTGATCCCTTTCTGGACTCCTTGAGAATCAGTTACCATCTTGGTGGTATCACTTTGAGAGCCTAGCACAGTATCCTGCCTTCTGCAGGCAGGCAATGTCTGTTCATTAACTGCCATACACATACGTGAGCAAAACCAAAGATTCACATCTCAAAAAATTCCATTCCAATACAACTAACTCACCAGGAAAGATGGTCACATCTCTTTTTCATTCCTTCCTCTCCAATTAGAAAGTCAACACTATTTTAACACTTTAAGACATTTCCTCCCCAGCAAACAAAACAAGGCTCAAAATGTGTTCTCTACAATATTTTCCAACACGCCATGATATGTTTTCATCATCTCTTCATGCAGTACAATTCCAGAAAAAAAGTGAAAAATGAAAGAAAAAAAAGCAGTGAATAAAACCTGCTCTAAAATTCCCATGGGAATTCCCTAGCAGTGCAGTGGTCAGGACTCCATGCTTCCACTTCAGGGGAACTAAGATCCCACATGTGGCAACATGGCCAAATAAATAAAAAATCAGATTTATTCCCAAACAAAGTTTCTAACAGTTGAAACAGCTACTCAACATGGTATAGCCCTAGTGGATGCCCTCACTTGTTCCCTGAACCCCTACATCTGAGCTACTCCACATGTAAAGTCATGAAACAAGAGCCAAAATGGAATGACCTCTAATAATCAGTACCACGTGGTAGGAAAAGAACACTCCAGGAACAATACTTTCCCTGATCTCAGCCCACTTATTCCATTCACTGTCTCATCTGAAAGTCCTTTCTATTACAATTGTTAATGCAGAACAATTACAAGGAAAACAAAGGGGCAACCATATCTACCATCTCTTTAAACTTAACTATCAGTCAACTGGTATTCTTTAACATAAAAAAAGTATAAGAGCCCTTCAGGATAAAACGACTATCACTTTGAGTCTGTATCTTCTCTACTCTGGTGGCCCAGAAGAGGTCAGTCACCTTTGGGAAAACTCAGTAAATAACAGCATCCACCAAGTGACTTAAACCCCTTCTAAGGACTAACTGGCTTCCCTGGTGGTTCAGCAGTAAAGAATCCGCCTGCCAGTGCAGAGGACATGGATTTATTCTTGGATTCCCTGGAGAAAGAAATGGCAACCCACTCCAGTATTCTTGCCTGGGAAATCCCATGGACAGAGGAGCCTGGCAGGCTACAGTCCACAGGGTTGCAAAGAGTTGGACAAGACCTAGTGACTAAACAACAACAAGGATTTACTGAGGACTGCTGGTTTTATTCCATATCCATTTCACAATGGCAGTTTTGAGAGGCAATGAGGGAGGGATGATAGAACTCAATACCATTACTTTAGAAGCTCTGGCCAAATTCTATGGCCTGTTTTGTGTTCCTCCCCAAATTTGTATGTTGAAATCCTAATGCCCAAAGTAATGGTATTAGGTGGGGTCTTTGGGTGGCCTTAGACCATGAGGGCAGAGCCTTTACGAATGAGATTAGTGCCTTTATAAAAGAGGCCCCCAGAGAACTCCCTTGCCTCTTCAGCCCTGGGAGGACACAGAAAGCAGTCAGTCAGCAGTCTGTTATCCAGAAGAGGAAAGAGAGCCCTCACCCAACCAGGCTGGCACCCTGGTTTCAGACTTCCAGGCTCCAGACTGTGGGCCGTAAACTTCTGTTGTTTACAAGCTACCAAGTTAACAGTATTTTGTTATAGCAGCCCAAACAGACCAAGACACCAAGCAATCCTGATGAACACTGCTGAACTTGTTTCTCATTTAACAACAAAAAAGCCTGAACTTGGTGCAAATTGGAACTGAAAATAAGTACATTCGACTATCGAAAATGTTTGCTCTGGCACACACAGCACTTGTCTACATTTTCACTCATCTGAAGGGCTCTAAATGACCATTAGTTAGCCATTTTACTTGGATCTGGAGAGAAGTGTACTTAAATGAATTACATGTAATTACACTTACATGGGTTCTACTTAATCATTTCTTTGGAAACTTATGTTAAACATTTTCAGAGAACCAAGGTCAACACTGAATCCTAAGCTGTGACTCAGGATATCCTATAGCTGGATATAAGGATTAACTAGCAGCCTGCCAGTGAAAGTGGATGACTTTTTGTGCAAAAGCATCTCCCCTTACCGGCTGCTCCAAGTACCACTGGGGGAAAAAAAAAGGAAGAGAGAAAAAGAGAAAACTAGCCTTCTTTCAGGAGAATGACAGATACTCATCCTACACACGTACATTTTAACAGCTGTTGATTCTAGGGCTTCCCTGGTGGTCCTGTGCTTAAGAATATGCCTGCCAATGCAGGGGACCTGGGTTCAATCCCTGGTCCAGGAAGACCCCCCAAGAGGTGGAGCAAGTAAGTCTTTTTGCACCACAGCTACTGAGCCTGCGGGCCTACAGGCCCTGCTCCACAACAGGCGGCTGGCGCACAGTAAAGAAGACCCAGTGCAGTCATAAATAACTAAATAAAGTCGTCATAATAGTGCTCTGCCTCTAGACTCCTTCAAGAGCTCTCTTGGTATCCAGTTTAAAAACACATCCACCACCAGTTTTAGCTATGACTTAACAACAGAGGAACACTTAACAGAAGCTCTGAGGTAACAACATGCTAGCCCTACAGTTGATTTCCTCACTAAAAAATACTTGCACACTTTATGGGCTTCCCCTTCACAAATTTCAACCTAAGTGCCATTTCAATGTTTTCCCTGCTTCTTCCAAACATAGTTCTTTGCTCTTATGCTGGTATAGTCTATGGGCCTGAATTTATGCTGGAACATGCAATCCAACAGTACCACATTAACTCTGGACCATCCATTCTTTCCTAAATGGACATCCTACAGAGGATGGATGAGTCGTTTTTTAAATATTAACTGGCATTTTGTAGAAACAGCTAGTAAGAGTCAGTAACACCAAATTAGGTTTCTGATTTAAAAAAAAGAAAAAACTGACCATAATGTAGGGATCCCTAAAGTAGGGACAACCACTCCCCTACACATTCTACATCTCCAACTTCTGGCAGTGTCACAGAGGAAAGGATTAAGAGTAAAACTTCAAATCAGCAAATAAATACCAGGAAGAGAAAAGACAGTCCTTCATAAGAGGCAATGCCTATTCATTCAAGAATGACCACCATTCCAGACCACTGCTCTAGTGATTGCCATCTCTTGATGACTGGCTGATGGCTACATAGGCTGGAAATGGAGTCCTAGGTCTAGTCACAGTGATACTAGTAACTCCAGATTTACAAGAGAGGGTCAAAAAAGAAAATGGCCAGATAAGAGCAAACTGCATGATAAGGTTTGGGAAACTAGGCACTTTCAGGAGTTGGTAAGTGAAGAAGCTTATGTAGACCAAAGTAGTAAGCAAAGCTAAGCTTCTGTTTAAAGGGAAAACATCAACAGCTTCACACAAGTAAAGAAATACCAGTCAATAAAATAACTAAATCCAGCTGTGTGCCCAAAAGCACTTCCCCAAACTCTCTTTTTGCCTCAAGAGAGAAAACTGCAAAGTTTCTGAAAAACTAAATTCCTAGAGCACTTTTACAATGTCTACCTATCCAAGAAATAGGGCAACAAAGAACTTCAGAGAGGAATCAAGCTCACTCATTTGACATTCCTACAAAATAAAATCAGTATCTGAAAGCATGCTATCACTTAAGCAGCCCTAAGTACAGTGAGATTTTTGAAGACTTAACTTGAAGTCACAAAAGTCACTCGATTAGCCATGGTCAAAACTGTATATAACTCCTAAGAAGTTTTAACAAATGCTCAGGTGTCTGAACAGACTAACTCCTGACACAAGAACACAGAGAATGAGTTACACCAAGCAACCTGAATGAGGCAAACGATTTTTAACGCAATAAAAATTCTAAACGTGTCATCAACTAAGGGGAAGAATCCAAGTCCCACTTAAGAAAAAAGGGCACACAGATCAACGTCATTTCCTACACAATTTAATGTTAAGTATAGAACTCTAACTTTGGGACACTCTGTTAACTTCACAACCTTACAAAATGCTAAGGATCTATTGACAGCCAACAGTTTCGGCCCGGTGGCAGTGCTGCAATGCATCCTGGGATTCCTTCGGGACTGTTCGGGTCGGTGGACATTTAAAACGTAATTACCCTTTCGATAACAGGCACTGCAGCGGGGGGAAGCGCTCTCGCCTAGGCCCAAGGAGAAGGGAAAACGCGAGCTTTCGTCCGCCCAACTCCTCAGCGCTCTCAACGCCCATCCGGCCGACTCCTAGCTCCATCTGTCCTGGCTTCTAGGCCTCGTGGCACTGACCCGCTCTCCGTCCCATACGGTTCCCACTTCCCAGCAAGGAACTAAGCCCCTGCGGGGGGCGGTGAGAGGCTGACCCCAGGCCCCACCGGTGCGCCCCGACCCTGCTCCCGCCCCAATCCCCCGCCGCGGTCGCCCCACGCAGGCCGCCTCCCGGCCCCGGGTCGCCCCACCCAGGACAGCCGGCGCCGCTGTCAGTGCCCCACGTGCCTCCCGGCCCCATGGCCACGCGTCCCTCGCCGGGCAAGGCGAGCCCCCGATCCTACCCCGGGCCCCGTCCCAGGTGGGCTCCGGCCCCCAGGCCATCTGCCCCAGCCCTCGCAGCACGGCTTCCTCCCGTCCCGGGGGCTGATCCCGGCCCTTTACCCGAAGGGCCTCCCGCGCCGCTGCCGGCTCCGTGGTTGTTGGCGGCGGCGCCAGCTGGGGATGCCGGCGACTGGGCCGGGCCCCGCAGGAAAGACGGCACGAACTCGGCGGCGTGGACGTTGGGCACGAAGGGCTTAGCGTTGACGTTGAGCTGCCGGCTGAAGGCCGCGCTGAGGTGCTCACGCTGGGCCTCGGCCGCCGCCGCCGCCGCCGCGAAGGGGCCGCCGGCGCCGCCGCACGGGCCCGGCCCGGGAGCTTCCATGTCCGCCTGGTCCCAGCAGTCGGGTGCCGAGTCGCTGC
>SJYF01000056.1:6888512-6907790 GCA_006410515.1 Procapra przewalskii
CAGAGGATGAGATGGCTGGATGGCATCACAGACTCGATGGACATGAGTTTGAGTGAACTCTGGGAGATGGTGATGGACAGGGAGGACTGGCGTGCTGCAGTTCATGGGGTCGCAAAGACTCAGAGACAACTAAGTGACTGAACTGAACTGATGATTATTATTAATGCAAGAAACATGCTCACCTGCCTAAACTTAAAGAATGGACTTGGAGAAACAAGCTGCAGGCAGAAGTGATTCTTTAGTGATGGTCTTGCAAGATCGGGTGTCTGGTGGGCTGGCACACCCAGAGTTGTTACACTGAGCACCTTATCCCAGCACACAAGTCCCTCCCCTAGTTCCTCATTGGCTGGGCACTATGGGTGAACAATCTTCCTGGATATTGCCTAGGTTTGTTCCCTCCCTCTTTATAGGCTGGCCCCTGCCTTACATCTTGTTTGCTCCTTTCCTACACACCTATTTCTGTTCTTACATTTTGAATTCACCAATAGGATGAACCTGCACAAAACCCTAATCCCATTCTCAGGTTTTGAATTCACCAGTAGAAGGAACCCGCGTGAAAATTCTAGGCATCCCGCCCTCCCTTTGTTTGCCCGGACTTTCTAGTTTTCTTAGGACTATCAGCTATTTTCATATCAGCAAGCTGCAACCAGAGCTAGCTTTTCGTGAAAATGGGCCACTTTAAGTTTTTCATTTCTTATATTGACATCTTTAACGTAACTTCAAGATTTACTTTAGCGTCACAATGGCCATGAAGAGCCATGTGTTTTATCTCTTTGTCAAAGGGAGAAAATTCAAGTTCAGAGAAATTAAATGACTTGAACCCAGATCTGTCAGACTGCAAAGCTGGGGCTCATCCTCTAGGTCTTCACACATAATCCTAACATCACTGATATGTCTTGCATAGAAACTCAGAAACTGCACAGCAGCTTCCCTGGTGCTCCAGTGGCCAAGACTCCATGCTCCCAATGCAGAGGGGCTGGGTTTGATCCCTGGTCAGGGAACTGGATCCCACATGCCACAACTAAGAGATCCTGCACACTGCAACATAGATCCGAGATCCCGCGTGCCACAACTGAGAACCTTGTCGACTTCCAGAGAGGATTGGAAGCATCATATAATAAAACTGTAGGGGCAGTAATGCCAAAAAGCATGAAACAAGAGGAAAATCAGAAACTAAAATATAAAAATAGGAGAAGGGAGACAGTTTGTCAAGATTTATTGATTGAGGAAGGGTACATGGACTTCGGAGAAGGCAATGGCACCCTACTCCAGTACTCTTGCCTGGAAAATCCATGGACAGAGGAGCCTGGTAGGCTGCAGTCCATGGGGTCACTGAGAGTCGGACACGACTGAGCAACTTCACTTTCACGTTTCTCTTTCATGCATTGGAGAAGGAAATGGCAATCCACTCCAGTATTCTTGCCTGGAGAATCCCAGGAACGGCGGAGCCTGGTGGGCTGCCGCCTATGGGGTCGCACAGAGTTAGACGTGACTGAAGCAACTTAGCTGCAGCAGCACATGGGCTTAGCTCCAGTTCCTCAGCACAGGGTAAAGAGACAGTGAGTAACGTCCTTCTCTTTGGTAGTTGAGTACACACCAGTTCATTTATTTATTCACTCATTCATTGGCTCATTTTTTTTTAATATCTTTTTTTTTTTGGCTGTTCTGTGTCTTCGTTGCTACACTCAGGGTTTCTCTGGATGCAGCATGCAGGCTTCTCATTATAGTGGCTTCTTGTGTTGTGGAGGATGGTCTCTAGGGTGTGCAAGACGTTCATTCATTTTATTTCAGGTAATTGTGAATCTACTGAGAGCCAACAAACTTCCTTCTGATCCCGATGTCATCCCCTGGAAACTGACGTTAACACAACCCACAATGTTGGGTTCTCCTTCCCTTCCTGTGTGCATGTGGGCTAAGTTGCTTCAGTCATGTCCAACTCTTTGAGATCCTGTGGCCCATAGCCTGGCAGACTCCTCTGTCCGTGGGATTCTCCAGGCAAGAATACTGAAGTGGGTTGCCGTTTCCTCCTCCAGAGGATCTTCCCCACCTAAGGATCAAACCTGCATCTCCAATGCCTCTTGCATTGCTGGAGAATTTTTTACCGCTGAGCCACTGGAGAAGCCCCCTTCCCTTCCTAATGTCTAACATTCCTAAATGTGATTGCCTTTCATTATTTCCACTTTGTTGAGGTCATGGCAAGCATGCTTAAAAAGGTGGATTAGACATTTACCAGTGTATAATTCAACATAAGCTTAATATGTAGCTTTCAGAACATGAGGAACGTCAAAGACCATCTCTACCCTCAGTTCTTCAAAGATGGTCCCTACCCTCAGTCACTGTCATTATTCTCGCCTCACTGATTCATCCATCAGCAGTCATCTAGTTCTCTGACACCTTTTGTAATGGGGTTTCTTCCTCTAGATGGCATCAGGATTCTGAGAACTAGCAAAAGATGCACCAAGAATTGCTGATTGCTTTTCTGAGCTTGATTCCACCTTGTTTTTTCCTTATTCTTTACTCTCGAAGAGGGAGGGAAAGAAATGGAGTGAAGGCATGGTTTTAGCCATATATAACTAGTTAGTTAGTTGTTTCAAAAAGATAGCTGACACCAATATTGCAAAATGTTTTTATTTAACTCTAAATGATGAGTATGCAGGTGTCTGCGAAGTTATTTCTCTGTAACTTTCTGTGTTTGAAACACTTTGTAATTTTTAAACATCTAATTTGTGCAACAATAGAAATCTATGCAGGGCTTCCCTGGTGGCACAGCCAATAAAGAATCTACCTGCAATGCAGGAGACGCAGGAGACGCAGGTTCGCTCCCTGAGTGGGGCATGTAACCCATCCAAGTATTCTTGCCTGGAGAATCCCAAGGACAGAGGAGCTTGGCAGACTACAGTCCATGGAGTGGCAAACTGTAGGACACGGCTGAAGTGACTGAGCAGCAGCAGCAGCAGCAGCAGCAGAAATCCATGCAAGGTGATTTTCTAGCTGCTTATTGGGATTTTATTTTTTTCATCTTTATTGAAGTATAATTGACAAATAAAACTGGAATATATTTAAAGTAACAATATGATTTGATATACATTGTGAAATGATCACCACCAACAATTTAACATTTATTACCTCATACAGTTACTTTTGTTTTAATGAACATGTTCTCCACAAGATTTAAGGGGAAGGCAGAGTAGGGAATAAGTACCTTCATTAGGAGAATACCCAGAAGGCTTCTCTGAGGAGGTGACCCCTTAGCTGAGTTCTGACGGATAGATAGGAGTTCACCAGAGGAAATGATCCTCAACATAAACTCAGCATGACATGCATAATTCAGTTACAAGAGGCTTTGGGGAAGGGAAGTGTATGGTCCAATAATAAGCAGCTGCTGCTTATTATTATGTCACTTCAGTCGTGTTCGAGTTTGTGCGACCCCATAGACGGCAGCCCACCAGGCTCCCCCGTTCCTGGGATTCTCCAGGCAAGAACACTGGAGTGGGTTGCCATTTCCTTCCCCAATGCATGAAAGTGAAAAGTGAAAGTGAGGTCGCTCAGTCATGTCCGACTCTTAGCGACCCCATGGACTGCAGCCCACCAGGCTCCTCCACCCATGAGATTTTCCAGGCAAGAGTACTGGAGTGGGGTGCCATCGCCTTCTCCGAATAATAAGCCAGAATAAGTTTCTATTTATTTACAGTGATCTAATTATTGATGGGTAGCAGCATACATCCACCCAACATTGATACAGCATGACAAACACAAGGGTATGGCTACCGCCTGACAAATGCCAGGACATTTGTCCCCTCAGTCGAACTAACAGAATGTGATCCTTCCTGGCTAACCATTCATTTAACAAATGTTATTTCACACCTACAACTTTCAAAATTTAAACAATATTAATGTGCCATTGATTATACACTGAATCCCCTCTTGCTGACTGCAAACTTTGCAAATAAGAATAAGCCATAGAAGTACCTTCCTGGGGGTCCAGTGCCTAAGACTAGGAGCTCCCAATGCAGGGGGCCCAGATTTGATCCCTGGTCAGGGAACTAGATCCTGCATGCCACAAATAAGGGTTTTCTTGCTACAACTAAAAAGATCCCATATGCCACAATGAGGATTAAAGATCCTGCATGCCACAACTAAGATCTGGCACAGTCAAATAAATAAATAAATATTAAATTTAAGGTTGAATTTTTTTTTAAAGAAGCCATAGAGGCTGACTCACTTATCTCTGTTGAAATATAGTTGATTTACAAAGTTGTATTAATTTCAGATGTACAGTAAAGTGGTTTACTTATTCTTTAAAAAAGTGAAAGTGTTAGTATTCAGTCGTGTTCGACTCTTTGCAACACCATGGACTGTAGCCCACCAGGCTTCTCTTGCCCATGAAATTCTACAGGCGAGAATACTGGGGTAGGTTGCCATTTCCTTCTCCAGGAGATCTTCCCGGCCCAGGGATGAAACCCAGGTCTCCTGCATTGCAGGCAGATTCTTTACCAGCTGAGCCACCAGGGAAGCCCTGAC
Source organism: Procapra przewalskii (assembly GCA_006410515.1). Classification (NCBI taxonomy): domain Eukaryota; kingdom Metazoa; phylum Chordata; class Mammalia; order Artiodactyla; family Bovidae; genus Procapra; species Procapra przewalskii. Next base: position 6,893,034 of record SJYF01000056.1, read on the forward strand.
TTAGTTTTTATATATTCTTCTTTAAAACATTCTCTTCTATTATCAGTTATTACAAGATGTTGAGTGTAGTTCCTTGTGCTCTACGGTGGGTCCTCACTGGTTATCTACTTTATGTCCAGCAGCGTGTATAGAGACTGACTCTTGATTCACTCTGTACGGGGCAAGGTGTGTCCCCATACCTTGATAAACCAGCAAGTCATTTATATAGAGATGAATCAGGTTATTTGTGACCATCTGTAAAGAGAAGTGTTGAGACTCTTATGTTTGAGACCAGCCACGAGAGAAAAGTAGAACATCATAGAGTCCAGCTTGGAGTTAGATAGGTCTGAGTCTGAATTTTCCCACTACATTTAACTGTTTGACTTTGGACAAGTTCCTTACCTCTCTGAGCCTTTTCCCTTAAAGCTCTTAGCATATTGCTTTCTGCTCTGAAAGTGGTCATTGTAATATGTTAAGGACTGTGATGGTAACTACCCCGAATGATTACTTAAGACAACAGAAAATGAATTTGAATCATTGCCAGACTTATTTAGATTACACATGAGGAAGAACTTTCTACTTGTTAGCATGCCCAAGTTAGACAGCAGGGCCTCGGCTGGCAGGAGGAAGAGTGTGGAGGGACCAGCAGAGCTTCTTGGGAGTACCCATCTAGAGGCTGAGGGTAGGACCATGGGGTGGCCAGAAAGAAGCCCCTTGTCTAGAAGATGTGAGTTTTATAAAGGTGATGGCGCAGGATCTCTGTGGACTTTGGGACCAACCCACCCTCAACCTCTCTTCTCCCACTGCGTCTCCTGCCTCTCCCCATCACGGGCTTCCCTGTACACTTGAACTGCTCCTTTCAGATTCCCTGACTCACCAAGCTTGTGTCTTCCTCAAGTCCTGTACTCTTGCCGCTCCTTCTGCCTGGCACACTGTCTCCCCTGAACCTCACATGACTGGCTGCTTCTCATCATTCAAGTTTCAGCTGAGAGGTTACCTCCTCCTTGAGAGATTTCTCTCTTAAAATTGAAATACCCCTCCTCCTCACTCTCTATCACAAGTGATCTACTACTCAATCCTCGTTACTTGCAGGTTTGATGTTTGCAAATCTGTTTACTTGCTAGAATTTATTTGTAATCCCCAAATCAATACTTGAAACTCTTGGTCATTCTCAGACATGTATAGAGTGGGGAAAAAAATTCCGTCATCTGACATACACTTTCCCTGCTGAGTTGGAGAAAGGCCATCTTCTGCCTTGGTTCTGCTGTCACATTATAAGCAAGAGTACTCCTCAGGAGGAGATCAGGACACAGACTGCCTGAAATTGTCCCGTGTCTGTGTCTTCTTATTGATTACTGCTCATCTGTGAGCCTCAGTAGTGGAGGTGCTCTGAGAGCTGCAACCTCAGCTTCCACATCAGGGCTATCTCCCCTGTGCCTAGCAGGCACTCAATGTGTCCCATTAATGAAGAAATGAGTGAAAAGGTCAGTCTGTTTGCACTCAGGAGAGGGGTTCAGGAGCTGGAAGAGTCCACTGATGGATGACATGGAAGATATGAAGGCAGAAAGCATCCAGACGTGGCCAGGGATGGACCCTGCGGGGACAGACTTCTGAGTGTTTGCCAGACACCAAGAATGTGGTCCAAAGGTAGGCAGATCAATCGTCATAAAAATAGCATCCACTGTTCTTGTTCACTCACTCAGTTGTGTCTGACTCTTTGTGACCCCATGGAGTGCAGCATTCCAGGCTTCCCTGTCCTTCACTGTCTCCCAGAGTTTGTTCAAACTCATATCCATTGAATGGATGATGCCATCCAACTATCTCATTCTCTGTTGCCTCTTCTCCTCTTGCCCTCTATCTTTCCCAGCATCAGCATCTTTTCTAAGGAGTCGGCTCTTCCCATCAGGTGGCCAAAGTGTTGGAGCTTCAGCTTCAGCATCAGTCCTTTCAATGAAAAGGCAGGGTTGATTTCCTGTGGGATTGACTGGTTTGATCTCTTTGCTGTCCAGTGGACTCTCAAGAATCTTCTCTAGCACTACAATTCAAAGACATCAATTCTTTGGTGCTCAGCCTTCTTTATGGTCCAATTCTCATATCCATATGTGACTACTGGAAAAACCATAGATTTGACTATACAGCGTCCATTGAGTGGGCTTTGTTTATGAGTCAGATGCCTTGCTTGGTGTGGTGCTCACATGTTTAATCCCCACAACCTCTTGTGGGGATGGGTTATCCCCTCAAACAAGTGAAATAACCGACCCAGAATCCCAGAGCTAACCCTGATACACTGACCATTGGCAATATACTGTTGGGTTTGTTTGTTTTTTTACATTTCTGAGCTACAAATGCATTCTATTTTCAACTATCTGCCAAAAGCATAAATAGCTGAGCTTTAAAATGACACCTAGCTAGATCTCTATTTGTCTGAATAAATGCTGGATATGATAGGTTTATAACTGTTGTAGTACTCCTTTTCTTCACCTTGATAGTTCTGTAGAGATACAGTGTATTGTTTTATAGAATTTAAAACATGTTCAACACTTTGTGCTAAGGCATTCCTGCTTCAAAAATGTTTTCAGTTTGAGAGGGGTGGGGCATCAAGAGAAGCTGGAAAGGCTATAGGAGTCCTCCTGGAGTCTTAAATTACAGAGCCTGATGGGAGTGGTGATATCAGAGGATAAAATGCACTTGCTGTAATTCATGAGATAGCTGGGAGTTTAAGTCAAGGGTGATCTTGTGACATCTCAGAACTGGCAGATGGCTTGGACGGTTGAGGGGAGAAGTTACTGGAAAGGCTTTGGGGAGGGAAGAAAGGTGTGCTTGTCTTCTATTTCCTCTCTCTTGTATTCCTCACCCTTAATCGTTTTATGGTGACCGTGCCTGAGATAAGGAGATCCAGGGCATTTCTAAGTTCCATTATAATGTTTCAAACCATTTTTTAAAAGTAAAGGTTTCATTTATCTATTTTTTGACCTCGTGGCATGTGGAACTTCCCTGACCAGGGGTTGAACCCATGCCCCCTGCATTGGAAGCACAGAGTCTTAACCGCTGGACCACCAAAGAAGTCCTCTCTCTATATGCATTTTAAATTACTTAGTTGGATTTACTTGCAACATCTCATCTCAACATTTTTTATGGATAAGCAAGGTGCCGTGGCACTTATACTGAGACCTGTTTGCCTTTTTCATATCACACCTTTCACTGAATTCCAGGGGTGCCCCCTCAGAGAATGGACCTCGGAGGGTAGCTATGCCTTCATATGGTCCTGATGATCCAGGAGCTAGTGAGTTGGCTTTGTGTATTTTTTCCAAATCATTCAGAGGCTATCAGACTCAAAAACTGATTCATAAATATAAAAATCTTGAGAACCTAGTATAGAAAGAAAAATGTCAGTTCACTTATGTATCTAGAAAAGTGTCACTGCTGAGATGACTGGAACCCTGTGCTGGTTCGATAAGCAGATCTCTACTATACAGGAAAATGAACACGGGGCTTATAAAATATTGGTCTTTTTTGTGTTTGGCTTATCTCACTTAGCGGAATGTCCTCTAGATCCATCCGTGCTGTAGCAAGTGTCAGCACGCCCTTCCTTTTCGAGGCTGAACAGTATTCCACTCTGTGTGTTTCCGTGTTTGATTTATCCACCAGTGGGCTTTTGGGTTGTTTCCACCTTTGTCTATTGTGAGTGAACATTTGACTTTTGCTGTTAACATTGTTGTATATATATCTGTTCAAGTTCCTGCTTTCAGTTCTTTTGTGTATGTTCCCAGAAGTGTAATGGCTGAACCATTTAGTTGTTGTGTTCAGTTGAATCTGACTCTTTTTGGCCCCACAGACAAGCCCACCAGGCTTCTCTGTCCCTGAGGTTTTTCCTGGCAAGAATATTGGGGTGGGCTGCCATTTCCTCCTTCAGAGGATCTTCCCAACCCAAAGATAGAACCCACATCTCCTGCATTGCAGGCAGATTCTTTACCACTGAGCCACCAAAGAATCATAGAATACTTCTAAGTGAATCTTTTTGAGGAGTCACCATACTGTTTTCCACAGTGGCTGCACCATGTTATATTCCCACCAATGCTGCGTAAGAATTCCAGTTCCTCCACTCCACATCCTCATCACCATTTGTTGTTTTCTGCTGTTTTTTTTTTTTTTTTTAAATTATAGTAGCCATCCTAATGGGTGTGGAGTGGTATCTCATTGCAGTTTTGATTTGCATTTCTCTAATGATTAGTGATGCTGCCCATTTTTAAAGTGGGTTTTTTTTTTGCCATTTACATACGTTCTTTGGGAAATGTCTCTTCTTTGTGCATCAGGGTATCCAGTTCTGTAGCATCTTTTTCATGGCTACATAGTACTCCACCATGTGGGCGCTCTCTTGTTGGCTGTTGTTCAGTCACTAAGTTGTGTCTGACTCTGCAACCCCATGAACTGCAGCACACCAGGCTCCCCTGTCCCTCTGTCTCTCTGAGTTTGTTCAGGTTCATATCCACTGAGTTGGTGATGCCATCCAACCATTTCATCCTGTACTGCCCTCTTCTCCTCCTGCCTTCAATCTTTCCCAGCATCAAGGTCTTTTCCAATGAGTCTGCTCTCTGCATCAGGTGGCCAGAGGACTGGAGTTTCAGCTTCAGCATCAGTCCTTCTGAGGAATATTCGGGGTAGATGCTCTAAACCAATTTCTCACGGTTTTAAGCCATGTGATGATGAACATTCTTGTAACCAAATTTTTGAAAGGTTTTTTTTTTAAGTTATAATTCTATAAAATAAATTCCCGGATGTGGACTGGATCAAAGAATGTATATACTGTCAGATCTTTTCAACCCACATTCCCTAACGCCTCTTGGAGCGGGAGCATTGCCTTCATTCCCCCCACATTGTAAGAGAGAGAGACACTGCAGTAGTTAGTGTTCAGAAACACGTTTTAAGCCTTTATCCCTCATAAGTTATAATTATGGCCTGTTTCTTTGGGGTTTCAATTGCCTTTGTCAGATTAGCGCGGCTGGTGGGTGCTAATCCTCGTGGCTCTTACTAAACACTATTAATGTCACGAAGCTAATAGCAGCAGCAGCATTCGACTCAGCAAGCTTGCGTCTCACTTCCAGCCAAGCGATTAGAGTCTGTTTATAATTGCTTGGTGGAAAGACTGGCTGATTTCCAATTAGCAAACCAGACAAATAGTGTTCATTTGCAGTGTTTGTTTGTGTATAATAAACTGACTGTTTCCATAATTCACTTTCTAATTAAACATAAAATCGGAGAATGATAACTTGCCTGGTATTTTCTGATACTTCTTGGATAAATATTTGTACCCTTGTTATTGGAATATTTGTTTCTGAAGATGCATTTGGTTTTTGTTTTCACGTGTCCATAGCTTTTCAGTGTTAGATGTAGGAAGGACACGAAAGACTTGCACAGATTTGCGCAATGATATTCAAATGAAAATGGCTTTGTCTTTGCCAGGGTGAACCAGCTCTTGCTTGTTTTATGTCTACATGACATTCATGCTCTTCTTTTGCATGACCTGTCATGAATGGGTGGCCCATTTCTGAGAAGACAGCATAAAAAATAGGGGGCTAGAGTCAATTAAGGTTCTGGTTGAGGACTTCCCTGGCACTCCAGTAGTTAAGAATCTGCCTACCAATGCAGGGGATACCGGTTCAGTCTCTGGTCCTGGAAGATGCCATGTGCTTCAGGGCAACTAAGCCGGTGCACCACTGCTACTGAGCCTGCATGCCCTAGAGCCTGTGCTCTACAACAAGAGAAGCCTTTGCAGTGAGAAGCCCGTGCACTGCAACTAGGGGAAGTGACCGTGCACAGCAGCGAGGATCCCAGGCCACCAAGAATAAACAAACAAATAAAACCTTAGAAACAAACACAAAGATTCTGGTTAAATCCTGAGGTTGAACCCAAACTGGTGTGCGCCTAATATTTATTTATTTGTTTATTATGTAACATGTTCTATGGTACTAATATATATATTTTAAAACACACACAAAAAAGTTTAAATTAAACCTTAAGATAGAAAAGAAATAATGGTCTAAAGCCCTAGACTCAGAGAAATTTGGTTCTACTATGTACCAGCCTGGATAAGCAATCAAATCTCTGTGTGTATCAGGTTCACCTATAAAGGAGCACCATAATAATCATAATCATAGCCTCCCTTTAAATGATAAAACAATTGTAAAAATGTCTAGCATGCACCAGAAATGTAAAACTATTCCCTTTGTAAATATTAGGTATTATTATTATTGTTCAGTGGCTAAGTCATATCAGACTCTGCGACCCCCATGGACTTTAGCATGTCAGGCTCCCCTGTCCTTCACTGTCTCCTGGAGTTTACTCAAACTCATGTCCATTGATGCCATCTCATCCTCTGTCACCCCCTTCTCCTGCCTTCAATCTTTCCCTGCATCAGGGTTTTTCCAGTGAGTCTGCTCTTCACATCAGGGGGCCAAAATATTGGATCTTCAGCTTCAGCATCAGTCCTTCCAGTGAATATTCAGGACTGATTTCCTTTAGGATTGACTGGTTTGATCTCCTTGCATTCCAAGGAACTCTTAAGAGTCTTCTCCAGCATCAAAATTTGAAGGCATCAATTCTTTGGCACTCAGCTTATGGTCCAACTCTCACATCCGTACTTGACTACTGGAAAAATCATAGCTTTGACTATACAGACCTTTGTCAGCAAAATGATGTCTCTGCTTTTTAATATGCTCTCTCGGTTTGTTATAGCTTTTCTTCCAAAGAGCAAGCATCTTTTAATTTCATGTCTGCAGTCACTTTCCACAATGATTTTGAAGCCAAGAATATGAAGTCTGACACTATTTCCATTTTCTCCCCCATCTATTTGCCATGAAGTGACAGGACTAGATACCATTATTAGCATCATTGTTATAATGCCTTCCAGATCTTCCTGCAGAAATTTGCAGTAGAACATTTGAGAAGAAAATGTTGTAACAAGAGCTGTACTTCTGGTGATAAAATGTTGTTTCAGGTCTGCTAATGGTATTTTGGGTGCAGGCTTCCCTGGGCTGGGAAGATCTGCTGGAGAAGGGATAGGCTGCCCACTCTAGTATTCTTGGGCTTCCCTTGTGGCTTAGCTGGTAAAGAATCTGACTGCAATGCGGGATACCTGGGTTTGATCCCTGGGTTGGGAAGATCCCCTGGAGAAGGGAAAGGCTACCCACTTCAGTATGCTGGCCTGGAGAATTCCACGGACTGTATAGTCAACGAGGTCACAAAGAGTTGGACACGACTGAGTGACTTGCACTTTCCCTGGGCCAGAGACATTTGAATTTGTTCTGAACGTAATCAGGGCTGTTAATTCCTGTGAGAGACGTACCTTATCAACTCACAGTCTTTATGTGGGTTAAGCAGAATAGTCGAGCCATTGGCACTGAGTTTAAACTCTGGTGCATTCACAGAGTAGGTGCTCAATAAACGCCTGTTAACTGTTGTCCAGGGATTTAGTCAAAGGTGTTTTGGGACACACCATCACCATTTCCTCTCTCTTCCTCCATGTTTTAGGTGACTTCCTTCTTCTCTGAAAGTACCTGTGATGTGCTTTCTGAAGATGGTTGAGTTTGTGCTAGCTGATTCCACTTACTTGACATGGATGGTTGGACTAAGGTGGCTGCCTGGTTCAGAAACTGCCATTCTGATGCTGACTGCTCAGCTTCTCTGTACACCAAATTGAATCTTAGAGCCAGAATTCTGGGTAAAATAGAAAAGGATAGCTTTATTACTTTTTCCAGGCAAAGGGGGCCACAGTGGGCTAATGCCCTCAAAACCACAAATCCCAACTTGGAAAAGATAGAAGTTCTGTAGTAATTGTTCAAAGAGGGTGTGATCAGCTCGGGGACATTCTTCTAATGGATCAGTGGTGAGGTAAGTAGGAGTAACATCATCGAACTTCAGGTCCAACTGGTCTGAGGGCTCTATGCTTGTCGGCAGCATACCTTAGTTAACTTCTCCACCTGGAGGGGTTCCAGTATCTGCAGAGATATTGTTATGCGCATCCTTTGTTGGGGATACAAGGCCTTGCCCTGAGGCTTCCTTTGTTTCTCACTGGTCTCTCATCCCCTCCCTTCCTTAATTAACAACTGCTTAAAACTGCCCACTGGGACTCAGGGAAGGCTATAGAGGTTGAATGAAGGCTGCTTCTTGTAATCAAAGAAATGGGGGACACAGAGAGGCCTTGTGCCCGGGAGCCCCACAGGACCCTGCATGCTATCAATTCTTCTAAGGAAGACTCCTTCCTTGCCTCTGCTAGCTCCTGGGAATAGCTGGCAACTCTTGGCCTTACTTGGCTTGTAGAAACATCACTTCAACCTCTGCCTCTGTCTTCACATGGCTTGCTCCGTGTGTGACTGTGCACATTTCCCTCTTTTTAAAATTTTTTAAATTAATTTACTTTTTGGCTGCACTGGGTCTTCGTTGCTGCATGCATGGGCTTTCTCTGGTTGTGGTGAGTAGGGGCTATGCTCTAGTTGCGGTGCCTGGTCTTCTCACTACAGTGGCCTCTCTTGTTGTGGAGCAAGGGCTTTCTAGAGCATGGACTGAGTAGTTGTGGTTCAGACTTAGCTGTCCCTCAGTATGTGGAATCTTCCTGGGCCAAGGATCAAACCCTGCATTGGCAGGCAGGTTCGTCACCACCAGATCGCCATGGAAGTCCTCTCTCTTCTTATAAGGACAGCAGTCCTGGACTGGGGGCATCCTAATGACCTTATGTTAATCTGGTTACCTTATGTAACCTGGTTACATCTAGTAAAGATTCCAGTTCCAGGTAAGGTCCCATCACAGATTCTGAGGGTTAGGACTTCAAAGTACCTTATTCTAGGGTGACACAATTCAACCTGTCATGAGGGTTGCACACGCTGCTCTTTTGGGTTGACAACATAGACCAGAAAAGAGGGCTCCAAGAGCAGAGTGAGGATGGGACAGGACCTCTGTCCTTCGGTGGGAAGGTCCTAGGTGTGTCTGAACAAAAGCCAAGAGGACAGCGTGGCTGGAACAGAGTTCAAGAAGAAACTGAGGCCAAACAGGGTGCGGGGTAAGGGACCCAGGTGGTGGGTGCAGACCCTTCCCCTTATACCCTGTTCTTTCCACAGGGCAGTGCTGGCCCGTGATGACCAAAGTGACCACATTTTTAACAGAGATTAGAAATCTAGATTTTTAAAATATGAAACGTTTTAGTTTTTGAACATTAATAACAAAATTCGTTTGATGCTATCAGTTTGCAGGACGGTACTGGAGGAGAGGAGGGAGTCCAAAAAGGCATCATGGAGAAGGTTCGAGACAGTGAATAGGAATGAAAAAACAAAAAGGACCCAGTTACCAGAATCCAGAGAAAGGAGCTGTAGATGTGGGACAGGGCTGCCCAGCAAGAGCTGTGGCCTGTAGTGGAGAAATACAACCAACGTGCCGGATCTTGGCAAGGAGGGTGCTGAAGATATTAATATCTCAGCCTCTTTCCTCCTGTGTCCTATTCGTCTGGAAGTGTCTTCAATTGGCTGTACCCAACTATAAGCTAGAGGGAAGGAATTAACTGCCGTTGATGTGGTCCACACTACTCAGCCTCCTGGGGCAGAGAGCAGGGTAGAGGAGGTAGAGGGTGGGTCTGGATGAATACGTGGAAACCATTTAGCACAGGAAGCAGCTCCATATGTCCTTGGGAACAATGTAGAACTTTCCAACAGTCCATAGATAGAATGGGCCACCTGATGGATGAGAATGGTGTTTTAGACAACCTAGTGGGATCAGACATCAGCTGAGAGATCAGGCTACATGACAGTCTTTATCAAGGACTGTAAGATATTAAATGATTCTGTGAAAGCTATTGCCACCAGTTGTCCTCCCCCTTTATCCTTAGATGGGACAACAATAGTAATAACAATAGTAATAGTAAAGATAATAACTGCTAACATGTAATTAACATGTACTGGACACACGGTGTTTGTGGTGCCATGCTAAGCTATTTGCATGTGCCACCATATTGATGCCTCATGATAACTCTATTAGGTAGCTACTTTTACTGATGCCATTTTATGGATGAGTAAACTGTAAATTGCGGATGGTGACTGTAGCCATGAAATTAAAAGATGCTTGCTCCTTGGAAAGAAAGCTATGACAAACCTATACGGAGTATTAAAAAGCAGAGTCATCTATCGCTTCACAGATACAGGTCCGTATAGTCAAAGGTATGGTTTTCCCATTAGTCATGTATGAATGTGAGAGCTGGACCATAAAGAAGTCTGAGTGTGGAAGAAATGATGCTTTCAAATTGTGCTGGAGAAGACTCTTGAGAGTCCCTTGGACAGCAAGGAGATCAAACCAGTCAATCCTAAAGGAAATCAACCCTGAATATCCATTGGAAGGACTGTTGCTCAAGTTGAAGCTCCAATACTTTGCCACCTGATGCAAAGAGCTGACTCATTAGAAAAGACCCTGATGATGGTAAAGATTGAAGGCAAAAGAAGAAGGGGGTGGCAGAGGATAAGATGATTAGATAGTATCATTGACTCTATGGACATGAATCTGAGCAAACTCCAGGTGATAGTGGAGGATGAGGAGCCTGGCAGGAGTTCTGCAGTCCCTGTCTGTGGGGTTGCAGAGTCAGACATGACTTAGTGACTGAACAAGAACAACAGCAACAAAATGAAGCTTAGAAAGAACAGTAACTTGCTGGAGGTCATACAAATGTAACTGTCAGAGCTGGGACTTGAACCCAGGTTTCTGCAATGGATAGATGTAGCCTGAAAGCCAGGAAAACAGTAATGGTCTTGCGGTGAGAATGAGGAGGCTGTATGGAGTTCCTCTGAAAAGAGTGGCGTAGGCACCTCTAAGAGTGGGACCCAGAGTTCACTGTGGTCTCTCTCCAGTGTCTGGAGACAGGGGCTTTACTGGCTTCTAGAGCAGCTGAGGTCACCAGTTTCAGTTCTTCCTGACAGTTCACTAGGGCTCCGTCAGCTTTTCAGTCTCTGGCTGAGTCATCCCATCAGCTAAGTACATAAACAGAGCTCCCTCTCCAGCTGGGAGAAAGGAGAGCTATAAATAATAAAGTTGGGGTTCCGCCTGGAACCAGATTCTCACGGGAGAGGTCACTGGTGGCGGCCAAAGTCTGTCAATCTTCCTCTTTGCTGACTTCCAGGCCTGGCTTCTGCTGATCCACGTGTCTTGGCAAACTGAATGGGAATGATGCCCTCCAGAGGCCTCTAACATAGATCAGCAGACTCTTTGTGCCTATGACCCAGGGCAGAATTGAGGGTCCTGTTTTTCAGAGAGGAAGATAATAGTTTCAGGGCCACATGGCTCTCTGTGGGGAACTATGCTTTACAGTTGGCTTGTACTCAGTCATGTCTGATTCTCTGTGATCCCATGGACTGTAGCCCACCAGGGTCCTCTGTCCATGAAATTTTTCAGGTAAGAATACTGTAGTGGGTTGCCATTCCCTCTTCTAGGGGATCTTCTCAACCTAGGGATTGAACCCACATCTCCTGTGTCTCCTGCATCTGCAAGCATATTCTTTACCACTAAGCAACCTGGGAATCCCATACTTTACAGTATGCAACTATAAAATGGGATCATCATCGAATCCACTGCATGAGGCTGTAATGAAAACTAGAGGATACCAGGTAATAAGTTTGTGTAGACGGTGCTTGATACCAAGTAGTCACTCAGTAAGTGTGAGGAACACTTCTCTGTTAATTTTGCCCCACTGTGTGTAACATTCTTGGATGAATTACATTAAATGCTTTCTCTACATGAATTGTGATAATCATATGATTTATTCCTTTCAGACTACCAATGTGATAGATTACAACGATAGGTTTTCTTATGTTGAGCCATCCTTGCATTCTTGAAATATGCCCTACTTAAGAAATACTATTTTCTGAATATACTGTTGGATTTTGTTGACTAATTTTCTGTGTAGAATTTTCTTTCCTTTTTCCAGCTTTATTGCATGTAATTGACAATTAGAAATTTGTGCACTTAAGGTATACAACTCAATAATTTGATATACACTCACATTGTAAAATAATCACTGCAATCAAACTAATTAGTATGTGAATCACCTCACATATTTACCATTTTCTTCTCCTGACTTCTTTTTTAATGTGGTGAAGACACTTAAGATACACCCTGTTAGCAAATTTCAAGTGTGCAGTATAGTACCATTATTCATAGTAAATGTTGTACATTAGATCTCCAGAACTTATTCCCTTTGCATAACTGAAACTTCGTACCTCTTGATCAATATCTCCTTATTTCTCCTTCCCTATAGCCCTTGTCAATCACCATTCTACTCTTTGCTTCTATGAGTCTGACTTTTATTTTTTAAATGTTTATTTATCTTTTTATTTATTTACTTATTTTTGACTGTGCTGGGTCTTCATTGTTGCATGCAGGCTTTGCGGTGAGTGGGGGCTACCCTTTGTCGCCCTACACGGGCTGTAGGTACACAGGCTTCCGTAGTTGCTGCACACGGGCTTCAGGAGTTGTGATGCACAGGCTTAGCTGTCCCATGGCATGTGGGATCGTCCCAGACCAGGGACTGAACCTGAGTCCCTTGCATTGGCAGGCAGATTCGTAACCACTGGCCCGTCAGGGAAGCCTGAGTTTGACTATTTTAGATTCCGCAAGCAAGATAGTGTAGTGTTTGCCTTTCTGCATCTGCCTTGCTTCCTTTAGCATAATGTCCTTCAGGTTCACACACGTCATTGCAAATAGCAGAGTTTCCTCCTTTATAAAGGCTGAATAATAGTCCATTATTTAGATAAATACCACATTTTCTGAATCAAGAAGTAGAAAGCCTTAACAGGCCAATAGGAAGATTGATTCAGGAATTCAATTAAAAACTTCACAACAAAGAAAAGCCCAGACTGCAGGAGTGACCAAACATTCAAAGAAGAATTACTATTGATCCTTCTTAAATTCTTAAAAAAAAAAGAAGAGACTATACCTCCAAACACATTTTGTGAAGCTAGCATCACCCTGAGACCCAAACCAAAAAAATTATCAGAAAAGAAAAGTACAGACCAATATCCCTGATGAATATTGGTATAAACATCCTCCATAGAATATTAGCAAACTGAATTCAGCAGTGCATTAAAAGGATCATATGCTATGACCAAGTGAAATTTATCCCTGGGATGCAAAAATGTTTCAATACTATCTAGGGTTTGGGGATCTACATTCATAAATACAATGGGCCTATAATTTTCTTATATATTGATCTTCTCTGGTTTTAGAATCAAGATTATACCAGTCTTGAGCTTCCCTGGTGGTCCAGAGGTTGAGAATCCACCTGCCGTTGTAGGGGACACAGGTTCAATCCCTGGTTTGGGAAGATCCCACATACCGTGAGGTAACTGAGCAAATGTGCCACAACTACGGAACCCACATGCAGCAACTACTGAAGCCTGCAGGCCTAGAGCCCACGCTCTGCAACAAGAGAAGCCTCGGCAATGAGGAGCTGGCATACCGCAGCTAGAGAGTGGCCTCACTCACTGCAGCTAGAGAGTGGCCTCACTCACTGCAGCTAGACAGAGATCCCTCACCGCAGCTAGAGAGTGGCCTCACTCATCGCAGCTAGACAGAGCTCACTCACCGCAGCTAGAGAGTGGCCTCACTCACCGCAGCTAGACAGAGATCCCTCACCGCAGCTAGAGAGTGGCCTCACTCACCGCAGCTAGACAGAGATCACTCACCGCAGCTAGACAGAGCTCACGTGCAGCAACAAAGACCCGTCACAGCCAAAAAAAAAAAAAAGAGAGATTATGCCAGTCTCATGTTATCTGGGCAGCTTTCTCTCTTTCCCTGTCTCAGATAATTTCTTGAAAGTATCTACTTATAAAATCATCTGGGCATGAAATTTTGGGAAGATGGAAGCCTTTGGTGATTTTTTCATTTTTTTTAACACTCATCAGTTTATTTTAGCTTTCTATTCCCTTTTCATGCCTGTTCCTAGGAATTCATCTATCTCCCAAGCCATTTGATTGTCATGGCTGAATAAGAGTTCATCTAGTTTAGGTATGTGTGTGTAGGGGCTTCCCAGGTGGCACTAGTGGTAAAGAACACGCCTGCCGGTGCAGCAGATACAAGAGCCATGGGCTCGATTCCTGGGTTGGGAACATCCCGTGGAGGAGCGCATGATGACCCACTCCAGCATTCTTGCCTTGAGATTTCCATGGACAGAGGAGCCTGGCAGGCCACAGTCCATAGAGTCACAAAAGTCAGACATGACTGAAGCGATTTAGTACACACACACACACACACATGTGGTAACTCATAAGCAAGCTGAGGACCTGCCTGCTACAAGAGGAATAGATGACATATGAAATTGTCTTAGAAACACCTACCATCTTATATTCAGAAAACTAAGATCATGGCATCTGGTCCCATCACTTCATGGCAAATAGATGGGGAAACGATGGAAACAGTGACAGACTTTATCTTCTTGGGCTCCAAAATCATTATGGATGATGACTGTAGCCATGAAATTAAAAAGATGCTTGCTTCTTGGGAGAAAAGCAATGGTAAACTTAGACAGCATATTAAAAAGCAGAGACATTATTTGCCTACAAAGGTCTGTATAGTCAAAGTTATGGTTTTTCCAGTAGTCATGTATGGATGTGGGAGTTGGACAATAAAAAAGTCTGAGCGCCAAAGAATTGATACTTTTGAACGGTGGTGTTGGAGAAGACTCTTGAGAGTCCCTTGGACTGCAAGGAGATCCAACCAGTCCATCCTAAAGGAGATCAGTCCTGGGTGTTCATT
>SJYF01000056.1:6917335-6933920 GCA_006410515.1 Procapra przewalskii
GGACTCTCAAGAGTCTTCTCCAACACCACAGTTCACAAGCATCAGTTCTTCGGTGCTCAGCTTTCACTGAAGGTCAGAGTGTCACCAGGGAAGACACATATTCTGTAGTTGCCACGTTGCCCAGAGGGTACTTCTGCTACGATTCATGCGGCTTGGGGTTATTCTCCATTTTTGCTAGTCAGAGTCTCTTTCTACTGTTTGGAACCAAAAAACAAACAAACAAAAATACCTTCCATTATATAATCTCCCTGAGCCTGAGTTTCTTTACCTGTGAAGTAGAGGTGATAACAGCTTGCCACCGCTGGGACAATTGCACTTAGTTGTATCTGACTGTTTGCAACCCCATGGACTATAGCCCGCCAGGCTCCTCAGTTCATGGGATTGTCCTGGAAAGAATACTGGAGTGGGTTGCCATTTCCTCCTCCGGGGATCTTCCCCATCCAAGGGTCAAACCCGTCTTTCCTGTATTGCAGGCAGATTCTTTACCACTGAGCCACCTGGGAAGTCCAGTAATGGAAGATACTAATAGTACCTTCCATGTATTCATTTTAATAAGGATTACATCAGTGAACTCAGTGTTCACCAAGATGATGAGAGAAAAGGAGGAGAAAGATGGTGCCAAGTGTATTTCCTATCCTGCTGTAACAAATTACCACACATTAAATGGCTTGAAACAACCACATTTATTCTCGTATAGCTCCGGAGATGAAAAGTCCAAATTGGGTCAGCAGGGCTGCCTTCCTTCTGGAGGTTCTAGAGAGGAATCCATTGCCTTGCCTTTTCTAGGGTTGCCCTTTCTTTCTAAAGGTCACCTGCATTCCTTGGCTCATGATCCCCCATCATTCCAACCTCTGTTCCTGTTGGGATCCCCCCTTCTCTGCCTCTTACCCTCTTGTCTCTCTCGTATAAGGACGCTTGTGACTGCACTGAGCCCATCTGGAGAGTCTATGATGGTCTCTCCATCACAAGATGCTTAACTCAGTCTATTGACTCATTTTGCCAAGTGCCTTTTGTCATGTAAGGTATCACTTTTCTTTGGAGGGCTCTTATGCAGCCTACCACTCCATGTGTCTGAAATTTTGATTTGTAACTGTTTATGTGGTTATAATGGAGAAGGAAATGGCAACCCACTCCAGTGTGACTGCCTTGAGAATCCCAGGGACTGGGGAGCCTGATGGGCTGCCGTCTATGGGGTCGCACAGAGTCAGACACGACTGAAGCAACTTAGCAGCAGCAGCAGCAGCAGCATGTGGTTATAAATATTCCAAGATTCCAAGAAAAATAAGTTATCTTCCCTGACTTCAGTGCTTATAATGCTGTTGGGAAAATGCACCATTTACCATTCCGTGAAGCCCCAGACAGTGGTTAATGCTGCCTTGAGAGGTGAAGGTGGTTTTGAGAATATGAAGATGAATGTAGGGATCCTTCGTTTCACTGGGTATCTCCTCTGCTCAGACCTGCAGTTTACAACCTCATAGGCTGTTGCCTGCTCAGATTCTGGGGGCCACCTTCCCAGGAAAGATGATGGGAGTGTTGTCTCCTGGAAGTGTGGGACACAGCATTCCTACCTTCTCCTCACAGGAAGTGGGAGCTTTGGGAAAGGCAAGGTGGAATCTCTTCACTAGATCAGCAGATGTCTTTACTTTCTACTTTTGTAGATTCCTGTGGTCTGCATGTCTGTGTTTCCCCCAAATTCACATGTTGAAATCCTAACCTTAAATGTGACAGCATCAGATGTAGGGTGTTTGGGAGGTGCTTAAGTCACGAGGGCAGAGCCCTTCTGAATGAGATTAGTGCTCTTATGAAAGAGCGCCACAGTGGATAATAACCTGCCTGCCAATGCAGGGGACACAAGTTCGATCCCTGGTCCAGGAAGATTCCATGTGCTGCGGAGCAACTGAGCCCGTGGGCCATAACTACAGAGCCCTCACACCTAGACTCCATGCTCCCCAACAAGAGAAGCCGCCACAATGAGAAGCCCGTGCCCTGCAATGGATAGTAGCTTCTGCTTGCCACAACTAGAGAAAGCCCGTGGGCAGCAACAAAGACCCAGGGTAAACATAAGCATTTAAAAAATTAAATTAAAAAAATAGAAGAGTTGCCAGAGAGCTCCTCTCTCCCCTTGGGCCTTGTGAGGCCATAGCAGCAGCTCTGCACCACTTACCTGCTCACGCTGGTCCCCTGATCTTGGACTTAGAGTCTCTAGAACTGTGAGTACTGCATTTCTGCTGTTTATGATGCACCCAGTCTGTGGTATTTTTGTTATAGCAGCCCTAACAGACTGAGACTCTGATGATTTGATAAATTTCATATGTACCCTACAACCTTTAGCATTAATTTTGGCTTAGGGTCAGACAGGTAAATTGATGGTTAAAAGGGGGTAAGTGTCAAGGGGGGAAGGCATGTCCCCCTCCTCCAGCTTCCCAGAGCCCTGGAGAAATTGTGTCTGTTAGAAATAGGACAGGATGGTCCAAAGAGCAAGAAATTGGCTGCTGGATCACCCAGGGTGATGCAGCGTGCATTATTCCTGGAAAGCAGGAAACCATGCCTTTCTCTCATCAAGATAGCAAAGCCCCACTGCTAACAGAGATAAAGACAGTCTGTGAGCAATTTAACAGGGGTGCTTCAAGGGGGCCTACCGTCGTGCGTCCAGATAGACGTTGCTCAGCTTCCGAGCCCTCAGGTAGCTGACTCTGCGTCTGGCATGTGGCTAGAATGAGTTAGATCGTTCATTGGTGAATTCTTAGTTTTTCAACTGGCATCTGTCCTGGGACCTGGTCCATGAACTCTGCTTTCCTGGAATAAAAATTGTGATGTGTGTCTCAGTAAGGATTACTTGATATGTGTGAGCTCTGTGCCAAATACGAAGGTTTTAAAACTTACTTACATGTCAAATTTAAAAAATTTGTATTATGTGTTTATTCATTTGGCCTTGTTGGGTCTTCGTTGCTGCATGCAGACTGTTTCCCCTAATTGCAGCGAGCAGGAGCTTCTCTCTAATTGCGGTGCACAGGCTTCTCATTGTGGCGGCTTCTCTTGTTGCAGAGCTCAGCCTCTTGGACGGCTGGGCTTCAGTCGTTGAGGCCCACGGGCTTAGTTGCTTTGCATCAGGTGGGATCTTCCTGGAGCAGGGATCGAACCCGTGTCTCCTGCATGGGCAGGTGGATTCTTTACCATTGAGCCACCAGGGAAGCCCTTATTGTGGTTTCGATTTGCAGTTCCTTGATGGTTAATGATGTTGGGCATCTTTTCTTGTGCTCATTGGCTGTTTGTATAACTTCCTTGGAGAAAATATCTGTTCAGATCCTTTGCCCATTTTGTAATGCGTATATTCAATCTTGAAGGCTCTCCTAAATGATTACATACAGCAGCCACTATAGAATAGGGATTCATTGTGGGCACTCTGCTGTTGGTGGCCTCGATTTGAATCTCACTTTGGCCATGTATTAGTACATGACCTTGACCATTCTCTCCAGACCTCAGTTTTTCTGGTCCTATTGGGATAGAAATATTAGCGACATCTTAAGGTTGTTGTAAGGATTAAAAAGGCAGCACATATCAAAGGCTTAGTAAGAATTAATAAGGACTCAGTAAATATTATTAATACCCATAATGGAAATAACATTAACACTTACCAAGCATACAACATCTCATTTCGTCTACACAGCAATCTTGCAAAATAGCTTTAATCATCTTCATTTTACAAGCAAGGAAACTGAAGCTCAGGGAGATGAGGGAATGTGTCCCCGGCTACACAGCTGGTAAGAGACTGAGCAGATTCCTACCTGGATCTGAATGACTGCAGTGCTGTGCCATGCTTAGTCGCTCAGTCATGTCAGGCTCTTTGTGACCCCCTGGACTGTAGCTCACCAGGCTCCTCTGTCCATGGAGATTCTCCAGGCAAGGACATTGGAGTGGGTTGCCATTTCCTCCTCCAGGAGATCTTTCCAACCCAAGGGTTGAATCCAGGTCTCCCAAATTGCCAGCGGATTCTTTACCATCTGAGCCACCAGGGAAGCCCATATATATATATTTATATGGTGGCTTCTGATTTTCCACCTTTAATACGAGAGAGGTTGCTCCGGTTTATGGAGGGAAATGCCTCCACCATAGTGGCCCTGATTGGAGCAGGACTCTGTGACTTCCAACACAGTAACTGACTGAAGGGCCCTCCTCAAATGTTAGTCTCCAGAAAGGTTTTAGGTTCCTGCTATTCAAGTGCAACTGTTATCAAGCAAATACTGTCAGAAAAGAATCAGTCTTTTGGCTCTCTGAGCAGCACAAGAACAAGAGCCTTATGAAAGATGGTGAAAAGGGAGCCAAGATGAAAGCGGTCGACCTGTTTTTTAAGAAAGATTGGTATGATGTGAAAGCACCAGCTGCGTTCAGTGTAAGAAATATTGGGACAATATATGTCATGAGACCTCAGGGAACCAAAATCGTATCTGATGGCCTCAAGTGTTGTGTTTTTGAAGTGACCCTTGTTGATCTGTAGGATAAAGTAGTTGCACTGAGAAAATTCAGACTCATTACTGAGGATGTTCAGGGCAAAAACTGCCTAATTTCCATGGCCTGGATCTCGTCATTGACAAAATATGCTCCATGGTTAAAAAAATGGCAGACCATGATTAAAGCTCATGTTGATGTCAAGATTATTGATGGTTATTTGCTTCATCTGTTCGGTGTGGGTTTTACTAAAAAATGCAACAATCAGATTTGGAAGCACCAAAAGGTCCACCAGACCTGCAAGAGGTTGATGAAGATCATGGCCTGAGAGGGGCAGATAAATGACTTGAAAAAGGTGGTCAATAAATTGATTCCAGGGCTTCCTTTTTGGTGCAGTGGCTAAGAATCTGCCTGCCAATGCAGGGGCACCAGTTCAGTCCCTGGTCAGGGAAGATCCCCCACGCCGCAGGGCAGCTAAGCTCATGTCCTGCAGCTGCTGAGCCTGCACTCGGGAGTCCCATGAGCCGCAACTGCTGAGCCCATGTGCTGCAACTCCTGAAGCCCGCGCACCCTGAGCCTGTGCTCCGCAACGAGAGGCCTCCACAATGAGAAGCTCCACACGCTGCAATGAAGAGTAGCCCCCGCTCGCCACAACTAGAGGAAGCCTGAGCGTAGCAATGAAGACCAGCGCAGCCAAAACTACCATACATAAATAAATAATTTAAAAAATACATTGATTCCAGACAGCCCTGGAAAAAAACATAGAAAATTCTCGCCAACCTTTCCACTCCATGATATATTTGTTAGAAAAGTAAAAATGCTGAAGAAGCCCAAATTTGAATTAGAAAAACTCCTGGAGCTACGTGGTGAAGGTAGCAGTTCTGGAAAAGCTGCTGGGCATGAGACAGGTAGTAAAGCTGGACAAACTGATGGATATGAGCCGCTTCTCCAATAATTTTCTTTAAAATTCAGACTTTTAATGGCGACAAATAAAAGGTCTTATTTGTGACATTTTTTGTGGTCATTCTTTTTAGATAATCTGACAGCTTGTTGAATTATGTGTTCTGATTTGATAGTAATGTGAATTTTTCTGAAAAAAAAAAAAAGGAATCAGAGAAGAACGTAGTCATGAAATCATCACCAGCTTATTTGGACAGAGAAAAACTATAGCATCCCATGGCCAAGGATGTGTTCATCTCACTTTGGGCAGGTTTTTGAGTTGGAGGATCTTTTCATACAACCCTGGCAAACTCTCCCTGTTTAGCATGGCTTTTCCTTCGAGAACCTCACAGAGCTAACTGGAAAAGGATGAAAGACAAAGATCCAGGGAGGCTCCCTTTTTTCCCAGAACCACTATTTAGGATTCCTGTGTAGTTCCCCATAGTGACATTAGGTGTCACCTTTGAGTCGTCTGAGGCCAGTCTGAGCACCTGACAAAATGGCTCATTTCCCGAGTTTCCGGCTCTCTAAAATCCAGTTTGGAGGCATTCATTACCAACACCCCGGCCCCAAAGCAGTTTGGATAATCTGGTTCTCATTTATGGAACAAAGCTTGTCCCTAAGAAGAGGCTCTCAGCAGCTGGATAAGCTAAAAGGGGCTCTGTGCCTGTGACTTTACAACTGATTTCTCGTTTTTGAAAGGAGGAGGTGATGGATGAGGCTTCCCTGATGGCTCAGCAGGTGAAGAATCTGCTTGCAATGCAGGAGACATAGGAGACGTGGGTTTGATCCCTGAGTTGGGAAGATCCCCTGGAGGAAGGCATGGCAACCCACCCCAGTATTCTTGCCTGGAGAATCCCATGGACAGAGAAGCCTGGCGGGCTACAGTCTAGGGGTTGCAAAGACTGAAGTGACTAGGCACACATGCATAAGAGACAGTTTATGCAAAGGCCTTACCAGCTCAGAGCCCTATTCTCCCAGAGTTCTCTGCTCTGCCCTGCCTCATTGGCTCACACCTGTGTCTACACTAGGCTGTGAGCAACTGTGGGCAATGGGGGAGTGGGGACTCTTTCCTTTCCTCCCTTCTTCCCTCCCTTCCTTCTTCCCTCCTATCTTTTCTTCATTTCTTCCCTTCCATCTTTCTTCCCTCTCTCTCTTGCTTCCTTCCATTCCATGCATATTAAGTGCCAGACACTGGAGTTGAAACAGAGAACAAAACAGCCAGTCTCTATTCCTTCGTGGAATTGACATTCTGCTTCCTTGTCTGTAAGTTCTCAGCACTTAGCACATGGTAGGCACTTAACTGCTTTCACGGCTTAGTGTATACTCTTCCAGTTTTTTCCTATGTGTATACTAATACGATACATGATATTTAAATTTTAGATGGAAATGAGATTGTGCATTAATACTATATATATATATATATATATATATTCTGTAACTCACCACCCTCCACCCCAGCTTAATAGTGTCTCGTGGCCATCTTTCCAGTTTAGAATATAGAAATCGACTTCAGGGTTTGCATGTCCCTAAGATGCTATTTGGGCTTCCCAGGTGGTGCGAGTGGAGATGCTAGTGAAGATCCCCTGGAGAAGGGCATGGCAACCCACTCCAGTATTCTTGCCTAGAGAAATCCCATGGACAGAGGGGCCTGGTATGCTACAATTCATAGGGTCACACACAGTCAGACACGTCTTAAGGGACTTAGCAAGCAAGCGAACAAGCAAGATGCTATTTGGAGTTGCTCCACCCCTTGGAGTCTAGAAAAGATTGGCTTCAACCCAAATTCATTCCCTGTGGAATCTCAGGGTCAGGTTAGGACTGTGAATGGGCAAGATGTTCATGTTCTCATGGTACCTTTTGGTCCCTGTTTATGCTTCTTCTGTTAATTTCATTCAATATATTTGATTAATCTCCTACTATTAGACATTGAGGTTGTTTCCAGTCTTTTCCTATCGCAAACAGTGCTGAAGTGAAAAAGCTTGTTTATCCTTTGTTTTTTGTGTGTTGAATAAATTGCTGTAACTGGCATTGCTGGGTCAATTTAGCAACACATATTGCTATAGATACAGGTATTATAGTATCTATATGAATACTGTTCAACTGCCTTCACAGAAGCTGTACTACTTTTCATTCCCAATAGGATATGTTACAAATCGTGATCTTTGCTTAACTGTGCAAATATATACACACACACACACACCTTTTCATATTCTTTTCCTTTTTGTTTTTTTGTTTTTGTTTTTTTGAAATTGTTGATCTACAGGAGCTTTATACATGTCAGAGAAACTATCCTTTTGTAACTTAAAGTACAGATATTTTTTCTTAGTTTATTATTTATTTTCTTATCATCCTTTTTTTTAAAAAAAACAGCTGCTTAGTGTCCCATAAATAATTTTAAGCAGTCTCTTTTTGCTAGACATCTTGGTTGTTTTCAGTTGTTGGCTGTTATAAATGACACGAATCTTTCTACTAATCTGCAGTGCGTCTCTTTATGCTAAATTCCTAAACGTGGAACTGCTTGGTGAAAGCAAGTGCTGTGCTGTGCTTAGCCTCTCAGTCATGTCCAGTTCTTTGTGACTGCATGGACTGTAGTCCGCCAGGTTCCTCTGTCCATGGGGATTCTCCAGGCACAAATATTGGAGTGGGTTGCCATGCCCTCCTCCAGGGGATCTTCCCAACCCAGGAATTGAACTGAGATTTCCTGCATTACAGGCAGATTCTTAGCCAGCTGAGCTACAAGGGAAGGCCTGATGAAAGAATATGGACCATAAAAGGTCTTTTGATACATATTGGGCCTTGGATATTTTTAAAGTCTTGTATTTATTTACCTTTTCTGTTTGGTTGCACTGGGTCTTAGGTGCAGTATGCAGGGCCTTTAGTTTTAGCTGTGGCATGTGGGATCTAGTTCCCTGACCAGGGACTGAACCTAAGCCCCTTGCATTGGGAGCGTGCAGATTTAGCCACTGGACCACCAGGGAAGTCCTTCTTTTTATTATTTAAAAACAACAGTTATTTAGTAGTTGTTTGAAAAAATGTCCCATGTCCCAATGGCCCATCCACTCAGAGTGGCGAGTCTAATCTCTCCTCCCACTCCTTTTCACTTGCTCTGTATTATTTTGAAACAAATCATTTCATCTATAAAGATCAAAGAATATAGAGAGATGCTATCTTTAGATGAGAAATTCACCATCTCTCCCCCCAGTTCTTCTAGGTAGTGGCAATGGAAAGTTACCACGATGCTGTTTAGAGTCTGCCTCCTGGAGCCTGCTGGGGGGGATCATTGAATCCCATTGGCATGCCCCTTCTCTGGAGCTCTGCTCTTGTTTTGCAGACAGGACAAAATGTTCACCCACATGGATGACTCAGCTAGCCCCAAGCCTCTTTGGTTCACTGCAGAATCCCCACAGACCCAAAAGCTTTGCTTTAACCGTACGTTTTCACTTATTTATTTTTTATTCATTCCAGAGGCAGGCAGGAAATTGCCATTGGTCCATGAGTCATGCAGGAATCTTTCCTCTGTCCTTTCCCATTTGGATGTGGCTTCCTTGAAAAATACCCAGGTGGACGGCCGCTTCTCCCACGCAGTCTTGATTTTGTGGGCACTGACTCTGGCTGGTGGAGGGCTCTACCTGTTGCACGGCTGAGCCCCAGAGCCTTGGGGCTTTGCCCAGGGCCTACCCAGGACCCTCCAGGCCATATTCTGAAAATTCCTCCTGCTTCTGACAGGCCTCTAGTCTCCTTCCTTAGCTGGCTTCACCCCAGGGGTACTGGGCATTGAGGGGGTTGGGGAGGACACTTTCAGCCAGGCCCGCTTCCTCATTTACACAGCACCAGTTATTGCCAAGACAGCTGCTAGCTCTCAGAATTTGGGAAGCAGAGAATCAATAGGGGTGCAGCAGTATCCATAGCAGCTGCTGGCTGCCTCGCCGTCTCTGCACGAATGACCTGACCCAGTGCCGGCACCATGGTGCCGGAGCCTTCCCATCTAGCTCACTAAAGCCTCCAGTGCCCTGCAGACGGGCATTTCATTATTGTGATTTTACCCAAGAGGCTCTCAGAGAGACTAGGGGACGCAATGAAAGTTATATAGCTTGAGCAGGTCCTGGTACCGGAGTTTTGAATCCAGTTCCTTAAGGTGGAATTTTGACCTTAAGGTCCTCAACCTTTTGATTCATTTTTAAAATTCATTTTATTTTTATTTGTTTATTTGGCTGTGTCAGGTCTTCGTTGTGGCACTTTGGGGTGCCTAGCTGTGGCTCAAGGGCTTGGTTTCCCCTGGCATGTGGGGTTTTAGTTCCTCGACCAGGGATCAAACCCACGTCCCCTGCACTGGAAGGCAGATTCTGAACCACTGGACCACCAGGGAAGTCCTTTGATTCATTTTCTTAAAACAAAGCAGGTAGAGGTCATAGCAGAGAGGCTGTCCAGTCAAATCCCACTCTGAGGCCCAGCCTGGAGAGACCAAGGGCAGTAAGGTCAGGCTGGGGGTGGCATGAACAGTGGCTGGCGACACCTTTCTGGGTAGAAGTGATTGCCGGATGAGGCTTCCAGAGGGCAAGTTTGCTTGTAGGTAATGGCTTCTGACCTCTCTGGGCTACTATCTGTGTTACTGAGTGCAGGCTTCTATTGCTTGCCACGTGACAGGACAGTAAACTGAGAGGAGTTGTTGGGGCAAGGAACGAACGGCAGCTTATTTAGAAAGCCAGAAAACTGAAAGATGGTAGACTAGTGCCGCAGAGAGCTGGACATGCCTTAACAACTGAACAAGGTGTCCCAAAGAGCCATCTTTCCTGGGTTAGAATTCAGGCTTTTATACAGAGTGGAGGAGGTAAAGTCCTGATTCTGGTCAGATTCCGGAAGAGATGTGTTAATTTCTTCCTCCTTATAGTCGTTCACATGTGGGTCTGGTCAGGAGGCTTTCTATTAGGTAACAAAGGTATTTTAGCTTAACATTCATTACATGGGAGCCAGGGTTCTCAGAGATAGGGCATTATGTATGATTTAATCCTATGGGCAATATCCCTTTTGTGATTAACTTGCGGACGACAGAGGATGAGATGGTTGGATGGTGTCACCGACTCAATGGACATGAGTTTGAGTAAACTCTGGGAGTTGGTGATGGACAGGGAGGCCTGGCATGCTGCAGTCCATGGGGTTGCAAAGAGTTGGACACAACTGAGCAACTGAACTGAACTGACTGAACTACAGCAAAAGCAATGGAAGACAAAGCATAAAGTAAAAGAAACAGATCCAATATGGAGTCAGAATTATAGCTAGAGATGAGAGGGGGACCTCTTAGTTCAGTAGTGGGCCACATGGGGGCTTTGGAATGTTCCCCTGTCACTCTGAATGGACAGACCTGTACATCCGTGCAGAGAGGAGTACTTTGCCCAAGGGGGGAAGCTGGGGCTGTGGTCTTCTCTGCCCACCTCATCAAGACTCTGAGCCACCAGGGGAACCGTGGAACATCAACATGGTAGAAATTTTCCCTTCTTATAAGGAGAGGGAAATTTGCACATGGACAGACATCTGGGAGAATGCATCTGAGGTATCTGATAGAGGTGAATATTGGAGCCAAGGAATGCCAAGGATGGCTGGCAGTGTCCAGAAGCTGGAAAGAGTGAGGAAGGTTCTAGAGCCTCCAGAAGAACCAAGCCTACCAACACCTTGATTTCAGACTGCTGGCCTCTGGAACCAGGAGATATGTCTGTTGTTTCAAGCCACCCTGTTGTGAAAGTTGTTACCTAAGAAACAAACACAGTTGGTTAATTATTTTGGTTGCTTACTTGCTTATGTTTTTCTCCCAATTGACAAGACTCTTATTTGTTTATTCTCTCTTGTATCCCTAGTGCCCAGCTGTGGGTCGAACACAGAAAGAACTCGCCGCGTATTTTTGGATGAATCAAATCTCTCACGTAATCAGCCATAACATCTTGTCAACTGTAGCTTGTCTTGTGTTCATTGCCGTGTGTCATGTTCTCCACTCTCACTTGAGGTCATCATCTCCCTCTGAGGTTTTTTTGGGCAGCTGGGTGTATCTTCCTTGCTGTGCCCAGGCTTTCTCTAGCTGTGGCAAGTGGGCTTCTCATTGCAGTTGCTTCCCTTTTTGGGGAGCACAACTCTAGGGAGCTCAGGGTTCAGTAGTTTCAGCTCTCAGGCTCAGCAGCTGTGGCTCTAGGGCATGTGGGATCCTCCCCAAAGAGGGACTGACCCCTTGTCTCTTAACTATTGCACCATCAGAGAAACCCTCTCCCTCCGAATTTTTGTAGGAGCCTTCCATCTTGTCTCCTTGCAGTTTAACTTTTTCTCTTCTTTTTAACACACATCCGATCTCCTCACTTCCCCACTGTAAACCCTTTATTCTTTCCCCGCTGTCTATATTAGCTGTTGGACCTTGGGTGTGTGGGTATGTGTGACCATGTGTGTGTTCAGTTGTGACCCCATGGACTGTAGCCCACCAGGTTCTTCTGTCCATGGAATTTTTCAGGCAAGAATACTGGAATGGGTTGACATGCCCTTTTCCAGGGGATCTCCCTGACCCAAGGATTGAATCTGCCTCTCTTGCGTTGGACCTGGGGTATGCGCCATTAACTCAGCCTCAGTTTCCTCATGTGTGGAATGGGAGTAATAATTGCACCTACCTCCCACCAAGTTGATGTGAAGATTAGCTGAGAATCAATTGATTCTCACACAGCACAATGCCCAGCACATCACAGGAGCCCTGTAAATGCTGGTTTTCACCATTAGGTCAGCATTTGTGTGGGATAGAGGCTAGAGACCTGAGGCCATATAAAATGAGTCCTTTGTTAAGATGGAAAAAAGCATTTAAAAAATCATGCATTCAAAATTGGCTTGTCCAACCAAGTGATTAAGAAGCAGAGTTTGTCTGGCCTTTTGACCTGTTAAAGTTTGGAGAAGACATCTATTTTGAAAGCATGAGTTTGCATATCATTAAACACACAATGAAAACACATTAAGTGAAAAATTTAAAGTAGGCTCATGTTTATATTAAAATTATATCATTTGTACCATAGACATAATCTTAAATGTGGGAATAAAGGAATTGATTTTAATCATGGCTCAGAATCGATGCTCTCTATTTCTAAAAACCTCTTAATCAGGAAATTTCCCAAGAGAAATTGTTTAAAATATAGGGTAACACATGTGAGAGCAATTCCAAAATTTAATGTGTGCAAATTATTCATATATTCATAATTTTATTATAGCATATTGGGTTTGGGGAATCAAGCCCAGGTGAAGAGAAGCTTAAAAAAGGCCCATAAGTGAAATGAATTTAAATATTGCAACTACCTTCCTGTCGACCCAGAGCGTTCACTAAAGCACTAGCAATTTTAATAAGATTGGAAGTTCTTGTTGATTTGAAAGGCTAAATTGGTGAGGACCTCTTTTTTTTTTAAAAAAAGCTTTCTTTCAAAAAGTCAGACTTTCTGTAGACTTGAACAATTCTATAATGTGGTCAGATGCTCTTCTCAAGCTGCTTTGTTTGATTTGGCAAGTTTTAAAAATAGTGCCAGCAGGGAAGATAGTCAATGATTGAAAACAGAAATATGAACATGGCTTGCTAGTATTATTATTTACTACTTATTAAAATTAGAAATTCTCTTAAAAGTTAATAGGCGAGAGACTTCCCTGGTGGTCCAGTGGTAAAGATGTCACCTTCCATTGCAGGAGGTGTAGGTTTCGATTTCTGGTCAGGGAGTTAAGACCCCACATGCCTCGTGGCCCCCCAAATGCAAACATAAAACAGAAGTAATATTGTACCAAATTCAATGAAGACTTTATAAAATGGTCCACATCAAAAGAAAAAAAATCTTAAAAACGTTAATAGGCGAGACATAGAGGCTTTTGGCCAAAGTATAGTAGACTGGGAGGGCATCCTCGTGTGTGTGTGTGGTGTGTTTAATGACCTTTCTGCCTTGTGATGCATCTATTTCTGGACCTGTCTCAGTCATTGCAGATCCTTGGTTTCCTAGAGTCACTGAGAGGAGGTAAAGACTGTTTGACAAGAAGACTGGAGATTTTACTGTCTCCTGGGAGCATATCAGGCCATGGAAAATTGAACCATGACTTGGGCCTGTGCCCAGTCGTGGGAGAACTCTCTCCATGGTCTCATTTTACTCAGTTCAGTTCAGTTCAGTTGCTCAGTAGTGTCTAACTCTTTGCAAGCCCATGGACTGCAGCACGCCAGGCTTCCCTGTTCATCACCAACTCCCAGAGCCTGCTCAAACTCATGTTCTTTGTATTGGTGATGCCATCCAACCATCTCATCCTCTGTTGTCCCCTTCTCTTCCCACCTTCAATCTTTCCCAGCATCAGGGTCTTTTCCAGTGAGTTGGTGCTTCACATCAGGTGGCCAAAGGATTGGAGTTTCAGCTTCAGCATCAGTCCTTCCAATGAACATTCAGGACTGATTTCCTTTAGGATTGACTGGTTGGATCTCCTTGCAGTCCAAGGGACTCTCAAAAGTCTTCTCCAACACCACAGTTCAAAAGCATCAATTCTTTGGTGCTCAGCTTTCTTTATAGTCTAACTCTCACATCCATACATGACTACTAGAAAAACCGTAGCTTTGACTAGATGGGGCTTTGTGTTATTTTGCTAAAAAGTTAAATCTCCTGCAATGGTCTTTGCTTACACATATACACCTTCATGTTGTATACAGTGAAAGCAATATAGACAGGAACTTCTCTGGTGGTCCAGTGGGTAAGCCCCGTGCAGGGGTCCAGGTTCAAGCCCTGGTCAGGAAACTAGTTTGCATATCCCACAGCTAAAAGAGCCCACACATTGCAACTAAACATTCCGTACGCCAAGACGAATCTTGACGATCACACATGCTGTAAGCAAGACCCAGAGCAGCCAAATAAAGAAGGAAAGAAAGAAAATAGTACGGATAAAATGATAGTGTCGCTTGACCCTCTTACTCTTCCCTGCCCCCTCCACTTGGGACCCTGGTTCCTCATTCCAAGTTCAATAGCCATCGTTGTTACCATTTCCATGCATCTCCTTCCAGATATTTTCTGTGCATTTTAAACGTGTATGCATGGAGAAACCGAGTTTGTACATGGTTTCTAATTCACATTAAAAAAAAATTCTAAGCTATACATGCTCCTAGTTGAAGGCTCCAATCATTAAGTAAGTTCTGCAGGAGGAACAGCAGGCCCAGCTGGCCCTGTTTCCAGTTCCCTGTTCACAGTGCCCTAAAGTCAACACTTTCAACTCGTTCCTGATCCCTCTCTAACTCTCAGTAACATGCTTAGATGTCTACTTCAGATGTTTTCAGCTTCAGGCATTGTCTTTTGACTTCCCAGAGTGGAAGAGGCTTTAGACTTCAGTTTTAGGCTATCGCCAGCAATCGCTCAACCCCCTTCTGTGCTCCTCTCATCGTGGTACCAAAATCTTGGTTAGATCAATATTTATGTTGTTATAAACATGAATGTGCCTTTCGCTGCTGAGCCATGTTGAATACCATGGAGGTCAGGGGTCTGTTTTTTATTTGCTTTCTTGACATTGGTAATGGTTAAGTTTCCCCATGTGTGTCACGTTCCATATTCTCATCACTAATTAAGCTGTAGGCTCTCTCTCCAAATCGTCCCCACTGCTATATGCATTAGGTTTTCCATCAGCCTTATCCTGGAGTGACTCTCCAGGAGCCTTTTGACCTGGTCCATTTGGGACTATCTTCTCTCTAAGCTCCATGTACAAATGTTACCCTGAGAACTTCCTTTCCATCACCCTGGGACTGCTTCTCCTTTCTTGAGCTGGATTTCCTCTTGCTTGGGTATCTTCCTCTTTCTTGGTGTGTTTATTTATTACCCCCTCCAGTAGATTTCTGAGGAAAGATACATGGGTATTATGTGTAGTTTTTTGTAAGAGAGATCTTATTAGACTGTTGTTCTATGTTATTCCTTTTTTCCACTTAGCCTTGTGTTTTGACAATATCTCCCCATTGGTGTGAATAATTTCCCTCTTATTTTAATGGTTGAGTAGATCATAGAAACCCTCTTAACTGAAACAATCGGCATTCTCTGTTGGATACTGGGCTTTCCATGTGGCGGTAATGGTAAAGAATCTGCCTGCCAACACGGGAGACTCCAGTTCGAACCCCGAGTGGGAAATTCCATAGACAGAGGAGCCTGGCAGGTTAAAGTCTATGGGGCTGCAAAGAGTTGGACATGACTGAGCATGCACGATGTTTCATGAAAATCAGAACCATAAGAAAGACCTACAGTGGCAAAGAGTGGCTCAAAGCTCACCAATTCTATTCTATTCTTTTCCTCCCAAGAAGATTCCCTTGCAGTTAGGGTGAGGGCCGTATGCCAGGGATTGACCAAAGATAAGTGAAATATGTAAA
Organism: Procapra przewalskii; assembly: GCA_006410515.1. Lineage (NCBI taxonomy): Eukaryota > Metazoa > Chordata > Mammalia > Artiodactyla > Bovidae > Procapra > Procapra przewalskii. Next base: position 6,933,096 of record SJYF01000056.1, read on the forward strand.
TGTATGTATTAGGGTTCTCCAGAGGGACAAAACCAATAGGGTATATATAGAGAGATTTATTATAAGGAATTGATCACGGAGGCTGAGAAGTCCCAAGATTTGTAGTCAGCTAGCTGGACACCCAGAAAGCCAATGGTTTGGTTCTAGTCCAAGTCTGAAGGCTGATATTCCAGCTCCAAGACAGTTGGGCACAGAGGATGGATTTTTGAGCCTTTTTGTTCTATTCAGGTCTTCAATGAATTAGATGAGGCCCACCCACACTGGCGAGGGCCATCTGCTTTCCCTAGTCTACCAACTCAGATGCTCACCTCATTCAGAAACATCTTTATAGACAGAGGCAGAATAATATTTGACCAATATCTGTGCACCCTGTGGCCCAGTCAAGTTGACACATACGGCGTATCATTGCACTGTGATAGGTCACTTGCAGACCTCGCCCTAATGCGCCTGGTGGATTCCTCCCTATGGTCTTTCTTTCCTTTCTGTGGTGCTTTTGCAGGCCACATATTAGAGGTGATGGAGTCAGAGGGAAGGTGCCTAGACCCCTGGTTCACCATCTGTCCATAATGATATTAACAAATGAATGAATGAATAACTGGGAAAGAAGGAAAAGCCCTTCCTTACAGAACAACGCCAACTCGCACATGTACAAGGAACGATGGAATTAGAAAGTCACCATCTGTCAGCCACCTCAGTGAGGAGTGTTTCGGGCAAAAATCTTCAATGGATGCTAAAATTAGTAGGTGAAAGGTTGACGAGAAACTGGATATTTGCATAGTTTCAAAATAAATCCAAGTACGATATTTATAAATGACAAAGGTTAAA
>SJYF01000056.1:6938823-6952065 GCA_006410515.1 Procapra przewalskii
CCAGTATCCTTGCCTGGAGAATTCCATGGACAGAGGAAACTGGGGGGCTATGGTTCATGAGGTCACAGAGTCGGAATGGCTGAGTGACTGAGCACACCACACCTTTATGCGTTTATCTGTCCATAGACGTTTAGGTTGTTTCCATTTCTTGGCTATTGTGAGTAATGCTGCTACGAACATGTATCTTTCTGAATTATAGTTTTATCTGATATGTTCCCAGGAGTGGGATTGGTGGATCATATTTTGTTGAACTTGACATCCTAATGAGAGAGACAACTGTTAAATAATTATGCCATCTCTTTTGCTAAGCCATAGGGTATTTGTTTATAAGTGATTTATTTTTTAATTGAAGGATAATTGCTTTACAGAATTTTGTTGTTTTCTGTTAAACATCAACATGAATCAGCCATAGGTTTACATATGTCCCCTCCCTCTTGAACCTCCCTCCTAGTTCCTGCCCCATGCTACCCCTCTAGGTTGATACAGAGCCCCCATTTGAGTTCCTTGAGACATACAGCAAATTCGCATTGGCTGTCTATTTTGCATATGGTGATGTAAGTGTCCATGTTACTCTCTCCATACGTCTTACCCTCATGTCCCTTCTTCCCATGTCCATAGGTCTGTTTTCTATGTCTGTTTATCCACTGCTGCCTTGCAAGCAAATTCATTAGTACCATCTTTCTAGATTCCATTTATATGCATTAGGACACGACCGAGCAACTTTACTTTCACTTTTCACTTTCATGCATTGGAGAAGGAAATGTCGACCCACTCCAGTGTTCTTGCCTGGAGAATCCCGGGGACAGGGGAGCTTGGTGGGCTGCCGTCTATGGGGTCGCACAGAGTCGGACACGACTGAAGTGACTTAGCAGCAGCATACGATATTATCTTTCTCTTTCTGACTTCACTCTGTATAATAGGCTCTAGGTTCATCCACCCCGTTAGAACTGATTCAAATGCGTTCCCTTTTAAGCCGTAAGTTTTTAGGCACTCAGTCGTGTCCGACTCTTTGCAACCCCGTGGACTGTAGCCTACCACGCTCCTCTGTCCATGGATTTACCAGGCAAGAGTACTGGAGTGGGCTGCCATTTTCTTCTCCAGAAGATCTTCCTGACCCAGGGATTGAACCCAGGTCTCCCACATTGTAGGCAGATGCTTTACCATCTGAGCTACCAGGGAAGTCATAAGGTATTTTAAGCAATAGGGTATTTATAAATAATATTCTTGGCATGTTAACTGATATTCTTACTCTTTTTGAGATACAATATGTCCAGATTATTAGACTCCATGAAATATTATTAAATATTTGTAGATGAACATTAATTGGTGACATGAAAAGAATCATGTAACAGTGTTTCTGATATTCACCTAAGTGATGTGGAAGTTGTATATTATGGAACTACTCAAACTTTAAAAATATTTATCAAACAACATGTATAATAAGCCCACTTGGAGCAGCTGCTGCTGCTAAGTCGCTTCAGTCGTGTCCAACTCTGTGTGACCCCATAGATGGCAGCCCACCGGGCTCCCCCATCCCTGGGATTCTCTAGGCAAGAATATTGGAGTGGGTTGCATTTCCTATGTTCTAGGCCCTGTAATAATTGTATTATATCGACTGTTTTGCAATATCCTTACAGCAGCCCTCTGAGGTAGATGGCTCAGTGGAGAAGGGAATGGCTATCTACTGCAGTGCTCTTACCTGAAAAATCCCATGGACAGAGAAGCCTAGCAGGCTACAGTCCATGGGGCTGCAAAGAGTCGGACACAACTGAGTGATGGAATGGGCACACGTGCGTGTATGAAACAGATAACTGATGAGGACCTACTGCACCGCACAGGGAACTCTCCTCAGTGCTCTGTGGTGACCTAACTGGGAAGGAAATCCAAGGAAGAAGGGATACATGTATACGTGTGGCTGACTCACTTTGCGGTACAGCAGAAGCTAACACAACATTGTAAAGCGGCTCTACTCCAATTAAATAATAAAAATATACAAGAAAGGCCCATGGAAATCCTAGAGGGCTGCTTCCCAAACACACCTGGAGAGTGGCAGTCATGACAGTGACCTTGGAGGGGCATGCCGCCAGGTTCCTGCCTTCCTATCCCAAGTGCCACCGCTCACCACTGCTTTCCCACCGGGACTCCCAGTCAGGCCCAAGCACAGTCACGGGACCAGTGCACTGAGCCCATTCCCGTGAGACCCAGGACTCCTCGGTAGGGAGGAGAACTCCTCAAGAACTGCTTGGGCTCAAGAACTGCTGCATCCCCCCCCAATCAGCCTGGCCTTGGCCGCAGCAGCCCGAGGCACTTGCTACCCAGTGTCTTGCTTGCCTTCTTCAGTGGCATCAGATCTGCACTATGGCCTGAAGTTTCTTCCTTCTTGTATTCTTCACAAGTGCGTGCACGCTCAGTCCCTTCAGTCGTGTCTGACTCCTTGTGATCCTGTGGACTGTAGCCCGCCAGGCTCCTCTGTCCACAGGATTCTCCAGGTGGGAATACTGGAGTAGGGTGCCATGCCCTCCTCCAGGGGATCTTCCTGGCCCAGGGATCAAACCCGTGTCTTCTGTGTCTCCTGCATTGGCATTCTTTGCTACCAGCACCACCTGGGAAGCCCCATTCTTTACAAGTGCTTTCCTTCAAAACCTGTCGCAATCTAATTCCACTTTGGTGACTGCTTCTCAGAGGGCCTCCAGCTCACAGTTGAGTTTCTTTCCACTGTACCCTTGGCCCGCACTCACCTCTTTTCAGGCTTTCTCTTAGCACCATGCTTTCCCTTTAATATCACTTTCACAATTTTAGGTAGTTAAAAAAATTTTTTTTTTCTGTGTCCTCCACTAGACTGTAAACTCTGTTAGGGCAGGAACCACATCTAAAATGAACTCACCGTTGTATCCTGGTGCCTTACTTAGTGCCTAGGACGAAGTGGGCACTCAGTCAGTGTTTATAGAGTGGGAGGAATTTTCTCTGCTTCTCAAGTCATCTAATGACCCAGGCCCCGCTGGGTCAGCATGCTCTGTATGTTGTGGGTGTTGGTATTTACAGTGGAGACAAAAAGTGTCATGGGGAGAAGTCATTGGTTTGAAAAGCAAGAATTCAGACTTCCCGGCCATGATGAGTCTTAGAAACAGTCAGGACCCCCTGGAAATCAGAGTGAAGCCATTTTGAGAAATTATAAAGAGCGAATAGAAGGTGGCATTTCCAAAGAGGTTAGAGAAGGCAGGAGTTCAGAGAGGCTGGCCTTCAAAGGAAATCTTCTTGGAAAACTAGCAGACGACCTTGAGACTTGGGCCCAAATCAAATTAGCCTTTTCATGTTCACAAGCAAACAGGTGTCGAAGGGATGCAGAGATCTGAGTACGAGGGAGAGAGGGAGGAAGAAGGCCTTTGAATGCGGCTCTGCCATCGCAGGATTTACCCAGCAGAGATGCTAATGCTTCATTAGATCCTGGCTCTGAGCTGTTCCATCTCCTCCAGCTCTCCTTAGCACAAGCCCAGCCTCCCCCAGGCTCTGTTTCAGCTTTAAGAAGAAGCCAGATCATCTGCAGTTTATGGATATATGCCAGAGGGCCAGTGTTTCTCGCTTAACGTTTGCTGTTCCTTTCTGTTCCTGTTAGTTTTGTGTTCTTTTGAAGTTTCTTTCATTTTGGATTGCAGTACACTAGCAAAGGGCTTCCTGGGTGGCTCAGCGGTAGAGTCCACCTGGCAATGTAGGAGATACGGGAGATGTGGTGTTAGGAATGGCAACCCATTCCAGGATTCTTGCTTGGGAAGCCCCTTGGACAGAGGAGCCTGGTGGACTATATAGTGGATGGGGCAAAAGATTGGACACGACTTAGCGACAACACAACCGCAACACTAGCAAAAGCTTGTTTGGGGATATTTAGTGCTTATAAAGAAGTTTTCAGTGGTAGTGAAGAGGCAGTGCTGCCCAGTGGTTGACACCGTGGCTTTGGGTGCTATATCAGTCATGGTAGACGAGGCCCTGCTGCAGTAACAAACATCACCCAGGTCTCATTCACGCCACATGTCTCAGAATGCACGCATTGCTATCACAGAATATCATAGGCTGGGTGGATTAAACAATGGACATTTATTTCTATTGTTTAGAAATAAATTCTAAGTCTGGGCAGTCCGAGATCACCGTGCCAGCAGGTATGGTGTCTGGTGAGCTCCCTTCCCGGCTCACAGCTGGCTGCCTTCGCCCTGTGGTCTGCCGTGGCACTTGAGCACTCAAGTTCTCTGGTGGGAACTCTGCTCAATGTCATGTGGCAGTCTGGATGGGAGGGGAGTTTGGGGGAGAATGGATACATGCATACGTTTGGCTGGGTGGCTCTGCTGTGCACCTGAACCTGTCACATTTTTTCTCTTTAAATTCATTTTTGGCTGCCCTGAGTCTTGCTGCTGCATGCGGGCTTCTGTCTAGTTGTGGCCGGCAGAGGCTACTTTGGCTATGGTGTGTGGGCTTATCGTGGTGGCTGCTCTGGTTGCAGAGCACAGGCTCTAGGGCATGTGAACTCCAGTAACTGTGGCTTCCGTGGGCTTAACTGTCCCATGGTATGTGGAATCTCCCTGGACCGGGAATTGAACCTGTGAACCCTGCACTGGCAGGCAGATTTTTAACCACTGGGCCACCAGGGAAGTGCTATCACAATATTGTTCATTGCTATGTTCCAATATAAAATAAAAAGTTTAAGACTTTTTTTTTTTAAAGAAGAAAGTTCCCTGGTGTCTCTTCTTGTAATCTCATCATAATGGCCTTCCCCCTCATGACCTCATCTAAGCTTCATCACCTCCCAAGGGCCTCACCTCCAGACACCATCACATTGGGAGTTAGGGCTTCAGCAGATGAATCTGGGGTGCAAACATTCAGCCCGTCACAGTTTCCTTCCTGGCTCATCTGGGGCTGTGATTCTGTCATCCTCCCATTGGAATCCAGGCTCATGAAGCTGTCAACATCTGGGGCATTGCTCTTCAGCATGGCAGAGGGAAAGAGAACATGGTTGAATTAAGCCCTGGCCCCTGTCTTCAAGTGACATGTGTCTCTTCTGCCCGCATTCAAAAACAAGTTGTTCATCTATGTGTGACTTCAAAGAGGGGCATAGAAAGTACAATCCTGGCTTGTGCTTAGGCAAGAGTATTACTGGGCACAGCTCCAGTGATTGCCAGAGTCACATAATCTAGATGTTGCCATGAAGATATTCTCTAGATGTGACTAACATTCAAATCAGTGGACTTTCAATAAAGCAGATTACCCTCAAGAGCAAAGACTGAAGTTTGCTTTTCCCCCAAAAAATTTGGCCTCAAGCCTGCAACTTTTAAACCCTAGAATTTCCAGGCTGCCTGGTTTGCCTTCTGGATTTTGAACTCAATACTGTAACATCAGCTCTTCCCTGTATTTTTAGCCTGTTAGGCTGCCCTATGATTTTGGACTTGCAGCCCCCACAACTGCATGAGACAATTCCTTAAAATACCTGTCTGTCTATCTATCTCTGTTTGAAATTTATGTATTTATTGGCTATGCTGGGTCTTCTTTGCTGCAAGAGGGCTTTCTCTAGTTGAGGAGAGTGGGGGCCACTCTCTAATTATGATGCATAGGCTTCTCTTGCTGCAGAGCACAGGCTCTCGGGCACTCGAGCTTCCCTAGTTGTGGCTCATGGACTCAATAGGTGCAGCTCTCAGGCATTAGAACAAAGGCTCAGTAGTTGCGGTGCATGGACGTAGCTGCCTCGAAGCATCTTCCTGATCCAGGGATTGAAATCATGTCCCCTGCATTGGCAGACAGATTATTATCCACTGGACTACAAGGGAAGCCCTATCTATCTCCTTTTGGTTCTGTCTTTTTGGAATAACTTGACTGCTAAGTCACTTCAGTTGTGTCCGACTCTGTGCGCCCCTGATTATACAATTAACCCCTCAACCTGTCAATGTCCAGTATAGAGCTAAGCCTTGTTTTCTTGAACCTGCTTCCAGATCACCTAATACAAATGCAAATCCTGTAATGAGAACTGTTTAACCTTCTCTCATAAAAAGGATGCACTAAATAATAATTATCAAAATAATGTGTCTTAAATACCATGTACATCTACTAAAGTAAATGACATTAAAAGTACCTAGCTTTTGACAGTATCACAATATTTGATTTTCTAGAAGCCGTTTTTCTACTTTGAGAAAAAGTAAGGATTTTGGACTGAACTTGTGGATTTCCTGTGGGCTATTATGCTAGCTCTGTGCTAGCAGAGTCATCAGCCATCCTGTAAAAAGAGAATTCTTGGGACTTCCCTTGTGGTCCTGTGGGTAGCACTCTGTGCTCCCAATGCCGCAAGCCTGGGTTTGATCCCTGGTCAGGGAATTAGCTTCCACATGCTGCAACTAAAGATCCCACATGCTGTAAGGAAAATTGAAGATCCCATGCGCTGTAGCTAAGACCTGGAACAGCCAAATAAATAAATAAATATTAAAAAAGGAAAAAAGAACTCTTGCTTTTGCTTGCTACTTATTACTTTAGTACTAACCCCTTGTCTTAACCTCTCTCTCAAACTCAAGTACATTCTGTCCTCCACCCTTGCAGTGCCTCTTTGCTTCATCAGCCTTTGAAATTTTAGCATTTATATTTTTAAATAAATTAATTGATTTATTTGAAATTTCAGCAATTCATGAATGATATTGTTTTCCTGGCTTTAGTTTTGGGGAATTCCATTGGATAGCAAGGAGATCAAACCAGTCGATCCTAAAAGAAATAAACCCTGAATATTCACTGGAAGGACTGATGCTGAAGCTGAAATACTTTGGCCACCTGATGCGAAGAGCTGACTCATTGGAAAAGACCCTGATGCTGGGAAAGATTGAGGGCAAGAGAAGGGGGCAACTGAGGATGAGATGGTTGGATGGCATCACTGACTCAATGGACATGAGTTCGAGCAAACTCTGGGAGATAGTGAGGGACAGGGAAGCCTGGTGCGCTACAGTCAATGGGGTCGCAAAGAGTTGGACACGACTTAGCGATGGAACAACAGCAACATTTATGTGGGATCTCTGCCTGGGTATACTGCTCTAGCCAGCCTTGGACAAACAACCTTCCCAGAAGTTTATTAGCTCTGGGCTTCTTTTTAGTAATAACAAAATCACTAAAATTTGCTGAGCTCTTATTCTGGGCTTGAAACTGTGCTCATAAATTATTTGCACATAAACTTAAGTGTTCTAGAAATCATCTTTCTTAATCCCTGCAACAGTTCCACAAAGTGGATATATTATCAAGGACATGTCTATAGATAAGGAATTTGAGGCTCAGAGAAGTTAAGCTACTTGCCCAAGGTCACACATTGTGGTGAGGCTGGGCTTCAGATTTTTCTGGCTGCAAAGGTTGTGCCTTAATCATAATGTGCCATTATGCAGGCAGGATTCTGAGAGAATCTCTCTTTCTCTTAAAACATTTATTTATTTATTTGGCTGTGTCAGGTCATAGTTGCAATGTATAGTCTTTCACTGCAGCGTATGAGCTTCAGAACACTCAGACTGAGTAGCTGCAGGGTGAGGCTTTGTTGACCCTGTAGCACGTGGAATCTGAATTGACTCACCAAGGATCCAGCCCGCATCTTCTACACTGGAAGGTGGATTTTAACCACTGGTCCAGCAGGGAAGTCCCTGGGTGGATATTCCAACAGCAAGAGTAAAGAGGTATATCAGTCAGGGGTGGTCATGGGAGCTGAGCCACCGTGGGTAGTAGAGCATCTGAGACGTATTATAGAAATCAGACCTTCCATAATTGTGGAGGGAGCTGGGGAGCTGAAGACCAGAGGAATCACTGACCAGCTGATCTGAGGAATCAGGAACGTCCAGCTGCTAACATGGCGCTGTGAGAGGGAGCTTGTGAGGTTTGTCTAGGTTGCCTCTGTGCAGCCCCCACCTCTGTGAATCAGCAGGTAAGCTGATGGCAGAATGGTGGGGTTGGGGCCACTGTTGGTCAGCAGGGCGTCAGGCGGGAAGAAGAGCTAAATGCAGGGAAAAGGAGATTGAGGATGTGCCTGAACCCATGAGGCGTCTTTGTTACCATCCATTACTGCATGTGACAATGATGTCCTTCAGAGAACAGGAAGCTATTGCTTCCTATGCTCTTTCCCAGTCTCATGCGTGCTCCTCTGTGGGTCAGCTCTGCCCTGGAACCGTGCGGGGGTGCTGGGAGACACAGCTCCCAGAGAAACCTAGTGGACATAGGAACAGAGCACAGAGCTTACTCAAGGTGGTCAACAGAAGGCAAGGACTGGGTGTGCAGTCAAGGTGTTGCTGGAAGGGGGACCCCTTCCAGGGCCCGAGAGAGGGCTCTTGTCTAACACTCGGAAATGAATTGGCCAAGGAGACACATGTGCTGAAAAAGCAAGAGACTTTATTGGGAAGGGGCGCACCGGGTGGAGAGCAGGAGGGTCAGGGAACCCAGGGAACTCCTGGGCCACGTGGCTTGCGGTCTGGGGTTTTATGATGATGGGATTAGTTTCTGGGTTGTCTTTGGCCAATCACTGTGACTCAGGGTCTTTCCTGGTGGCGTATGCCTTGCTCAGCCAAGGTGGGTTCCAATAAAAAGGATTTTGCGAGTGGGTAAGACTCATGGCGTTTCCTTCCGTGCTCTCCTGAACTCATTCGGTTGGTGGTGGCTTATTAGTCCCATATTGCCAGGGCCTCCTGTCGTAAAATAGCCCATGGAAATGGATACTATGGTGCCTGGTCAGAGGGGGCAGTTTTAGTCAGTGCTGTTTCCCCTAACGAAAGGCCTTGATTTTTGTTTTTAAAAGTATTTATTATTTATTTATTTTGGCTGTGCCAGGTCTTAGTTGCAGCATTTAGGGTCTTTTAGTTGCAGCATGTGGGGTCTAGTTGTCTGACCAGAGGGTGAACCCTGGGCCCCCCGAATTTGGTGCACGGAGTCTTAGCCACTGGACCACCAAGGAAGTCCCTTGTCCAGGGCCTTGTGATGGTGAATTTTGTCTGTCAGTTTGATGGACCAAGGGATGCCCAGATACTTGGTCAAATGTTATTCTGGGTGGGTCTGTGTGTATGTTTTTGGATTTATTAACATCCAAATGGGGCTTCCCTGGTGGCTCAGACAGTAAAGAATCTACTTGTAATGCGGGAGACTCAGGTTCGATCCCTGGGTCAGGAAGATCCCCTGGAGAAGGGAATGGCTACCCACTCCAGTATTCTTGCCTGAGAAACCCCATGGACAGAGGAGCCTGGTGGGCTACAGTCCATGGGGTTGCAAAGAGTTGGACATGACTGAAGCAACTGAACACGGCACAGTATCTGAATGAGTATACTGAGTAAAGCAGATTCCCCTCGTCCAAAGAGTTGAAGGTCTGACTGCCTGCTGAGCTGGGACCCCAGTCTTTTCCTGACTTTGGACTCAAGCTGAAATATCAGCTGTTTGTGGGTCTGGAGCCTGCTGGTTCTTGAGCTGGAACCTTAAACTCAAACTGAAATGATACCATCACTGTTGATTTTCCTGGGTCCCCAGCTTACCAACTGCACATCTTAGGACTTTTCAGCATCCTTTTGCGAACCAATTTCTTATAGTAAATCTCTCTCTATATATATCCATCCTGTTCGTTCTGTTTCTCTGGGGAACTCTGACAAACATAAGTCTAGAGAAATCTACTAAAACCCTTGGAAAAACTTGTGTACTGTTGGTTTGGAGTTAAGAGCTAAAGGTCAGCGTGTTCTGCTATGAAAACTTGCTAGTTGTTTAGTAATTTGGGAAAAAGATCTTTTAATTGAGTGGATTTTCCTTGCAATTGGGAGCTGTTATACTAGTCAGTTATACTTACATAACACACTAATGGCTTTGGAGTTTGAGGCAGCGTCTTTTCGCTTCTTCAGAGCGTTGAGTGACTGCTGAAGCTTGTTGTTGACTCAGGGATTGGTTTTCCTCCCTGTTTTCTCTGTGTAAAGTGAGGTCAGACTCAGCATTCTTTTGGTGATGTTATTACATCAACGAAATTTTTCAAGAAACTTAAAAAAAAATCCTTATTGTTAAAACATGCTATTTACTTCTGTTTTATTATTTTGCTAAACCCCCAAATCACAGTCTTTGCAGACTAGAGAGAATTGTAGAGATGATCGGGCCTGACTTTTCCCAAATCATGTTCACAAAACACTTATTCCTAAATTTTCATAGGTGATCCTTCAAAAAAGGGATTCAATGACCACATAGGTTTGAAAAGGCAGCATACATGCCCTCCGCCTTTTGAAGAATCCAGCACTTTAATAAAGTTTGAGATAGCCCTTTTAAAAAAATATTTATTTGTTTGGCTGTGCCGGGTCTTAGTTGCAGCACACGGCATCTTTAGTTGTTGTTGAAACATGTGGGATCTTGTTCCCCAACCAGGGATCAAACCTGGTTAGGAACATGGAGTCTTAGCCACTGGACCACCAGGGAAGTCCACCCAAATGCACTTTAGTAAAGTTTGAGATACTTCTTAAACTTTGAAATGGATGTATCAAGTAGGCAGTTGGTAGACGGATCTGGATTTTAGGGTCAGGGTTGGAGTTGAATATACAGATTTTGGAAGGTAAAATATTTAATATCATGGGAACAGAAGAGACGAGTAAGGAGGGTTTAGAAGGCATGGGTGTGTGAGGGCTGGAAGTGGTGCATCTCCCTTGTGACCATGAGGGAAAGATCTAGGAATGGAGCCAAGACTCAGAAGATGTCATTGATGAGGCAACTGACAGAGAGAAACTTCAGCTACTTAGCTGATTCTACTATACTTTGCAGCTCTAATACCAGTAAATTCTTTTTGAATTTAAGTTTGTATATCATTTCTATGGGAAGAGTCCTGACTAACATAATAACACCTCCCAATCCCTTATCTCTGGCTCCTATGTTTCCCCATCGCCTTTGCTGTCATGGAGGAGAATCAGCCTACCCAAAGATGCCAGAATTCACGTGTTCTGCTGTGAAAACTTGCTAGTTGTTTGGGAAAAGAATCTTTTAATTGAGTGGGATTTTCCTTGCAATTGGGAGCTGTTATACTAGTCCCCCTTATCCTGAGGAGCAAAGGGGAAGGCACAGCTTACCTCAGTCAGTGTCTGTTCTGGACATTTCAAGCAAGAGTGGAGGAATCAGTTAAGAATGGGTGAATACGGTTAAGGATTTTATGTTTGGATTATTAGCAATCAACCCAAACTGACTCTGGCTAACATAAGTCAAAAGGAGCCCTATTGGAAGGATCACGGGTTTCCCCCACAAAGTCAGAGCAAGCTGAACAGCAAACCTGGGGAAGGGGAGGGACCAGAGCTGCCCTGGGGAGCTTCAGCAGGCTGGCATTACTCTCCTCTCTGGGCTGCCCATCCACTGATGGGATACAGCTGCAAGTTCTGCGCTCTCTGGTTCAAGCTTGAAATGACTTGGAGAAAGATGCTTTTGGGGGGAGAGTGTGAGGTAAGATCCCCAGCCTGGTTCCCTGGCGTCCACCCAGCGCATCTGAGATGCTTGGCAACAGGTCAGGAGGCGATTGCCGTGACCTCTCTGAGGATGGAGCCATTCTTGGGCTTCTCCCAGACGCTCGAGGCCTATGAGGGATTAAGAACAACCTCTGCGGGGACTTCCCTGGCAGTCCAGGGGCAAAGACTCTGCGCTCCCAATGCAGGGGACACAGGTTCAATCCCTGGTCAGGGAACTAGATCCCACATGCCGCAACTAAGAGTGCGTGGCACAACTAGAAGAGATCTGTGCGCTGCAACTAAGGCTTGGTGCAGCCGAATGAATGAGTCAGTGTTGTTCTGCAGGCAAGTCGCGCCAGACTCTTGGTGAGCCCATGGACTGCAGCATGCCTGGCTTCCGTCCCTGTCCTTCACTATCTCCCAGAGTTTGCTCAAATTCATGTCCATTGAGTCAGTGATAAATGAATACTTATGAAAAGAAAAAGAACAACCCCTGGGGGTCTTCATTGCTTGGAAGTCCCAGTGCGGGTGCTTTGGCCCTCACACTGTCTCAGACTCTGCCCATCCTGGTCTGACATCTTTTTTATTCTTTCCCCTTTAGACTATGATCTTCATCTCTGGGTAACTTTCCTCTTACTCTGCTCTTTTCCCTCCTCCGAGCTCCCCAGCTACTATAGACAGATTTAGTGAGAAGACAGCTCGCTGTGTATGGGCTCTCACCAGACACCAAATCTGCTGATACCTTTATCTGGGAGTGCCCAGCCTTCAGAGCTGGGAGAAATATAGTTTTGTTGTTCATAAGCCATCCAGTCTATGGTATTTTGTATAGTAGCCTGAATGGACTAATAGAGCACCGTTTAGAAAAAATGATTCTATTGAAAAAATAATCATTACTATTAAAAATAATTACTCACACAGTACCAAACTTTTTCAATGAAAAGTAAATTTGTTTTTCCACCCTGGACTTTTTGTCTCTTGCTGGAGGCAATGATTACTGTCTCCTGAGCATCTTTTTTGGATGTAGTGGATGTTTATACCTCTATATAGACCCTATATATTTTATTTTATTTTTTGGTCTTTTTTTACTTTTAAAAATATTTAAAAAACATGACATATTTTATTTGTGAACACAACAAAGAAGATTTGAAAACACACTCTTCAGTGCTTTGCATTTTTCACTTAGTGATGTGCTGTTCACATCAGAGGGCATTGGTTCCATTCTTTGCATAGTCTTGAACTCTCTGCATAGAACTCTCTGCGTGGTTGCATAGTCTTCTGCTGAGAGGAGAAGGACAGGCTCGTGTGACCACAAATGACGCGGCAGTGCACATCTTTCTGCATAGTGCTTCAGGCACCTGAGCCAGTACATCGGTCAGAAACAGCAGTGCTTTCCTCCAGACTTCCCCAGCGTGGCCCAGTTTGGCCACTTCCTCTTTCCCTCTGCTCCTTAAGTACCCGCAGTATACCCACTGACCGACTCAAAGGCCACCAGTGACCCCTTCCCTAGTGCATAAACTCTGCCTTTTCCACGGAATTTTTTTTTTCCCACGGAATTTGATCCCACTTCCTATCCTTCTCTGAAACTCTCCTTGCTTGGCTGATAGGAGAGATAACCTTTGTCCTGGCCTGTCTCTAATCGGGCTTTTCCTGTGTCCTTTCCTGTCTCCCAGGGTCACCTTCTGGCAGGAGCCTGAGGGCGTGGGACCTGCTGGGCCGGCCCTTTCAGCTCTTGGCTGTCCCACCCAGGCTGTCACACCCGTTGACCTCACCTCTGGAGGAATGTGAGATTTTGATCAATCTAAGTTCAAACTTT
>SJYF01000056.1:6952095-6984746 GCA_006410515.1 Procapra przewalskii
AAAAAAAAAAAAGGTGTGTTCTTTTTAACTCTTGCATTTTATTATCATTGTTTTCATATCAAAAAGTGTAAATAATAACCAAAAATAAAACAAAAGAATAACACAGAAAATGTCAATTTGTCTACCATTCAGCTTAATAAAATGTGACCAACGTAGGTGAAGCCTCTTTTGCCCCCTTTCTGCCCTCTAGAGATATACACTGTCCTTAATCTGAGCTTTTTCCTGTCCTTGCGGTTTACTTGAGTCCTGTATTTCTAATTGACTTCTTTGGACATTTCCATATGGATGTCTCTCAGTATGGTTAAATGCAAACACATGTGATTCCATTTATGTAAAAGGAATGTGCTACATGAATCAATCAATCAATCAATCTGGCCACCTATAGAAATCCTTCCAGAAAGATCTATATCACGAATCGGCTAAATAGAACACATTGGCAATAGCATGGGGGACTCCACTCTGTAATAACCCGTATGGGAAAAGAGTATGAAAAAGAATAGATATGAGAATATGTATAACTGAATCACTTTGTATAATACAACATCATAAATCAACTATACTCCAATATAAAGTGAAAACAAACAACGCATTGGTAGGCCTGTTTGCAAATTCTGTTTCATACACCCCAACATTAACGGTGATTGTTTCTGTAAGCTACGACTATGGATGATTTTGCTATATGCCCAACTGTTTTTTCAAAGTTTTCAACAGTGGAACATAGACATTGGAACATTCAATAGACATTGGCTAGACGTTCAACAGTGGAATAGAGACATAACATAGACATATGTTATAATATTATGTTAATTTATTACTGTTGTTCAGTCACTAAGTCATGTCAGACTCTTTTTGACCCCATGGACTGCAGCACACCAGGCTTCCCCGTCCTTCACTATCTCCCAGAGTTTGCTCAAATTTATCTCCACTGAGTCGGTGATGCCATCCAACCATCTCATCCTCTGTCACCCTCCTCTTCTCCTGCCCTCAGTCTTTCCAGCATCAGGGTCTTTTCCAATGAGTTGGCTCTTCGCATCAGGTGGCCGACGTATTTCAGCTTCAGCTTCAGCATCAGTCCTTCCAATGAATATTCAGTTTTGATTTCTTTCAGGATTGACTGGTTTGATTTCCATGCTGTCCAAGGAACTCTCGAGTCTTCTCCAGCACCACGATTCGAAAGCATTATATTAATAGTCATATATTATTATTATGTCCCAAATATGTCTTCCTCTAGCCCTCTTTTACCTACCTCCTTTTTTCTTTTTAACCTATTTTACCCTAGAAGTAAAAATAGAAGTTGCCTCTTTTACCCTAGAAGTATCTATTTGTCTGAATTCTGGGATTCTTCCTAAGTTTCAAACTTGGTAGTCAAGCTTCATACTCCTTTTTTCTCACATTCTTCTTTCTTAAAAAAATTGTTCATTTGGCTTCATGGTCTTCGTTTCGGCCTGCACAATCTTTAGTTTCAGCAAGTGAATGCTCAGTTGCAGCAGCTGGGTCTAGTTCCCTGTCCAGAGATCGAGCCTGGGCCCCCTGCGTTGGGCACGTGGAGTCTGTCACTGGATTACCAGGGAAGTCTCCCCCTCTCACATTCTTTCTTCCCACTATACTTTGTGGTTATTTGAGTGCATTTTTATCTCCTCTAAGAAATGGCAACCCACTCCAGTATTCTTGCCTGAAAAATCCCATGGACAGAGGAGCCTGGTGGGCTCCAGTCCAAAGGGTCGCGAAGAGTTTGACACGACTGAGTGACTAAACACGCATGCACACTGTCTCCTCTGTTGGGTTTTAAGTTCTTCAGTGGCTCAGACCTTGTCTTCTCTCCCTCGCTGGGGCCCATCACACAGGACGGCTCACAGAACAGATGCTCCAGAAATGGTTGCTGAGCCTTCTGCTCGATGCCCCAGGCTTGTTGACAATGCCGCAATCGTCACCTGCCTGAGAGATTTCCTCTATAAATAAGCAGTTTCTGTTTCAAGTATGGTTTGCTCTTGCTGCATATACCCCCTCTCTTACTCCACTCAAGCCTCAAACTTAGAAACTGGAATCAGTGTTGGTATTCAAATCCTTAGCCAGAGTACAAAGAGTCAGCCCCCTTAAGAACCAAGTCATCAATGTGAAGTTTGTTTTTTTCCTCGACATTCTGGCTGCCGTCACCACATTTGCTGAGGAATTCTCAACAAGAGTTTACTTGTCCTTCCATGCCATTCTTTCTGCGGTTTCCTTGTTTCTTTTTGTGATCCAGTTCAAGATGGCTCAGCAGTGCTCCCCAAATGAATATTTTGACAGATTGCTGAATTCTTGCATATCGTGTCAACTTCGATGCCCTAATACCCCTCCTGTAATATGTCAGCATTATTGTAACACAAGTAAGTAATCTTTTTTGAATGATTACTCATTGGTGTGAAGTATTTGCTGTGTGTGTGTGTGTGTGTGTGTGTGTGTGTGTGTGTGTGTGTGTGCGCTTAGTTGCTCAGCTGTGTCTGACCCTTTGTGACACTGTGGACTGTAACCCACCAGGCTCCTCTATCCATGGGGATTCTCCAGGCAAGAATACTGGAGTGGGTTGCCATGCCTTCCTCCATGGGAATCTCCCCAACCTAGGTCTCCCACGTTGCAGGCAGATTTTTTACTGTCTGAGCCACAAGGGAAGCCCAAGAATACTGGAGTTGACTGTTTATTCAAAGAAGAAACATTATGGGGAAGGTGGTGAGAATTTTCTGAATCAAAAAGAGAAAGAAAATAAGGCAATCATTTAAGTGCCAACAGGAATGGATACTTTTTCAGAACTCAACTCTATTTTATTCTGCAATCTTAGCAACATAGATTTTTATCATCTCTCCTAATTAAGTATTAACTTAGAATTCAAAAGTCAAAGCTGAGGAATTAGGGGAACTGGATGGCAAATAATCTTTACCTGATGTGAATATTATGTTATCAAGTTCATTCTCTCTTTGATGTTCTTTTGATTCAGTGAAAGGAACAAATACATTTCTCTGGACCTGTTTGGGCCTGAGCTTGATAGTTTCCTTGACAGTTTTCGTACTGATGTTCTTGCTAAGGAAGATGAACTCCGAACCATTAGAGGACACGCTTAAAGACACAGGTGGGTTTGATGGTTATCTTTGAAATCTCTTTCCAAGAGGTGGCTATTGTGAATTTCAATTCCTTTTTTTCTTTCATGTTGTGTATCTCATCCGGTAAGTGCCCTTTTGAGCATGTTAGATGACAGTTGGGTTAAATGAACTTGGGAGAAGGGAGCTTCCTTTCCGATGTTTACACCTTCTTTGTTGATGTCGTACCATGTCAGCCTTCCTCAACATTCTTCCTTTGGTATTTACTCTTTTGAAGTACTGAGGCCTCTTTGGGAAATACCCATCTCTTCGACCAGTCACCACATTGATTAAACATCACACTATCAGAAATAGCTAGCTGGGTCTGGTACTATCCGACAAAAATGTATTTGACAAGATTGGTGGCCATATTTTTATACAAATACAAGTGTTGTTTGTTCAGATGAACAGTCTACTGGTGAAAAAAAGCTAGAAATGAATACCAATTGCTCCTGGATTCTTTAAGCAATCATCTCAAAGATCTTTTTTAAGCAGTAGAGAATTAGTCCCAGAGAAGTGAATATTCTGCTGAAGAGTTTCTTAAGAGAAAAATATTTCAGCACCTTTGCCCATGATCTAATTTCTAG
The DNA here is from genome assembly GCA_006410515.1 of Procapra przewalskii. NCBI lineage: Eukaryota > Metazoa > Chordata > Mammalia > Artiodactyla > Bovidae > Procapra > Procapra przewalskii. The sequence continues at coordinate 6,955,793 of SJYF01000056.1, forward strand.
ACCGCTTTGCAGTCATTGCCCTATTTCTTTATGCATGTATTTTCCATGCAGAATCTCTAAGGCAACGTTTCGTCTGCTTTCTAGTGCAGAAAAGGGAGGAAGATGGCTGTTCCATTTCATTTACTCATTTCTCGTTTTTTTTGCCTGGGGCCTGAGAGACAGGTGGGGAGTGACTTTAAGTGTGACATTTTGGACAATGGAGGTATACCACGGAAAGTTGGGAAAGTATTAAAACATGCCCGCACAGGCATGTAATGGGGACACAACAGAGACTCCTTCCTTATGGGATCATGAAAGATTCATTAAAAAAAAAAGTAATCTGCCCAATGCTCTGTAAGAGAAACATCTTTACTTTGAATTGTAAAGTGTCAACCAAGACTCATTTTGGTATGTGGTAACACACGCTGATCTGTCATTTCACAACTGTAGAAAGGGTTGGTATCTTAGTGCATCCAAGGGCCAGGTGGGTCCGAAATGAACATAGCGGGTCACTGGAGGTTCGGTGATAGGGGAGCGTGTGCCCAGCTTGAAGGAGACAAAGGCTATCGACTCCCAATTGATTTCTTGTAGGAATGTCAGTTCCCACGGGCCACATTTTGTTGTCTTAAAATAATAATAATAAAGTAAAAGAGGGACTTCCAGGGTGGTCCACTGGGTAAGACTCTGCTTCCACTGCAGGGGGTACGACTTTGATCCCTGGTGGGGGGAATTCTGTGACCCTATGGACTGTGGCCCACCAAGCTCCTCTGTCCATGGGATTCTCCAGGCAAGAATACTGGAGTGGGTTGCCATTTCCTCCTCCAGGGGATCTTCCTGACCCAGGGATTGAAACTGTGTCTCCGTGTCTCTGCAGTGCAGGCGGATTCTTTACCGCTAAATCACCTGGGAAGCACCCCCAAGGCATGAGGTGTGGTCACAAAAAAGAGAGAGACCAGTTGTCTAGATTTTTATGTAGAGTCTCTTGATTTTCAAACATGGGCCAACATAAAACAGATAAGCAAACACTTTAAAAATACTGTGTGCCCTAAAGTGAGCATGTCTTTGAACCCAGCATGGCCCATGGTCTTTCAGCTCATGACTTGGAGTGTAAGACCTGCTTCTTTTGGGGAAAGACTTTTGTCTCCTGTTGCTTAGATCCCTGATGCATGCTGCTAAATGTGGCACAACTGAGCACCCTGAAAGGTTTAGGATAACGGTTCTGTTTTTGTGCAATCAGGAGCGGTTCTCCAGAAGAATGCTAACACAGACCTGGATGTTAGCAGTAACAGCAGTATCGTGGCTGAACCTCTTCTTTTGAGAGGCCTGGGGTACACAGTAGAAGAATGTACTTGTGAAGACTGTGTCAGGAGCAAACCAAAGGTCGATTCTGACCATTTCTTCCCCCTCCCAGCCATGGAGGAAGGTGCGACCATTCTTGTCACCACGAAAACAAAAGACTACTGCGACAGTCTGCTAGCTGCCACCAGCGTCACAGGGATGGATAAATCAATTTATACCAGATAATTAACCATGTTAATGGCATAGAGTTACTTGGAAAATCTTTGTCCTAAGGGAAGGATGGTGTCTCAGATCTCTTTAAGATGATTGTACTTATCAGCGGATGATATCGGTGTTTGTCCTCTAATTTTGGAAAATCTTTGTCAGCTATGTTTTTCTACCTTATTGTTGGGAGCTTAACTCTGGAAACTTCCTTGGTTTCATGATTAAATTGACTCACTGAAAAAAACAAAAAAAGCACCACAGGGTGTATGTAGATTCCCATAGTCACACATTTCTGTGGTTAGGCAGCTTCCCTCCTACACATGTGCACGTACATTTCAGGACAGACTGGCTTTCCTTCTTTATTGTTAAAGGAAAGCAAGGTGATCCAGTGTACTCTCTGTATATAGGAGAAGCCTGGAGTCAGCCCCCCTACTTCAGTGTGCAGGGCATGACTGGTTCCTGACTTTGGGAGCTTTCAGCTTCACGGAGTCATACAGGTATTATTATAATCGTATAGATGAACGTGTAGCTGCAAAGTGCGATAAAGGTGTACTCAGTATCATTTTTGCAGTTAACGCAGGAAGTAATAATGACAGATAGCATTTATTTAGCCTTTCTAATGTGCCAGGGGTTGTTCCAAGTGCTTTACCTGTATTAAGGCATTTAATGTACACAACAAATCACAAGGTAAGTGGACCATTACTATCTCCCTATTAACACATGACAGAAAGGGAGTCAGAGCAAGGGTCACACAGATGGTAAATGAGCCAAAGTGAAACCCAGACATTCTGATCTATCCCTTTTTCTTCTTCTCACATCAATTTAATTCCATTTCTGAGTTTCTCATCTCACTGGGTTACCCATTATTGGGAGAGGGTTGCCTTCCTTGGGTTGTGCAAAGGTCCTGGAGTGTTATAGAAACAGGCAATGCCCTCTGGTGTCTGTTGACTTTGATCATTCTTAAGATAATGCCCATTAGCACTACATCAGAGAACCTCGAGGTCTTGGGGCTTTGTGGTTTTGGTGTTGGCTTTGGGATATGGAGAAACTTGGTGAGACATTTCTACCTACTTGGGGCCATCATGGCTCCATATCAGGGCCTTGAGGGCCATAGATGATACAACATAGTCGTGAAGACATAGGCTCTTTGAGTTTGAATCCTGACTCTGTTACTAGGAAGTTATAGATGCTGAGTGACTGAGAACGTTAACCACCCCCTGTTTCAGTTTCCCCATCTGTAAAATGGGGATCATAACAGTATCTACATTATAACATTGTTTTGAAGATTAAATGAAAATATATACACATGTACATTATTTATTTTTTCCCACGATAAGTTTCTGGTTCATGATAAGTACCTTGTGTTAGTTCCATCGCCATCGTGGTTTTTATTAGTGCTTTGAGGTCTAGTTTCTCTGAGGGCAGGCAGACACTCCTTGTCTGTTATATGGCCTGGGGATATTCCTCCTAGCTTCTCACAGCCCTTCTTCCTTCTCTCCTTATTGCTCCATTCCCCCCAATAAGTTTAGATTTTTCCAAAAGCCCAGAAGTGCTATTGACCTGAGGCTTTTGATTCTTGGTTCTCCAGTACCGGGCTAAGTCTCAGGAGGAAGGAATTACCATAGTTAAAGGGAGTAGCTGGTGGTGGAGGATGTGAAGTACACACTACATGTTCAATAACATCCCGTTTCAAGTGCCAAGAAGACACGGCATAGGGCCCTGTAAGAAGGTGTATCACTGCCTGACGACTCTGTGAATCAGGTATGTGATGGCTCAGCAAAGTTACAGAGGCAGACAGACCTCACCTAGACTTTCGGGGGGAAGAGAAGGGATTCAGACACATTGATGCTTTAACTAGAATAACAAATTAGCAACAAGTGTAAAGCACAATTTTGAACATGGAAAAAAACACTACCTTAACAACCAAAGAATTTTCAAGAGTTCCCCAACACAAGAATTTCTACATTCTATCACAGTCCCTACACATGACTGTATTTTGACACAAGTGTAATCACAGCATACAGACCGTTTTGCATGTGGCTTTTTAAAATTACTGTATTATCTTTGGCCTTTCCTTGTGTTTCCGTCACCTTTATAATTAGCATTTTCAAATACTGTGAGGTGGGCCATGATTTGCTTAGCTATTCTCTAACCTGGCTTTGGTGCTTTCCACTTTCTCTCTATTATAAACAGCGCTGCAGAGACAGCATCCTTCTAAAGATCTCTCAACCTCTGCTAAGTCCACAAGGTAAATTCCCAGGGGCCAGAGATGACGTGTAGAGAAGCAAGGTAATAGCAGAAGACCACGGGTTGTAGGTCACACACAGCTGGGCTGGCATTCTGGCTCCATTTCCCCATGTGGCCTCAGTTCAGTGTTTTGTGGATCAAGTCTTGGGAGTGGATCAATTGTTCTCAGGCAACCCTGGGAAAAAAAAAATAGAAGAGAATACATTCCCTGAATTTTGTTAAATAGCTTCTTAACTGTATGCATTTGTGTGCTGGGCTGTGGTGTAAAATGTTTTCTTTTACTCTGGGTGGAGGGCTACAGTCCACTGGATTGCAAAGAGTCCCACAGGACTAAGTGATTAACACTTTCATTTCCTTTTTCTTGGCCAATCGAGTTGGGAAAATGCTTCTTCACCCTTTCTGAGCCATCTTTCTCTTGTCTGTAAAACGGGGCAGTAACAACTTTTCCAACACAACCCATCCACATTAACGCCACTGCTACCACCCTAGCCTCAAGCACTCACACTTCTTGCTGAACAACTGCAGTGTCCCCCTGACCAGAAGCCCTTTCTTCTACCCTGACCCACACACTACAATTCATTCTCAACCCCGGAAGAGGAATCATCTTAAAACCTCCTTAAGACTGTGTCCTCTGCTTCAGTTCAGTTCAGTTCAATCACTCAGTCCTGTCTGACTCTTTGTGACCCCATGGACTGCAGCACCCCAGGCCTCCCTGTCCATCACCACCTCGCGAAGCCTACTCAAACTCATGTCCATTGCGTCGGTGATGCCATCCAACCAACTCATCCTCTGTCATTCCCTTCTCCTCCTGCCTTCAATCTTTCCCAGCATCAGGGTCTTTTCCAATGAGTCAGTTTCTCGCAGCAGGTGGCCAAAATATTGGAGTTTCAGCTTCAGCATCAGTCCTTCCAATGAATATTCAGGGCTGATTTCCTCTAAGATGGACTGGTTGGCTCTCCTTGCAGTCCAAGTCCTCTGCTTAAACTCCTGTAATGACTTCCCACTTCCTACCTCCCTTCCCTGGTGGCTCAGAGGGTAAAGAATTCGCCTGCACTGCAGGAGAGCTGGGTTTGATCCCTGGGTTACGAAGATCCTTTGGAGAAGGGAACAGTTACCCACTCCAGTATTCTTCCCTGGATAATCCCCAGGGACAGAGGAGCCTGGTGCTAAAGTCCATGGGCTCCCAGAGTCAGACACAGTTGAGCGGCTTTCCCTTTCACCTCCTTAGAGTGAGGCAGAAAAGCCCAACCCCTTCACCCACATCTTCCATCACTTTCAAAGCCCTTTTCTGGCTCACCCTTTGGCTCCAGGCAACCCCTCCAGGCAGGAGGTTCCTTCCGGGACACCTTCCTGCAGATCTTCCCGGGCCGCCTTCCCCTTACCTTCCCGGACTCTAAAGTCATGTGCATAGAGGCCCTCCGGGACTTCCCGCCTCCCTTGTCCCCACGCTTTGGCCCATTCCTCTTTTTTTAATTTCCCCGTTCCGCTCCTAGGGCTCTCGTAGCCACCTTCCCGCCTGGCTTCCCCACAGAGGTGTGAACTCAGGCTGGCGGGGAGACGTCCCAGCCCGTGTGTCTTCGACTGCCCCGGGGGACCTGCAGCCTCGGCGCAGCAAGCCGCCCCTCAGTCTGGCCACCTCGCGCGGGTGCCCGTGTTTACCTTCCGGGTCGGGGGGCGGGACCTCGGCGTCTGCGCTCCACTTCCGGGGCGGGGCTGCAGGCGGGGCGGGGCGCGCCGTCTCCCGGCCTGTCTGGAGCGCGGCAGCGGCAGTGGCGGCGGCGGCGGCAGCGGCGGTGGTGGCGCGGCAGGCACCGGCCAGGGGAGCGGCACCATGAGCGGTGAGTGGCGGCCTGGCCGCTGTCACCCGCCCCGGCCGCTCCGGCTCCCGCCGCTCCAGCTACNNCACACTCCGGCCCCCGAGTCCCTGCGTCCCGCTTGCTCGCGGACCCCGTCCTGCCGCTCCCAGTTTCCGGACCCCCGTACGCCCAGGTCCTGGTGCCTGGTCACCTGCACTTTTCTGGAGTGCCGGGTCCAGGCACTCCTAGTCCCTTGACCCCTGTTCATCACTTACACAGCCTGCTGCTGGACACCTGTCCCCCGATCCCTCAGTCCCTCCCCACCCTCCGACCCCCTGTGCAGTTACCAGACCCCCAGTTCTCAGACCTCCTGTATCTCAGTCCCTCCTAACTCCTCGACCCTCTGAGTCTCAGTTGCACTCCTGGGTCCCCTTGCCCCCCCCAGCCACTCCCGAGGCCTCTGTCCCCGGTCACTCCTGTCTTCGCAGGGGCAAAGAGTGTTGCTGACCATTCTGTTGCCAGTCATTCTTAGTTTGCTGACCCCTGTGCCCCGCGTTCCCCCAGCTCTCGGTTCCCAGAGGACTCTGAGTTCTCCAGCCTCTTTGTCTTCCCCGACCCTGCGGTTCCCTTCTCCCCTCTTCCCCCAGTTCTGTGCTGTTCCAGTCCCCAGTTGTTCCCAGATTCTCATTGTCCCTCTCTGAGCCTTGCTTCTTGCATTTTGGTTATTTTTCCATTCTTCAGCTCCTTCCATTTCTTCTCCTGTTCATTTGAGGTCTCACTTGACCTGCCCTGCAGCGCTTCCCCTGCTGTCCAGTGTTGATCCCCTCTGGGGGTCTCCACCCTTCCCATCCACTCCTCTCCCTTCCACTGCAGTGCTGGGTGGTTTTGGTGGGAGGCTGGGAGGGGTGTGTGTACAGCCTGTCCTCAGCGTTTCTGAAGTTTAGTCCCTAGGCTTGGACGGGTGTTTTCACGGGTGTTCCACTCACGAGATCTGTTGTGTTTTGCTGCTAAGTCATCCCTGGGTATAGTATGTGGAGACCGGAGTGACTCAGGGAAGCCTCCCAGCTACCCTGACTGGGATCTGGATTTACTTAGGAGGACCCGCCTACCCTCCTTATGCTTGTTTTCCCCTCTCTGTGGAATTGCCTCTACAGAATCCTTGCAACCAGCGCTGCTGGCCCTGACCTTGGACCCAGGCTTTTCTGGAGGTTGAGGCAGGGCAAAGTGAAGGCCCTGTGTCTCTCTTCATCTTTAACTTTTAAGTTAACTCTGTGGATCATTTCCAACAACTTAGGTGCCTTTTGTTTTGCTATTCATGAATAAAGTTTGTGAAATTGATGATGCTGTTGTGGGAGCTTGGGAGGGGTGTTTTCCTGGGAGGTAGTCCAGCTTCTGTTGTCAGACAATTTTTGGTCTACTTAAGGGTTTCTGGTCCTTGAACTTTAGTGATACCACAACAAAGATCTGATGAATTCATCCAGGAGGTAATGTAGCCTGGGGTAAGTGCAGACCCTGGGGGCAGACAGCTTGGGTTCAAATCCCAGCTTTGCCGATTAAGGCCATGTGATTTAGGGCAAGGTGCTTGAACATTCTGGAAGTCTTGGCAAAATGAGGATAAATAATAGCATCTGACTCTTAGGCTTGTTGCAGTGACAGGATAAATAATAGCATCTGACTCTTAGGCTTGTTGCAGTGACTAAATAACATTACTCAGGTAAAGTGATTGGTACTGTGCTTCTCACATGGTAAGGAGCTTGTTTCTGTAAGGACCCTGTGGGGTTCAGTTTGGGTTTTGTGGCTTCCCTTCTGGGACAAGGGCTGGGGCTAAGTAGCCCTGGAAATCTCTTCCTTTTTATGTGAGCATGGTGTCTCCACCTTAGACTGTCAATCCTGAACCCTTCTCTGCTGCCTACATTGTGAGAGCCAGTGAAATTGACAAGCCAAGGGAAAGACCAGTGTAGCCTTCAAGGAGCAACTTAGTATCAAAACTAAAGAAATTTTAAGATTCAGTTGAAAAACCCCATTAGGTTTAAGGTTAAACAAATTATAGAAGGAAAGTAACACATGATTTTTTTTTTTAGGAAAAAGCATTAAGGATGAGAGTCTTCTTTTGGAAAGACTGTAACTGAGGCAGAGAAAGTGGTTGCTGATGATTGGGAGGGAAAGTCCAAGGTGTTTTTCACCTATGGGATTAATTGGCACAAAAAAATGTGGCATGGAACTGTTTCCTGTCTTCTGTTCTTTTTTTTTTTTTAAATTTAAGAAAATTTCAAGGCAAAAACAAAAAAAGTGGTGAGAATAGTCTAATGAACCGTTACTAACTCATGACCATTTCACCCATATACCTATCTACTTCCTGCCTTCGTCCCCAGTTTATTTTGAAGCAAGTCCAGATACTGTATCATTTCATCTGTAAGTTTTTAAAAATGTATCTCTAAGCTATAGGGATCCTTTTTAAAAAACACAATTCCATTATCATACCTCTGAGAAATAAGCAGTGATTCATTAATATCAGATATTCAGTGTTCAAATTTCCATGATTGTCTTATAATTTTATTTTATAGTATATTTTTTTTGGAAAAGGGGGGGAAGCTGCACTGCTTGCAGGAACTTAGATCCCGGGCCAGGGATTGAACCCACCCCCGCAGTGAAAGTGCTAAGTCCTAGTCCACTACCAGAGAATTCCTTATGGTGTACTTTTAAAATCTCAGGGTCTACATAAGGTTTAAACAATGCAGATTGGTTTGTCTTTTACTTTTTTTTAGATCTCTCTCTTTTTGTTTCTTTAAATTTTTGCCATATTCACAGAATTGTGCAACATCACCATAATAAATTTTAGAACATTTTCATTACTCCAAAAAGAAACTTCACACTGATTAACAGCTGTTCTTCATTTTCAATTTCCTCAGCCCCAAGCAACCACTGATCTACTTTTTCTCTCAATGGATTTGCCTATTCTGGATATTTTGTATAAATCAAATCATACAGTAGGTGGCCTTTTGAGTCTGACTCTTTTCATTAAGTATCATGTTTTGAGGCTTCATCATGTTGTAGCATGTATCTGTACTTCATTCTTTTTAGTGACCAAATAATATTCTGTTGTGTGGGTATTCCATATTTTGTCTGTCCATTCATCATTTGATGGACACTGACTTGTTTCCACTTTGGGGTATTATGAATAATGCTGCTGTGAACATTCACATGGAAGTTTTTGTGTGGATAGGATGTTTTCATTTCTCTTGGGTAGATATCTAAGAATAGAATTGCTGAGTGCATTTTTTAAGGTAATTAGTTGTGCTGGGGCTTTGTTGCTTTGCGTGGGCTTTTCCTCTAGTTGCAGCTAGTGGGGCTTGCTCTTCATTGTGGTGTGCAGGCTTCTTGTTTGGGTGGCTTGTTGCAGAGCACAGGGTCTAGGCATGTGGGCTCAATAGTTGTGGCTCACAGGCTTAATTGTTCCAAGGCATGTGGAATCTTCCTGGACTGGAGATCAAACCCGTGTCCCCTGCATTGGCAGGTAGATTCTTTTTATTTATTTATTTTAATTGGAGGCTAATTACAGTATTGTGGTGGTTTTTGCCATACATTCACATGAATCAGCCATGGGTGTACATGTGTTCCCCATCCTGAACCCCCCTCCCACCTCTCTCCCCATCCCATCCCTCAGGGTCATCCCACTGCACCAGCCCTGAGCACGCTGCCTCATGCATTGAACCTGGACTGGCAATCTATTTCACATATGTTAATATACATGTTTCAATGCTATTTTCTCAAATCATCCCACCTTCGCCTTCTCCCCCAGAGTCCAACAGTCTGTTCTTTACATCTGTGTCTCTTTTGCTGTCTCAGACATAGGGTCATCGTTACCATCTTTTAAAATTCCATATATATGCATTAATATACTGTATTTATACAGTTTATTATATACTGGTGTTTTTCTTTCTGACTTACTTTGCTCTGTATAATAGGCTCCAGTTTCCTCCACCTCATTAGAACTGATTCAAATGCATTCTTTTTAATAGCTGAGTGATATTCCATTGTGTTTATGTACCACAGCTTTCTTATCCATTTGTCTGCCGAGGACATGGAAGCAACCTAGATGTCCATTGGCAGGCAGATTCTTATCCACTGAGCCACTGGGGAAGTCTTGTTGAGTGCATTTGAAGAACTGTCATACTATTTTGCGAAGTAGCTGCACCATTTCCCATTCATCCAGCACTGTAAGAAGGTTCTGGTTTCTTCATGTCCTCACCAGTGCTCTTTTTGATAATAGCCATTCTAGTGAGTGTAAAAACGTATCTCTTTGTGGTTTTGATTTGCATTTCCCTGATGAGATCCAACCAGTCAATCCTAAAGGAAATCAGTCCTGAATATTCATTGGAAGGACTGATGCTGAAGCTCCAATACTTTGGCCACCTGATGCAAAGAACCAACTCATTAGAAAAGACCCTGATGCTGGGAAAGTTCGAAGGCAGGAGAAGGGGACGGTAGAAGATGAGATGGTTGGATGGACGTGAGTTTGAGTAGGCTCCAGAAGTTGGTGATGGACAGGGAAGCCTGGCGTGCGGTAGTCCATGGGGTCGCAAAGAGTCGGACACGACTGAGCGGCTGAACTGACGGATGCGTGTGGATACTGAGCATCTTGTCACGTGCTTGTTGGCCATTTGTGGATTTTCTCTAGAGAAAAGTCTGTTCAGATTCTTTGTCCACTTTCCTTTTTTTAAACTGGGCTTTTCTTTATTGCTGAGCTGTAAGAATTCTATATGGTTTCTGGCTACAAGTCCCTTATTATATCTTTACAATTTTTTTTTCTCCCATCTGTAGGTTGTTTTTTTCACATTCTTGATGGTATCCTTTGAAGCACAAAGTCTTTTTAAACTATGGATTCCCCTTTCATCTCTCTCCCTTTTTGCCCCCCTGACATTCTGAAACACTTGACTTTGGTGGGATTTTGCTGATGGCATCCTTTTGGTGTGGTTCATTATGTTTCTCAGTCTCTCACATAGCCTGTAAATTGGCAGTTAGAGTTTGCCGTTTTGCCATTGAAAATGTTCCAGTAGAGGCAGAGGTCAGATGGCTACAAGGCCCAATACATTAAGTGCAAATAACCAGGAAGTGGAATGGTTAGGTAATGCACGCACAAGACAAACGGGCATCGCGGGGCCAGGAACAACCAAGATGACCACTGATAGGGGAGTGGACATGTGTGTGTGGTATGGTCACACGGTGGGAACCTCAGAGATGCTAAAAGGGATAAAACAGATTTGTACACATCAGCGTGACTGCGTCCTACCGTTAGTTTCTCTAAAAAGAAGCAGGGTGCAGAATTACACCTAAGATGTACACCTTGATGCACATTAAGACGTGCTCATAAAACAGTGTTGATGGATTCATGTGTGTGTGTAGAAGGAGACAAGTTGCCAGGATGATGGCTACCTGCCGGATGTGGGTGGTTGTCTTCCCACAATAGTATCATGATTTGCTTGTTTCTCATTAAAGAATCTGGTGGGTGGGAATGCTTGATCACCAGCCTCTGTCAGCTAAGGCATTCTGATTTTCAGATAATGCTTTTGCTCTTACTGGGAAAAGTAGAACTTGTAGGGGCAGAAAGTCATTATTCTGGTTCTCAGGCACTGACTTTATGTTTGAAGCTCCTTGGTACTCATTTCAATCCGTAATTATCCTGTCATGAATCCTTCTTACATTAGAAAGACGCTGAAATCCTGGCTTCAAGGTCTGGGGAAAGCCAGACCCAGAGAGGTCAAATAATGAGTGAAACAGACAAGCTCTGAAGGGTGGACACGCCAGAGTTTGGCGCTCAGTGGGTAGTTAACTGCTGCGACTTGCCTGATGTTTAGGAGCATGCTGGCAGCTTCTTCTAATTTTTCTGGAAAGTTGAAGATTTTCTCTCAGAGTTTCATGACTTTTTTCATGATTGTCATGATTTTCTCTCTGGCATTTCCTCATCTCCAGCAGTGGCTTGTGTTTGGAATAAAGGATCAGCTGATGGCAGGGTTGGGGGGAGACAAATTAGGAGTTTAGGGTTAACAGCTAGACAGTACTATATATAAACTAGTTAACAATAAGGACCTACTGTATGGCACAGGGAACTATATTCAATATCTTTTAATCAGCTGTAATGAGCCTATAATGGAAAAGAGTATGAAAAAGAACATGCATTCTTTTTTATATATATAGAAAATACATATATGGGTTTCCCTGGTGGCTCAGATGGTTATATATATATCTGAATCACTTTGTTATATACCTGAAACTAACAGAACATTGTAAATTGCCTATACTTCAATTAAAAAACAGTGGTTTAAAAGCAAAGAATGAGCTGAAATGCATGAATGGAAAAGAGAACAGCTCTGGTTTCCATTCAGGGCAGAAAAGGGGGTGATGGCACACGCGGCGCTCCCCCGGCCCAGGGCCCTCCCCCAGCCCCAGGCCCCAGCCCAGCTGAGGGCACTGGGCTGACCTGTTACAGCGGGTGTGAGAAGAAGGGGTCCCGCTGTCAGCAGACACCTGACAGGCTCCCTTGCCGGCCAGTGGCACATGGCTCTCCACTCCCACTTCCCTGTTGCATGGCTGTGCCTGGGTGACCAACAGGAAGTCAAAGGGGCCTGCATTTTGAAACTGAATCCTCTAAATTCTGGCAACGTGAACGTTTGTCATTGTCGTCGTTCCACCGCTAAGTCATGTCTGACTCTTGGCAACCCAATGGACTGCAGCATGCCAGGCTCCTTTGTCCTTCGCTGTCTCTCAGAGTTTGCTCAGACTCATGTCCACTGAGTTAGTGATGCCATCCAGCCATCTCATCCTCTGCCACCCTCTTTTCCTTTTGTCTTCTGTCTTTCCCAGCATCAGGAGTTTTCCAGTGAGTTGGCTCTTTGCATCAGGTGGCTTCAGGTTCAGCATCAGTACTTCTTGTGAATATTCAGGGTTGATTTCCTCAAGGATTGACTGGTTGGATCTCCTTGCAGTCCAAGGGACTCTCAGGAATCTTCTTCAGCACCACAAAATCCCAGATAAAGCAGCTCCCGTCCTGCCTGCACATCAGTTGTGAGTTTTCAGCAGGTGATATCACCCCTGTGGAGGTGAAACATCTGCTCTTGTGTCTAAGGCACAGATCTGCATGCTGTACAGATTATCGGTATTGAGATTTCATGGTGGGAGTGATAAAGAAAAACTGTCTAGGAAGGATCCTAGGAGGGAAGGAGAAAAAGCTTGCAAAACACTGACATAGGCTGAAGTAATTTTAGCACTATCACATAAATTCGTCTTTGCTTTTACCGTTAACATTTCTGAATAAAACTTTATCATATTGCTATGTGGTCTTCATATCGATCACTTTTATGGACTTCACAATCCATCAGTAATCCATCATTATGCATGTGACATAATTTTTAAACCACTGACTTGGGGAAACTTTTTCACCCCCTCTGTTTTTTCTTTTCCCCTTTTCTGGCTGCACTGGGTCATCTTTGCGGTGCACAGGCTTCACTAACTGCGGCATGCAGGCTTCTCTGGGTGTGGCGCGTGGGCTTAGCTGCTCCATGGCATGTGGGGTCTTGATTCCCTGACTAAGGATTGAACCGTGTCCCCTACACNNNAAGGCAAATTCTCTACCACTGGACCACCAAGGAAGTCCTTCCCCAACACCCCACATTGTAAGTACTGATGCAGTGAACGGTTTTGTTCAAGGTAGTCTTCCTTTCTTTCAATGGTATCTTGAGGATAATTCCCCTAAAGTAGCCTTTAACGTGAAAGTTTTGATGGTTCTTGGTTTTTCTTTCTGCCAAAGCCACTGCAACTTGTTTAAAATGCTACCAGTGAGAGTGAGGCGCTCGTGGCAGCAGAGTCCGGCCGGAAATTCAGGGTTCAGCATCCCGCAGGCTTTTATTGGGTGACAGTTTGGCGCATCTTCCATCACATAGCAAAAGGCGGTACGGTCAGTGTTTGTTGAAGGGACTTGAATGAATGTACCCAAAGTGTTAGAGTAATGTATGTGTTAGCCAGGACTCTTTAATTGCATGTGGCGGAAGCTGATTCCGGACACTAGGAATTTATTTATTTTTAACTGTACATAATTCTGTATATTTAATCATTTCTGGCTGTACTGGGTCTTTGTTGCTGTGCTTGGGCTTTCTCTAGTTGTGGCAAGCGAGGGCTACTCTAGTTGCGTGCATGGGCCCATTAATTGCGGTTGGTGGGCTTCAGTAGTTGTGGCACGTTTTAGTTGCCCTGTGGCATGTGGAGTCTTCCTGGACCAGGGATCAAACCACTGGCAGGCGGATTCTTAACCACTGGACCACCAGGGGAGTCCTCAATGGGAGTTTAAAGCATCTTGTGCTGGGAAGGTCTAGCATAGGCGTCTTCAGGCTCAGCTGGTGCTTAGAGAGTCATCAGGACTACCTTTCTGTCTGACTGGCTACCTTCATCTCTGTTGGCTTTACCCTCAGGCAACCTTCCCACCGCGGAGGCAAGAGGGCCACCAGCAGCTCTTGGGTCACATCCTACAATGTAGCAACACCCGAGCAGGGCAGGCCTTTCCCAATTGCTCCAGCAGAAATCCTGGGGCTCACTCATAGCTGTCTGGCTTGCCGTGCAGCCATCCTGGAACTGACTGGTCACCGTGGCCCTAGCTTCCCAGGCCTGGGTCCTATGCTCAGTCCAGAGCCCAAGGGTGGCATCCGTCCCGCTTGTCATCTGGTTGGAGGATGAACTGAAGGAGGAGGGCTCTTGCAGTTGGGAGCGAGGTGCTCAAGGAAGACCTCGTGGGAAGGTTCCGTTTCAGCAGAGACCCGAGGGAGGGAGAGGCTCCTGAGCTGCTGGACGGGTCAGAATTTCTTTTGCAGAGGTGGGGAGGGGTGTGGGAGAAGCAACTGAGGCCCCCAGGGGGAGGGAGGACCCTTCCCCTTCCTGACTTCAGCTCATCCATCTGTCCATCTCAGAGCCTTCCCCTCCCTGCCCCGCCACCCTTCGCCGGCTTCCCACCAGGGGGGAAACTTGTCCTCAGTATCTCGTTTCTCCTTACCCGCGTTGGCATATTTTGGAATCTGCTCTTTCCTCCTCCTGAAAAAAATTAAGCAAAACTGTAAAATGATACCAAAGATTATTATGAAAACATAATAGACCTATAAATATATTTACCTTTCTAGCATATTGACTATTTAGATCTGTCTGTACATTGCAGGCAGATTATTTACTGTCTGATCCACCAGGGAAGGCCTGACTATGTTCAGAGCACAGGCATTTTACCCAATTGCATTGAGTCTACACTTGAATTAGTGTTTCCATTTATTATAACATTTTCCTGTGTTCCTTCTGACAGTTCTTTAGAAACGCGTAACATTCCATTAAATTGACATGCCGTAGTTATTTAACCTTTCTTCTAGTGCAGGAAAAGGTAGTAAATTCCATTTTTCATGTTCTGGGACGGAGCTGGCAAATGTTTTCTGTAAAGGGCCGGATAGTAAATATTTTGTGCTTCGCGGGCCATCTGGTCTCCATCCCAGCTATGCATTCCTGTTGTACAAAAGCAGCACAGGCAATATGTGAGTGAAAGGATGTAGCTGTGTTCCAATAAAACTTTATTTAGAAGAACCACAGTGGTTTGGATTGGCCTGGGGGCTGTTGTTTGCTGCCCCCTGTGCTAGAACACTGCTGGAAAAATCTGTGCCCCTCACACTGGGTTTACGCAGGGGTTGCAGTGGAAGGTGATGTGAACTCAACCAGTCCTGCATTTAGCTCCCTACTTGAAGAACCTGGGCAGGTTGTTGAACTCTGACTCTTTATTGGTTTATTTTTATTTTATTTTTTGGCTTCATTGCTGCACCCGGGCTTTTCCTAGTCATGGAGAGCAAGGGCTGTTCTCTTGTTGTGGTGCGCGAGCTTCTCATTGCAGGGACCTCTCTTCTATGGAGCGCAGGCTGTAGGCACAGGGGCTTCAGGAGCTGCGGCTTGCAGGCTCTCAGGCGCTCGGGCTTCGGTGGTTGTGGCACAGAGGCCCGTTCGTGTGGCTGGTGGGCTCACTAGTTGCAGCATGAGGGCTCTAGAGCACATGCTCGGCAGTTGTGGCCCACGGGCTCAGTTGCTCCGAGGCCTGTGGGATCTTCCCAGACCTTTCTGATCTACTGTGCGACCAGGGAAGTCCATGAACTTCTCTGACTCTTAATTCCCTCATCAGAAGATGGAAATCAAAGTGAATGATGGCGGCTTGCTTGTCTGGTGGTCCAGTGGTTAAGAATCCAACTTGCAGTGCAGGGGATGTAGGTTCTCTCCCTGGGCAGGGAAGTCCCACGTTCTGCAGAGCAGCTAAGCCTTTGTTAGTTGGGATCTACTGGGGTCCTGCATGCTGAAACTAAGATGCCACGTAGCCAAATAAATACTAAAAAAAAAAAAAAGTGCGTGATGAATGTGAGTGTTGTTACTTTCCTCATCACCTGCACTACACCCCACCCCCTTCCACTCCTCTCCATCCTTTCTACCTTAGTTTAGGTTCCCAGGGGTCAGGAAGGTGCTTTGATATTCTTGTAGCTTTTGGTGTTTCCTATACCTTGCTTTCCAGTCTCTGGACCACTCCTCATTACCAGTAGTTCATTCCTGTTTCCCTGAAGCTTTACCTGCAGTGGGGAATTCATTTTTTTAAAAAATAAATTGAAGTATAATTGATTTATGATGTTGTACTAGTTTCAGATATATACCAAAATGATTCAGTTATATGTGTATTCTTTTTTCCATTATAGATCATAAGATATTGAATATAGTTCCCTATGCTATACAGTAGGACCTTGTTGTTTATCTACTTTATACATAGTAGTATGTATCTGTTAATCCCAAACTCCTAATTTATCCACCCCCACCCCCCCCGAAACTACTGCACAATTGCACTCATCTCACACACTAGCAAAGTAATGCTCAAAATTCTCCAAGTCAGGCTCCAACAGTACATGAACCAAGAACTTCCAGATGTTCAAACTGGATTTAGAAAAGGCAGAGAAACCAGAGATCAAATTGCCAACATCCGTTGGATCATCGAAAAAGCAAGAGAGTTTCAGAAAAACATCTACTTCTGTTTTATTAACTACACCAAAGCCTTTGACAGTGTGGATCACAACAAATTATGGAAAATTCTTTAAGAGATGGGGATACCAGACTGCTTTTACCTGCCTCGTGAGAAATCTGTATGCAGATCAAGGAGCAACAGTTAGAACTGGACATGGAACAATCAACTGATTCCAAATTGGGAAAGGAGTATGTCAAGGCTGTGTATTGTCACCCTGCTTATTTAACTTCTATGCAGAGTACATCATGTGAAATGCCAGGCTGAATGAAGCACAAGCTGGAATAAGCTGCTGGGAGAAATATCAATAACCTCAGATATGCAGATGACACCACTCTTATGGCAGAAAGCGAAGAAGAACTGAAGAGCCTCTTGATGAAAGTGAAAGAGGAGAATGAAAAAGCTGGCTTAAAACTCAACATTCAAAAAATGAAGATCATGGCATCCAGTCCCATCACTTCATGGCAAATAGATGGGGAAACAATGGAAACGGTGACAGACTTTATTTTCTTGGGCTCCAAAATCACTGCAGATGGTGACTGCAGCCATGAAATTAAAAGACACTTGCTTCCTGGAAGAAAAGTTATGACCAACCTAGACAGCATGTTAAAAAGCAGACACGTTACTTTGCCAACAAAAGTCCGTCTAGTCAAAGCTATGGTTTGACTGGAAAATGTACATGTGAGAGTTGGACCAGACTGTCTTACCTGCCTCCTGAGAAATCTGTATGCAGGTTAAGAAGCAACAGTTCTTGACCTGCATACAAGCAAATGTACATGTGAGATGTGAGAGTTGGACCATAAAGAAAGCTGAGCACTGAAGAATTGCTGCCTTTGAACTGTGGTGTTGGAGAAGACTCTTGAGAGTCCCTTGGACTGCAAGGAGATCAAACCAGTCAATCCTAAAGGAACTCAATCGTGAATATTCATTGGAAGAAGTGAAGCTGAAGCTCCAATACTTTGGCCACTTGATGTGAAGAACTGACTCATTGGAAAAGACCCTGATGCTGGGAAAGATTGAAGGCAGGAGGAGAAGGGGACAACAGAGGATGAGATGGTTGGATGGCATTACCGACTGGATGGACATGAATTTGAGCAAGCTCCGGGAGTTGGTGATAGACAGGGAGTCCTGGCGTGCTGTAGTCCACAGGATCACAAAGAGTTGGACACAACTGAGCGACTGAACGGAACTGAACTGAACCCCCTCTCTTTCCCCACTGGTAGCCATAAGTTTTCTGTCTGTGAGTCTGTTTCTGTTTTATAAATAAGTTCATTTGCATCAGTTTTTTAGATTCCATATGTAAGTGGTGTCCTAGGATATTTGTCTTTCTCTGTCTTGACTTCACTTGGTATGGTAATCTCTGGGATATTGCTGTAAATGCCAATACTTCATTCTTCTTTATGGTTGAGTAATATTCCGTTGTATATATGTACCACATCTTCTTTTTTAAATGAATTCGTTAATTTGGCTGCGATGGGTGTTTGCAGCTCAGGGCATCGTCGACCTTCATTGCAGCATGCGGGATCTTTAGTTGTGGCATGTGGCATCTAGTTCCTCGACCAGGGATCGACCCCCTGTCTCCTGCATTGAGAGTGCAGAGTCTTGGCTGCTGGGCCACCAGGGAAGTCTGTCCCAAATCTTCTTTATCCATTCACCTACCTTTGGACATTTATGTTGCTTGCATATTTTGGCTGTTGTAAATAGTGCCTTTGTGAGCATAGGGGTGCAAGTATCTTTTTGAATTAGAGTTTTTTCCAGATATGTGTCTAGGAGTGGGATTGATCCACTCTCTGTATGTAATAGTTTACATCTGCTAATCCCACGTGCCCAGCCCTTCCCTCGCCCACCTCCACCCCCTTGGCAAACATGTATCTGTTCTCTGTGTCTGTGAATCTGTTCCTGTTTTGAGGATATATTTAAATAAATATTTTTATTTTTGTCTGGGTCTTCCTTGCTTTGTGTGGGCTTTCTCTAGCTGCGGCAAGCAGGGGCTACTCTGCAGTGTGTGGGCTTCTCTTGTGGTGGAGCCCAAGCTCTAGGCACACGGCCTTCAGTAGCTGCAGCGCACGGACTCAGTAGCTGAGGCTCACGGCTCTAGATCGCAGGCTCAGTAGTTGTGGCTCGTAGGCTTGAGTTGCTTGCTCCATGGCATGTGGAATCTTCCTGGACGAGGGATCGAGCCTGTGTACCCTGCACTGGCAGGTGGATCTCATCTCCTGCACCACCACGGAAGTCTTTTGCCATATTTCAGATTCCACATAAGTAATATCACGTGCTGTTTGTCTTTCTGACTACTTCCCTTGGTACGATAGTCCTGGTTGTGTCCGTGTTGCTGCAGATGGCATTATTATTTCATTCTTCTTTATGGCTGAGTGGTACTCCATTGTATATACACACCACATCTTCTTTACCCCTTCAGCTGTGGATAGGGATTTAGGCTGTTCCCATGTGTTGGCAGTTGTGAATAGTGCTGCTGTGAACACAGGAATGCATGTGTCTCTTGGAATTACAGTTTTGTCCAGGCATATATGCCTAGGAGTAGTGTTGTTGGATCGTATGATATTTCTATTTTGAATTTTCTGAAGCACCTCCACATTGTACCAGTTTACATTCCCATCAACAGTGTGGGAGGGTTTTCTTTTCTCTACATCCTCTCTGGTGTTTGTTATTTGTAGACTTTCTGATGATGGCCATTCTGATCATTGTGTTTCCTGGAGCTTCCCTTGTGGCTCAGCTGGTAAAGAATCCGCAGGCAATGCGGGAGACCTGGGTTCTATCCCTGGTTTGGGAAGATGCCCTGAAGAAGGGAAAGGCTACCCATTCCAGTGTTCTGGCCTGGAGAATCCCATGGATTGTATAGTCTACGGGGTCGCAGAGAATTGGACACGACTGAGTAACTTTCACTTCACTTGCCAGCAAATGGGGAATTTCATTTTCTTGGTGAATTTAGTGGGCATACAGTGGTAACACGTGATGGCTGACGTGGTAAATTTGCAGTCTTCATTTATCCAACTGTGAGGGAAGATACACTATCTCTTCATAGTGTTTGCCTCACTTTTCCTACCGCAAAGATTGGCAAGCCTGTTTTGTAAATAAAGCTTTATTGGAACCCAGCCACACCCGTTCTAGCTGTTGCCTCTGGCTGCTTTTGCACCCTGATGGCAGAACCAAGTAGCTGTAACAGGGACCAACTGGCTTGAAAAGCCAAAAGTATTTACCATCTTGCTCTTTACAGAAAATATGTGCCGACCTCTGCTCTAGAGCGAATCCCTCGCCTGTTTATGAGTCCACTGTTGAGCCAGTCTTTGTTTTCAGGCATCACAAGGCCACTGGGACGGCCCGAGCCCATCTGCCTCCAGCACAGCTCTTTCCATTGTGTGGTGGCGGACAGCCTGTCCTTTTGTCCTCGTCCACCTGCGCCACTTTGCCCAACGGTACGGGGAGCCAGCGCCCTGACTTTGGGGGTGAATGTCTGTCCGTTTTATCTGTTCGGGTGCTAATGCAGACAGAGCTGCTGCCTCACCCACGCTGCGCGTCGCACACTCGAGGCTGCTGCTGTGTCCGGGCCGCTCGGGTCTTCTCCCTTCCTTCTTTCCCTCCTCTTTCCCTCCCTCCTTTCTTTCCATTTCTATCTCTCTGTCTTTCTCTCTTTCCCCCTCCCTCCCTCCATTCGTTCCTTCTTCCTTCCTTTTGCTCTTTCTGTCTTTTGCCGCACTCCACGTGGGATCTTCAGTTCCCTGTCCAGGGATCAGACCTGTGCCCCCTGAAGTGGAAGCTCAGAGTCTTAACCACTGGACCACCAGGGAAGTCCTGAGACCGCTCCATTTAAAGCAGCCACTTGGGGGACCAGAGAACGGAACCCTAGTTAAAAATTATGTATGTCTTTATTGGCTTTGCCGGGTCTTCGTTGCTGTGTGGGCTTTTCTCTAGTGGCAGGCGGGGCCTCCTCTCCAGCTGTGTGCACGGATGGCTCTCTGGCGGCTTCTCCTGCTGCAGAGCGTGGGCTCAAGGGCGCTCGGACTTAAGTAGTTGCGGCACGTGGGCTCAGTAGTTGCAGCTCTCAGGCTCTAGTAATAGTTGCGGTGCTCAGGCTTAGTGCTCTGAGGCATATGGGATCTTCCCGGATCAAGAACTGAACCTGTGTCTCTTGCATTGGCGTGCAGATTCATTACCAGCAGGGAAGCCTCAACCCTGGAGTCTTGATCCCACAGTTGTTGAGTTCCTTCTGTGAGAAGGGGAACCAGAAACACAAATCATCCAAGATAACATCCCCTACCTACAGGGCTCCACAGACATGCCATGTGAATTGCAGTGTGGCAGGGTATGAGATCACTGTAGGTGTCTTGTGTTTGTTGTATAATATCAGTGAGTCATCCTGTTGTGTTTTCATCTGTGCTTTCAGGTGTTATGGCCCCAGTGTAGATAATTTGGTGCAGAAGGACATGGGAACAAAGGAGCTTTGGGCCGCAGCGGGGAACAGCTGTTGTGGAAGCGGTGGCCCTCACCGAGGGCCTGGCCACTGTCTGAAGGAAGAGCTCTGCTGGACAGGGCAGCAGAGGAGTGGGGTTGTGGCTGGAACAGCATGTGGGAGCATGGTTTTTATTAAACTGTGGGGAAGTATTATGACATCCCCGTATGCCGCAAGAACTGCATACATGAAGAGAATTGAAGATGTAGGAGAAAGATGCTGGAGTATCTTGTGTACCTGTCTTGGAGCAGGTGAGAGGCGGTGGGGTTCAGAGTACAAGTAGAGGTTTATGTGTTTTTGCCTCTTGGAGCCTCAGTTTCGTCATCTGTGCAATGGGATAACTGAAGTCACGTGAGGGCAGAATTTCCCAGTTTTGGCCCTCTTGACATTGGGCTGGGTAGTTGTGTCAGGCTGTCCTGTACATGTGGTAAACACCAGCAGCAGGCCCCTGGTTGTGTCAAAAATGTCTCTCGATGTTGCCAAGCGTCCTGTTAAAGGGAGGGATCCTGGCTGAGAATTGCTTCTCCCTCCCACTCCTCTGTTGCTGCTGTTTAGTTGCTAAGTCACGTCTGACTCTTTGCAACCCCATGAACTCCAGCAGCCCGCCAGGCTCCTCTGTACATGGGGATTCTCCAGGCAAGAATCCTGGAGTGGGTTGCCTCGTCGTTCTTCAGGGGATCTTCCCCACCCAGGGATCGAACCCTCATCTCCTGCATTGGCAGGTGGATTCTTTATCGCTGAGCCATCAGGGAAGCCTCCTCCTCCACAGGGATCCCTTGTATTAAGTAAACCTCCTTGAATTCTCCTCACTTGAGAGTGCTTGCCACTTCCTGTTAGGAGCCTGACTGGTACATCAGACAGACACTCCCTCCTCTCAGTGTCATCAGAAACATGGAAGAGAAGTGAGCTGGGCTTTTCCACCCTGTGTTTCCATGGAGGCTGGGCACTCTGGAGTCCTGTCGCACCCCTGGGGATGCTTGCTGTGGTGGCTCCTTTGGCTTCGAATGGGCTTTATCTGGTGTCCTTCCCACAGAACATCTTCTTGCGGTGAAACTCAGATACCCTAATGCCAGGGAACCTTTTCTTTGGGCTTCCCTGGTGGCTCAGTCGCTAAAGAATCTGCCTGTGATGCAGGAGGCCTGGCTTCGAGCCCTGGGTGGGGCGGATCCCCTGGAGAAGGGAATGGCACCCCACTCCAGTATTCTTGCCTGGGAAATCCCGTGGACAGAAGAGCCTGGCGGGCTACAGTCCACGGGGGTCACAAAGAGTCGGACACGGCTGAGTGACTAAACCGCCACCACAATGTGAAACCCTGTCTGCTTTTAATACAATTAAAACAATGAACAGTTACGAAGTTAGAAATTTAAGCATTATAAAAACAGTTAACCAGTTAACAATTTTTAACTGTTTAAAAATGAACAGTTCAGGGGCAGTTTAGCGCTCACCATGTCCGTCTAGTTCCTAAACACCTCCCCCACCCCCAGAGGACACCCTGTACCCATTTGCAGTTGTGTTCTCTCAGTGTAGATTTTCCTCTTCTAGTCTTTCCTGTTTTTTTTTTNNNNTTTTTTTTTTCAATTATTTGTTTGTTTGCTTTTGCCTGTGCTGAGTCTTAGTTGCTGCATGCGGGCTTTTTTCTTTTCTCCATGCATGTGGAGCGTGGGCTCCAGGGTGCACGGGCTTCACTAGTTGTGGCGCTTGGATTTTTAGTAGTCCCGAGACATATGGAATCTTTCTGGACCAGGGATCAAATCGAGGTCCCCTGCAGGGGCAGGTGAATCCCGAACAGTTGGACCACCAGAGAAGTTGCCTTCCTATTGTTTTTAAAGCACAGCTCAAGTTCCCGCCTTCCCTGCTGGCTCAGTTGGTAACGAATCTGCCTGCAATCCAGGAGACCACTTGCAATGCAGGAGACCTGAGTTCGATCACTACATTGGGAAGATTCCCTGGAGAAGGAAATAGCAACCCACTGTAATATTCTTGCCTGGGAAATCCCATGGACAGAGGAACCTGGTGAGATATAGCCAATGGGGTCGCAAAGAGTTGGACATGACTTAGTGACTTAAACCACCACCAAAATCCCACTCTTGCAGTCTGCTTCCCCTGGCTCCCAGCAGGCCAGCAGTGAGGTGTGGAAGGTTAGCAGACCAGGTCTCAGCAGTGCTTTACTCCCTGGCCCCCAGAGAACCTTGCCATCTTCTTTTCTTATACCTTGTACCCACTGAGTGCATTGCCAAGGCTGACGTTGTTGTTGTTTAATCCCTAAGTTGTGTCTGACTCTCTGAACCCATGGATCATAGCCCGCCAGGCTCCTCTGTCCATGGGATTCTCCAGGCAAGAATACTGGAGTGGGTTGCCAGTTCCTTCTCCAACAACCATTGTTAGCATGTATTAAGTGCTTGGTGTATACCAGGCGCTGTTCTAGATGCATGATACCTATTCACTCATTTACTAACTGTGGGAGGTGCAGAGAAGTTAAGTAACTTGTCCATGGTCCCACAGCTGGTGACTTTCGCTACTCTTAACCCTTGCTCTGCCTCCCCTGGAGGTCACTGAAGGCTGGAGGTTTGTGGGAAAAAATTAGAGTAGGACCTGAAGGCTTCTAAACACGAGAGACAACAGGGAGGCGCATGAACCGGGTGCCTGATTTTCATCGCAGGTGATTTCTAAGTTAGAGCTTCAGGGGACCACTGTGGACCCCGGGGGCTTTCCCTGGGTCTCCGCTCAGCTTCTGTTTTCCTTTTGATGGTGCTCTAACAAGAAACTGGGCTTCCCTGGTGGCTCAGATGGTAAAGAATCTACCTGCAATGCAGGAGACCCAGGTTTGATCCCTGGGCCGGGAAGATCCCCTAGAGAAGGGAATGGCAATCTACTCTAGTATTCTTGCCTGGAAAATTCCATGGACAAAGGAGCCTGGCGGGCTGCAGCCCATCGGGTCACAAAGAGTCGGTCACGACTGAGCGACTAACACTTCCGCTTCAACAACAAATTAAAAAGAAGGCTGTTCTATGAATCACTTTGCTGTACACCTGAAACTCACACAGTATTGTGAATCAACTCAGCTCCAGTTTTGTTTTTTTTTTTTTTTGGAAAGGAAGCCTGTTCTGGCTCATCTGACTGATAGTGTTGACTCAGGGCCATTGTTGCGGAAGGAAGGAAGCAGAAAGGCTGGGATTTTATAGAGAAACCGTTCCTGAACTGGCGCTGGGGCTGTCTCTGCAGGTTTCTAACAGGTTGGTGGTAAGCAGGATTTAACAGATGGCCAAATCAGTGGACTTGAAGTTGAATCCCTCCGTGAGCACTGGCCACGAGTCAAGGTCTTTCCCTCTCAGCCTCAGTGCTCTGTTGAGTGGAGCCCACCTTTCCTTCCTCGTGAAGGATTAGATGCGTGTGTGTGCGTGTGTACCCAGTCACTCAGTCGTGTCGGACTCTGTGTGACCCTGTGGACTGTAGCACACCAGATTCCTCTGTCAATGGCATTTCCCAGGCAAGAATACTGGAATAAGTTGCCTTTTCCTTCCAGGGGATCTTCCAACCCAGGGATCAAACCCTCATTTTCTGCATTGGCAGGTGGATTCTTTACCTCTGAGCCACCTGGGAAGCCCTGAAGGATTAGATGCTGGCCACTTCATGGGCTTAGCCCACCGTGAGGCTCAGTAGGTGGGCACCTGCTCCCGCTCCTCCTGGTCCCTGGAGAAGGTAGGAAAGAGCCCGGTAGCATTGCTTGCTTTGCCTGCTACCTCAGAACAGAGGCCCTAGGTTTGCAGACTGCAGAGCTCGGAGGGTATGATCTCATGCAAAAACCAGTGCCCCGAGAAGGGAAGTGACTGTCCCCGTCACAGGGCCCGCAAGCAGCCCAGCCGGGATGAGAACTCATGATGCCTTGTGACTTCCCTCCAGCGCTCCTTCCACGGAGCCTCGTGGCCCTGGGCCTCCTGGGCACCTCCTGCCACCGGTGAGTGTTGCCAGGGGCACCCGTGCTCCCCCTGCCCTGGGAGATGGCAGGTCCCTTAATCCCACTCAGGGCTGGGATGGTCATGGGCACCCCTCCAGGGGTCAGGATTGTCTCCTTCAAGTGCACTTCTTGTCTGCGCGGAGAGGCTTTGCAGAGTGAGGCAGGGAAGGCTGGTGGCTCCAGGAAAGCAGTGTCGCCGATTCCGTAGGAAAGCTCTGGGGTCCTCGCTAGGGGTAGGCATTCTATCCTTGCTCTTCCCTTGTGCATCAGGAACCAGCAGCATCAGCGGCATGTGGAAGCTTGTGAGAAATACAGAGTCCCAGGCCCCACCCAGCCCTTGAATTAGAACCTGCCTTTTAGCCAAGACCCCAAGAGATTCGTGTGCAGGTGAAAGCTTGTGAGTTACTGCACTAACAATGATCAGTAAGGAGATGATGGAGATTTTTATTTTCTTTGTCAATCCCGCACCCCTCCCACGATTTGTTGTTATTGTATTTCTTCACATGAGTTACTTTATAAAAAATTGTGGTGAAATACAGGTAACATAAAATTTGCCATCCTCACCATTTTTGGAGTATTTATGTATTTATTTACTTTTGGCTGTGCTGGGCCTTCGTCGCTGTGTGGGGCTTTTTCTCTAGTTGTGATGAGAAGGCTTCTCATGGCGGTGGCTTCTCTTGTTGCAGAGCACAGGCTTTAGGGTGCTTGGGCTTCAGTAACTGTGGTTCCCGGGCTCTAGGTCACAGGCTCGGTAGTTGTGGCACGTGGGCTTAGTTGCTCCATGGCACGTGGGATCTTTCCGGAACAGGCATTAAACCCCTGTCTCCTGCATTGGCAGGTGGATACTTTACCACTGAGCCACCAGGGAAGCCCCTAATATTTATTTTTATTTATTTTGTTTGGCTGCTTTGGGTCTCAGTTGCAGCACACGCGATCTTTAGCTGTGGCATGACTAGTTCCCTGATCCGGGCTTGAACCTGGGCCCCCTGCATTGGGAGCAGGGAGTCTTAGTCTGGACCACCAGGGAGGTCCCCATCTTAAGCATTTTTAAGTGTACGGTTTGGTGGCATTAACTACCTTCTGACTGTTGTGTGGCCGTCACCACCACCCATCCGCAGGCCTCTCTTCATCTTGTAAAAGTGCAGACGTGAAGCTATGAAACTCTAACCCCCCATTCTCTTCCCTCGCCTCCCCTGACAACCACCATCATGCTTTCTTTCCTTATGATTTTGATTACTCTTAGTGTCTCATGTAATTGGAGTCATGCAGTGTTTTATCTCTTTGTGTCTGGTTCATTTCACTTGGCGTGATGTTCTTCAAGGCTCGTTTGTGTTGCAGCATCTGCAGAGTTGCCTTGCCTTTTAAGGCTGGATAATACCCATTGTATGCGCGTGCCACATTTTGCGTCTCCATTCAGCTGTTGATGCACACAGGAGTTGCTTCCACAGTTTAGCTACTGTGAATAATGCTGCTGTGAACGTAAGCATATAAATAGCTCCTCAAGACCGTGCTCTCAATTCTTTCGAGCATACACCCAGAAGTTCTGGGTTGTGTATGATAATTCTAAAACACAAATTATTTTTATGATCAGAAAAAATAGCAAAAGCACTTTAGGGGGGGAAACCTTGTCACGTTTCCAGTTGGCATTGCCCAAGGGCAAGTAGAGTTGTTGGGTGTAGTACTTGGAAAAAGGAAAAAAGCAAGACTGCCTTCCCCATTCTGGTGTTAGAGGGAGAAGAGCAGAAACTCGCCCTCCTGCTGCGTGAGGAGCTGGGTGTGTTGACAGGGGTGTGTGAGGCCCTCAGGCAGGTGGGGTTTCTAGCCATCCTGAAACATGCTTCAGGATGGCCTCTCTTCTGGTGGGAAGGGTGCGTGGGCTGACCTCTCAAGACCTTTTCCAGAAAAAATTACAGTGGCAATGTTTGGGAAGTCAGTTTTATTACTGTGTGTCCACAGAGAGTCTGTGGACTGGTTTAATCTCCTGGCCTGGGGTAAGGCAGGAGCCCATGCGATAGTCCTGACATAGCCCTTAAGGGGCTTGGTCTCCAGTTAGGGTCATGCTTCCAATTACTAGTGGTCAGATTAGAACAAAACCCTAAACCCACTATCATGGTCCACGAGGCCTTTGTGACTGGCCACTGCCTGCCTCTCTGATCTTTGCTTCCCCTTTTCTGCTTTCTGCTTAAGTCACTGGAGACTTCCTTCGGGCACTGGGAGATGGAAGCCAGGCTGTTTTTGCCTCTCTTCCCTGGCTGTTTGCTCCTCCTGGAACGCTGGTCTCTCGTGACTTTCCATGACTGCTCCTCCATGTTATAAAGGGCTCAGCTGGGGTGTCGTGTGTGCAGAGAGACTTTCCAGACTGCCCTGGCAGATGTGGCCCTCCAGTTTCCTCCTGGTCTCTTCACTTCATCTGGTTTTTCTTCCTAGTATGACTCTCTAACACCTTCTCCTCTGTTAGTTTACTTAGGAACCATTTGTTTCTCCTAAGAGCATTTTCACCCCACGAGAAGATGGCTCTTTTATACCACTGAACTGCTGTGTCCCCAGCACTTAGAACACTGCCTGGCACCCAGTAGAAGTTCAGCAGACATCGAGTGGGTCAGCGCGTGCACTTGCTCTTCCTCTCTGAGCTTCCGTGCCCCCATCTGCGATTCAGGGACCCTAATACCTGGCTGGTAGGGTGGTCATGAAAATTACAGGACGCAGTGCATTCAGAGGACTCAGTTTGGTACCTGGTGTACAGGAAGGGCTCAGCACATGGGCACAGTTGTTAGCAACTGGGTGGCCCTGGCATGACTTGGATGAAACCCCGCCCATCTCGCTCTCTCTTTAAAACGATGTTTATCTGTCTATTTATTTGGCTGTGCCAGGTCTTAGCTGCAACATACAGGATCTTTCTGTTGTGGCACGTGATATCCAGTTCCCTGGTTGAACCCGGGCCCCCTATACTGGGAGCCAGTGGACCACCAGGGAAGTCCCAACACTGACTTCCCTCGTAATCCTAAATTTGGGTCTCCTGTGAAACAGTTGTGTTCAGTGTCTGGTGTATCGTAACACGTAGCCACGTCTCTGTGGATTGGAGTCACTGGGCCCCCTGTGGAGCATCAGATGTGGTTTTGACAGTGTTCCGCCTGGGCCTTGGAAGTGGCCTAGCACGCATCTGTGCTCAGTTGCTCAGTTGTGTCTGATTCTGTGTGACCCCGTGGACTGTAGCCCACCAGGCTCCTCTGTCCATGGGATTCTCCATGGACAAGAATACTGGAGCAGGTTGCCATTTCCTACTCCAGGGGATCTTCCCGACCCAGGGATCGAACCCGCCTCTCCTGCATCTCCTGGATTGGCAGGCAGATTCTTTACCACTGAGCCACCTGGGAAGACGGAATTGGCCTTGCCCCACACCCTCTTAAATGGGAGTTTGGTGTATGACATGTGTATCATTTGGAAATGCTTTTGACTGTAAGTAACCACCCAGTGTACAGGGCTTGAACAAATGGAATGATTTGTTCTGTGAAAGCTCTGAGATTTCTAGTTTGGTTCTGCGGCAAAGTGACATCAGGGCTGGTGTCTTTGTGATTCTCTTGGGCTTCCCTGCAGACGCTGCTCTGGCTTCCCCTGATGTGTTTAGGATGCAGGCATGAGGGATAGAAGCAGGAATGAAGCCATTAGCATCTGTCCTTTTCCCCCCAGGCCCCTCCCAGCACTCTTCTGCTTACATCTCATCAGCTGGAACTTCTTAAGGTCACACTTAAAAGAGAGGCTGAGTAATTAGGTTTTTCATGGGAAAATGATGTTAGAGATGATGGTGAGGTCAGCTGACCAGCAGTGCCTGCCGTACTAGGAAACCTGTGTTTTAAGTTAGACTATTGCTTCTCAACTGGGGGCAGTTTTGTTCCCCAGAGGATGTCTGGCAGAATCCGGAGATTTTTGTTGCCACAACTAGG
>SJYF01000056.1:7034387-7047905 GCA_006410515.1 Procapra przewalskii
CTTTTCTCTTTCTGTCGGTTGTATTCAGTCCCTTTAGCGGCTATGTATCCGGTCCTTTGCTGAACTCCAGGTCACCCATCACTGACTGTGCTTCAGTGAAATTGAATTTTGACTCCATTAGTTTAGAGTTCTCTGACCTGATGGAGAAGTCAGAGATGAGGATATTTACTTGTTATTGTTTATCTGGGGGTCAGCTAAAGAGCTGGGCCGTGGGGCTGGGAAAGCTGCCTTTGAGCCCAGGCTGTACCATTTATTGCTGAATGACCCTGGACAATGGAATGTCCGATTGGCCTTCTGGTCCCCTCCACTACAACTGCCGTTTAGGTCTGTGGGCTTTTTTAGCTTCCCAGCCCATTCCAGGGGGTAATTTAGGCTTTTGAGGCTGATGCCCAAACTGGTGTTACATACAGATGCCTTGGTTGAAGGGAACTAAAATTTCGTTCTGAAATCGTCTCTTCTTGGGTGAGTCCGCTCGGGGGTCCCTGTGGGCTGGCTTGGATTCCCCGTCTCATTTCTTAGAAACGTTGCTTGAGTGAGAGTCACCACTGTTTGTCCCCTTTTCCTTTCTGCTTCATAAGTAGTGTGTTTCCATCTCGTGCCTGTCTCGGTACTCTCAGGCTCTAATGATCTCAGGGGACCCATGAGGAAGTTGTAGGATATACGCATTCAATCCTTTGTTTATAACCAGAAGACCCAGCGCAGCAGAGACCTTGCTTGGCCACTTCAGCATGGACAGGCATGAACTTTCCAGGGAGCCGTATGAAGGAGTTGTCTGGCTAATGGATGCTGAGAACGCCGGTTCAGAGCATTCCCTCTCTCTTTTCCATTTGCAGCACGTTTTATGAAGACTGGGCTTTTGTCATGGATGAAGAAAGGTCTAGCATGCTTCCCACCATGGCGGCTGGTAAGCTTGGCCAGGGCCGGGGTGCGGGGCAGGGGGTCCTGTGAAGCTTGGTGAGCAGAGGAGCTGCCTGGGAGTGAATGTGTAACTCCACGGGGTGCTGTGGGTTCCCTGTCCCTCACTGAATGAAAGGGCTGCTCATCACTCACCACTATCCTTCCTTCAGTGGTGATGAACACTGAGTCCATTTATCTAGAATTGTGATACCCTGGCTGGGAAAGCGTGGGGTTGCAGGGTTTTGGCTGAGGCTTTGCAAGCATGAGATA
Organism: Procapra przewalskii; assembly: GCA_006410515.1. NCBI lineage: Eukaryota > Metazoa > Chordata > Mammalia > Artiodactyla > Bovidae > Procapra > Procapra przewalskii. The sequence goes on from SJYF01000056.1 coordinate 7,035,555, forward strand.
AAGATCCAGGGAACTGGGGGAGGAGACACGCCTTGGAAGCCCGGCTCTCCCTCCCTCTGGCAGGTGGCCTGAGGCAGATCCATTGAGTTTTTTACCTTTACCTTCCTCTTCTGCAAGGTGGGAATCCTGATGGCACCGCAGTCATATTGATAGGGTTGTGAAATAATCAGATGAGAGTCAGTATCTGATTGGTCCTGGTGAGAGCCCTGCCTTGATGCTAGTTGATGAAGTGTAAAATTGTCTAATGTTTGACTCTCACTCAAAAGGTGAATGCAACCCAAGTGGGTACCTTCTTTCTTCCAAATCCTTTGTGGCCTCCCCTTTCTCTCTTTCCTGAAAGTTTTCACTGAGTCCCACCTACTGAGTTACATTAGGCTTGTCCATTGATGAGGAAAAGTCAGATGACCGTGATGTTGTACGTAGGCCATAGGAGACCAGTGCACATTTTTGCCTGAAGATGTAATGGACATGATACTGGTGCATGTTTTTTTTTTAATTGGAGGATAATTGCTTTACAGTGTTGTATTGGTTACTGCCATATGACAACGTGATTCAGCCATAATTTTATATATCCCCTCCTTCTTGATTGGAGAAGGAAATGGCAACCCACTCCAGTATTCTTGCCTGGAGAATTCCATGGACAGAGGAGCCTGATGGGCTCCAGTCCATGGGGTTGCAGAGAATCGGACATGACTGAGCAACTGTCACTCACTCCCTCCCTCCCTCTTGATCCTCCATCCCCCACCCCCATCCCACTCTGCTAGGTCATCACAGAATGCCAGGCTGGGCTCCCTGTGTTATATAGCAGCTTCCTGCTAATTACCTATTTTGCACAATAGTGTGTATATGTCATTTTTTGATTGATTACCAAGCTGATTTTGGTGGGTGATGGCCTTTAATACTCTGTAAGAGATGCTGTTGTCCCTGTTTTATAGATAAAGAAACTGAAGCTCAGAGAAGCCATGAATGGCTTGACCAAGGTCTCAGAGCTAATGAGTGGCCATGCTGGGGCTCAGCCAGGCAGTCTGACCCCAGAATTTAAGCCTTCCCCTCCCCACGACTGACTTCTTCTTTGCCTTTGTCTTCCTGACAGATAGGGAGAGACTTTGGAAGACTCAACTCCCATGATAGCGGTGTCTCCTGACCCCAGTTTTGTGGGAGTTTTTTGTTTGTTTTTTTAAGTCACCGTTTGAGATGAGTGTGTACCCTCTTGTGTCCTCTAACGTCTGGAGCTTGTTTATTGTGTTGGAAGTGTGACTGTTGAACAGCAGACACTCCAGACTTTTCCCTTTTCGGGGGGTAGGCCTGAACTCCATACTCTTCGCAATTAACATCGACAACAAGGACTTAAACGGGCAGAGTAAGTTTGCTCCCACCGTCTCGGACCTCTTGAAGGAATCCACGCAGAATGTGACCTCCTTGCTGAAGGAATCCACGCAAGGAGTAAGCAGCCTTTTCAGGGAGATCACAGCGTCCTCGGCTGTCTCCATCCTCAGCAGAGCTGAGCAGGAAGCCGACCCCCTTCCCGTGGTGTCCAAGCACGTTGGTGCTGGTGAGAGAGGATGGGCTGGGCCGGTGGCGACTGGGGGTCGGGTGGGGATGGGATGAAAGCACCCAGGGAAGTGGAATCCGATGCACTGGTATTTTTCAGTTCATGTTTGTGTTTGTCTTTCTCACTCTTACTCACTCAGAAAGGGTGCTGAGAGGCTTCCTGGGACGCGAAGATGACAGGGTAGCCAAGCCAGCAGCTCAGTCAGAGCACACTGAGAGGAAGGGCATGGTGGCCACGTGAAGCCAGAGGAGGTTGCCCTTCATGCCTTTGTCCCCTCCTCCATCCGCTCCTTTAATTATCCTTCTGATCAGTGGGATGAAAGCCCAGCATAGGGTGCTGTGGAGAATGTAGCCTGTTGAGGGGGTGACGTTTAAGTGGAGGCTGGGGAAAGAGGAGATGGTTGGCTTTGGGGAGGCAAAGGAAAGTGGATTCAGTTTTGATTAATTTCATAAGAAGTTTTACAGTGCCCCTTGAATCTTCTGGGACATCCAGAACGTTGAAACAGCAAAACAGGAAATTTTGTGTAAAAGGGCTTAATCCTGATATTCTCAAATCCCTTAAATAAGGCAGTAATCATGGTCCTCCCTTTGGAGTTATTAATGGTGGGGAAGCTCAGAATTCTATGAAGTCTTTGGTATACACTGGCTTTATCTGTCTTGCCTTCTCCTTTTTTTTTTTTTTTTAAATTATTAAAAAAACTTTTTTGGCTGTGCCGCAGAGCACGTGGGGTCTTAGTTCCCTGACCAGGGATCGAACCTGTGCCCCCTGCACTGGGAGTGCAGAGTCTCAACCACTGGACCACCAGGAGGGCCCACCCTCTCCTTCTTGAGCAGAGACCTCATGCAAATGACAAGGACTGTTGGTGACTGTACCAGAGATGCTGGGATTTGTACACCCAAAGGAGTATCTTTTCTGTCCATTTTGGGAACCCTGCTTTTGACATTGTCTCCAAGTTGTGACACCCTGGTGATACATCACCATGTCACACCTTAGTGGATGGATTTGTCTTTTTGGAATTGGCTCCAAAGTGCTTCACACCCAAGGCTGATGATTGAACTGAGTGGACAAGCTGGCTCACCTAAGTGCTAGGCACCAAGGCAGTCTTGACTGCTGTTTCAGTTTGTCTTTGCTGTGTAACAAACAGCTCCAAAATGTAGTAGCTTAAAACAGACCACCTCAATTTATTCCTTTTTTGTGAGTCTGTGGGTTGGCGGGATGGTTCTTCTGCTGGTTTCACCTGGGCTCCCTCATGGGGCTGCATTCAGCTGGTGACTGAGCTGGAAGGTCCGAGGTGGCCCCACTCATGCATCTGGAGCTGGTGCTGACTCTTGGCTGGGGCATCTCAGTTTCCCCTATATGTTGGCCTCTCCTCCTCCAATAAATTAGACTGGCTTCTTCTGTGGAAGTTTCAGGGCATTATTGCATGAGGGTAATGCCTGGGCTCTAGAACTCACACATTTGTTATTTCTGCCACCTCTCTTCTTAAAAGCACAGCACTAAGCTGGCCTCGAGTCAAGATGGTGGAGAAGTAGGCACCACCCACGATGGGCGCAGTCCTGCTGAAAAGGGGCATCTTGCAGGTTTGGGAGAAACTGGGGCTGTTGAACAATCAGTTACAATCCCTAAACTGATTTTCTTGGTCTCATCTCCCAGCCATGAGAGTGTTTTCCGAAGTGAACGGGTAAAAATCATTTCAATTATGATTCATCTTTTGAATCAAAGTGCTTGGAAAGGTTGCTTGGAAGGAATGATTATAATGTGTGCTCTGTGACGTATTTCAAACCAGAAGTAGAGGCCTGGATCCATTTTGCCTGGCCTTGCATAGACAGATTCCGCCCCCCTCCCAAGGATTAAAAAAAAGATCTGAGTTTATCTTTTTTTTTTTTTTTGAGTAGAATAGTAAGAGATTTTCCACAGTCTAGAGGCAGGATGGGTTGATCATCGCTTTTTCTTATCTCATATCTTTTCCCAGATGCCAAATGTAAAAGGGAGCGGAAGAAGAAAAAGAAGGTGACCAACATCATCTCATTTGATGACGAGGAAGACGAGCAGAGCTCCGGGGATGTTTTTAAGAAGATCCCCGGGGCGGGGGAGAGCTCAGAGGAGAACTCCGACAGGTCCTCGATCAATATCATGTCAGCCTTTGAAAGCCCCTTTGGGCCAAATTCCAACGGAAGTCAGGGCAGCAACTCTTGGAAAATTGATTCTCTGTCTCTGAATGGGGAGTTTGGGTACCAGAAGCTGGATGTGAAAAGCATTGATGATGAAGACGCAGACGAGAACGAGGATGACGTGTACGGGAGCACGCCGGGAAGGAAGCGTCCGAGCCACTCGGAGTTGTCAGAGAAGTAAGTTCCCCCCGAGAGCTTCTGCGAAAAGGTAGTAGGGGACTTCCCGGGTGGTCCAGCGGCTAAGACATCATCTTCCAGCGCAGGAGGTGTGGGTTCAATCCTTGGTCAGGGAGCTGAGATCCCATGTGCCCCAAGGTCAAAAAACCGAGCATGAAAAACAGAAGCAATATTGTGAGAAATTCAGTAAAGACTTTAAAAGTGGTCCACATCTCAGGAATCTGCCTGCCAGCGCAGGTGACATGGGTTTGATCCCTGGTCTGGGAGGATTTCACCTGCCTCGGAGCAGCCACAACTGCTGAGCCTGTGGCCTAGAGCCCGAGAGCGGCTAGCTGCAGCTGAGCCCGTGGACTGCAGCGATTAAAGCCCACACACCCTGGAGCCCGTGCTCCGCAACAAGAGAAGCCACTGCAATGAGGAGCCCACGCATCACAACTAGAGACAGTGCAGAGTAGCCCCTGCTTGCTACAACTCGAGAAAAAGCCCACGCAGCAACCAAGACCCAGCATAGCCAAGTAAATAAGTTAGAAAAAAAGATCCACAGTGAAAAAAAAAAAATCAAACCTTAAAAAATGTAAAAAAAAAGTGGGGGATTGGTACACAGACTGCTGGCTCTTTCTGCAGTTTCGGGTGATGTTAGACTGCAAGTTTTTATTTGTTTGCAGCATCTTTCATTATTCAGATCTTAATTTGAGGGGAAGGAGCATGAACTTACTTTCTCCTGAGAACTAAGTGGAGGGAACATATATATATTATTGGAAGGTACTTATAGCATTGGTGTCAAGATGTAAGACCTGAAATTCCTGCTTTGTGTTTATGTCTTTCATGTTATAACTGGAATTTTGCTAGCATGTCTTACTTGCCACCAGCCCAGGAAGTTCAGGAGAGAGGCAAGGTATTTTAGAGAACAGTCTCAGGCTGGTAATGTCCGTGTTTATTCGCAGGGTAACTTGCCTGCACTTATCGCCTCAACACTGGGGCTGTAGGATGTTTATACCTTCGGGAGGGGCTTGATGCAGGTGAACGTGTGAAGCAGAAGAGCAGAGTTAGGAGATTGAACCTTAGCATCATGACAACCCAGGCTCTCATTTACTAGCTCCATGGCTTAGGTTAGACTAGGACGGACAAGTTCCTTCACCTCCCAGAGCCTCAGGTCTCACCTGAGAACTGAGTGAACAACAGCACGTGCCTAGTAGAGTTGTTGTCCCGCCCATGGGACCCTGCGAGTGGGGCCTTGGGCATTGGTGCTGGCACATTAGAAGGACAGCCCCGCAGCGGTGGCTGCTGTGGCGCCGTAGCCCTTGTAATCATCCCTGTCCTTGTTCTTACCCTCATTCTTGACTGTGCTGGGTCTTCATTGCAGTGAGAGCTTTTCTCCAGTTGCAGAGAATGGGGACTGCTCTCATTTGCAGTGCACAGGCTTCTCACTGTGGTGCCTTCTCTTTTGCAAAGCGTGGGCTCTAGAGAGTGGGCTTGGTGGTTGTGGCACACGGGCTTAGCTGCCCCATGGCCTGTGGAATCTTCCCGGACCGGGGAGCGAACCCACGTCGCCTGCATTGACAGGTGGACTTTTAACCACTGAGCCGCCAGGGAAGTCCTGCTCTTACTCTTGAGGCTGAATCAGCTAGTGACCTCTTCACCTGAGCTCTGGAGTGTGCATGCCACCTAGTCACGGCCGTCTTCAAAACCAGCCGCGAAAGTGTACAGTGAAGAGACCGAGACCCCGCAGGGCGCTGAAGAGGCCAAGTGGCCTCTAGTCCTAAGCTTGGCATCTCTGTGTGTTGAGTCAGAGTTTTTCTTCTTTCTCGTGAGACTCTGCCTATTTTTGTCTTTGATTTTTACTCTTATCCTTGTTCACGTGGATGCTCACGATAGCAGCGTTGCCTCCAGATCATCTAGGAGAGGCCAGATCCTGCAAGCTGCAGACATACTGTATCCTAATACTTAGACTGGTCCTGGGGGGTTCGTGGGTGTTACCCACTTGATGGATGAAAGAACCAGATTCTTTAATGCAGAGGGTTGAGATTTGTCAAAGCAATGGGCAAAACCAAGATTAAGGTTAGGTTGCACTGGCTCCATTTTTTTTCTTGGCCAAGGTTTCTCCTCCCCTGCTGTATGTTAGGGAAGGCCCCCTGTGGCATTGCTCTTGCCCACTGGGTAAGGAGGATTTTGTACCTGGGTCCAGTCTTGTGAACCATGCTGTTAGAGTTCTCCAAAGAAACAGAACCGATAGCATGTGTGTGTGTGTGTGTGTGTGTGTGTGTGTGTGTTTCTGCATGTGTATGTTATATGTATTCATCTACAGAGATCTACTTTAAGAAAATTGGCTCATGTGATTGTGGAACTTGACAAGTCTAAAATCTGCAAGGTAGGCCTGCAAACTGGAGGCCCAGGGAATGACTGCAGTTCGAATCTGAAGACACTCTGCTGACAGAATTTCTTCTTCTTTGGGGGGAGAATGTCTGTGTTTTTCTACTGAGGCCTTTAACTGATTAGGTGAGGCCCCCCTGACTTATGGAGGGTGATCTGCTTTACTTGCACTCTCCTGACTTAATTTTAATCTCATCTAACCAAATGCCTTCCCGGAGACATCAAGAATAACGTTTGGTCAAATATTTGGGTACCATGGCCTAGCCAAGTTGACACATAAAGTTAACCATCACACCTGCCTATGGTTCTTCCCCTGGGCTTTTTAGGAAATGCCATTTGCATTTTCTGTCACTCTAGGCGAGCGCATCTCCGAGCTGCTTCACTCCACGAGTCGGTTTTGTGGCCTCAGACAGTTGTTTCTCTTCCTGCTGGACCAGCACTGGTGAGGGGAGGCCAGCTTGCGAGCCAGGGCAGCCGCTGGCATTGTGATGTGTGAGCCACACAACAGTGCAGCCTGACTTCTGCAGGCTTGGCCCTCCGGGGCCGCTGGGCCTCCTGTGGACTATGGACAGCTGCTCCCTGGCATAAAGAGGGGATCTCGAGCCAACATCCTGCAGAGCATCTTGGGGAAAGAGCAGTGATGAGATGGCCTACTGAGTAATGCTTTGATTTTGCTTCTAAGCTAGATTCATGTGAAAAGTCTGGGAACCTGGAGGGCCGGGACTTCAGAGTTTAATAGCGCGGCCAGGTTTGTGGGAGGAAAGGGGCCAGGCCGGGAGAAGCACGTGCTGGGTGGCAGCGGCCTCTGGCAAAGTCAAATGCTGTGATTGTTTTTCATTAATAGATGTGCTGTTGGCCAAATACTGGGTTTACACCTCCATGTGCCGGCAGTTAAACCACTTCTTGGATGAATGAGGAAAGATCTTGTGCCCCCCACCTCAGTATTTATAAGTGGTTCAGTTCAGCTCAGTCGCTCAGTTGTGTCTGACTCTTTGCGATCCCATGAATCGCAGCACTCCAGGCTTCCTTGTCCATCACCAACTCACGAAACTTGCACAAACTCATGTCCATCGAGTCAGTGATGCCATCCAACCATCTCATCTTCTGTTGACCCCTTCTCCTCCTGTCTTCAATCTTTCCTAGCATCAGGGTCTTTTCCAAGGAGTCAGGTCTTCACATCAGGTGGCCAAAGTACTGGAGCTTCAGCTTCACATCAGTCCTTCCAGTGAATATTCAGGATTGATTTCCTTTAGGATTGACTGGTTTGATCTCTTTGCAGTCCAAGAGACTCTCAAGAATCTTCTCCAACACTATAGTTCAAAAGCATCAATTCTTCGGTGCTCAGCTTTCTTTATAGTCCAACTCTCACATCTATGCTGCTGCTGCTGCTAAGTTGCTTCAGTCGTGTCCGACTCTGTGCGACCCCATAGATAGCAGCCCATCAGGCTCCACCACCCCTGGGATTCTCCAGGCAAGAACACTGGAGTGGGTTGCCATTCCTCTCACATCCATACATGACTACTAAAAAAACCATGGCTTTGACTAGATGGGCCTTTGTCTTTTGTTAAAAATTTAAATCTAAAATGGTCTTTGCTTATACACATATACCTTCATGTTGTATACAATGAAAACAATACAGACAGGAGCTTTCCTTCTGGTCCAGTGGGTAAGGCCCCATGCTCCCAATGCAGGGAGCTCCCAATGCAGTGCTCAGCTTTCTTTATGGCCCAACTCTCACATCCATACATGACTACTGGAAAGACCATAGCTTTGACTAGATGGACCTTTGTCAGCAAAGTAATGTCTCTACTGTCTAGGTTGGTCATAGCTTTTCTTCCAGGGAGTAAGCATCTTTTAATTTCATGGCTGCAGTCACCATCTGCAGTGATTTTGGATACTGAGAAATAAAGTCTGTCACTGTTTCTGTTGATTCCCCATCTATTTGCTGTGAAATGATGGGACTGTATGCCATGATCTTTGTTTTTTGAATGTTGAGTTTTAAGCCAACTTTTTCATTCTCCTCTTTCACTTTCATCAAGAGGCTCTTTAGTTCCTCTTCACTTTCTGCCGTAAGGGTGGTGTCATCAGCATATCTGAGGTTATTGATATTTCTCCTGGCAATCTTGATTCCAGCTTGTGCTTCATCCAGCCCAGTATTTTGCATGATGTACTCTGCATATAAGTTAAATAAGCAGGGTAACAATATATAGCCTTGACATACTCCTTTTCCTATTTGGAGCCAGTCTGTTGTTCCATGTTCAGTTCTAACTGTTGCTTCTTGACCTGCATACAGATTTTTCAAGAGGCAGGTTAGGTGGTCTGGTATTCCCATCTCTTGAAGACTTTTCCACAGTTTGTTGTGATCCACACAGTCAAAGGCTTTGGCATAGTCAACAAAGCAGAAAGTAGATGTTTTTGTGGAACTCTCTTGCTTTTTCAATGATCCAGCAGATGTTGGCAGCTTGATCTCTGGTTCCTCTGCCTTTTCTACATCCAGCTTGAACATCTGGAAGTTCTTGGTTCATGTACTGTTGGAGCCTGGCTTGAAGAATTTTGAGCATTACTTTGCTAGCATGTGAGATGAGTGCAATTGTGCAGTAGTTTGAATATTGTTTGGCATTGCCCTTCTTTGGGATTGGAATGAACACTGACTTTTCCCAGCCCTGTGGCCCCTGCTGAGTTTTCCAAGTTCTCTGGCATATTGAGTGCAGCACTTCACCTGCGTCATGTTTTAGGATTTGAAGCAGCTCAACTAGAATCCCATCACCTCCACTAGTTTTGTTTGTACTGATGCTTCCTAAGGCCCACTTGACTTCGCATTCTAGGATGTCTGGCTCTAGGTGAGTGATCACACCATCATGGTTATCTGGATCATGAAGCTCTTTTTTGTACAGTTCTTCCGTGTATTCTTGCCACCTCTTCTTCTGTTAGGTCCAGACCATTTCTGTCCTTTATTGAGCCTGTCTTTGCAGGAAATGTTCCCTTGGTATCTCTAATGTTCTTGAAGAGATCTCTAGTCTTTCCCATTCTGTTGTTTTCCTCTATTTCTTTGCATTGATCACCGAGGAAGGCTTTCTTATCTCTCCTTGCTATTCTTTGGAACTCTGCATTCAGATGGGTGTATCTTTCCTTTTCTCCTTTGCCTTTAGCTTCTCTTCTTTACTCAGCTGTTTGTAAGGCCTCCCAAGACAACCATTTTGCCTTTTTGCATTTCTTTTTCTTGAGGATGGTCTTGATCACTGCCTCCTGTACAATGTGGCGAACCTCTGTCCTCAGTTCTTAAGGCACTCTATCAGATCTAATCCCTTGAATCTATCTGTCACTTCTACTCTGTAATTGTCAGGCATTTGATTTAGGTGGATTTGATTTATAGGTGGTAGCTTTTCTTGTTTTTGACCATGCTGCGTGGCATTTGGGATCCTTGACCAGGGACTGAACCCATTCCTGCAGTGGAAGTGCAGGCTTAACCATTGGACGCCAGGGAAACCCCTGATTATTTTTCTTAAAAAAGAATAACATCTTTATTATAAAAATGGGTTTTCCTGTCACTTTTTATGTACTCCATGAAACCAACAGGGAAGTGGGGTGAAAACATAATTTGAAAAGAACTACAAGCCTAAAAAAAGTTGCATTTAAATAGCAATTGTGTAAATGCAGAGTGAAACTGGACACTGCACTTTGCCATCATCTTCATCACATTTGAAAAAGAGAAGTAGGTGGAGGGCGGGCCTGGGTGAGCGCCCTGCCAGGACGGCTGGCTCTCTGTGCCCTCTGTGCTCAGCATCTGCCAGACATGTAGTAGCATTACTCGTATAATGATCAGGCCAGCCCACGCTCATGTCATCCTGACCGAGCATCGGCCACGTCCACAGCCTCTGGGGAGAACAGTGTGACGCGATGTCAGGAGCCTTAAAAATGTTCTGTTGCTCTTCTTCACTCACGCAGTCGTGTCTGACTCTCTGCGGCCCCATGGCCCACAGCACTCTAGGCTTCTCTGTCCTTCACCGTCTCCCGGAGTTTGTGCAAAGTCATGTCCATTGAGTCGGTGGTGCCATCCACCCATCTCATCCTCTGTCGTTCTCTTCTCCTCTTGCCCTCAGTGTTTAGTCCCCTCGATTTTAGTAATTCCACTGCCAGGAAGCTGTGCTGAGCACGGGTCTCAGGACAAAGGCTGTTGCCTCCAGATGACAACATGCTGATTTAGAGAGACAGTGCAGGGGACCTGACCAAAAGGTGCAGGCACGGAGGAACCACTCCCAGTGAACAGCGGAGTATTTCATAGTTCAGATCTTAAATTTTAATGTTCAGGATCTTAAACATCTTAAATGGCATCTGAGAGTATCCACATAGTGTGAGGATGAACTTATGCATTGAATGAAAAAAAAGGAAATTATAAAAACCTACATTTAGTTGCGTTACAACCTCTTAAAGAGAAGTATGCAAGTCAAGAAAAAGACACTGAGGTGATTGTGTCCAGGTCAGTCATGTTTTGGATAATGTGACTTTGGGTATGTTATTTTCCCCCTCCTCTTTGGGCTTCCCTGGTGGCTCAGACAGTAAAGAATCTGCCTGCAATGGAGGAGACCTAGGTTTCCTGCCTGGGTCAAGAAGATCCTCCTGGGTCAAGGAGAAGGGAATGGCAACCCACTCCAGTGTTCTTGCCTGCAGGCTCTCTTGGACAGAGGAGCCTAGCGGGCTGTCGTCTCTCGGGTCACAAAGAGTCAGGCACAACTAAGGAACTAATACTACCCTCCTCTGTGTGGCATTGTCTAGGTTTTTTTTATTTTTTAAGTATCTTCTCTAATGAAAAGCAGCACCCATTCTGGTGTTGGCACCGTATTCTGAATTGGTCTCTGCCTCAAGAATGACTTCAGTGTAACCCCTTTTTGAGATGGGGGTCCCTTGCCCATTTTTATGTGGGTCTGAACCTCAGCTGGGGGGCCTGACTTCACCTTGTGCCCTGTACGTGTTGTCGGAAAGAGGCAAGATGTGTGTCCCCTTAGAAATAGCAGAGTAGCGTAGAAACATACACGCTGCTATATATAAGCGAGATAGCCAGTGGGAATTTGCTGTGTGACACAGGGATCTCAGCCTGGTGCTCGCTGACAACCTGGAGGGATAAATTGCAGTGGGAGGTGGGGGGAGGTTCATGAGGGAGGGAACATGTATATTACCCGTGGCCGCTTCACGTTGATGTGTGGCAGAAACCAGCACAACACTGTAAAGCAGTTATCTTCCAGTTAAAAATAGATAAATTTAAAAAATTACAGAAGTAAAGATCCAACAACAAGAAAAAGAAACAGCGGGAAATCCCACCCACCTGCAGCCAGCACAGCAGCCAGGAAAGGACTGTGGTTTTGCCACCGTGTCCCGAGGGGCAGCCTGGCTGCCTTTGGGCGTCTGTCTGGGAGTCCCCCTGGTTGCCAGCTGCTGGATCGGAGCCCCGGGCAGGCAGACAGTTCTTTACAGATTGTAGAAGCAGAGCCACGTTCACCCCAGCACCCAGCTCTGCTGCGGGGCACACAAGCGGGGCGCTTCCTCTCCCACGCCTCATGGAGTGTGTGACCTGCAGGCCTAAGCCACAGAGCTGGCAAAAGTCTGTTAAGGTCACTTCTCCTTGTGTGTCTTGCTGCGGGGCATATGTGTGGCCAAAAGCTCCAGAGGACTCAAAGGAGACTGGCTACAGGACAGGCCTTAAAGGAAGAGTTGGCAGGGACTTCCCTGATGGCAGCGTGGTTAAGAATCCGCCTGCCAATGCGGGGGACACAGGTTCGATCCCTGGACCGGGAAGATCCCGCACGCTGTGGAGCAGCTAAGCCCTGTGCCCTGCAACTACTGAAGCCCGAGGGCCCTAGAGCCCCTGCTCTGCAGTGAGAAGCCCCTCAGTGAGGCATAGCCCCCACTCACTGCAGCTAGAGAAAGCCCACGCATAGCGATGAAGACCCAGTGTAGCCATAAAGAAATAACATTTTAAAAAAGTTTAAAAAAAGGGCTGGCAAACTAGCTTGTTGGCCGAATCTACCCCCAGGCCAAGAATGTCTGTTATATTTTTTAAAGCCTTGTAAACCAAAAAAAAAAAAA
>SJYF01000056.1:7049830-7060675 GCA_006410515.1 Procapra przewalskii
CCTCGCTGAACCAGGGTATTTTGTTGAGCTCTCGCCTGAGTGGGTGTTGGCATGTCACCCGGCAGCCCCCAGGCCCGCTTCCTTTCTTGTCAGCGATCTGTTGAACTTGGTGGTGTACAGGCAGATTACAAACGGTGACCATTATTTTTGCCTTTCAGGAGGAGGGAGGTCAGAACCCGTAGCTCTGAAGACCCTCGCACCCTTAGCAGCTGAGGGCTTGGGGGTCAGGGAGTAAGCTTGCCTAAAAGTGGGCAAGCCTTTCTGGCCCGTTCCTTGTGACTGAGGGGGCGCGCGCGTGTGGTTTGTTATTATTTTCTTTAGCTGGAGCAGGTCGAGTGGGGGGTGTCGGGCTGAGGGCGGGAGTCGTGGCTGAGCCTGGCGCTCCCGGCGGGGTGGGTATGCATGGTGCCCGGCATGGTGGAGCGCTGGGTCATTCCAGTGCCCCCGCAGCCCCACCGTGTCGGCGAGGCCTCCCCGCACCCGCAGCGTGGGTGCTCCCCTTGCCCTCGTGGGCCCAGGTTTAGGAAGCATGGACGGTTGTGAACGGGGGCCCACCGGCTGCTCAGGAAGCTGTCGACGTTCTGAGCCGGATGACAGATGGTTGTCATGGCGCCGTGTGAGGAACAGAAACCCCCTCAGACTAGCTTGGGGAGGGCGGGCCCGTTCCCAGGTGCCGTCGGGGCTGGGGGGCACGGCGGTCACCTCGAAGTTACCGGGGGGCAGGTGGCCACCCGCGAGGTGGTGTTGCTGGTGTGAGTGACTGCCGTCCGCCAGGCTGATCTCCTCTCCGGGGAAGTGTAGACGGCGGCGATGAACACGCGGTGCTCATCTGGGTTGGCTCAGTCCCTCCTGACCGCAGCCCGCAGAAAGGGGAGTCACTGTTCAGACGTGGGGTGGAGGTCCCCCGAGGGAGTCTGAGGGGAGAGGCTGGGCACACAGGAGGGCCCGGGCAGACTCCCTGCTGGCTTCGTCCTGGGCCCGGCCGGCCTGCAGTCCTCCTGGTCCTGTGCCCCCTTCCTGGTGGGGAGTCTGCCCCTCTCCTCTCCCTGCTGGCTTCGTCCTGGGCCCGGCCGGCCTGCAGTCCTCCTGGTCCTGTGCCCCCTTCCTGGTGGGGGTCTGCCCCTCTCCTCTCCCTGCTGGCTTCGTCCTGGGCCCGGCCGGCCTGCAGTCCTCCTGGTCCTGTGCCCCCTTCCTGGTGGGGAGTCTGCCCCTCTCCTTTCCCTGCTGGTTGCTCTGTGTTCCTTCAGCCTTTTCCCCCTCCGCTGGTCTGTACCTGGCTGAGGTGCCAACAGAGCACCTTCTGTGCCACCCAGAGCTTCTGTCTGGTCTTGGGTGAAGCCCTGGGCGGGCCGGTCTGGGAGCCCCTGCCCTCCTTCTGCTCGGGTGACCAGCCTGGGTCCGAGCCCCCCCCAACCTGGGGACATGGTCACCTCTCCCTTGCCCGCACAGGCACAGTGCAGACTCGGGCGGAGTGTCTGAGAAGTAGGGGTGGCCGGCAGGAAGTAGGTGGTCCTCACATGCATCTACGACCCCTGGAGGGTTTCCAGGGCTCATTCACAGCATCCGAGTTGGGGTCCCTGCCCCTATTCTACTCCCCACCGACGGGCCTTTTGGCCGGGTTGTGAGCTGTCGCTGGGCTGGCGTGTCAGGTTGCCCCCAGGGCTTGGCTGTGTGCTGTTTATGTTGGGGTTTAGTCACCGAACCTGGTGTTCTGGCCAGCCTCCGGGATCCTCTCCGGGAGGCGTCCCCTGACCTGGCAGGTTTCTCTCAATCCCTCCTCCAGCTGTCAGCCTCCCAGCCCCAGAGGCTCCATCTTGTCCCTGGTGAGTGGACCCCGAGCTCCAGCTGGTCTAGACCGTCCTCACCAGGGATGCTGGGTGTGAGCCCATCTGCCAGCTGTTTGATTCACTACAGTAATGAAGCTGCCAGGAGCCTTGAAAGCTTGTGGCAGCCTGAGGGGCTCACCCGCTGTTGGTGGGAACATTGCACGGGAAGGCATGTTTTTCTCAGGCTGCTCACAGATGCTAGAATCAGAGCTGGAGGAGCTGCGACTTGGCGGGGATGCCACTCAGATCCTGGCTCCGCGTAGCTCAGGGAACTCAGTGCAAGAAAGCCAAAAAAGAGGGAATATATATATATATATATATCTCAGATTTACTTTGCTGTGTAGTAGAAACTAATACAACATTGTAAAGAAACTATAATATAAATTAAGAAAAATTAAAAAAAAGAAAAATAAGAGCTGGCAGTGAGTGGAGTAGCTTCGTGAGGACAGCAGGTGGAAGGGAAAGCGAGACAATGCTTTTCCTTGTAGGATTCCCTTTTTCAACCCCTTAAGAGCAGGGAATCTTGAGCAGAACTAGGTGAAAACGGAGGTCACAGGACAGATGGCTTAGGGAGCGAGATGAGCTCCCTTCTGTCCCCTGTCCCTACCCAGGCCTGGTTGGGGGCCTTGACACACCAGGAGTTTGTCTAGCGTGCAGGTGTTCTTCTGAGTGACATTGGCCTTGATGTCCCCCAGGGGCACGGATTTTGCGCTTTTTCCCGGAAAGAGACACCAGCAGCAGCCAGTGCATCTACGGAGGTCCGTGCTTCCTCTTGCCTGTTGTTTGTCGAGATGACTCGTGGCCTCCCGTCTTCCTAATGCCTTTCCCGCTTGGTGCAGGGGTCTTGAGAGAGTGGCAGTCACGCGGTTGTGATGGCAGACGCTGCTGCCCCCGCGTGGCCGTCTCCAGACATTGCAGGTGGGAGCCCTTTTGTCTAACAGCTGATTTATTATTCTCTGGTTCTGAGGTTGTCTCTGGATATGGACTTCATGCATAATTCCAGGTGGCTCAAGATCAGAAAGGTTAATAAATAAAGTCATAGGGAATGTAGTCAGTACTATTGTAATAACCGTGGGTGACAGACAGTTGCTGGATTTATTGTGGTGATCAATATGTAATATAATCAGTTTCTAATATAAATGCTGAATCGCCATGCTGTACACCTGGAACTGATAAGAGTATTGTGTGGGAGCCACACTTCAGTGAAGGGAAAAAAAAGCCGAAGTGGGAGAACAGGGCCTCCAGCCAGTGACTGATGCCAAGTCTGAGATGACGGCCAAAAAAAATGAAACGGGTGGCAGATGAAAGTCCAGTGTGCAGATGGGGAAGGCCTTGCACGTCAGCGGAGTTAGCAGGCGAGCCAGTGTCTGCCCTGTGTCCTGTCTCATGGGGGAGCTGAGGGTGAGCGCAGAACCCTAACCGTCTCTGTGGCTGCTGTCTGTGCAGATGCCCCCCTCGGGAGCCTGGAGAACGGGACGGGACCTGAGGACCACATCCTCCCGGAGCCGGGACCCCGGTACAGGTGAGCGTGCAGCCCCTGCCCCCGGCTGCCTCTGGGGCCGGGCTGCCTCTTCACAGCTCCACCTTTGGGACTCTTTTCAAAAGTCCCTCTGCTGGGCTTGAAGGGCAGGGCCTCGCATCACAGGGCCTCAGTTCAGCGTTGGTCTGACATCCCAGGGCACCAAGTGGCCAAGGGTCTCAGGCCCGAGACCTGGCGTCAGCCACGTTTCATTCGCTGCCGCCTTTATTTTCCTTTTTTGGGGGCCATGGCTAGGTACTTCCACTGTCGTAATTTGCTTGATTTAATATCTGACAATAAACCACTGGACAGTTTTAGTATTACACTTTGCAGTTTTAGTATTGTGTAATATTTAAACCTGGGGAAGGAAATGGCACCCCACTGTAGTATTCTTGCCTGGAAAATCCCATAGACAGAGGAGCCCGGCGGGCTGCAGTCCATGGAATTGCAAAGAATCAGACCTTTGGTATCAGGTACTTGTGAAGCGCCTAGGGCTTCCCAGGGCTCAGTGATAGAGGATCTGCCTGCAATGCATGAGACGAGGGTTCGATCTCTGGGTCAGGAAGATCCCCTGGAGAAGGAAATGGCAACCCACTCCAGTATTCTTGCCTGCAGAATCGCTTGGACAGAGGAGCCTGGCGGGCTACTGTCCATAAAGTTGCACAGAGTCAGACATGACTGAAGTGACTTAGCACGCATGCACCATGTCAGATTGTGTTTTAAAATCAAATCCAAGTATCTCAAGGGAAAGCTGAGCTGTTCAGAGTCACTGGACGTTAGGTGGCGGAGCTGAGATGGACACGGAGGAGGCCCTGCTGCCACCGTGACCCTCGCTGACCTTACAGCTCTCTCCTTCCTCCTTGGCTTCAATTTGGTGTCTCTGAGATACAGTATCTGTGTTTTCAACCTTGGCGCCTGGGTGTGGGCACTGTTTCCCTCCGCCCGTGCTTGGTGCTCCAGTCTCGCCCTGCTTTCGGAGAGGCACTGCCTGAAGGAGGCTTGTACAAGTCAGTGTGGTGCCAGGAGGGGATGGTGTCACCCGCAGGAAGCATCAGTCCTTCCCGTGAACATTCACGGTTGACTTCCCTTAGGATTGACTGGTTTCATCCCCTTGCTGTCCAAGGGTCTCCCAAGAGTCTTCTCCATCACTGCAGTTTGAAGGCATCAGTTCTTTGGCGCTCAGTCTTCTTTATGGTCCAACTCTCATATCTACACATGACTACTGGAAAAACCATAGCTTTGACTATATGGGCCACTGGGTATTCCCCTAGCTGTTTTCATGAAAGATGTGAAGGATTATTTTTCCTTGTTGCAAATTCTTTGTAACTGCACAATCAAGCACTCATTGTTTCTGGTGGTCGTGTTCTCTCAAGACGGAGTCATTGCTCCTAGGTCCCTAGGACTGTGTCTGGCCACAACATTTTGGTCAGTGGATCAGTAAGTACCTTTGTTTTCTGTCTGCTCCTGTTTATAGACGTCTCATCTAACACCCGCTGTTGATTCACTGGCAGGGAGCTCATGACCAACAGCACTGCCAACGTGTATGTGTGTGTGCTAAGTTGCTAAGTCGTGTCTGACTCTTTTGCGAGCCCATGGACTGTAGCCTACCAGGCTCCTCTGTGCATGGGATTCTCCGGGCAAGAATACTGGAGTGGGTTGCCGTGCCTTCCTCCAAGGGATTTTCCCATACCAGAGATCCAGCCCGCATTGCCTGCATCTCCCACACTGGCAGGCGGGCTCTTTAGCACACTGCACCATCAGGCTGAACAGAGGCTGCCTCACACAGGTTTCCTCCAAGAGGCACCGCACAGTCCTGTGTTTAGGAGCAACAGACAGCACTTTGGGCTTCCTAGGAGGTGCTAGTGTAAAGAACTTGCCTGCAATGCATGAGATGTAAGAGACTTTTTGGTTCAGTCCCTGGGTCAGGAAGATCCCCTGGAGGAGGAAATGGCAACCCCCTCCAGTATTCTTGCCTGAAGAATCCCATGGACAGAGGAGCCTGCCTGGCTACAGTCTGTGGTTTGCAAATAGTCAGATACGAGTGAAGTGACCGAGCACACACGCATGTGTGTGAACTGAACACACATGGATGACCATGTCAGCCCCGAGAGTGTGGAGTTTTGGGGTTACAGGTAAACTTCAGGGAGTAGTTGAATTTCCAGATACGGAATCCACACATAGAGAGGATGGACTGTGACCTCAAAGGGCTGCCTTCCCTTCCTTGGAGTCGGGAAATCTGAGTGAGCTCAGTGCTGGCTGCATTTGTTCTGAATGTCGAGGTTGGCGTGTTTTAATTGGCTGACTCTTAACTTCCCTCTGCTTGCCTTTCCAGTGTAGAAGCGAGTCCTCCAGGCCAGGAGAGTCCTCTGAACAGCCTGTTACCTTCTGCCTCGGTGCCGGAGTCCATGACAGTTAGTAAGTACTTTCTGGGCCGCGTCTGCCATCCCTGGGTGACCCTGGGGCCTCCATATCCTGGAGGCAGTGCCTTTGTGCTGGCTCTTGTGTGACCGCGGACTTTACAGAGTCTGGGAGGAAGTCAGATGTGTGGGTGCCTGGACTTGAAGTGTGGTGTGTGGTCGTTAAGCTCCCTGAGCTGTGAAACCTGATACCTGGGTTCATGCATCATTTTGTTAAAGCAGGAGCCCCCAGCCTATATGCCCCTAGGGACCAGTTTCATGGTCGACAATTTTCCCATTTACCCAGGGGCAGGGATGGTTTCTGGATGATTCAGGTGCTTTACCTTTATTATGCCACCGCAGATGTGACGGGAGGCGGGGCTCAGGCAGTTACACGTGTGATGGGGAGCGGCTGTGAATGCAGATTAAGGTTTGATGGCTCACTGCCTTTCCCTTCTTGCTGTGTGGCCCGGTTCCCAGCAGGTCTTGAATTGGTACCAGCCCGGGGGTTGAGGACCCCTGCCCTAAAGGACACAGAGGTGGAGCAGCAGGGAGACTGGGGGAACTGTGTCCTTCACGGTTTCAGGGTTTGCCTCCTGCAAGGCCGTCAGCTACAGAGGAGGTTTCTAGTTGGGTTTCCTTTGTATCCCTGGAAGAATCACTTTTGTACGTAAGGGAGATTGTGTCTCTCAAAGATGAGTGAAGGTTGCTAATGATCAGGTGCAACCTGTTGACAACCTTACCACTCAGAAAAGGTACAGCAATTAAGGTTAGGTTTCAGTTCAATTCAGTCGCTCAGTCGTGTCCGACTCTTTGCGACCCCATGGTCTGCAACACGCCAGGCCTCCTTGTCCATCACCAACTCCCGGAGCTTGCTCAAACTCATGTCCATAGAGTCGGTCATCCAACCATCTTATCCTCTGTCGTCCCCTTCTCCTCCTGCCCTCAATCTTTCTCAGCATCTTTCTCAGGGTCTTTTCCAGTGAGTCAGTTCTTCACATCAGATGGCCAAAAAATTGGGGTTTCAGCTTTAGCATCGGTCCTTCCAATGAATATTCAGGACTGATTTCCTTTAGGATTGACTGTTTCGATCTCCTTCCAGTCCAAGGGACTCTCAAGAGTCTTCTCCAACACCACAGTTCAAAAGCATCAGTTCTTCAGTGCTCAGCTTTCTTTATGGTCCAATTCTCACATCCATACATGACTACTGGAAAAACCATAGCTTTGACTAGATTGACTTTGTTGGCAAAGTGATGTCTCTGTTTTTTAATATGCTGCCTAGGTTGGTTATAGCTTTTCTTCCAGGGAGCAAATGTCTTTTAATTTCGTGGCTGCAGTCACCATCTGCAGTGATTTTGGAGCCCAAGACAATAAAGTCTGCCACCTTTTCCATTGTTTCCCCATCTGTTTGCCGTGAAGTGATGGGACCAGATGCCAAGATCTTTGTGTTTTGAATGTGAGTTTTAAACCAGCTTTTTCACTCTCCTCTTTCACTTTCATCAAGAGGCTCTTGATGAAAGGTTAGGTTTGAGTGGCTTCATATATTAAAGAACAAACCAGCCGGCTGTGGCTTAATATGATAGAAGTCGCCTTTCCGTCTAGCGGTAGGCAGGCTGGGCCAGTGTGTGGCACCAGAGAGCAGGGCTTCCTCTGTCTTTGCCTTGTTGTCCAAAATGGCTGTTTTAGGTCCAGCCATCTCATTCTCATCACAGGTATCAGGAATGAGGAGGGGGCAAAGGAGAAACTTCCTCCATTTCCTTAGGTAGGATTCAGGAATCTGAACTTGGAAAAGAAATTACAACTTTTCCTCTAGCCTCTGACTGAAATTTAGTATTCAGTATTGCCTTCATTTTTTATTAATTTTTAAAAAAATTAATTAACTTTTTTTCTGGCTGTGCTTTGTCTTCTTGCTGCATGGAGACTTTCTGTCACTGTGACACGCAGGCTCTAGAGCGTGGGCTTAATGGTTGTGGTGCACAGCCTCAGTTACCCTGTGGCGGCTGGATTCTTCCTGGGCCAGGGATTGAACCCATGCACCCTTTGTTGGCAGGAGGATTCTTAACCACTGGACCACTGGGGAAATCCTTAATTTATTTTTTTTTAGTTGAAGTATTATTTACAATATTATTAGTTCCAGGTGTACAACACAGTGATTGGGAAATCCTTAATTTATTTTTTTTTAGTTGAAGTATTATTTACAATATTATTAGTTCCAGGTGTACAACACAGTGATTCAGCATGTTTATGGGTTATGTTGGGTATAAAGCCACTGTGATGCATTGGCTGTGGTCTCTGTGCCCTTGTAGTTTGTTTTGCCCATCATCATTTGCACCTCTTACTTCCTTCCATTTTGCCCCTTCCCATTCTCTCTCCCTACTGGTAACTGCTAGTTTGTCCTCTGTATCCATGAATCTGTTATTCATTTGCTATGTTCTTTTGTTTGTTTTAAGATTCCACATATAAGTGATATCATACAGTATTTGTCCTTTTCTGTACTACGTGTGGTGCCTTCTGAGTCCATCTGTGTTGCTTCTAATGGCAAAACTTCATTCCTTTTCATGGCTGAATAATATTCTTATGCATATGTGTGTGTGTGTGTGTGTGTGTGTATGTGTGTGTCTATGTGTGTCTTCTTTATCCACTCATCTGTGATGGATGCTTAGATTGCATTTTCTTTAATGATGAAAGTAGCAGCAAATCACAGAAACCTTAGGAATCTCAGCCATGCAAGCAATGGAAGTCACTGGCTCCTGTAACAGTGATACGAAAAAGATCTCACGATGTCATTGCTGCTTGGAAAGAGTTTTTTAATGAGAAAATATAAAATCCTGTGTACTAATCTGTCACTTATCTTTTTTTACATTTTGGTAATTCTGTTTTAGTATAATCAGTTTCCTTTGTAATCTTGAGTGTTTTATGTAATGTATTTTAAAACATTTTTCTGAGAAGAGGCCCATGGGCTTCATCACCAGACAGTGCAGTGGGTTTTCTGGCACAAAGAAGATGAACCTTTCCCCTCCCCCAAGCAGTAAGGACCCTTCCTAGAAAGCGCACACAGGTTCACACTTGTGTGGCTGAATTCCGTCCCAAGGCCTCCCCGGCTACTCAGAAGACAATGTGTCCATCCCGTTTTCTCTCCCAAAAATAACCCCATGGCTAAGGAAGGAAGAGGGTTTCCCTGGTAGCTTAGCTGGTAAAGAATCCGCCTGCAATGCAGAAGACCCCGGTTTGATCCCCTGGGTTGGAAAGATCCCCTGGAAATGGGAAAGGTTACCAACTCCAGTGTTTTTGTGTGGAGAGTTCCATGGACTGTGTAGTCAGTGGGGCTGCAAAGAGTCAGACACGACTGAGTGACTTTCACTAAGGAAGGAAGAGTGGAGTCGGAGGGGCATTCAGTGTTCTTTTATTTATTTATTTGTTTAAAAAGAATTTTTTTAGTGTTGACTGCGCCGGGTCTTAGGTGTGGCGTGTGGGATCTAGTTCCCTGACCAGGGATTGAGCCCAGGCCCCCCTGCATTAGGAGTGTGGAGTCCTAGCACTGAGCCACCAGGGGAGTCCTAGAAATAGAGTTTTCTGTGATTCCTGTGCTGGGGAGAGCCACACTTAGTTGCCTTGAGTAGCAGGTAACTGTGAATATAAAGACAGTGAAGAGGGGCTAGCGCTAGTGAGCTGGCCTGGACGTGGCTGCCTGTCTAAGGATGAGAATGCTGCCATCACTGTCTCAGTGCTAAAGGCAGGTGTTAGCGTGTTTCCAGAAGTCAGCGGGATGAGTGGAAGCGGGCAGAGGCATTCTCTCGCTGCCTGTCTGACGCCTCGTCTTCTTGGCGCCTGCATTGCTGCTGTGGGTCACACTATGACGGGGAGGGCTGGGACCTTACTCTGGCCCCCGGTGCATCTGCTCTGAATCACACGAGTTTTTGGCTTATTTACATTTGTTTTGAGAAGAATGGTGACCGGGAGATTAAGGGCAGGAAGGCCAGACTTCCTTGGCGCCTCGTCCTGGGCTCCATGAGCAAGGATACGAACACCTCGGTGCTCCACACCCCGCCCGGCCCCGGGGTGCCCAGCAGTGTGCTCTCGTGTGGGCCTCCTGCACCCTGGATGCAGTCCCGCCATCTCAGACATGATGCGCTTTGTCAGCTACTCTTCAGGGTTGAGAGAGATCGTGGTCTGTGGGTCTGCCTCAGACATCTTCTGACTTTGAGGAAGATGTTGGCCTGTGTGTTTCAGTAAGGACATGCCTCTGACTGCACTTGATTTATGCTGATGGCAGGGATCTAGACTGGTTTTTTATTTTTAGTTGTACGCTTTAAATAGAAAAAGGGCTTCCCTGGTGGCTCAGATGATAAAGAATCTGCCTGCAATGCAGGAGGCCTGAGTTTGATCCCCAGGTTGGGAAGATCCCCTGGAGAAGGGAAAGGCACCTTCCCTTGGACAGAGGAGCCTGGCGGGCTACAGTCCATGGGGTCGCAAAGAGTTGAACAGCTGAGCAACTGTCACTTTTTAAAACACAGTTTTACTTGTTTTTATTTTTGGCTGTGCTCGGCCGTCGTCGCTGTGCGAGAATGGCCCTCTGGCTGTGGTGCTGGGCTTCTCGTGGCGGTAGCTTCTCCTGGTGCAGGCCCCAGGCTCTAGAGCACAGGCTCAGTGGTTGTGGCGTATGGGCTTAGTTGCTCCGCGGCATCAGGGATAGAACCCCTGTCTCCTACACTGGCAGGTGGATTCTTTACCACTGAGCCCCCCGGGAAGCCCAGCCCTACACTTTTCTAACAGTGTAAATCTGGTTTTCTTATTTGGTATCTTTGGCAAATCCAGAGTTTACACCCTGCATCTCTGAAGAAAAACTTGACTACATCCACATTTTGACCTTCAACACCCGGTAGCAGTGTGGACTGTGGGGGATGAGGGTGTGTGTGGTGGGCGGGGGTTCTGATTTTGCGGTGGTGGCTGTAAATTTCAGGGAACCTTCACTGTTGTCTGTCCTGTGGCTGTTCCAGATGAGAGATCAGAATCCTTAGAAGTTTTGCCAGCGTGGGTGCTTTTGGCTTGTACCCTCCCCATCTTGCCCCTGCCTCCTGTGTTACTGCAAAAAAAAAAAAAAAAA
>SJYF01000056.1:7081992-7097078 GCA_006410515.1 Procapra przewalskii
AGGTGATTCTGCCCTGAGGAGGGGGGTCGGGATAGGAGGCAGGGAGGAGACCAGCTTTTCTGCCCCTCCCGGAGCCTGGTGCTTTCTCTTCATCCTTCACTAATCCCCACAACAGCCAATGGAGGTAAGTTCGAGTTCCCCATTTTACAGGTGAGGAAATGGGTTCAGAGAGGTTAATTCATTTGCCTGAAGTAAAGCAGCAGGTGCCGGACAGAGCCAGGTGCGTGAGCTCACCTGACCACCAGGCGGGGCTGTTTTTTAGGCTGCGCTGCCTCCAGGGAAGTCTGTGAGGACTGACCGTGCGTGATAGGTTGTCACACCCTGTCAAGTATTTTATCTCGTTGACTCTCCAGGACCAACCCATGGCGTGTGTGGGTAGTATGACCCCACTGTGGCAGCTGGGGATGCTGAGGCTTGGGGACGACTGGTAACCTGGCTCAGAGTGGGGTCTGGACTCCGTGTGGGGTGGTCCTGGGGAGGCCTTCAGGGACAAAGAGGGTCCACGTCACTGCTCAGGTCCAGGTGGGCCCGAGAGGGGTGCTGTGTGGAGGCGGGAAGTCAGCTGCAAGTAACTGAAAGCCCAGGGCCAGCGGCTTAAGCAGGCATTCACTCTCTAGACTGTGAGATGGGGGGGCGGGTTGCTGGCCTGCTCTGCAGCGCAGTGCCCCCAGGACTCAGGTTCTCTCTTGCCCCAGCCCCTTCGGTTGTTAGTTTTCATCCTAGTTTTGGTTGCCTCACATTTGCAAGATGGTTGCTCCTGTTCTGGCGACAACACCCGTTGTCAAGCAGGAAGCAAGGGAGAAGGGGTAGTCCCTGCCGTTTCTTCCCTTTACCAGGAAAGTAGAAACCTTTCCGCGAGCCCACCCGACCCTGCAAGCAGAGCTGAGCCGCGTGGTCCCTCCACCTGCAGGCAAAGTGCCAGGCTGTGGGTGGAGGGAAAGTCCGAGGTGACAGGGTCATTCCTGCTCACACAGAACTCGCCGTGTCTCAGGGGAGGTCGTGAGAGGTAAGGCTGAGGCCCTTGGGCACCCCAAGGAGAGGAATTGGCTTCATTTGATGGAGTCCAGAAGGCCTCCTTCAGGAAAGGACAGCTGAGCTGGGTTTTCAAGGTGTTGGAGTGAAGTGTTAAATCCTGACTGTGAAAAGCCCTGCTGGGTCAGTCTCCAGTGGTATTCCTCCTCCAAAGGGGTGGCTTTGAGCTTAGGAGTCTCCTTATCTGCACTGAGGGCTTCCCTAGATAGTTCAGCAGTGAAGAATCTGCCTGCCAGTGCAGGAGATGCAGGTTTGATCCCTGCGTCAGGAAGATCCCCTGGAGAAGGAAATGGCAACCCACTCCAGTGTTCTTGCCTGGACAATCCCATGGACAGAGGAGCCTGGTGGGCTGCAGCCCAGGATCACAAAGAGCTGGACATGACTGAGTGACTGAGTGTGCACACGCACCTGCACCGAGAGCAGTGTGACAGGGGTGGGGCTGTCATATCTTGCCCGTGGTTAGAGTCCCCTTTGCTCCTGAGCAACCAGGGTGCTTGTAGAGAGCGTGCGTGGCACTGGGCAGCAGTGGAGGACACGGGGCGCCTGGGGAGAGCGTGGTGGCCTCGGCATCGGGAGAGCCCGGCCACGTGCATCGTTTCTCAGCCACTCGTGTCCTGCCGTGTGTCTCGGGGTGGTCATTCCGCCTTTCTGGTCTTCACTGTGAGACTTGGGAGCATCGTTCCGCCTCCCTTCCCTCCCGCTCATGATTGAGGAGGCGGCTTGAGGGGCTCAGCCAGACATCAGCTCACCTTTCACTAACCGAGCTCCGCGTGCCCCCTCCCCCTCTGTAACTTTGGAGGTGGACGAGCTGCCATCATGTCCATTTCAGAGAGGGGGAGGCAGGTTCAGAGACAGTGACCGACATGCTCACGGCTGCACAGGAGGTCGGTGGCAGAGCTGGGACTGGAACCCGCTCCTTGGCCACAGGGAGCTGGTGTTCTGTGCAGCGGGCCTCAAAGCGTCCAAGTGTGGAGCAGGGCAGCGTAGAGTCAGTGTGACTGTGTCTGGCGTGAGGTCCACACGAGCCCTCTAGGTAGCTGTGTGCTTCTAATTAATTGCACTTTACGTGCCTGGGTCTGTTTGACAGTTGCCCCCACATACGATGCCACTGCCTGAGGGTAGACGGAAGCCCTGCTGTGGATGTCCCAATTATTTATGCACATTTCATATGCAGTTAGTCTTCCTCGCTGTCAATTAACCCCACCAGCACACTGTGCCTGAGCCCGCTCTCAGCGGGGGCTGGTATAACTGCTCCCTGGGCGGACTCAAGGGCCTTAAACAGGTCAGGGTCCCGTTTGTGCTGGTTGCAGTTGGCAGCCCAGCCACGTGCAGGCAGCCAGCGGGTAGAACAGACGGTGGGGGAAGCCTGGTGCTCCCTATCTGCTTGCAGGAGCCAGAAATACGCAGGAAGGTTCATCGACTCTCGCTGATGACCCCAGAGTCTTGGAGCCAGGAGGTTCCACAGGGTCAGCTTGTCTCACCTCCTCATCTTACAGACCGAATGTCTCAGACCCAGAGTGCGTGTGATGTGCTGAATGCACCCTGCCAGCTTGCAGCTGGACTGACCGTGGACCTGGCAGAGTTCCTTGTCATCACATGGCGCATCTCTGCTTATGCTGTTTTCTCGTCCTCTGTGTCTCCCAGCTTGCTGGCCACGTGCGTGGTGTGGTGGCCGGGGACCCCTCCTGTGGGTTCCTGGGTGCAGCAGGTGAGGGGTGATGCCTTTGGTCGAAGGTGGCAGAAATCAGCTCAAACCTCTTAAGTATGGGAATGTGGTTGCCCCCAGACCCGAAGCCTTCAGGGTGCCTGTGGCTTTGAGGCTGCCTGGGCCCCCAGACTCAAGTGGTCTCCAGCGCTCCTCTTGAGGGCTGCTAATGGAGTGATGAGGAGGCATGTGTCCGTGACCTCTGTCCAAAGTGACTCTGCCCAAACCCTCTGAGGCTTGGTTCTTTAATGAAAATCTTGAGAATTAATTTTTTTTTTGGGAGGGGGGTAAAATACAGGCTGACTTGGGGCCCTGGCCTCCTCTTTCTATCCCACCGTGGGGCTGGGGGGAAGAGTATAGAGTGGTAGGTATGATTAGGGGAGGTCGTGATGTCAAATATCTTTTATTCTGATCTGTGTCTATTTCTTTATGTATAAAAATAGATTTGACTTGAGCACCTGCTTTGTGGGGCTGTTTGGAGGGCTTAAGGAGACGATTTATTAACAGCTTCACCCAGTGTCTGGCACGTGGCCTGGGCCTCCTAGCAGCTATTAGGAAAGTCATTTCACATCTAGTTTTTTCCACCTGTAAAGCAGGGGGCTGACACCACCAGTTCTGTGAAATAAGAAACTTGGTTCCTTTAGTATAGCCAAGTCAGACCCATGCTTCAAGGCTGGTAGTGGGTGAAAAATTGCCACACAGAGCGGCCCTAGACCCCAAGGCCCTGTCTTCTCTCCACTGACTTTTCCCTTTCGGGTGTTCCCATCACCCTGAAACCCTGTGTCTTCTCTGGGGGGATGTTAACACTCATGGTGCCATGGACGGGGCAGGGCTAGATTAGTTAACAGGGATTGTCTGAATGTTGGGGTATAGATATCAGCTCCCTTTCCCCCAAGGGGGAACTTCTGCAAACTTCCCCAGAGAAACCAACTGTGCTTGTTCAGGACCAAGGACAGAGGCGTCCCCCAGCATCTCCCACCTCCCCCGCCGCCCCAGCCCCCGCCGAGCTGGCTCTGGGGCTACACGGTGAGGAACAGGCTCTAGGCCTGGCACACGCCCTAGCTTCCTAGCTGTGTGTCTCTGAGAAGATTGTTCAGCCTCTCTGAGCCTTGATTTGTGCGCCTGAAAAAGAGGAACAGTGATGGCCTGTGCTTGTTGGGAGGAGTGTTTGAGGTAACATCTGTGAAGCTCTCTGGACAGCGCCTGGCCCGCAGTAGGAGCTTTGGAATGATAACTGCTGCCCTTTCTGCCGTGCTGAGTCGCCTTCAGCCTGGGGTCTCCAACAGCAACTTCTTTTCAGTTTCTGAGTTTAGTTCTTTTGGCGAATACCTCTTTAAAGCTAAATGATGTATCAGAGCTGTTTTCTTTTTCTTTAATTTTCATAGAATGAATGTAGACTTTTGACTCCTTGATATAGAAAAAGATGTTAAAAAGCATGAAATTATTCAATAAAGGAGATCCGCCTCTTCCCTTTTATTCCTTCTAACCTTCTGACAGTTTCATGTGCTCTATTTTCTGGGCCTTTCTGATGGAGGCAGGCGTGCCTGGACGCTTTTTGGTCCCCAAGTGAACCACTCTGAGGTTCTTGGGGAACTGCCTTTAGTGGGGAGGTGTATGTGCAGCCCCTGCCCATTCTGTCTGTCTCTTGGTGATCTCTGCCTCCATTAACTCTACACTCCTGACATTCTCTGACATGGAACAGAAGGCTGACTTTTCACAAATGGCCATGCTCATTTTGACATTTTCAAAATGATGGGTCGGGAACTCAAACTTCCGGATTGGGGGGGTCTCAAAGTGGGGTCCCAGCGCTGTCATCTGTTGGGTCAGCCTGGAAAAAAACTTTGTTAACAGCATTTAAAATCAAACTTATGTAAGAATATAAAGATACATACAGATAAAGATAAGATACATAAAATCAGCTTTGTGTAAGAACATGGCTGCTGGTTTCTTGGAGCCAAGCTGCATCCCCGTGGGGGACAGTGGGCTGGAGGCAGGGCTGCCACTTGGCTGAGCACGTCTGTCCACTACCCAAAGTCCCTGCTTCCCACTGAGCCCCTGATAGCATCCACTGCTATTACTTTATGGTCTTGTGTCTACTTTGGGGACCCCTGCCTAAACAACTTGCTTTCCAAGTCACTATAAAGAAACACTGTGTGTGTGTGTGTGTGTGTGTGTGTACTCACACACTTGTGTTTGAGACTGCACACACAGACAAGTGAGAAAACCCACCATTGCACATATGGAGAAGTTCACAAAAATTTATCAAGTTATTGAACTTTATCAAGATACATTTTTATCTCTTGTGATTTCCTTGTAGTTCTCATTCTGTTTGCATGGGTTCCTCAAACCTTTCCTTCTCATTTCCAGATTATGTAGAAACAATTGTTTTAAAGTGGGGGTGGGATAAGGGCTTAGGGGACAGAATTTCATCAGATTCCTGATTTTCCTGGGGAGCACAAAGGAAGGTTGGGAGAGTTGCTGGAGGCTGCATGCTGGGAGCTGGTTGAGTGTTGAGGGTGTGCACTCCGTCCTCGGGGGTGGCTAGGCCTGGTGCTGCCAGCTCAACTTGGGGACAGACCCCCCAGGGGACCTGACCTGGCTGGGTCCTTGCCCCTCCACCTTTTGGTTGTGTGACCTGGGGCAAGACCCTTTGCTTCTCTGGGCCTCCGTTTCCTCATGCACATAATGGGCGTAGTACACTTTGCTTCTCAGTGAAGTTGTGAGAATTTAGTGAGATTGTGTAATTCAAGTGCTGTTCGCATTGCTGGGTGTACAAGAAATGACGCATAGCAGCCACTGGCCCTCTGAACACTGGGAACATATCCTGAAGCATTTTAATTTTTCATTATAACCAACTGCAAAACAGAAACTCTGGGTGGGCAGGGGGAAAAGGGAGGCAGGAAGGAGAAACAGAACAAAGAGCTCGAATGGGCCCGAGATCGACTTAAAAAGTTATGTTTTGGAGCTCAATATAGTTCATCCTTTCTTTTAGAGATAAAAGGAACGGGAGTGGGTAGTCAGAAAAAGATATAAAAAGCGGTTATAAGTTTGGAGAACGGCGGCGTAGGTTAAGTATATATCCACAGAAGAGCACTCACTGTTTATTTCTGTGTATGTGCCCTCATGAGCCCTCTCTTTAAATATCACCACGTACGGGCCCCAGGGGAGTGTTTGTAAAGGCTCTTTGAGGTCTTTGAAAAAAGATGCTATATAAAGCCAAAGAATTATTACCCAGATCTATGTATATGGGAGCGAGTGCGTGCGTATGCTTGCACATGTGTGCATGAGCCCAGATGTCTAGCTGCAGCCAGCCAGTTTTCTCCCTTTAATCTTGAAAAGGGAATTAAAGATCAGTTGATCTCAAGACAGTTTCGCTCCTGGAAGGTCTTTGTCAACTGCGGGTGGGAAGGCTCTCTTTAAAGCCGCTGTTCCCGCAGCCTCTGACGCCCACCCTCACTGTGTGAGTGGGGCGTTCCCTGCAGTGCCTTTGTGTCCGTTCGGGGGGCTTGGCCACTGGGGGCTGGCCCCTGCACTGCTCGTCTGTTTCAAGTCGGAGGTTCATGTGTCGATAGGGGTGGGGAATGGTTTTGCAGGCTCGCCCAGTTCTAGGTCATGGTCACGATATATAAGGATCCATCTCTTCCTTCCTGTGTGTACCCATTCATGAGGCTTCTATTGGAAAAAAGTGAGTCTGAATCCCCGTCACTGGGGCAGGAAATTGCAGCCGTGAACTGGTGGTTAGTTCCTCTGAGTGAAGCCTTGAACTTACTATTAAACGCTCTTGACATTTCTGCCCGGCCCATCCTGTGCTCGGTTCCACGAGCCGAGGGGCAGATTCCTGCAGTGGGCGTCAGTCACTCACTCACTCGTTGATTAATGATGCACTTATTCATCCGGCCTTGGGTTCATTCTCCCAGTCTCGTGAGTGCCGGGCCCAGGGGTCCCTGCACTCAGGGGTCCCACAGGCTTGTGGGTGGGCTCTGCCGGCCACACCTGCAGAAGGGAGAGTCCATCCTGATGGGTGGAGCGTTCATGGAGGTGAGAATGGACAGGTGCGGTGGGGCTTAGGGAGAGTAGGGGCCGCGAGCTCTCCTTGGCTTGTTGGGCTGGAACTCGGAACCTCTCAGGTGAGAACCGCAGCAGGGAGGTTATGAGGGCTCCCGGCAGCCTGGCTGCTGGTTGCCTGCCTGCCTCAGTCCTGGGGCGGCTCAGTCTCTGCTGGCCGAACCCAGAGAGCTGTCTTGGCAGTACTAGTGCGGCCAGAGATCAAGCCAGCCAGTGGTGAGTTCACCCCCTCAACGGGGACTCTGTTCAGAGTCTAGGTTCCCCTTTGTCCCATTGTCAGTCCGCAGGGCATGCGTGACATCTCCGATGCCAGCCACTTGGCCAAAGCTCAGCCTTCTCTCTGTGCTAAGTGGTTTTGCCCCTCCCTGAGGGGCTTTATCTCTTTGGGCTTCTGTCTGGGGCTTGCATCTCATGTGTCCCTGGCCAGGCCCCTGCACCTGGCAACTAACTGGGCCCAGCACCCTGTCCTTGGCTAAGCTCTCAGCAGGCGGATCCTGGTGGAGCGATTTAGAACTGTTTGCGCTCGGGGCTCTGCTCCCATTCTCCTGTATCCCTGATCAGAGCTGGTCGCCCATCCCAAACTTCTGGAAGTCTCTATCAGAGTCAGCCAGCCACCCTGGGTCTCAGCACTATCTTCAACCTGCAGATGCCCAAAGCGCCAAGCCTGTGTGCAGCCCAGGCCCTCTGCTGGCTCACCTCCGGGGAACCGTCGTAGGTAGAGGATGATGCAGGGCAGGGGGCCGAGCCGGGCCTGCCAGAGGGAAGGAGGTGAAGCTGAAGGGACCGGTGAAGAGGCAAGGGGGATCTGCAGCGTCAGAGACAGCAGCGGGTCCCGGCTGTGTTGCATCTATGAACAGCCTGGGTTCTAGCCGTTGGGCCCCACCATCGACACTGTGTGTGGCAGGCCGCACACTAGCTGCAGAGGGCCCGCGTGGGAGAAGGCTGTGGTGGGGGGCGGGGCCAGGAGCTCCTGGGGACCGTCTCATCGTTTCTGTAAAGGCTTGATGGTCAGTGGTTTAGGCCATGCAGCCCCGCAGACTGCATCCCTGTGGCTCAGTTCTGCTGCTGCGGCATGACCGCACGACAGACAGGTTGAGAACGGACTGCAGGGCTGCTGTGACCCAGGAAAACTGAAGCTGCACCCCGCCCTGTCCCATGAGGCTGGCTGTACCAGTGCCAGTTTTTTCTTTTTTTCCAGCTGAGGGGATGGAGAGGGAGAAGGGGCCCAGGAGACCAGTGGGATCTGGGGCTTGATTAGAAAACCTGTGTTCTTCCTGTTCTGACTGTTCGCTGCCTTGAAGAGCTTAGTTTCCACAATGGACCAGTTTTCTGTCAGATTGGCCTTCAAGGTACAAAAGTTAAAAAAACAAAATTATCATTTCCTTAATCGACTTGTTCTTTGCTTGCATATTGAGATGGGCTGCTGTTGCTGCAAGATGGCGTAAATGTTTGTTTCCATATTTATACTCTTTTTATTGTTGCATTTCACATATTTAAATTACGCTTTCTGAACTTTGTATTGATATATAGTAACAACAGAGATTTAAGTCTTGTTTCTTGCTCCCAAAATGGTTCCCTTCCCCGGCAACATTTATGGACCAGTTCATCCTTTTCGCTTTCCAGGTGGTTCAGCAGTTAAAGAGTTCGCCTGCCAATGCAGGAGAGGCAGGTTTGATCTCTGGGTCAGGAAGATCCCCTGGAGAAGGAAATGGCAGCCCACTCCAGTATTCTTGCCTGGAGAATCCCGTGGACAGAGGAGCCTGGAGGGCTACAGTCCACGAGGTCACAAAGAGTCAGACACGACTGAGTGACTAAACAGCCATCCTTTCTGCAGTAATTTCAGATGCTCTTGAACCCAGACTGATTTCCCGTGGTTAACCTTCTCCTGTGTTTTTGACTGGATTT
Organism: Procapra przewalskii; assembly: GCA_006410515.1. Lineage (NCBI taxonomy): Eukaryota > Metazoa > Chordata > Mammalia > Artiodactyla > Bovidae > Procapra > Procapra przewalskii. The sequence continues at coordinate 7,090,700 of SJYF01000056.1, forward strand.
GCGCTTCAGTTCTTCGAAGCCAAGCATGAAACCGATTTCTCAATAAATCATTCTTTGCCCTTCAGCCTTAGGAGGGAGAGCCCCTGACTCAGCCGGGCTCTGCGGAGGCTGCAGAAAGACTGCGCTGCTGTCCCTCGAAACGCGTGGCGGCAGGTGATAAAGACGGAAGGAATCACTATGGTAGAGACTAAACAAATCATGGGATGCGGGTGCCCGGAGAGGAGAGAGATTTACACGCTGGGCAGCACGTCTGCTGAAGTGTGTCCCTGAGCTTGGAGAAAGCAGATTGCTTACGTGAGGTAGGGGGATCAGCCCCTTGGTGTTACCCATCCCAGAGGAGTCAGCAGAGTGAGTGCTTATAAAGGTGTGTGTGTGTGTGTGTGTGTGTGTGTGTGTGTGTGCGTGTGTGTGTGCGTGTGTGTGCGTGTGTGTGCGTGTGCTCATTTGCTCAGTCGTGTCTGACTCTTTGTGATCCCTTAGACTGTTACCCATCCCAGAGGAGTCAGCAGAGTGAGTGCTTATAAAGGTGTGTGTGTGTGTGTGTGTNCGCTCATTTGCTCAGTCGTGTCTGACTCTTTGTGATCCCTTAGACTGTAGCCCACCAGGCTCCTCTGTCCATGGAGTTTTCCAGGCAAGAATACTGGAGTGGGTTGCCATTTCCTTCACCAGAGGATCTTTCTGACCCAGAGATTGAACCCGGGTCTCTGTGTCTCCTGCATTGGCAGGTGGATTCTTTACCACTGTGCCGCCTGGGATGCCCATGTCAAGTTGAAGCCTGTCAAGAGTGATTTTTTTTTTGGGGGGGGTGGGTGTTGGCTGGGGGAGGATACCTGCTCTCAGGCTGTTGCCTTTTTCACCATCACCAGGAGGGTTCTGTTACGGTAACTTAGGGAAGGCTAAGGGCACACTCTTCTTTGAAATATTTACAGTATCAGAGTCCTGCTGGACCTGTGTTTGTGTCCTCTGAAATGTAGATGTGGGTGCCGACACAGGCCTTGTGTCTGGGGGTGCAGAGCATGCGGGATCAGGGAGGGGAGGGTTATGACGGGAGGAAGTTGTGGCTCAGCAGCGGTGCTCCTCCCCCCTGCTGCTGTGGCTTCTGTGTGACCAGTTGTAGCCCCTGCAAAGTGCACTTGTGGCGAAGATGTCTCATTGCAGCCGGTCATGGCTCTTCTTTGCCCCAAGGGCATTCATGTTTTCTAGGTCTTCCTGGGAAACCCTTGCTCCTCCAGTTTTCTTTCCCCCATGGACTGCACACGTTTCAGCTGCATAATTCCTAGTGGCAGTATTTGGGATCCCTGCATTGTTCTTGTTGTCAGTTGCTTAAGTCTTGTCTGACTCTTTGCAACCCCATGGACTGTAGCCCGTCAGGCTCCTCTGTCCATGGGATTTGCCAGGCAGGAATACTGGAGTGGGTTGCCGTTTACTGCGCCAGGGGATCTTCCCGATCCAGGAATCGAACCCGCATCTCCTACTTTGGCAGGTGGATTCTTTACCACTGAGCCACCTGGTCATTCCATGCCTAAAAGCCCAGAGCCCCGACCTCACTTCTGTGGTCCGCTCTGACTGACATCTCACTCTCCAGGTCCGATTTCCCACGTTGCCTGTGCTGAGCTGGTTTGATGGCTCATAAAAGTCTATTATCTGGTCTGTTGCCCTAGGGCATAGACCACTTAAAAAAATTCCTTTTCATTTCCCAGGGTTGAGGTCTGCAGGAGCTCAGTAAACCCTGTAACTCCTGAACATGGGACCTGGCTGAGTCCAGCCGCGCTTGGGCAGCCACTGCTGCCTTGTCCCCGTCCCTGCCGTGGGAGGGACAGGCGCTCATTTATGGTGATCAGTAACATTTACTGGATGCTTTCTTTGTGCTGGGCGTCGAGTCGTTATAATGCTTGTGTGAGGTAGTGACCGAAAAGATCCCATTTGTAGATAAAGGAATCAATGCGCAGAGAAGGTGGGTAACTTGCCCAAAGTTACCCAGCTACAGAGGCAGAATTTGAACCTGGTACCTGACTCTAGAGATCGTGCTCTGAAAGCCAGGACCCTGAACCACCTCCTTGCATTTACTATGGTGCGGAGTACCCCCAGGGAGCTTTAGTTTACTCTTACATCCTGCAGGGAATTCCTCTTTTGTATTTCTCGGAGCTAGAAACCCCCTCCAGGTTACCCAGCAGTTTGATGGCTGAGCTGGGGCTTGAACACAGATCTCCCCAGCCCCAGGGTCTGGTGGTAGCAACCTTCCACGGGTCCTGCTCCTGTCGTTGAAACGGAAGCTATTGGAACCACCGCCCCCTCCACCTGGCCTTCTTGCCACCGGCAGGTCCCTGCTGAAGCCCTTTATCTCTCTCCAGCTCTTGGACCTGCATAGGACAGTATCCACAATTTTTGTCCTTAGAGAGGGTTTGGAAGGTGACTTGGAGCCCTGCAGGCAGCTTGGCTTGTCCCACGTGGGTCCCTGCTCTGTGTTTCTGAGCATCCTCATCAGATGAAAAATGAAACGAGGCTTCAGCCCATGTGTCGCTAGACGAAGGCGTGCCTGCCACGTGACAGCTGGTACCTTTGTTCTCCGTTTCAGGAGTGTTGTGCTCAGGTAGAAATAATCTCTCTGCGCTCCTTACTTTCCATGAACCTTGACCAAGCGCCTGGTGGGCCTCGCAGGTGGTAAAGAATGCACCTGCCAGGGCAGGAGATACGAGTTTAATCCCTGGGTTGGGAAGATCGCCTGGAGAAGGAAGTGGCAGCCCACTCCAGTATTCTTGCCTGGACAATCCCGTGGACAGAGGAGCCTGGTGGGCTGCAGTCCAGGGGGTCACAGAGAGTCAGACATGACTGAGTGGCTAAGCATGCACACACAGCACAAGTACCTGGCATGTGAGAGCTCTGGGGACCCCAGATGCATGGCATGCTGTGTGCCTTGAAGTTGTGAGGTGATTGCAAGAGGCAGAGGCAGTCAGCTGTTGCATGCTCTGCAGCTTGCTGCGGGGTAGGGGAATCATGGTGGGCTTCTTGGTTGAGGTGTCTTTTTCATCCTGGTCTGAATAGATGAGTTTCATCAGATCAGGATGAGGGGGTGGTGGTGAACGTGAGGAAATCCATGAAACAACAATGCGTTGGAATGTTGTTCAGCCTTAAAAAGGAAGGCATTCCTAGCACAGGTGGCAACATGGATGAGCCTGGAGGACGTTATGTTAAGTAAGATGAGCTGGATCCAGAAGGATGAACACTGCATAACTCCACTTAGTGAGGAAGCTAATGGTCGAACTCTGAGACGCAGAGAGTGGAAGGGCGGTTGCCAGGGGCTGGGGCAGGAGGGAGTGGGGAGATGCTCTGGGTGTCAGGCTTCAGGCCAGCCACGCAGGTCAGCTCCAGAGCCCTGGTGTGTGATGGCATTGTGCTCGGACATGGCCGTTAACATCCACGAGGAGGGAGATCGCGGGTGAAGTGTTCTCAGCACAGTGGAAAACTCCACTGGGCTTGCGTCTTACTCAGGGAGAGGCACTCACATTTGGGGGGAGGAACAAAATAGTGCAGCCCCATCACTGAAGAGCGTCCTTAGGGAGGCTGGCTCAGAGGCTGCTGGCCCAAGCGGATCGTTGTCTGCAGGTGAGGCCAGGTAAAGGGGTTGGTGGCTCCAGGCGGGGGCGCGACACCCACATCTCAGCATAAGGATCGTGCCTGTGGGTGGTGAGACGCTCCGTCTAGGAGAAGCCTGGCACTGGAGGGACCAAGGGCCCCGGAACCCGAGCCTTCTGCCCTGCTGGGTCCAGGATGCCAGGCGCCCTGGCCGTGGGTGTGTCTGCTCCAGGCGCATGTGCCCTGCTGAGCTCTCATCCCACTTATATCCAGGGCATGGGTAAATCAGGCAGGCACTTGGCACACTCTGCAGATCAGAAGGCTGGCGTGATCCCTTTGATCAAGATTTCAGCAGGGCTTGGTGGGGAGGGAGATGAGCGGGCGGAGCACAGAGGTTGTTTAGAGCAGTGAAACTGTGGCGATCCTGTCATGGTGGATTCATGTCGTCGAACAGATTTCCAGACACAGGGAACATGCAACCCCACGGGCAAAGCCTGATGTGACAGTGGGGATTGTGATGTGTCAGTGTGGGTTCGTCATTTGTAACAAACGTCCGGCCCTGGTGGTGGGTGTCGGTAATGAGGGAGGCTGTGCGTGAGCAGGGGCTGCTGGTAGATGGGGGGACCTCTGTACCTTCCTCCTGATTTTGCTGTGAACCTGAAACTGCTTTATAAAATAGTTTGTGTAAAAAAAAAAAAAGACATCACTTCTTCTAACTTCATGTTGCAATGATGAACAACAACATATCCAGTCCTCTGCTTCTGTGAGAAGCACGGGGCAGCTGAGACCTCCAGAAGTCCGCGTAAGAAGACTCAGATGTCACACAAGCCTTGGAGTGAAGGAGCGGCTTCCTGAGCCTGGGTCTCCAGCACCCGGCTGCAGCCTTGCCCTCTGCTCTGGGTTTCTTGAAGATAAGAGCCAAAGAGGTATCACTCAGCTGGTCTTCAATGATGTATTGTCTTGGTTTTTTTTCCCCCCATGGCTATGGTGTCACAGGATTAGATTACCGGCTTGTTTTTATTTTTACAGGTTTACCAGTGTTTTCAGCTACCATAAAAGTGTGAAATCTAGCGTCATGTCAGGGTCTTCTAAATCGTTAGTGCTCTCTGCCGCCTGTGAGAGGCAATGTCTTTACTCAGCACCGCTTTGCCTAGTCTCTCCTCTGAAGGTTACAGCGCTCCAGGGAGGTGGAAAGGTGGGTGCTGTTCACCCGCAAGAGAAAGGCTCAGAAAGGCTAGACCCTGGTACAAGGCTGGGAACCGGGGCGCTCGTTACCTGGTCATGTTCAGCATGCAGTCAGACAGACTCTCCTCGTGGGCGCGTGTGACCGTGTGTGTCTGTCCTCCATGAAGAACTGCTCTGTTAAGGACACTCCTCCCTTAGGGAAGTCGGGAGCCTGGCTCTCTCCTTGGGAAGGGGCCTTATAGCCAGCAGGCAGGCGCTCAGTAGATGCTCGTTGTTGATGTTCGGTTGCTCAGTCGTGTCCGACTCTCTGTGACCCCATGGACTGCAGTGCACCAGGCCTTCCAGTCCCTCACTCTCTTCCAAATTCACGTCCACTGACTTGGTGATACTATCCAACCCTCTCATCCTCTGCTGCCCTTTTCTTCTTTTGCTCTTCCCCAGCATCAGCGGCCCTGGTTCTGGACACAGCACACCACGTCCCATGGGGCCAGGGTCTCCTCCCCTGCTGGTAGGATGCCTTGGCTTCCATCCTGGCTCTGACATGGAAAGGTGCATGGTTGCCCAGCTTATTTCGTGACGTCTCAGGTTCTTCTGCCTTAATATCACTGTGAAATTTTGATGAATACTAGTTCTTAATCCCTGCAAGTGAGTGGTGGTGATTACCTCTGGTTCCTGGGGTCGAATGCAGAGATTGGAATTGGACAGATTTGGACGCCAGCTGTGACTTTACATCTTCTCTCTGAGCCTGGTTAAAGACCTGTAGAAGGGACTGGGAGACCACTTCCCGGACAGTCATTCTGCGACAGCAGCAAGGCTGTGTGCCCGGGGTGCTTGCCTGGTGGGTACTGGAGTTGTCATCCAGTCCTCGAGTCTCCACGCTCGCTGGGGGTCGGACCACGTGGCCCTCCCTGGCGCCCTGCCTCCTCGTGTGGCCCGGCCCACGCCTGCCCCAGGGCCTTTGCACGTGCGCTGTGCCACATGGAGTGTGTCCCCCATCCAGCAGCACACTGGCTCCCTGTCTCCCCGGGGCCCCCAGAAAGGCCTTCCCAGCACAGCCCACAAAATGACACCCTCCCACCACCTGTCTTTGCACCCCTCCTGGCTTTCCTCCCCGCGTGTCTCGTCATCCCATCTGTTCCATGTTGGTTGGTGTGTCTCCCCTCCTAGGGAGGGGGCCCTGCCTCCTGCAGGCGGAGACTTTGGTTTTCTCTATTCCTTCTGTACCCACGGCGCCAAGAGCAGCTCTTGGACCTTGTAGGTGCTTAGTAAGTTTGCATTGACCCAGTGAATTTTGAATTTTCTTTGGCAACACTTGGTTGACCCCAGGAGAGGGACACCTCAGACCCTCCTTGTCACCAGCACCTTGCAGGGCCTGGTTCCTCAGCATCTGACTCGCAGGTTTCACACCATCACAGGTGTGATGGGGAAGCCAGGCCTCGATCTCCTAGCTGTGTCCTTGTGATGCTGACGTGGCTGTTCTGGGTCAGAAAAGGCAGAGGAGGGCCTATTTTTTGACCCAGAGGCTGAGCAGGAGCCCTTATGATTCCTCATCCTTCCCTTCCTTCCCCTGAGACCTGGATGGTGGGCTTCCACCCCCTCTGTGGCCGCCTGTGGACAGCCT
>SJYF01000056.1:7122906-7137257 GCA_006410515.1 Procapra przewalskii
GGTGGGCTGCTGTCTATGGGGTCACACAGAGTCGCACACGACTGAAGTGACTTAGCAGCAGCAGCAGACTACATCTGCTTGGAGACGAGCACTGTATTAATTAGGAGTTGATCTCACCAGTAGGAGGAGAATAGAAATCTCTACTGACTAAGAGAACTCACACCTGGTGGGTACAGGGTTCGTGCCCCTGATGAACCTCCCTAGGAGGGAGGGAAATCAGGGGCATTTGCTAAAGTGTTGCATCCTATGCACACGGCAGACCCTGTAATTAATCACTGCTCTCTGCTGCAACCCCATCTAAGGTCCTTGATATTTAAGTGCCCCAGTATTTCGGGTCCCTAGCATCTAAGTGCATCAGTATCTAAAGTCCCAGGCGTCTAAAGAGTCCAGGTATCTAGAGTCCCTGGCATCTAAGTGTTCCAGTATCTAAGGTCCCTGGCATCTAGTGCCTCTATCCAGGGTCCCTGGCATCTAAGTGCGTCAGTATTCAGGGTCCTTGGCACCTAAGTTCCCCAGTATCCTATACCCCTAGGGTCTAAATATACTACTCCAAGGTTCCTAGCATCTAAGTGCTGAACTGGCTGGGTCTCAATCGTCTCTCTGCACCAGGATATAAAGACTCTAGTATATAAGCGTCCCGGGATCTAGGGTCCGGTCCCTGGCATCTTAGTGTCCTGGTGTCTAGGGTCCTTAGCAACTAAGCGCCCCAGTATCTAGGGTCTCTAGCATCAAAGTTCTGAACTATATAGGGTCTCAGCATCTCAGTGCCCCAGTATCTAGCCTTCTTGGCATCTAAGTGCTCAAGTATCTAGGGTCCTTACATCTAGTGCCCCTGTATCTGGGGCCCTTAGCAACTTAGGGTCCCAGTATCCATGGTCCCAGTATCCATCTAAGTGCCCCAGCGTGTAGGGCCCTTACGTCTAAGTGTCCCTGTGTCTAGGGCCCTCAGCATCTAAGTGCGTCAGTGTCCAGGGCTTCAGCGTGTCAGGGCCCCAGTGTCTAGGGTTTCTACTCTCTAAGTGCCCTGTATTATCTGAGGTCCTTAGCATCTTGGGTCTGTAGCATCTCAGTGCCTGAATATCTAGGCAGTCACTTCTGGTCAGAGTTGTTTCTTCAGTGAAAACCTATTCTTTGCTTTTCCTATTTTTCTGTGAACCCTAATAAGGACGTTATGGAAAGGGGGGGCTAGACAAACATCTCAAATAATGTGGTTCAAAGACCTCGGAGGATGGCAGGCTTCACCATAGTCAGGAGGAGCAGCGAGCCCATACTCACGGGCAGGCGTGGAGATGATGCCAGTGAAGCTGAGTGTCCGCATTCTGTCCAGTTCCTGCTGGGCCCCCAGAACTTCCTCCACGCCACTTTCTCTCCATATCTGTGCTGCACGTGGGTGTCGTAGGAGTAAATGTCAGGCTGTAATGTGAAGAAGCTCTTGTCTGCATGGAGAATGCTGGGGCTGCATGTAATTTGGACCCGCAGTCTTAGTCCTCAAAGCTGATCACCAGGGTGATATAACAGGGGTGAGTGTGCTCTTCTGGCAGCTCACGAGCTTTGAAAGGTCACCACCAGAAAGATGGTCTGAACATAGCGGTGAAGAATTCTGTGGTGCGCTGTTGTCTGACTGCGTGCCTGAGTGATGGGCAGAATAGACAGATATACTGGGACGCAAAGGTGACTGGCTGTCAGCCCAGGAATGGGCTGGAGGCAGCTAAGAAGGACTTTCTAATTGATATGGGTTTCTTTAGGGGTGGTGAAAGTGCTCTGGAATTAGTGCTAATTGTTGTAGAACCTTGGGAATATACTGAGGTCGATTGAATTGTGCATTTTAAATGAGTGAATCGTGAATTATGTATATCTCAATAAAAGTAGAAAGCAGTACATGGGGATTTTAAGCTAAACAAAATCATATGTTCAAAACAGCTGTCATTAGTCAAAGACTGGAAAACTAACTGGGCACAAGGCTCAGTACCGTTCCCTGTTGGTTGATGGCTTTGGAGCATCAGCGTGAGGCCGATGGTGACTTTCCCTTTTGGGTCCAAAGCAGTAGAGACTTGATTGCTCTCATCTCTGGCCCTGTGCTGTGGCACCACATATGTGCATGCCTTTAAGATACGCAGTCATTTTTTCTGGTTTTCCTAATTCCACTCAGAGATGCTGATGTGCTGTGATTGATCAAAGCACACACCAGTTACATTTTTGACAGAGATCCAGTAATAACATTTTCATCTTTCATTTGCTTCACAGTTTTTTCCCCCCAGAGCATCTGTCTGGTACTTCACAACAGTCTTGGGGTTGATATGATTAATCTCACTGATGGCCCTTCAGTGACACTGACCTCTTTTCTGACCTTCAGACGTACAGATATGCATGTGCCTAGCTCTGTGCCCCAGGAAGTGCACCTTGATGGGCTGGGTCACCGGGCTCCGCTGCCCCCAGCTTCCGGTGGAGCTTGGCCCCTTTTGGTCCAGTGGGAGGCTCAGGCAGGAGGAAGGCAAGGTCAGAGCATTCTTCTTCCAGCCCCTACCTGCTAGGCTGTGGGTTGTGTTCTCGTCCTGGGGGCCACGGCTCCTCGTCTGCCCGTCTATGTCCCAGTGAGTCTGGGAACCGCTTCCTCTCTCCCCCTCCAGGCCTGGAGGATTCTAGGCGGGGGGGTTTCCCCCATCACCAGCCCCTGTGTCCCTCCCCGTCCTTCTTGGTTTCCCTCGCCTCCTCTTCCCCTTGGTTGAGTCTCTTCATTAAGCCCCACGGCCTCTGGCTCCATGCCCTGTGTTTCCTGCTGGGCTGTGCCTGGAGCGCCAGGCTGGTCTAGCTCCATGACTCTGCACTTGGTTACTCCCCCTCCTAGAGACGCTCTTTCCCAGGTCTCGGCCTGGATGCGTTCTTCCCAGACTCAGCACCACTGTCACTGCTTGAGGAGCCTTGGCTGTCTGCCCTCTAAGTCACTCTATCCTAGTCTCAAGGCTTCCTTTCTTCATAGTACTTTGACCTTTAAATCATCTTTGACGTAGTTGACTGGCTTGCCTTGTCCAGGGCGTCCTCCTAAGTTGACCAGGAGTCAGCAGACATTTTCTATAAAGGGCTAGAGCATAAATAGTTTCGTCTTTGCAGGCCATAGGGTCTCTGTTGCAGCCGCTGAAATCTGCTTTTATAGTAGGAAGGTGGTCACAGATAAGACATGAATGAATGCGTGTGTCCATGTTCCAGTAACAGTTCATTTACAAAAACAGTGGAACAGAAATTTGTGGTTGTTGCTGTTCAGTCTCTAAGTCGTGTCTGACCCTTTGTGACCCCATGGACTGCAGCATGCCAGGCTTCCCTGTCTTTCCTTATCTCCCGGAGTTTGCTCAAACTCACGTCCTTGAGTCAGTGATGCCATCTAATCGTCTCATCCTCTGTCACCCCTTCTCCTCCTGCCTTCAATCTTTCCCAGCATCAGGGTCTTTTCCAATGAGCTGGCTGTTCGCATCAGGTGGCCAAAGTATTGGAGCTTCAGCATTAGTCCTTCCAATGAATATTCAGGATTGATTTCCTTTAGGATTGACTGGTTTGATCTCCTTGCTGTCCAAGGGACTCTCAAGATTTGTGGTAGGTGAATTTTATCTTGGTAAAGCTATTAAAGCAGCAAAATAGGCAGCCCAGTGTATTTGGCCTGTGGGTCGTAGTCTGAGAACCCTGAACTAGACTGAGAACGCCGTGAGCATTAAGACCTTCCTGTCTTACTCATTTTGGGCCCCAGATTTGGATGGGGCCTGTGCCATAGCAGGCGTGTAGGATATGGTTCACATAGTGAACGCCCCTGTGTAGGTTGTTGTGTTGAGCAGTGGCAACAGTGGAAAACTAAGACAAAACCCCTTTGACCTTGCTGCCCTGGAGGACACGCAAGCGTGTGTTCATTGTACAGCGCAACTAGTGGTCCCGAGGAAGGGGAAAGTGCCTTGTGGGAGCTCACAGCTGACTTGGCTCACCTGCTGGGAAGATCGGGAACTGGCCTTTAAGGGGAGCACCTTTGAGCTGCATCGGGTTTTGGCAGGTGGAATGGGGGGGGGGATATTAGGAAGGCAGGCTTTTTGAGAAGGGTGGGAGAAGTACGGTATGTTTGAGGGACTGGACTCTGCAAACCCAGGGCAGCATAGGACCCAGAGGAACATTCTGGACTGGGGCCAGATCCTGGAGAGTCCTGCGTGCTGTGTGGGACTTGGCGGCCAGTGTCCTGGCCTGCAGGAGGCTGAGCTGAAGAATTGCCAGCTGGCATGTTGCCGGCATGGGTGGCACAGAGGTTGGGCTGGGGGCGCAGGTGGCAGCAGAAGACAGGCTGTCTGGAGTCTCCTTGCCTACAGGCAGGTCTTGGTCTGGGGTGGGGTCTTGAGAGGATGTATAGTTCTTCAGGCTGTATTGTACCTTCAGCCAGGACCACGGGCTGTTCCCTGCCTTGAACCTGGTGTGGGTGTGAATGGAAGGCAGGCTGATGGATGGCAGTGCTGTTGGTGCAGGGGGATGAGTGGGTGATGATGAGGAGGGTTCATGTCTCCACTGTCTAGCGGGGTGGGGTGGGGCGGGGAGGAGAGACAGTCCCAAGTACTGTCGACCCTTGAACACCTCGGGTTTGAACCGCATGGGTATTTTTCCGTAGTAAATACTACAGTACTGCGTGGTCCCTGGTTGGTGGACTCTCTAGATGCGAGGACTGTACTGAGGGCCGACTTTAAGTTGTATGTGAATTAACCCTCGTGTTAGTCAAGGGTCAGCTGTAACTGAAAAATTTCCTAGAGTATGAGTACTGAGAAGACAGTAAAGAGAGGTGCATGTGAAGCAGGTTGGGGGACGTATCGGGGCAGCTGTTTCCCCAGTTGTTGTTGTTCAGTTGCTTAGTCGCGTTCAACTCTTTGTGACCCCATGGACTGCAGAGGCCAGGCTTCCTGTCGTTCGCTGTCTCCTGGAGTTTTCTGTCTCGTCCATTGAGTCAGTGATGCCATTCAGCCGTCTTGCACTCTGTCACTCTCTTCTCCTGCCCTCAGTCTTCCCCAGCATCAGGGTCTTTTCCAGTGAGTCAGCTCTTCGCATCCGGTGGCCAAAGGATTGGAGCTTCAGCATCAGTCCTTCCAATGAATATTCAGGCCTGATTTCCTTGAGGATTGACTGGTTTGATCTCCTTGCAGTCCAAGGAACTCTCAAGAGTCTTCACCAGCGCCACTTGGTGGGGGGTCAGGGATGGAGGAGTTGGGACTGGAAAGTTGAGAAGGCACCAAATCTCCCATGATTGGGGCCAGATTGATCCAGATAGAGGGAATGCCCTGAGGTGACTATGAGTGTGGGGTGTGTAAGGATTGCAGAGAAGGCCAGTGTGACCAGTGCAGAACCCTTGAAGGGGAATGACATACAGAATTAGCCTGGTGATACTCCAGGAGCCCCATCATGCAGGCAGCCATAAGAAGTCTGGGAAACAGAATTTCCAGTTAATTGAGATTTCTAGTGAATAGGATACTAGCTAGCTATGCCACTTTAAGAGAACTGGTACCCTAGTGAATTGGGCTGCTTCCCAGGTGGCGCTAGTATATAGAATCTGTCTGCTAATGCAGGAGACCTGGGCTCAATCCCTGGGTTGGAGAGAGCTCCTGGAGAAAGAAATGCAACCCACTCCAGTACTCTTGCCAGGAGAATCCCACGGACAGAGGAGCCTGGTGGGCTATAGTCCATGGGATCACAGAGTCGTACACGACTTAGCAACTGAACAACAACAAGCATGGTGATTTGTTATGTTGTGGGAGTTTATAAGACACTCTTGGGAATCCTTGATAGCGCAGGTTCGAGGCTTTCAGAAGTCGAGCTGTTGCATTGTTCCTTCTGGCCCAGTGATACAACTTTAAGATTTAGTACTGTTTACGAGTGTGTTCCTTTTCAGTTGTTAATATTTTTTTTTTTAAAAACTTCTCACTTTGAAATGGGCTGGCATTTGAAAGCTGTGTGAGCAGTCTGAGCATTTGGCTTGTTTTTAATCCTGGAATTTTCTTATTTTGGGCAGTGAAATTCACATGGAGTGTGTTTATTCATGCTTCCTTGACTCACTTCTCCCACGACTGTTCTTGAATTTGCATTGCCACTATATGAATGAATCAAGAATCTGTCAGGTTTAGTCTTTTGAGGAACAGATAAGGAGAGCTGATCAGAACTTTCCAAGAGGCATTAGCTTCTTATTAAGTGGAAAATACGTGGTTTTACACGGAAGCGAGTGTAAATAGCATAGGCCCGTGGTTTTCCTTTGGAGTCATCATCACTCGGTCTGCCTTGCAAAATGTGCTTCTTCTGGGTGATTGTCCTAAAGCATAGAGTAGGTTGAATGACACTCACCTGTAAACATTTTTTTCCTATCACACCGTGCTTTCTAGTTATCAGTTGGTGTGGTGTGATTTGTCAAGCCACTCAGCTTTCAGTGGCACGGAAAGTGGCTCTGTCATTTCTTTTGTCTCAGGTCAACTCGCTTATGCTTAAGAAACAGCAAGAATAATCGGTGCAGTCAAAATTGTCGATCCTTTTGTTTCTTGATGCTTATTCAGCTGAACATTTTTTTATAAGCCTACTTTATAGTCCTGTTTTTATCATTCAAGTATTAAAAATAAACTTTGATTCCCAGAGCACTTTTGGAGGGCATGTGTATCCTTTAGGGCTCTTGGTGATAAGTGTCAGAACATCCAGTTCAAATTAACAAGCAGAAAGGTGATTCAGGAGCTCCCATGAGCCAGTTAGGTTTCACTTCAGGCACAGCTGGATCCAGGGTCCATTTCTGCTCTGTCTGTCTGGGCCTCCTTTGTAGAGAGTTTCTGCTTTCCCTGTTTTCCACGCATGAGATAGCCACAGCGGCTCAAGACCTGCTGGCTTTTCAGTGTTAATGTCCAATGGGCAAGACAGAGTTTCTGGCCTCAGAGCAGTCAAAGAGGAGACTTGGGCTTGACTCTCTCTGGTTCATATTGAGCCCAAACATATGTCCATCCCTGAGTCAGTCCCTGTTGCTGGGAAGAGTGAAGGCCAGATTAGCCTGCTCTGAATTCTGCACCCACCCTCGGAGGTGAGGTAGGTGGAGGGATCTACTCCCAGGGGGGCATGTTCCTGTGTGCTGCCCCCTGAGCTGTGTCCTGTCTGTGTGTATGCCCCTGGTGCCCCACGGGAGCCCAGTGCAGCGCCTCACCTGTACTGGTTAGATTCAGAAATGTCCTCAGAATCTGACTACCTGTCCCTGAGAAGCTGCAAGTGAGGCTGAGTGCAGGCTGGCCAAAGAGGGCGCTGTGGGGCAGGACTGTGTTCCCAATTTTGCAGACAAAGATGGTCTCTCTTGTTACACAGATGAATATTTCTCTTCCCCAAATTACCTTTATTTGGCTAAGTTTTGGAAAATAGACTATAACCCATCAAATCTGTGAGTTTTCATATTCCACTGTTTAGGACAAGGTGATGTAAGAAAGTGGGTCAATTGAAAAAAAATCACAGAAACATTAGCACAGGTTCCGTTGCTCTTCAGTGACCCAGTCACGTCTGATTCTTCGTGACCCCATGGACAGCAGCACACCGGGCCTCCCTGCGGTACAAAGCTTGAGAGTGACTGCCGTGTGCGCAGGCCTGGCCCAGGAACAGGTCAGGGGGTGGGTTTTGAGGCAGAGTGCCCAGAGCCCTCTGGCTCTGAGCGCATGGGCTGTGTGACCTTGGACTTCTCGCCTCCCCTCTCTGGCCCAGTCCCCCTTGAAGTGGGGCTTCCTTGGAGGGTGGGTGGGAGGATTATATGAAGTGCTTAGGATAGTGCTGAACACGTGGTGCACGTTTAGTCTGTATTGGGTATCAGGAGTGGTAGTACCCACAGTACCAGTACTACTGCTAGTAGAATTAGAGACGTGCCTCAGGGTTAAACGCGTGGTTTGGAGGGTCAGTGAAGTAGGTGCATTAGTTCATTACAGAGATGTGTTCACTAAGCCTCTGCCCTGTGCCGGCTGTGGGGGTGAGCAGGCAGGGCTCCAGCGCCTGCGGTCGAGGAGGGGGCCTCGTTTTGGTTGGACCCGATTATGTCCTTTGGGTCATTTCATCATCACATCCTTTCACCACCTACTTCTCAGGTGCTGCTCTTTGGTGGCAGAGCAGGTTGGGGGACAAATTGTAAATCCACAGCTCCTGGAAAGTGTGAAAACTCTGTGTGTCTTTCCTCCCTTTGAGGTTCTCTGTCTAAGAACTGCCACCAGCCGCTTCACACATTAGAGACTGTGTGCGTGTGTTTAAAATCAGTGGAACATGATACACTTAAAAAAAACGATTGCAGAGAATCCCTGGTCTAACCTAATGCTGTGAATTTAATAACTGTAATTACTGGTCTGCTTGGACTATTTATGTTAATTTTGCAAAGCAGTATTAACTTTGGACTGCTGCATGGACCTCCCCTTAGAGGGGTCTGCCAGCGGTCAGTGATGGTGGTCAGCCAGGGACGTTCTGTCTCGACTCCCCACGTGGCTCATTAGCTCGATGCCTGTCTCTTTTGCATCCAGAGGAATGTTTGACTTTATGAGGGACCCTGTAATACAGTCTTCCCTTTGCTGGCTGAACCAGGAAAACTGACTTCCTGGCCAGTTCTCAGCAGGTGAGGTCCTTGTCCTCATTTGGAAATGGAAGTGCTGTGTCATTTTTTTCCCCTGCCGCTTGAGGAATCTGAGTTCCGTGACCCATGACTGTACCAGGTGGTTGGCTGACTCAGAGCTGGAGTCACCCAGTGGTCTTTGGCTGAGCTCTGCCAGGGAAGCAGGTGGGTCAGCTGAGAGAGGTGACCGGCGGGCCACCTGTCTGGCCATCCAGGCTGGCCAGACAATCACCTCTCTCAGCTGACCCGCCTGGAGCCTCTGTGTGCCCCAGAAGAGTGCTTGCAATGTCTCATAGCTCACCTGTCAGGATTGGCTTCCTCCTCCTCAGTAATATGGTCATCAATATTAAGATGGTCTTGGCAGCCGCCACTGACCAAGTGCCCAGGGTTGGGAGATCCAGTCTTCGACTCTTGTCGCCACCATCATTAGTTATGACCTCAGTGCTTATGGCAGCTCACGCGCACTGAGTGCTCGCTTTGTTCCAGCCACTGCTTTGCTGTTGTTGTTCAGCCGCTCAGTCGTGTCCGACTCTGTGAGCCCACAGTCTGCAGCACAGCAGGCTCCCCTGTCCATCACCAACTCCCGGAGTTTGCTCAAACTTAAGTCTGTTGAGTCCGTGATGCCATCCAACCATCTCATTCTCTGTTGCCCTTTCTCCTCCTGCCCTCAATTTTTTCAGCGTCAGGGTCTTTTCAAGTGAGTCCTCTCTTTGCATCAGGTGGCCAAGGTGTTGGAGCTTCAGCTTCAGCATCAGTCCTTCCAATGAATAGTCAGGGTTGATTTACTTTAGGATTGACTAGTTTGGTCTCCTTGCTGTCTAAGGGACTCTCAAGAGTCTTCTCCAGTGTCACAGTTTGAAAGCATCAGTTTCTCAGTGCTCACCTGTTTTTATGGCCATTGTTTAATCTTCCCAAAGCCCTGATTTGACACATGAGACTTTGGGACAAAGAGGTTAGGCCATTTGTCCAAGGTACCCTTGCAGGGGAGCAACCTGACCAGGATTCAAATTCACATAGTGTGACTCTAGAGCTTAGGTTGTCAACTATGGCCTGTGGGCTCACCATCCATTTTTGTAAATCATGTGTGGCCTGTAACTCAGCCATGGCCACCCATTTACCCACTCATTTACAAATTGTCTCTGGTGGTTTTTGCATTATAGCAGCAGAGTTGAGTGGTCTGGCCCTTTTCTGAAAATGTTTGCCAGTGCCTGCTCTGAGCCCAAGCTCTCAGCCGCTAAGCCTTGCTGAAACTCACAAAGAAAACGAAAAGCACAGAGTTGGCACCACATGCCAGGCACTGGGAGACAGTGATGAATCAGTGGACATGTGTCACCTTCTGGTGGGGGGCAGGTGGTAGCTAGGTACTTACCTTATTAGTAAATGTGTGTTTATAAACAGAACTATCTGAAAGGAAAGCGTAGGCTGTGTGAAAGCAGGAAAGAGGCTCTCAGTGCTGGAACACACGTGGTAGAGGTTGGGGGTCAAGGAGGATTCTCTCGTGGAATTTTCAAGCTGGTAAAGTTTGAGAGAGGAACCCCGGGGAGAAGCAACAGGATGTGCAAAGGCCCGGGGGTACGCAGCAGGGTGTAGGAGAGGACCCTGCTCTGGAAGGTCTCCTTCCAAACGAGGAAACCCAGGCTCAGAAGCCTAAGGGACCCTGCTCTCGGTCACATGGCGAGGTGAAAAGTCATGCAGAGAACCGAACCCACCCTTGATTCTCCACCCAGTTGTTCCTCCTCTCTGTCCCTCCGCTTGCAGTGTCCGTCTCCTTACCTGCAGTGTCCCAGCTGGAACCATCTTCTCCTAGTGGGACGGGCTCCTGGGGCCCCGGGGTGCACTGTAGCACTGATGACCCTGGGGTACCTTTGGAGCCTGCCCTACTTTGCCTTCCTGGTTTCCTCCTTGAGAGCTGCTGCTTCTCATCCCTCATCACAGGGACGCAGTTGGAGTACCTTCCCGAGTTCCCTTTGCTGCTCAAATGTTTTGATGATACCATCTTGAGTTATTATTAGATGGTTACATAAATTCCTATCTGCTCACTTTGGTAGCGTGCCCTCTGAAGTGATCCTTTAGGGGATAAAAGAAAGTCATAGGAGGAAGGTGGGAGTGAAAGTTGACTTGCATTCCCCTCGCCCCGAATCATCTCCATAAAGGGCTGAGTGGTTGGCACCTGGGGGTCAGGTGGGGAGGGGGCTGCCCCACTTCTGAACAGGATGCGTGGGGAGGACAGTCCTATGATAGGGTTTCCCTCCCGAAGA
This sequence comes from Procapra przewalskii, assembly GCA_006410515.1. Classification (NCBI taxonomy): domain Eukaryota; kingdom Metazoa; phylum Chordata; class Mammalia; order Artiodactyla; family Bovidae; genus Procapra; species Procapra przewalskii. The sequence continues at coordinate 7,133,773 of SJYF01000056.1, forward strand.
TCATGGCCATACCTGAAGGACGGCTTTGGAGGTGACCTCAGGACTTCACCTCAGCTCATGCTAAGTGCAGGCTTGATAAAACGGCGTGTGTATGAGGGGAGGGGGATTCACTAAACATGTTCCCAGGATATTAGTTGTATTGTTACTGTTTTTCAGTTGCTCAGTCATGTCCGACTCTTTGCCACCCCATGGGCTGCATAACGCCAGGCTTCCCCGTCCTTCACCGTCTCCCAGAGCTTGCTCAAACTCATGTCCATCGAGTCGGTGATGCCGTCCAACCATCTCATCCTTTGCTGTCCTCTTCTCCTGCGTTCAACCTTTCCCAGCATCAGGGTCTTTTCCAGTGAGTCGATTCTTTGCCTCAGGTGACCAAAGTGTTGGAGCTTCAGCTTCAGCATCAGTCCTTCCAATGAATATTCAGGGTTGATTTTCTTTAGGATTGACTGGTTTGATTTCCTTACTGTCCAGAGGGCTCTCAGGAGTCTTCTCCAACACCACAATTCTTTGGTGCTCAGCCTTCTTTATAGTCCAACCCTCAAATCCATACACGACTACTGGAAAAACGATAGCTTTGACTACACGGGCCTTTGTCAGCACAGTAATGGTATCATTTTCAAAATATGCGAGTGTCCCTTGCGCATGGGCACTGGAAAAAAACAGAAAAGATGATAGAGGTTTGGGCCTGTGTGTAATTGTGTGCAGGTATGTGCTTGTGTGTGAGTGTGTCCTTGTGTGCATGTATACCCGCCTGCTTTTTATCAGCAAGGGCGGTCTTCTTGGGCACACTAGCCGTAGGAATCATGCCCGGACGCCTGAGAGCTGGGGACGCATCCCAGAGGCTTATAGTTCAGTCCAGTGTGTACGAGGCCTCTGTCCTCAGAGAGGACTGCACTGCGGTGGGGGAGAACGGCTGGGGTGGCCTCAGGCTATGGGCAGGGGCCAGTGAGGAGAGGGTGGCAGAGACCCAGGCGGGCAGGGGGGCTGTCCCTGAGGGCTGCTGTGAGGGTGAAGGGCACCCACAGGCGAGTTTAGGAGGTGGGCTCCAGGAGGCGGGTTCCAGGAGGCGGGTTGGTTACAAAGAGGGAACTTGGAGGCTGATGTTCGGGTCTCTGTTGAAGGCGCATGTGTACAAGGGGATGTGTGTGCGTGTGTGTTGATGGTGACCCCAGCTGAGGACTTGACTCTCTGCAGCACCCTGAGGCATCCAGGAGCATTGATTATAGGTAGACGGTGGTAGGGTTTATTCGTGGCTCTGGAGAAGAATTGTGGCTGGTGCTTTACGGGTCTTGGGGAAGTGATATGATTTCATATCTTAGGTTACCCTATCAGCTTGGAGGAGGGCTGGGGAGACCTTCCACAAGGGCCAGGGGTGTCCCTGGTGGTCTGTAATTCCTTCTCCAGCTCCCGATGGACCCAGAGGAGGGCGCTGAGGCTCCCAGGTGGACCAGCTGAGTGGTCCTGCAGAATCACTCCGCTCCTGCAGTTAACTGGGGATTTTACACAGCTGCCCGCCCTGTCTTCACGGAGGGCACCAAATTGAACCCAGCTCTGGGGTTGGCTGTTGCATAAACCTCTCAAAAAGGCTGACATGTATACAAGAGGAGGGAAAGTCCTTCTCAGTCACTTCTGTCTTGTGATCAGCCCACGTCAGGTAGCAGGAAGGTCTGGTCTGGGTGTATCTTCCTCTGAGCTTGAGTTTGTCCATGGTCTCTCTCGTCTTGAGCCTGTGCTGTCTCAGAGGGGCTGCTGGGGGCAGGGCTGACCACCATCTCCCCGCACCCCCTCCCCTCCGGCTGGTGCTCCTGCTTGTCAGTCTTCGCAGAGGAGAGTGTGGTTCAGGACAGCAGCCCTTCTGTAGCCTGTGGGTGTTCTCTCGAGGCATGGTGACCGTAGGGGAAGCTGTGTGTGTGAGGACTCTGGGTTGCAAATCAAAGGATCCCAACTCAGATGAGTTTGTATAAAACAAACAATTCCCAAACCCAAGGAATCTATGGGTGGTTTGTGGTTTAGCTGCTAAATCGTGCCTGACTCTTGCGACTCCATGGACTGTAGCCTGGCAGGCTCCTCTGTCCGTGGGATTCTCCAGGCAAGAATACTGGAGTGGGTTGCCTTTTCCTTCTCTTGGGGATCTTCCTGACCCAGGAATCAAGCCTAAGTCTCTTGGTCTGCAGGCAGATTCTTTACCAACTAAGCTACAAGGGAAGCCCGTAGGAATGGTCAAAAAGTTTATTCAGGTTTTTCTGTACTCTCTGAAAAGAGGACTTCCAGTCCACCGGTTAAGGCTTTGCCTTCCAGTGCAGAGTGTGTGGGTTTGATCCCTGGTCGGGGAGGGCCTGACCTGGTAGGCCAAAAAAAACCCCCCAAAACATAAAAACAGAAGCAATATAGTAGCAAACGCAATAAAGACTAAAAAATGGTCCACATGAACAAAATATCTTAAAAAAAAAAGCTTATGGAAAAATCTGAATGACTTTTTGGCCAACCTAATACCAGGTTAATGTAATTGGGAGCCTCCAGGGGCTGGTGTGGGCTTCCGGTAGGTCTGGCTCCAGAGCAGTGCTCATATCACTGGCCTCCTTGTCTCCATACTCCTGCCCCTGACCCCTAGCTTGCTTTCTGGGTTGATGTAATGTTCAGGTGGGCTTTCTCCAGAGGTGGCACACAGGGCTTCCTCAGAGCCAGGCTTCCATTCTCCTTGCAGGTCAGGGTCTCAGTGAAGCGAGCACCCCAGGCCCTTCCCCATAGGGCCCTGGGCCAGCCATCTGTGGGTCCTAGGGCCTCCTGGGCTCAGTCTTCAGTTCTGGAGGGATGAGCCAGCTAGGGTCACATGCCTACCCCTGGGAGGGAAGGCGGGGCTGTGTGATTGACACACCCACCAGCATCTCATGAAGGGCAGTTTCTGGAAGGAAGAGAAATGGGGTGGCCCCCAAATAGAAGAGTTTCCTCCACCTGAAACCTTGCCCAGTGCCAATGGCCCCAACATCCCAGATTGCAAGTTTTTGAAACAGAATAGGGAAATTTCTCCTGGTCAGAAGGGTAGGGAGCCTTGTTTTCAGGCATAATACAGCATTTGGGTCAAATTCATGTTTCTCGTTATAGGTCCACTTTTGAAATGGCCTTGAATTTCTTCTGTGTCCACAGCTCAGTGCTTGGTGGGTGGCCCAACTGTTTAATTCGATCAAGGACTTACTCTTAATTCTCAACTCTGCCTCTTGCCGGCTGTGTGCCTTCAGGCAAGTCTCTTGACCTCTCCCAGCCTTGTTGCCAGTGAACACCAAGTCTGCCAACCTCTCACGGTGCTTTTGTGAGGGTTCCACGAGAGTCCTGACTTGGTCAACGGTGCAGTTCCTAGCAGACATCTCTGTTGTCACTTACCGGTGTTGTTGTGCTGGGACAATTGTATTTTGTTGTTGTTGAAATTGCATCTGAAACTTTCAATCTTTAGTCCGGAAGTGTTACTCGCTCTGATTAAGGGGAAAAAAAAC
>SJYF01000056.1:7137306-7151325 GCA_006410515.1 Procapra przewalskii
AGGGTTCCACGAGAGTCCTGACTTGGTCAACGGTGCAGTTCCTAGCAGACATCTCTGTTGTCACTTACCGGTGTTGTTGTGCTGGGACAAATGTATTTTGTTGTTGTTGAAATTGCATCTGAAACTTTCAATCTTTATTCCGGAAGTGTTACTCGCTCTGATTAAGGGGAAAAAAAAACTTTTTTAACCTGCTACACAATGTGAAGTGTTGTATACAAAAGAAATGCTCATTGGGACCCTGAGGCTTTGCTCAGCAGCTGAGAAGTAGTCCGTGTCTGTTGTTAAAATAAACACAGGATGGCAAACTCTTCTTAGCAATTTATTTATTAAGAAATATTTATTTATTTGACTGCGTGGGGTCTTAATTACTACATATGGGGTCTTTGTCTACAACATGGGGCCTCTCTAGTTGCCATTCATGAGCTTACAGGGCCCTCTGTCATGTGAAATCTTAGTTCTCCAACCAGGGATTGAACCTGCTCCTGCTGCTAAGTCGCTTCAGTTGTGTCCGACTCGGTGCGACCCCATAGACGGCAGCCCACCAGGCTCCCCCATCCCTGGGATTCTCCAGGCAAGAACACTGGAGTGGGTTGCCATTTCCTTCTCCAATGGATGAAAGTGAAAAGTGAAAGGGAAGTTGCTCAGTCGTTTCCGACTCTTAGCGACCCCATGGACTGCAGCCGACCAGGCTGCTCTGTCCATGGGAATTTCCAGGCAAGAGTACTGGAGTGGGGTGCCATTGCCTTCTCTGTGTCCCCTGAATTGCACCGCAGATTTGTAACTGCTGGACCACCAGGGAAGACCCTTCTTGGCAATTTAAATGGGGAGGGAGTAGAAAGGAGAAGAGGGACAGGGCTGGAAGGAGAGTGTGGAGGTGGTCCAGAGGGTACTGCAAGGACCTGAGATCTGTCACTTCATTGCTCAGGTGTTGTCACTTCCAGCATCCTTGACCCTGGGGTCTGAAAGAGCAGAGGGCAGGGGATGGGCTAGGTCATCACTGTTGGTGACGGTCATCACTGTTGGTCAGTATCCTTCATTTCTTGGTCAGCATCCTTCATTTCTCCGAGTCTTATTTCCTCATCTATAAAATTGTTACCTTTCTCATAGTGTTGTCAGGATTCAGTGAAACAATCCAGGCCAAGTGCTCAGAATGCTGTCTGACAGATGCTAGGGGCTCAAAGAATTGTCATCATCATTAGCATCATGTTTTAATGAGTGAATTTGACTTTTACAACCCTTTGAGATATGAAAGATGAATTGTCATTCTGTTCTCATTTTAGGGATAATGGACACAGATTCAAAAATGTAAAATAACTTCTGTGAGGTGTCACATGGTCTCACAAACTTTGTAGAAGACCAGGTAGTGAATGTTTTCAGGTTTGTGGGCCATCTGGCCTCTGCAGCAGCGACTCAGCACTGTCGTTGTAGCGTGAAAGCAGCCATGGATGACACGTCAACTGATGGTCATGACTCTGTACCAATAAAACTTTATTTACAAGGCTGGATTTGCTCTGTGGCTGCAGTTTCCTGACCCCTGATGGAGCTGGTGAATGGCCGGGTGCTGAGTTAGGTCTCAAGTCTGGGTCTTCTGGCTCAGAATTCTAACCCTGTCCCTTTGACACATGGCTTCCTCTACGTGTGGCCCAGAAGAGGCTTATCCACCAACCAGCAGCCAAGCACCTGTTTCTGGAGCTGCTTAGAGCCTTCGGGAGGAGGCAGGGCTGCATTCCCAGCCTGTGAGAGGCCTGCAGACACTTCCTCTCTTACGGCTTGATGTGTTGTGAATCCCCTGATGCTCAGGTGGGTGTTGCCCCCCCTCTGCTGCTGGTTGACAGTTCAGCAGAAGTGAACCTGTGAGCTGCAATTCGTGACCTGGACTGGCAGGCCCGTCTCAGTCTGCAGGGCAGGTCAGCTGCCTCCCTGCTGCCCTGCTGCTGTTGTGCATCTCCGGGGCAGTGGCTGGGCATCTCTGTGCTCCTGAGCTGCTGGGATAATCATGTGGGAGGCATGGAGGAGCAAAACCCACCAAGAAAGCCAGAGGCCCTCGGTTATCCTGTGGCCAGTGTGCTGAATGTCAGGGCAAGGACAGGCCCCATCTTGGCAAGAGGAGTCATCGGCACTTTCATCCTTGACCTCTTCTCAAAGGGAAGGGTGGACACAGCCAGTTGTTGCTGCCAGTGTCAGCTCCAGGCACATGAGAGGCAGAGAGATTTATCACTGGATTTCAGCCAACCCTGCAGCAGCCTCAGCGCTGGGAGCTGGGCTGGGAGAGGGCTTAACGGTGACAGACAGACAGCTCATGTGTCAGTCACCAACTTTCAAGGTGGCATTTGAACCACCACAAAAGAATTCTCAAAGCTCATTTTAAAACTGGAGGAATAGATCTATTTTCCACATGGTAACTCTGTTGGTGCTTTATAAATAATGAATAATAAAAAGATTAGGAGGCGACAGAATAATATGAAAATGGACCCTGTGCGGGGTGGCTTGTTGGAAAGTTGCTGTGTTCTCCCCTACCTCTGAGTAATAAACCACATTTTTGAGGAGAGTTTGTCTTTGGTGGTTTTGCCTTTTTGTATTTTGGGGGCAGGAAAATGATTCTGTAAATTGAAAGTGTTGTTAAGATCTCAAAATTCTCAATCCTTTTGTCCCTGAGGTAGGAGGGTTAGTACATGGCGTAGTGTTCTTTCCTGAGAAGCCTAACAAAAAATGTTAATTATATTTCATTTACCGCTTAGGTAGTTTCTAAAGGGAGATTGGCTTGGGAATAATTATTTGGGGATTATTCTATTTTTAGGGTTGCTGTTGAAGGATTACCTAAATTGTTGCTAATCTATCTCTAGACTGCCTTTTACTCACTGCCTCTGTTGTAAGTTTGCAGCGGACTTTGGCTTCCGAGGTGGGGCACTGTTTCTTATGGACTGTGCTGCGTCCTCCCAGAATTCATGTGCTAAAAGCTCTGGTGCCCAGTGTGACTGTATTTGGGGACAGGGTCTTTCAGAAGGTCGTTGCTGTTCAGTTGCTAGGTCATGTCTGAATCTTTGCGACCCCATGGACTGCAGCATGTCAGGCTTCCCTGTCCTCCACTGTTCCCCAGAGTTTGCCCAGGTTCATGTCCATCGAGTTGGTGATGCTATCTAACCACCTCATCTTCTGCTGCCCCCTTCTCCTTTGCCTTCAGTCTTTCCCAGCATCGTGGTCTTTACCAAAGAGGCATCTCTTTGCATCAAGTGGCCAAAGTATTGGAGCTTCAGCATCAGACCTTTCAATGAATATGCAGGGTTGATTTCCATTAGGATTGACTGGTTCGATCTCCTTGCTGTCCAAGGGGCTATCAAGAGTCTTCTCCAGCACTACGGTTCAAAAGCATTGATTTTTCAGTGCTTGGCCTTCTTTGTGGTCTAGCTGTCATGTCTGTACATGACTGCTGGAGAAACCATCGCCTTGACTATGTGGATCTTTGTTGGCAAAGTGATGTCTTGATGTCTCTGCTTTTTAATATACTGTCTAGCAATGGCACCCCACTCCAGTACTGTACTCTTGCCTGGAGAATCCCAGCGACGGGGGAGCCTGGAAGGCTGCAGTCCATGGGGTCGCGAAGAGTTGGACATGACTGAGCGACGTCACTTTCACTTTGCACTTTCATGCATTGCAGAAGGAAATGGCAGCCCACTCCAGTGTTCTTGCCTGGAGAATCCCAGGGATGGGGGAGCCTGGTGGGCTGCCGTCTGTGGAGTCGCACAGAGTTGGACACGACTGAAGCGACTTAGCAGCAGCAGCTTTATCATAGCTTTCCTTCCAAGGAGCAAGCATCTTTTAATTTTATGGCTGCAGATCACTGTCTGCAATGATTTTGGAGCCCAAGAAATAAAAATCTGCCATTGCTTCCACTTTTCCTCTTCTATTTGCCATGAAATGATGGGGTTGGATGCGATGATCTTAATTTTTTTAATGTTGAAATTTTAAACCAGCTTTTTCACTCTCCTCTTTCACTCTCATTAAGAGGCTTGTTAGTTTCTCTTCACTTTCTGCCACTAGAGTGGTATCATCTGCATATCTGATATTTTTCCTGGCAATAATTAAAGTTAAAATGAGATCATGAGAGTGAAACTTAACTCTAATATGGTGGATGTTTTTATCTGAGGAAGAGATGCCAAGAATGTGTACACACAGGTTTGACTGTGTGAGGACAGGGAGAGAAGGTAGCCGTCTGCAAGCCCGGAGGAGAGGTCTCAGGAGAAACAGGACCTCCTACACCTGGGTCTTGGGTTTCAGGTGCTCAGAACTCTGAGACATAGATACCTATTGTCAAGACACCCAGTCTGTGGCATTTGATTATGACAGCCAATGTACTCTTAACTGATGTCTCTTCTCCCAGCTTCTGATGGGTACAGGTTCATCCTGGGTCCACTGCTTACCTGCTGTGAGCACTTGGGACAAGCCGATTAATCTGAGTTTCGGTTTTCTTCTCTGTAAAATAAGGAGTGTGTCCTAGAAAGTATGCATTATGTGTGTACGTGCTGTTTGTATGTGTGTGTGTGTGAATTGTGAAAGGGGCTGACCCCAGCTTAGCCTTGCTGTCTCTGGATAAGCGCACATGCCGAGGTCCAGTGTCCCTGTGGGGTCCTTCTGTGTTTCCAGTGACTCGCTTTTATTGCTGCTGGAAGCAGGCATTGCGCCAGGATTGATGACACAGGCGGTGCGCTGTGTGCGGGGGAGTCAGTCTGCTCAGTGTCTATCTCAGCGCTGCTGCTCTGTTGGCTGTGGCCATTGGCTGGCTGTGCTCCTACTCACAGCCTCAGTTTACTGAGCCGAAAATGGGAGTGGGCGTGGAGTTGGGCTGGGTCACTAGTGTTCTTATATGTGATACAAACCCTGATTCTGCAACTCCCGTTTTAGGAACCCAAACGTGACTCGGCCTTGCATGATTGTCCTTGTGGTTTCTCTTACCTTGAAAATTATTAGCCTGTTTAAGGTCTTAAATGAAAGCCGTGTTGATCTTGAGAGGCAGACCTTGCTGGTTATATTCTCTTACATTTCTGTGACTGTCTGAGTGCCTGGTATACAGCAGATGCTCAGTTATTTTTTAACAGCTTTATTGAGATACAGTTCATACTAATACAGTTCATACTAATTCATACAAGTCCCTTGTCTAAAGAATGCAGTTCGGTGATTTTTTTTAGTATATATAGAGTGCTCATTTATTTAGTTATTTATTTACTTTTGGCCCTGCTGGGGTTTTGTTTAGTTGCCCCTTGGCATGTGAAATCTTAATTCCCTGACCAGGGATCAAACTTGCATCGACTGCACTAGAAGGCCGACTCTCAACCACTGGACCACCAGGGAAGTCCCTTCAGTTACTTTCTTGTCTCAATTATTTTTTAAAATAAGTGAATGGATGCTTTATCCGCTGCTCCATATGTAGCATTCATTCATTCATTCAGTGTGGGCCGAGTGCCTGCAGGATGGAAGGTCAGGTGCTCACTGCAGCACTGGGGATCCAGCCTGGCCCCGTCAGGGGACGGTCCCTGCCTTCACAGAGCTCACATTCTTGTCAGGAGACCATCGTGAACCAAGAGTTGGTAGCCTATCTATCTGTCCCCTAACTTCTCTCTGCTTACTGAGCAGAGCTACCTTACAATAACCCAGAGTCCACATGATCTTAGACTTCCCTGTCCCTGCCATCCCCAGCTGGCCAGTATAGGCTCTGTGCCTTTGTAGTTTTCATCTAATCAGTGTTCACGAGACAAGGGGAGGGCCCAGGGACAGGAGTGTGAGGCTGGAGGTTACAGGACTCCGCCAGCTCCAGAGGGTGACATGTGCCGGGGCCTCATAGGAGCAGCGTCTTCTGGTGGCGAGGTGTGGCTGCAGCCGTGGATTCGCCTCTTAGGAGCAGCGTCTTCTGGTGATGAGGTGTGGCTGCAGTGGCGGAGTCCACTCTTAGGAGCAGCGTCTTCTGGTGGCGAGGTGTGGCTGCAGCGGCAGAGTCTACTCTTAGGAGCAGCGTCTTCTGGTGGCGAGGTGTGGCTGCGGTGGTGGATTTGCCTCTTAGGAGCAGCGTCTTCTGGTGATGAGGTGTGGCTGCAGCGGCGGAGTCGCCTCTTAGGAGCAGCGTCTTCTGGTGGTGAGGTGTGGCTGCAGCGGCGGAGTCCACTGTTAGGAGCAGCGTCTTCTGGTGGCGAGGTGTGGCTGCAGTGGCAGACTCGGCTCTTTGGGTTTTTCTGGTCATTTTCCCCTCCTTTTGCCACAGTATGTGGGTGGTTCTTGTGCTGGAAGGAGGCTTGTGTAAGCTGTTACTCCTGTGGGCAGAGGTGGGAGGTTGAGTCATGCTCGCTTGAGAGTGAAGCTAGAGACAGGCGTTGCTTTGGTTCCACAGAACATAGCCCTCAGTCTGGACACCAACCAGATCTCAAGATCCCACAAACCAGCCTGACTTACATCCTCTTTTAAGTCAATCCAGGACCTAAAAGGTCAGACCTCCTTCAGAAAAAGGCCTTGATGTGCTGAAAATAGTTTGGAACTCTAATAGTCAGGAAGCTTGATTTCTAGGCCTTTCTGTGTTTGTTTTGGAGCAGAGAATACTAGGTGATCGAATTTACCAAAGATGAGTCAGAATGGAACTTCCCGGGGCCCTTTACACTTGAACATCAGTCTGGTGGCTCTAAAATCCTTAGGTTGCATCATCTGGAGTATCTTAAATATGTTACTACATTTTGGAGAAGCATTGCTGTCAAAGTTGGAGGATAATTAAATTTTCTTTCCCTTCAAAGTCACTTGCCCAAAGGAGTTTTTCCCTGTGTCTAAAGTTTACTAGTTTTACTAGGATGCATCTCCGTATTGCTGCTGCTAAGTCGCTTCACTCATGTCTGACTCTTTGTGACCCCATAGACGGCAGCCCACCAGGCTCCCTTGTCCCTGGGATTCTCCAGGCAAGAAACCTGGAGTGAGTTGCATGAAAGTGAAAAGTGAAAGTGAAGTTGCTCAGTCGTGCCCAACTCTTTGCAACCCCGTGGACTGCAGCCTACCACGCTCCTCCGTCCATGGGATTTTCTAGGCAAGAGTACTGGAGTGGGGTGCCATTGCCTTCTCCGTATTAGTTACTCAGAATTAGCACTCTCAGGTACCTGGTGGGCTCCTATATGTGATTTCCGTCTTTTTATTTCAGCAAAGATGATTCAAATCGTAATTTAGTGTCTGTTCCTTCCCTCTGGTTTTCCTCCCTGGGGGCTTCGGTTTCCTGTATGTTGGATCCTGTCTTTACAATTTGTCACTTTCTTGCTAATCTTTATTCTTTGTTCACTTTTTAGTTGTTTTGTTTTTTTTTTTTTTTAAAGCCTCTCTTCACCTTCTAGGTGTTCCTTCCAGGCTGGTCTTCATTTCTGAAAACTTTCCTTTAATTTCCTGAGTTTTGTCACTTCACCATTGAGCTTTTCTAATTCTGGTCCGTGTTGTTCTTTCACGTCTCGTACCATCTCCGCAGTGTCATTTAGTTTGGATTGAAATAGAAAGCTGCAGTTACGTGGGTATTTCTGGCATGCCTTCATTGTCTGTAGAAACATTCTGCTTCTTCCTCTTTTTTCCTTACAACTTCTGTATGGTGTGTTCTCTGGCCATCTCTCTGTTGCTCTTCTTTCTGCGTGGTCAAGAAACCCAACGATTAGAGGGAGGGGGTAAGGTTGCGGGCAACTCTCTTTACCTTCTTGTATTCACGGAGGGACCAGGTGTGTGACAACTTGCTTTCTGAGACTCCTGGTTTGGTTTTCCTCCCTGACTTTCTTTTTTAAAGTTTCTTTTTTTTTTTTTTTGATGTGGACCATTTTTACAGTCTTTATTGAATTTATTACAATATTGCTTCTCTTTTATGTTTTGGGTTTTTTGCCAGGAGGCATGTGGATCTTAGCTCCCTGACCAGAGATTGAACCCACACCCCCTGCCTTGGCAGGCAAAGTCTTCACCACTCGGTCAGCAGGGAAGGCCGTCCCCCCTGACTTGTATTTAGATCTTCGCGTCCCTTCGCCTCGAGTGTCTCTGTTGTGCCCAGTTGTGACTCCGCTCGAGCAGTTGTTTCTTTCTTTACCCCCTGCATTGCCCTCACCTGACGGGGAGCCCGAGGGGGCCAGTTTGGAGGCGTGGAGGCCTGCCTGAGGTGCACCCTGGGGTTCATCTCACGTCCCTTGCACTCACCGGCTGTTGGGAGAAGGGAATCTCTTCTGGCTTTGTCAGAGCTCTCAACTTGGTCCAGCATGTTCTCCTTTCCAGGGCTCCCACTGGCAGTTTGGGGGTTCTTTTCTCAGGGTGTCTCGTCAGGTGCCCGCTGCTGCTTCCTTCTCTGTCTGTCTGCATAGATGCGGGTGCCCTGCAGGCCTTGAGGCTCTCAGTCTGGCCTTATCTGCTTGCATTTTGGGTTTGGGGGCTTCCTTGTTTCTTAGCTTTTTTTGAATTGTCCATCAACTTTGGGTTTTGTTCTATATTATTTAGAGAGATTAAAAACTAGATTGCCATCACACCTGACTTCCCAGAATCTCTTTCTAAGTAGACATTTAAAACACTACAAATAAATGCCCCCTTAGTGATGATCCCACCGGACAAAGCACAAAAGAAGGAAGCTGCCTGTGAGAGTGAAACTGAAGGTGAGCAGGCAGGCTGGCAGCAGGCCGACTGGTTAACTCATTTTGCTTCACAAAAGCGGTTGCTCTGCTGGTTCCTCGCAACCTTGGTTCATTCAGAGCAGAGCTTCCCCGCCAGGGCACTGCAGAGGGTCCCAGGGCCGACATAGCGATGCTTTCAGCCCTCGGCGCTGTTGGAGGGACCCAGACGGCGGGACCCCTGCCTGTTGCCTCCAGCCTAAGCGGTTTTGTCTGTTCACCCTCAGTGGGATACAGAAATGTCATTTTGAGCCCTGCTTATGGATATGTTTATTCATCAAACATTTCTTTTTTAAAAAATTCCCTTAACTTTTAATTTTGAAAAATTTCAACCCGACAGAAAAGGAGCAAGATGAGTGTAGTGAACCTGGGTACACACAGCCTTTACCTCGATTCACCAGTTAATGTTTTGCACATTTGTCTTTATTTTCACTCTTTTTTATTCATAGATAAAGGAATAAGCGCGTGTGTGTATATCTATATATTTAGGTATTTTTTTCTGTCCTGTTAAAAGTTGTTTCGGGCGTTGTGATTCTTGATTCCTAAATCTTTCTACGTTTCTCTCCTAAGATCAAGGGTGGACAGTGACTGCCACAGTATTATCATTACACCCGAGAAAATGGGCAGTAATTCGACTATCTGATATGCTGTCCATATTCACAACCGCCTCACTGTTCCTCAAATGTCGCTTTTAACTATTTTCCGCCTGTGATTCAGGACCCAAAAGGGTTATGCTTCACATTTGGTGGTCACATAGCCCAGGTTCCATGCCGTGTGCTCTGCCGGATGCTGGGGACCTGGCGATCAGTTGGCCCCAGTTCCTTCTTTCGAGGAGCTCATGGTCTAGAAGCAGCCAGGTTAAAATAAGAGCAGTACGGAATTGGACTTCCTAGGATCCTCATGCTAGTGGCTATATTCCTAAGAGTTTCGACTTACCATCGTAACCAGTAGCATCCAGCTCGCTCCTGGGTTCAAGTCCTCCATGCCTGCTCAGCTTCCTGGAATCTATGGGAATCCATTCATGTTTGGGCTCTTGACATGTATTAATATACAGGCATCTTAAAAGCCTGCCAGCACACTGTCTTGATCCTCTTGACATTCTATTCTACCAGGACGCTGGAGGCCCCAGAACACACCTTCCTTATATTTAGTGGTGTCTTCTATAGTTTCTCAATAACTTATCCCCAAGATGTGCGGTGAAATTGAACCCAGAGGAAAAATGTTTTAATCAAGTGAAGCCAAGCAGCAGTGATAGACAGCTTGAAGGACCCTCGTTTTCTTTTTGCTTTGTCAGCTCACAGTCATTAATTGTCAAAGGGGAAGTGATGTGTTTTCTCAGCAGTGTGTTTCTGTTGGCCAGATCTTTGGGGATTCTTGTTGCATCAAGGCAGGAGTGCCAGTTGGAGCTTGCCAAAGGCAGTTTGAACCATAGTCTCTGAACCGTAAGCCACCTCCACAGGGAGGGGTGTAAGCCTGGACTTAGAACTCAGTGGTGACCTATTAATAACTTCTCTATCACATTCATGCTTTGACCCTGAAATTCCCATCCCATAGCTGCCTCTGGAATTTTGTCAGCATCCCAGTAGAGGGTCTTCGGAGAAGGCAATGGCACCCCACTCCAGTACTCTTACCTGGAAAATCACATGGACGGAGGAGCCTGGTAGGCTGTAGTCCATGGGGTCGCGAAGAGTTGGACATGGCTGAGCGACTTCACTTTCACTTTTCACTTTCATGCATTGCAGAAGGAAATGGCAACCCACTCCAGTGTTCTTGGTGGGCTGCCATCTCTGGGGTCGCACAGAGTCGGACACAACTGAAGTGACTTAGCAGCAGCAGCAGCAGCAGTAGGGGGTCTTGAACAGGAATTCCAACAAACGGCCTGGTAGTTAATGGAAGTGGACGAAGCAGGTCACCTGTGAGAGGACGAGGGCACGGGGCTCTGAAAAGCGCTTGTCTGAAGAAGCAGCCGTGCCAGCTGCCGTGGCCTCAAGAGCATGCGAATTTGTTCAGACACTTGGATTTTTCAAGAAAAATTGGAAACATTGATTTGTAAGGGAAATATCTTGATTGCTAATTATTTGCACCTAATTAAAAAAAAAATCACACACTCACACACTGCTCTGAGGGGCAGCAGAGCATGTCTGCCAGCCAGATGGTCGTTGCGTCCGGGCTGTGTGGTAATCTCCACCCTCCTTGGGTAGTCTTTCTCTCTCTCTGCTGTGGCCTCCATTGCTGTGTTTTGCTGTTACTTTTTTAGTTTTGCTTCGTCCACAGTCCCTGTCTCCTGCCTGTGGTCTCAAGAGGCTGGCATTTGATGAGACTACAGTGACTTGTTCAAGAGCCAAATGGAGTTTTCAACTTGGAATTCAGATGCAGGATGTCTCTCTCTCCTAATGCTATATCGTAACAATAGCTCCTCTGTGGCCCATCAAAATCCCCAGACTCCAGTCTGCCTCGTGGAGAGAAAGAGGCCCTTTCCTGGCCTTTATCCCCCCTTTCCTCATATGCGGGTGTGAGATAATAACAGTGATTCAACACCTTTGTTCCCAAATGTACCTTGAAGTGTTTTTCTAGGTTCTAAGTGGTCCTGCCGGCATTGCCATGAAGGAGGTGGGCGGATTTCATGAGCGGCACTTTTCTGAACCAGGATGTTTGTCAAAGTAATAATAGTGGCTGGGCCTTGTTGTTCCCAGACACTGTTTAATATTTAATATATTGTATTTATATTTACCAAGGAAATTTCCTTGGCTTTTCAGTGCCAGTTATGAGCTATTCACTTAATTAACCTTTGCAACCCTACTGTGTGGGCTGTTATGATAAGCCCCTATTTTTGTTGGTTGAGAGTTCTTTCCAAAGAGTTCTTTTTTTTAAAAAAATTATTGTTTTGAAATAATCTTTAATTTGCTGAAGAATTGCAAGAATTGTAAAAGAATTCTCGTGTTCCCTTTAGCTAGGTTCAGTTCAGTTCAGTCACTGACTCATGTCTGACTCTTCGTGACCCCGTGGACTGCAGCACACTAGGCTTCCATGTTCTTCACTGTCTCCCAGAATTTTCTCAAACTCGTGTCCATTGAGTTGGTGATGCCTTCCAACCATCTCGTCCTTTGTCATCCTCTTCTCCTATCTTTAGTCTTTCCCAGCATCAGAGTCTTTTCCAGTGAATTGGCTCTTCGCATCAGGTGGCCAAAATTAGGTAGATTAACTAGGTGTTAATATTTTGCTATATTTGAGATAGATTTATCTATTATATCCATCTGCATTTACCCATATAAACTTTTTTTCCTGACCCATTTAAGAGTTGATTGTGAACATTATGACCTTTTACCCTTAAGTAATTGTATTTCCTGAGAACAAGGGCCCTTTCTTACATCACTGCAGTGTGAAGATCAAATTCAGGAAATTTAGCATGATGCAGTATTGTTAGGTAAAGTACAGGTCAAATTCATTTTTCTCCGGTTGGGCCAGTTAAGCCCTATGTGGCCATTTACTTTGCCTGATTCAGGAACTCCATTGCACCAGCCATTGCACTGAATTGTCCCTTCGCTTTAATCGCCTTTAATCTGGAACACTTCTGTAGCTGCTTTGTTTTTCCTGGCCTTGACTTTTTTGCATTCCTCTCCTGACGAGTTGCTTTGTAGGACGCTCCTCAGTTTGGATTTGTCAGCTGTTTCCTGATGATTAGATTTGAGTTATGCATTTTTGACAGGACCTCATGTGTTTAAAATCCATTTCCTCTTGGCCTAATAAAGGGACATTGACACACAGTAGACTTCTGGTCTTACAGATGGCAAAGCTTGATTCCAAGAGGTGACAGTCAAGAGCCGAGGTAGGACTTGGTGGCCCCAGGAGGATTTCAGCTCACAGATGTGCTTTTTTTGGCATATGATTCATATTTTTTAAAAATGTGAATTAGTGTTCTAAGACCTCTAGACTTCACAGAGAAATCCAGACTGGCAGCTGCTCTGGAGACTTTGACACTGGGGCTACCCTCCCCTGTGCTTGGCGCTGAGCTGTGGTGTGCCCTCATACAAGCGTGTGCCCTCCACTGTGACCTTCACATGACCCCTGACACGCATTGCTCCCAGCCGGATTCACTCCTTTATGTTACTTGCCTGCCTCTGCTAGCTCCCTGACTTCAAAAGCTTCGGGGTAGGTACGTTCTCTCAGTATTTTGCTCCTGTATGTTGTATACATTCGTCTTGGGGGCCCATCAGGAAGCAGTTTTCCAGGTCGTGTCTACTCTCCTCGCCTGTTCTTACCTCTTCCGGGGAGGTTGACTTATTGGAACACCCATCCTCATGCGTGACTGTTTGCATTCACTCTTCATTAAGGTAGACTCACGTGGAAGACCTTTGGGCATTCCTGCCTGGCCCTCGTGGAAGCCCGATTCAGAGAGAGACTCCTTCAGCTCCTGGTTAATGCAGGAACTGCTACGTTCCAAAGAGACCTGCATGAACCTGGGGAGACCACACAAGTATTTTCTGAGGAGGTTAGGTTGACTTGGTAATGCATTGAATTAGCTGGGCAACAGGCTGAAGTAAGAGGGCTGAACATTGATGCCTGACCTGGAAATCTGACCAGGAATGATTGGAACATCACTCCAGGTTTTCCCGGCCTTTTTGGTTCTGTGGAGAAAACAGACCTCTTTGGATTAGAATATGATGACAGTGGAGTCCTGGCTTACAATTTATGACTAATGATTAATAGTGATGATAAAAATAACAGCTAATTATTTAGTGCTAATTTTTTAGTACTTATTATATACCAGGGATTGAACTTATGCCTATGACGATGAGAACATGGAGTCTTAATCACCTGAACCACCAGGGAATTCCATGTGCCAGATACTCTGTCAGCTTTGATCCTTGGGTTGGGAAGATCCCCTGGAGAAGGGAAAGGCTACCCCATGGCCTGGAGAATTCCATGGACTGTATGGTCCATCGGGTCACAGAGTCAGACACGACTGAGTGACTTTCACTTGCCAGCAAAAAGGATTTTATTTGGGAGTAGGCAGAGGATTTGGAGTTCAGAATGTGTGAACTGTGGTGGACCATAGGCAGCTCTGAAGAACTTGCTTTTATGGGGAAAGGGGCGTAGTTTGGAGGGGCTCTAATAATCAGAGAGTCAGTTGAAGGCATCTGGGAGTCCAGAGTGTCGAGGCTTCTCATTGGGTGGGCTGGTAGTCTGATTGGCTGGGCTGTCACCAGGTGGAGAGAAGCTTTCTTCCTGCTGGATAGTAAAGCCGGCAACATCCTTTTGTTTGGAGTAGCTGATGTGTTCCGGGGAGCTTTCCCTACAGGCCTGTCCTGACTCTTTTAATTTTTAAAGTCAGGTTTCTTTAATTAATTTCACATTTCCCCCTTTTGATCAAGAT
>SJYF01000056.1:7151352-7164783 GCA_006410515.1 Procapra przewalskii
GAATTGCAAATCAAAAGTCAGGGCCTTTGTATGTGGTGGTTTGTCCCTCAGTGCCAGGTGGGACCTTTCCTGGTTGACATCTCCCACTTTGTAGGGAAAGTACACAAACCAGACACTTCACGAGGCCAGATTTTAGGAACAAGGAAAGGTGGTAGGGAGAACTTACAGATGTTTCATAGTTGGAGTCTGCTTCATCAGTGCTGTAAGCACTAGAAATTATTTTCAAATGCTGAGCTAACATAACCTTATTAGGCATCTCAGTTTTACAAAAGTTCAATAAACAGTAGGTGTAGAACTTAACAATAAGTATACCATGTAAGTGCAGAATTAAAAACATTCCAAACCTAGTTTGCAAGATGGTTCTAAACCAGATCTGAAGGTAGTCAGCTGAACAAAAAGAGTGGATTGCCAGGTGAAATTTGCTGTAACCAAGGTACTTGTTTTTAATTTTATGTAATTGGGTCTTTACTCCCCCAAAGGCATTTATCCACATCCAAGAGGTGTTTGCTCTTGGACAGACACTTCCTTGCTTAGCAAGTATGTAATCCAGGAATGTGTCATTATCCAGTGAGTTAAGTGGCCACTACTGAGCTGAAACTGTGTTGGCCGTGGAGTCCACTAACTCTCCTAATGTCAGGGAGAGGTTTCTAAGTGATTGTTCTTGCTCACTTCAGTTTGTGGGAAGAAAGCTCTCCCTACAGAGGCAAAGTCAGAATCACATCCGCCGCTTGAAACTTTTTGCTTAAGATGGTCATAGAGGTTTAATGGGATGCACCAACCTGAGGCTTCTGTGTGGTTATGTAGGAAGTACAGGAAGTGAATACAGCAAGGGCACACTGTCTTTGTATTCCCCAGCTGTCAAGGCAGTGAGGTGCCCAGAATTAAGGGCATTCCTCAAGCCTCTACATATGAAGTTGTGACCAAGGGGTGCGCATAAGGCATAAGTGGTGGTATCTGATGGAGTCATTTCATTGGTGCACAGAAGCAATTACTTAACCAGGGCTCAGAAGTTATATTGTTATAGCCTGAACAGTTACCTAGATATATAGATATGTCAGCCAGTTTACAAATGACCTGACTTGCATTACCAACTCCACAGAGCCTTTCACACCAATATTTACTCATGGTTGGGTAAAACTGAAGTGACGAATAATTTTAGGCGGGCTTGTCATCCTGACTCTATGTGGTGGGTCCTGGAATAATTTGGTGAGAAAAGTGATCCAATGATCAGAGAGTTTTCCTTTTTTTGTAAGGGGTTGGGAAATAGGGATGAGGACGTTTCCCATGGGAAAAAAAAGAAGGGGGGGGGAAAAACAAGATAACAGACAATATTGAAATAAAGGCATACAGGCCTGGTCCAAACATCTTGGGAAAGCCGTCATCCTCAGATATCATCTGCTTCTGAGCCTAGTAAGCTTTCCCTTCAGGTTACTGGATGGTGTGTAGGTTTAATGGGGTTCATTGCTTCTTTCGGTCTGACACATGGATCCAGGGGTTTACTCCCTGGAGTTTGGTACTGCAAGGGTCAGTCAACAGGACTTGATGGGACTCTTTTAGCAAGACTGGAGAGAGAGTCCTTTTGGAGGTGCTTTTTCAGTATGTAAGATCTCTAGGCTGTAGGGTGTGACATCTGGGATCTTTGTCTTCCATGAATGCGCTGCAGAAAGAGTGCTCTACGGTGCATGGTTAGTTTGGATAGAAGCAGTTAGGCCTTTACAGCATAGCAAGAGGTACGTGGTTTCCTTTACCATTTGTGGATCAAAAGAAGCACATCCAAAAGGAGACTCTCTTCATCCTTGTTAGAACGACCCCTATCAGGTCTAAGTGGCTGAATATCTTGGGCATCTTGTGATTACATCAAAGGGTGAGAGTTCATGATTCTCGAAGGGGGTAAGGACTAAGTCAAAAGGAAGTGGCGATGCTCTTGGCCAGGATAGCCTGAGAGCTTCTGCAGACTTCACCAGCTTATTTTTCTTTTTAAAAAGAATTTAATATATTTGCCTATTTGGGCTGTGCTGGGTCTTTGTTGCTGCATGGGCTTTTTTTCTCTCGTTGCGGCGAGTGGGGGCTACTGTCTGGTTTCCGCGTGTGACGTTCTTGTCGTGATGGCTTCTTGTTGTGGATCGTGGGCTCTGGGGCACGTGGGCTTCAGTCACTGTGGCACACAGGTTCAGTGATAGCTGTGGCTCCTGGGCTGTAGGGCACAGGCTCGATGGTGCGGGGCAAAGGCTTAGTTTCCCTGCGGCACGTGGGATCTTCCTGGACCAGGGATGGAGCTCTAGTCTCCTGCACTGACAGGCAGATTCTTTACCACTGAGCCACCAGAAAAGTCACCAGTTTCTTCTTAATGACATCATTAGTGTGTTTGAGCAGCCCAGAGGATTGAGGACGATAAGCAAAAAAGTGTTGCAGAACTGGCCAAATGGTACAAACACGCTGTAGTATTTGGCTTACAAAGTAATTACTGAAGTTAAGAAGGTGTTCCCCAGCTGGGAACGGTCTTTTCCAACAGGACTTCAGACACAGCAAAGAGAGTAGCTTGTTAACAAAGGAAGGCTTCTGTCCAGTGAATAGTGTACAGACCACGGCCAGAGACTAAAAGCCAGTTTGCAAAGCTGGGATGGTCCTTTGGGCCTTTTAAAACGTCCAGGAGCAGGATAGCCAAGTTTCCCTGAATTAGATGCTGGACGGGTAGGGCAAACAAAATGAGTGCTTTCTGCAGCTTTATTGATATTTCCCCAACAGTACTGATGCATAAAAGCTATCTTTTATTGGTTGACCGGTGATTTCAGGGCAGGGACGATGGGCAAAAATAGGAACTCTACAGTCTTTGGTGTGACCGAGTGGTTATTTTGGCCTGAACCAGAACTGCCTATTTTTTTTTTTTTAAATCAAGCCAGTAATTGTTGAATTTCCAATCTTATTTTTCTTTTTCTGAAGCAAATGGTTGGTTTTCTGAAATCCGTTTTTCTAAGCTCTCATTGAGGAAAACTTCCCTTTAGATCATGACAGAGGTTTGGCTGCGACTGGCTCCTTTTTTTGCTGAACTGTCAAGATAGTTTCCCTTTTCAGTCTTTAGAGCTTTGTTTAGAATGTCCTGGAATCTGAATAACAAAGCAGCCAAAGCAGCAGGGACGATTATGGCGCCGCTGGTTCTGAACATAAGGACTATTCCTAACTTTATCTCCACTGGACGTGAGGAAGCCATGTTGTTTCTGCAGCATCTCAGCGTCTCCGGCCACCCTGAAAGCCTACCTGCTGTTGGTAAAAAGGTTGGCAGCCTTGCCCCAAGGCTACTGTACAGGCTTGAGTAAGCGCATATAATTGGCCTCTTGGGCCAAAGTAGCCGAGGGCAAGGGTGCCACTTGCCATTGTCAGGTTTGAAATCAGAACCAACAGAAAACTATGAGATGTCAGCATTACTCAGAGGAATTTCTTGTAGGTCATGGCAGTCAGGTGGGGTGGGGGGGATGGTTGCTTAGAGGGTGGTTCATCCGTGTTTAACAGTTGTGGGGATTTCATCAGTAACAGAGGAGATGAGTAGCAGGGTTATGGTTATTATAACAAGAGCTATATGAGGAGTGGTTGGTAAGAGAATCTCATGAGAGCTGAGATGGATAGCAGGAAGATGCAGTGCAAGGTGAGAATTTAGAAAGGCTTCCACTGCCTGAGTTAGGAAAATGGGCAAAGGAGAGCCTACGACTGTTTCTTCAGATGTTGTTGAGTCACTAAGTCCTGTCTCTTTCCAACCCCGTGGTCTGTACCCTGCCAGGCTCTGATGTCCATGGGATTTCCCAGGCAAGAATACCGGAGTGGGTTGCCATTCCCTACTCCAGGGGATCTTCTCACCCCAAGGATCGAACTCAGTCTCCTGCATTGCAGGTGGCTTCTTTACCACTGAGCCACCTGGGAACCCATTTCTTCAGTGGCCTTAGCCAAAAAGGCGGTGGCAGGGGCTGGCTCTCGGGCAGGGAGAGTGTCCTTGTGCTACGAGGTGTGGTTGTTGGCTGTGGTACCCTCTGGGCCAGCGGTGATCCTGTGTTTCTGATCCCAGGACCAATCCCTTCTTTCTCACACATGACAAGGAAAGCTGGTAGTTGATATTTGGCATGCCTAAGGGCAGGAGTTTTCCTTAAATTTTCCTTTAAGGCTTTAAAGGGCATTCATCCTGTTCTCTCTGTAGAATCGAGTTGGGATGGTGACCATTATTATTATTTTTTCTCCTAGTAAAATGAACAGGGATTTGGTTGTAACAGAAAAAATTTGGAATCCAATCCTGACCATGGCAAGCCAGCCTGAGAAAACCTCTCAACTGGCATCTAGTTTTGGGTTTTGAGACACTCAGGATGCTGTGCACCTGGTCTGGATCTAGACTGTAGCCTTTGTGTCAGTATCACAGGTGGCCTGCCCAGGTGGCGCTCGTGGTGAAGAATTGGCCTGCCAGCGCATGGATGTGGTTCCATCCCTGGGTCAGGAAGATCCCTTGGTGGAGGAAATGGCAACCCACTCCAGTATTCTTGCCTAGGACATCCCATGGACAGAGGAGCCTGGTGTTCTGTAGTCCATGGGGTCACGGAAGAGTCAGACACGACTTAGCAGCTGAGCACACACAGATACCACTCTTGGGTTTGGACATCCTGCAGTTTCTCTTGGCGACCTTGTGTCCTTTTAGAGCTAGAAGTCTTGGTGAATGGATGCTGTCTTCCTGTGAGGAGGCCTCGGAGGGAGAACAAAGCTGTTAAGTTGTCTACCAAGGGCCACAGAGTAGAGCCCCCGGGAGGCCGTCTGTTATTCAGGTCAGCCTTTGGGACTTGTGAAAAGTAAGGACTTTAAGTAAAGCTTTGCTGTCCAGGGAAATTGTTTTCCCCCCTCTGGGAAAGCAAAAAGGTACTGGCTGGCTTTGTCAACCAGATTAGGGAGTGAAGGCACTGCATAAATCAGCTACTGTAGAGAATTTGCTTCCAGCTGGGTGGATCCCAGTACTGTATGAGAGTTAGGAACAACCAGGTGCCTAGGGACGACCATGTTATTTATCACTTGGAAGTCTTGTTCAAATCTCCATCTTTAGCCACTGGATTTGTTCACAGATAAAACAGACATGTGAGTGCAAGGGACAGTAGGCCTTGGGCCTCCATTATTAGCCTGTTGCTGTAGTTGTTGAGTTGCTAGAATCCTGTTCCGACTCTTTTGCGACCCCATGGGCTTTAGCCCGCAGGCTCCTCTGTTCTAGAGGGCCTCTTTATTTGTAGGCTGCTGGTTGATTTTGGGGAGAGGCTTTCCAGGCTCTCTTTGCATGTTGGTATGAGGTGCGCTGTGGGGTCTGCTAGTATCTGTGCAGACTTTGCCCACGAGGAGGGAGGCAGCTGATCTAATAGGGTGAGTGACTAGTGTTCCAGTTAGTTTTGCTAAGAGAACAGATAAAAGATGCTTTATGATCATTTAATTTACCCCAGTGGCTATTCTGGTTGTTGCTGCTACGGCTGTAATCAGACTCTGAAATTATTTCCCCGTTTTGGAAGAACTAGCAGCATGGAATTTTTCTAAGAAATCTTGGCCCAACAGATGAACAGGAGCGTGGGGACCAAGAAGAAGAGGATGGGTGTCTCTCAGAAGGTCCAGACAGAAAGGAAAGGGTGTGGAGCAAGAGCTGGTGAGACCCTCCTGTCTGAACTGCTGGATGCCTTGAGGTGGGGCTGTTAACTGGCGGTGGGGTTGAACACCGGCACCTCCACGGATAGGAGAGAACGCTCAAAGATTCATTCTCAGTCTGGAGAAGGGGTTTCCCCAAGCCGATTAAGGGGAATGACAGGAACAAGGCCTGTGGTTCCTGGGAGCCCTGTCGCCGGGGATGGCGTTGGTTGAGGGTTGAAAACACCGGAGCGCGTTAAGCTTGTAACAGCCCTTCTTTCAGTCTCCCGGCCTCTTGCAATAACGGCAGAAATCAGGAAGGTTTTGGTCCTGTTTAGGGGTCTCCCTGGTTGTAGTTGGAAGTTCACGTGTATTTGCACTTGCACCACGCTTTGCCTGCTCCCTAGCTTCTGAAGCAGGTACTTTGGCCATCTCATTTTTCAGGTGCTTAAACAGAATCAGGGCGGTCAAGGGACTTGCCTAAGGTCGCACAGAAGCTAGGCCAGCATTCACATTAGGCCTCTCTGACCTCAAAGCAAACACTTTTAATGGCACTGAGGACTGAGGTGAACAATGAGCTGCCTGCTTAATATATAAATGCACCAAGAAGGTAACTTTAAAAAGAGTTTTGAGTGAGTGAAATGACAGTCTGATATGATTCTGGCTATTAAGTTTGGAACCCTGTGATTTTCCTGTTGTACTCAGAATAATTTTGGGTGTGTGTCATCTGCAATTAATTACCTTCATGAGTTGCTGGAGTTGTTTGGGCTGTTTCCCTGGCTCTGGATATGAGTTTCAGGGGCCAGCGTGCCATTCTGTGGGGGATTTACCAGGTGGCTAATGAGATGGGGTTTATAAAATAAACAGAGAAGTGATGGGAACAGGGGAGGAGCCCTGAAAATCAAACAAGCTTTTTACGGCTCCCCCATGCCCTCCAGCTGGCAGGTGAGATGCTGCAGAGCCCAGGTGAGAGAACAGTCAAGGAGAAATGCCGAGTCCCTGGAACTTGAGTTCCCTGGCAGCCCCAGCTGAGAAAGGAGTAGTGGTCAGATATCTCGGGGTGAGAAGGGACCCCTGTTTTCTGAAAAGTGTTCAAAGGAGGATCCTCACCCTTTTCTGGGTTCTTCATCCAATTGGCATGTGGCGGGAGCGCACAGGGCGGTGTGTGGTCCTTGGGCTCAAGTGTGGCCTGGTAGTGTCCTGGAAACTGGTTAAAATGCATGTGCCCGGCCCATCCCAGGACCTGTCTGCTGATGACAGGGCCTGGGGGCCTGCTTATTACTTTTCACTTTTTTTCAAATCACAGAATATTAGGATGAGTCTCCTACAAACAGGACATTTCTCCTTCATAACTGTGCACAACAATCAAGACTGGAAAATCCACAGCCACGTGTCCCTACCGTCGAGCCCTCCCCTCCTGTTCAGCTCTCACGTCTTGCCTCTGCTGGCAGATTGATTACGTCCGGACTGACTTGTGGCATGTGACTGTCAGGGTTCTTCTGTCTGGAGCAGTCTCTGTCTTTCCTGGCCTGTCGTGACCTCGACACCTTTGATGATTACAGGCCAGTTTGTTTGGTAGCCTTTTCCTCAGTTTGTTTTGTCTGCTGTTTCATCAGAGGTGCAGCGTCTGTGTCTGTGGTGCTAATATCGCAGAGGCGACGCGTGTTCTTCTTAGAGCGTCCTGACGGCTAGTGCAAGGCCTCAGTGTGTTCTTACGATCGTGTTAACTCTGATCCTTTGATTAAGGTCATGTCTGCCCCCTGCTCCTCTGTGAAGTTACCCTTTCCCCCTTTGTAGTTAGTGTGTGTTTTGTGGGGCAGTAGTTAGAGCCTGTGTAAACATCACTTTATATTGGCTTGGCCAAAAAGTTCATTTGAGTTTTTTTCCATACGATGTAATGGAAGAACCCAAAGGAACTTTTTGGCCAACCCAGTGGTGGGTCAGATGGTAAAGAATCTGCCCACACTGCGGGAGACCCTGGTTTGATCCCTGGGTCAGGAAGATCCCCTGGATAAGGGAATGGCTACCCACTCCGGTATCCTTTCCTGGAGAATTCCATGGATAGAGAAGCCTGGCGCGGGCTACAGTCCATGGGGTCACGAAGAGTCAGACGTGACTGAGTGACTCACACATGCATACCTGCTGCATTAAGTGCTCCATTTACTCATTTTTGTATTCCTGGGTTCCTGTTTCATTTAGTAGCTCACAATCTCTTACTGTCACTATTTAGATGTTCAGCTTGCCCCAGCTTTGTCCAGTGGGAACGCTTCTGAACTGGCATCCAGGCCCTTCTGAAATGACCCCATGAGTTGACACTGACGTCTTGAGCTCCAGTCCATTCCCATGGTGCTGACTTCTGGGTTTCTCCGTGGACCTATTTGTCACTCCCTCCTCGGACAGCAGGAAGCCCGTCTCCCGTTGTCTGCTGTGTATTGAGATATTTGCCCACTCCCCTCCCTTTTTCTTTTTTAAGACTCACAATCTTGTTTTTTAAAAAAGAAATCTCATGACTGTACTGGGTCTTCCTTGCGGCTCATGCACTTTCTCTTGCTGTGGCGCGTGCTGGGCTTCTCTAGTGACCAAGCATGGGCTCTACAGTGTGCGAGTTCAGTAGTTGCAACACATGGGCTTAGCCCCATGGCAGGTGGGATCTTAGTTCCCTGACCAGGGATTGAACTCACGTCCCCTCCATTGACAGGCAGATTCGTAAGCACTGGATTGCCAGGGAAGCCCCTTTCCCACTCGTCTTATCTCCCCAGTGGCCTTCACTGAGCAGCAGGAGCAAGCGGGGCGAGGGGAGACCTACCCTCTGAATAAGCTCTTCCAGCCAGTTCTTCTCCAGGAGAACCTCCTTCCTCTGACCGTGTTGCCAGATCCCTGGCCTAGTGAGGGTGTGGACTTTGAAGTTGCCCAGATGCCAATCTCAGCTCCACTCCCGAGTGACCTGGACCAGCCCCCAGCCCCACAAGTGTGGACTGTGGTGACGCATACTTGATGGTTACAGGGGCTGAAACGAGCTAGGGAAGCTCTGGCTGCTCCCCTGGAGGTCTTACTGGGGGAGACCAGCCCCCACCAGGGGTAGTAAAGGTTTAGACTTGCACCTGGAGCTTGTAGGGGTGAGGTGGGGGCAGATGGGGGGGGTTGGTCACAAACCCTGGAACGGGGACTCGGGGTCATCCGGCAGAACTCAGAGAGAAGACGGCCTCCAGGGAGACTCCTGCAGAAGTCTAGGCGATCACCGGGGAGCTGGAGCGGGTGGGGAGCCCGGCTGGTGTGGGCAGCAGTGAGGAGCTCGTGGCCACATCCCCGGGTGGGGGTGGGTTCTGCGTCAGCCCATCCCCTGAGCCACGGGGTGGGGTCAGTGGCCCTCGGGAAAGTCTGGGGCAGGCTCCCCCTACGCCCCGCTGTGTCCTGGGGGCCATGCTCTGAAGGCATCCTCTGCTTCCTCCCCTGCCCCTCACTGCCTGGGTGGTGGTTGACTGTGTGTGCCAGGTCGCTTCAGTCATGTCCCACTCTTGGTGGCCCCATGGACTGTAGGCTGCCAGGCTCCTTTGTCCATGGGATTCTCCACACTGGGTTTTTCTGCTTCAAACCTCTTGTGCTTTTTTTCCTGTGGAGAGAAGAGTGGTCTGGTTCTGACTCGGAGTCACACTTCCTGGCTTGTAATCCTAGCCCGGCCTCTTGCCCACCCCTCACTTGCCTGCGCATCCCCGTGGAGGTGTGTGTGTGTCTGTAGCTGGCTGAGAGCCTGACTGACCCACTCCCCGGCCCTCCTCGCCAGTCTGTGCTGGACAAGCCTTAGCTTCTAGTCGCTCTCATGGTGAAGTCAGCTAAAGAGGATGTGGACACAGAAATGCTCCGTGAGAGACGATGCAGAAATACACGTGCTCGTTTCAGCCGCAGGGGTGAGGTTGTGCCCTCCAAAAGGATGCAGGTCTGGAGTTGGAGGTCTGAGGAACACACACAGTTTTGGAAAAATGTGTGTTTGTGTGTTACCTTGCAGTGAGCTTGGGGGTGACCGTAAACACCACAGAGGTGGGGGATTTATGCCTCCCTTCCTGTCTTTTGTTGCTGCCAGCTTGGGACATCGTTTTCGGATAGCTTGGTTGCTGAGCCACATTCTTCTGGTAATCGGGTGTGGTTATGGGTTGGTAGTAGACCAGTCTGTTCTTTGCTACCCTGCAGCCCGCGTCTGGCTGGGGGAAGGCAGTATTCCTCTTCCTGCCTTTCTCTGTAATGCTTTGATGCCTGCAAATTACCAAATGCACTCGAAGGTTCGTTGGTTTTGTTTTGAGTAATTACCCTTTGAGTGGTGCTGTCTGGGGCTGCCGGTTGTTTGTTCCTGGGGCAGGCGTAATTGCTTTGACTTACACACGTTAATTATTGCAGTCACGGGAGGCTGTTTAAGAGGTACTTTGCCCCTCGTTGATGGTTTGCTTCCTTTCCTGATGCCTTAAAACTGCAGGGTGGCCCACAGGCGTGTTTGGGGCTGGGGGTGGGAGCTGGCAGGGCTGTTTGGAATCCTAGAGATGAGACCCAAATGCAGCTCTGACTCAGCTGCCGCCACCCCAGTGCTTGGTCCTGGCCATTGTCATCTCTTCCCTGGATGGAGAAGCACGGCAGCTTCCTTCTGGTCTGATGTTGGCCTCTCTCCACCGTACTCTTTGTTTCTCCCACATAGCCTGCCATTCCCCTGCTGACCCCTTCTCTTGGCTACCCTTGGGGCTTAGACTGATGTTCACACCTTGAGGTCCCTCATGATTCCTCACCTGCTCCAGCCTCCTTGGCTTCCCCGAGTTCCAGGAACAGGCCAGGCACCGGCCTTAGGGCTTTTCCTTGCTTTGTTTCTCTGCCCAGAATGTCACTGTTCCACCTGTGGTCCAAGGTCTGGTAACACCGGTGTCTTTAGAGGGCCTGGTTGAAACGCCTTCTCAGGCTCCACCCAGACAAGCTGAGTCAGAATCTGGATTTTTGCAAGGTCCCCAGGGGCCATCTTGCCCTACTGTCACACTTTTTGAGGTCTTGCCTCTTTGTCACCTTTTAGAAAGGCCTTCTCAGATGACCCTACCTAAAATACCCTATGTATCTTTTTCTCTTGCTTCATTTATTTATTTGTACATTAGTAGGCTTTGGGGAGCAGTCTTAGATTGACAGGGATGTGAACAGACAGCCCAAAGGTTCCCACATACATCAGTGCCCTCCTCCCCAGGCTCCTCTGTTATTGGCATCTTGGGTCGAGTTGGCTACATTTGTTACAGTCAGTGAGCAATGTGGGTCCTTTATTACCGATCAGAGTCCATGTTTACATTAGGGGTCGCCCTTGATGGTGGACATTCTGTGGGTTTGGACAGATGGTGACATGTGTCTACCGTCGCACTCTCACACAGGCCAGTTTCATCGTCCTAAAGGTCTTCTGTGCTTCACCCGTTCATCCCTGTCTTCGAATCCCCATCAGCCACTTCTGTGATCTTTTTACTGTCTTAAGTTTTGCCTTTCTCAGAGTGTCATATAGTTGGAATCATGAAGTTAGTAACCTTTTCAAATTGGCTTCTTTCACTTAGCAGTATGCATTTCCGTTTCCTCCGTGTCTCTATAACTTGATTGCTCATTTCTTTTCACTGCTGAATAATATTCCATTGCCTGGATAGACCATTTGTTTATCCATTCACCTATCAGAGGACATCTTGGTTACCTCCAAGTTTTGGCAATTATGAATAAAACTGTTAACTCCTGTGTGCAAGGTTTTGTGGGGACGCTCATTCTTAACTCCTGTGGGTAAACACCAAGCAGTGTCCTTTCTGGATCATACGGGGAGAGTGTGTTTAGTTTTGTGAGAAGTTGCCAGACTGTCTTCCAGCGTGGTGGCCAGCATTTTGCATTCCCACCAGCAATGAATGGCGGTTCCCGTTGCCCCACAGCCTCACCAGCCTTTGCAGTTGTCAGTGTTCTGGGTTTTAGCTGTTCTACCAGGTGTGGCTTTAGTTCTTGATAGTTCTCATTGTTCTCCAAAGCCTGTGCCTTGGCGGGTTTAACCACTTCCCCTTTGTGACTGTCACTTCTGTGAGTGTAGAGACTTAGTCTTTCTCGTTCCCGCCTCCATTTCTGTTTTCAAAGCAATACCTGGTACACAGTGGGTTTCAGGAAAGCCTCTGTTGAGTAAATTATATACCTCCTGCAACAATCCGGTGAGGCCCTCAGTGTTCTTCTGTTGTTTTGAGTAGATGGAGCTGCAGAGAGAGACACCACCCTTGCACACACCTGTCTAGAGGTGAGGTCGCCCAGACTGCAGGGCTTTCACAGATGAGGGGCTCGTGGGTCGGGGATGAGTCACCTTGGGCACATTATTTGTCCTGTTTGTCATTCTTACCTCCCTGTTCCTTGGCCCGAATTTGAGGATCAAAATACCTGATAGAATAGTTCTAAGGGTTAAATGAATGTAATAAGTAAAGCTATATTAATTATCAGGTGTGTAACAAAGCAACCCAAAGTTTAGTAGATTAAAACAACACGTTTATTTATTTAAAACAATTAAGGAATGCATTTATTTATTTGGCTGCGCTGAGTCTTAGTTGCAGCATGCAGGATCTTTCGATGTGACTGACGAACTCTTTGCAGCGTGTGGGGTCTAGCTCCCTGACCACAGAGGGAACCTGAGCCCCCAGTGTTGAGAGCATGGAGTCTTAGCCACTGGACCACCAGGGATGTTCTCAACAATCTGATTACTATCTCATGGTTTCTGTGGGTCAAGAATCTGGACATGGCTTAGCTGGTGCCTCTTACTCAAGGTCTCATGATGTTGTAGTCAGGACACTGGGTGGAGTTGTGTTCATTTCAAGGCGCTGCTGGGCTTGGAAAACCTGCCTCTTAAGTTCACTCAAGTGGCTGCTGGCAGACTCCTTCCTCCCTGTGTGGCCCTCTTTCAGCCTGCCTGGCTGTCCTCAAGACAGGGGTCCGGTGACCAGAGGAGAGAGGAGGCGGGGAGGGAATGTGCCGAAGCTGGGGAGCATCCCGGGTAGCTGTCATAATCTCTTGCTCTCTCTTTTTTTCTCTATGTCAGTATTATATCTTATTTATTTATTTTTGGCACTAGTGGTAAAGAACTCGCCTGCCAATGCTGAAGTTCCAGGAGTCGAGGGTTCAATCCCTGGGTGAGGAAGATCCCCTGGAGCAGGGCATGGCTACCCACTCCAGTATTCTTGCCTGGAGAATCCTGTGGACAGAGGAGCCTCGTAGGCCGCAGTCCATAGGGTTGCAAAGAGTCGGACATGACTGAAGTGACTTAGCAGGCGAATAAAAAAATATTTATTTTTTTCTTTTACATATTTTAAAAAGTTTATTTTTTTAATTGAAGGATAATTGCTTAATAGAATTTTGTTGATTTCTGCCAAACATCAACGTGAATCAGCCATCAGTATACATGACCCCTCCCTCCAGAACCACCTTCCCTTCTTTCTCCCCATCTCACCCCTGTAGGTTGATACTGAGCCCCAGTTTGAGTTCCCTGAGTCATACAGCAAATTCCCATTGTCTTTGTATTTTACATATGGTAATGCAACAGTTAGAACTGGACATGGAACAACAGACTGGCTCCAAATAGGAAAAGGAGTACATCAAGGCTATATATTGTCACCCTGCTTATTTAACCTCTATGCAGAGTACATCATGAGAAACGCTGGGCTGGAAGAAATAAAAGCTGGAATCAAGATTGCTGGGAGAAATATCAATAACCTCAGATATGCAGATGACACCACCCTTATGGCAGAAAGTGAAGAGGAGCTAAAGGGCCTCTTGATGAAGGTGAAA
>SJYF01000056.1:7164856-7183771 GCA_006410515.1 Procapra przewalskii
GATGGCTGGATGGCATCACAGACTCAATGGACGTGAGTCTGAGTGAACTCCGGGAGATGGTGATGGACAGGGAGGCCTGGCGTGCTGTGATTCATGGGGTCGCAAAGAGTCAGACACGATTGAGCGACTGAACTGAACTGAACTGAACGCAAGTTTCCATGTTACTCTGTCCATACACCTTCCCCTCTGCATATTTTTTTTTTTAATCAGGGGATAACTGCTTTACAATGTTGTGTTCGTTTCTGCTGCACAGCAGTGTAGATCAGCTCTGGTGTACATATGTCCCCTCCCCCGTGAGCCTCCCTCATAGTCTGTTAATAACTGATCTCACAGCTGACAGCCCATCCCTTCTGCTATTGGAAATGAGTAGTAAGACCCATCCGAACTCAGTTCAAGGAGTGGTTATTACACACGGTCGCTAACCCGGGGGTCTCTGGGGGACAGTCCAGAGCTAGCTCGCAACAGCAGTGTGCAGGACAGCGCTTGGTGCCCAGTGAGCCCCTCGTAAGGGTTTTGATGGTTCTGCCGCCACCACCCCCACTGTGCCCCCCTCCTCTTCCTTCCTCCTCCACCGCTGCGGTGGCATTGAGGAGCTGCTCAGAACTGGAGCTGGGAGCTGCGCCCCGCTTTGTCTGCTTCCGGATGTTTCCAGTTTCCTCTGCTGCCTCCTCCAGTCGGTTGTCTGCTCTGCCTCGTGGTTGCCTGAACCACCTCCCCACCCACTCAACATCAGCCTTTGTTCAGTGGGTGCTTTTTGATGACCATGCTGGTAAAAGCCCCCTCAGGGTAACCTGTGCTGGTCGTGAGAACAGAGTCCCCCTTGGTGCATCCTGGGAAAAACACACCCTTGAAAACACAGCCATTGGCAGGAGCCCGGGTTTTGTGTCATTTGGGTCTAATGCGTGTTCCTAAAGTAAAAGAGGAATGGCTGTGCGTGAGCGCCTGCGTGTTGGCCACTGACTTTATACCCCTGTCGCTCGTCGTCTCAGCCCTGCAAGGCTCCTCACCTCCTACGTGGAAACTGAGGAGTCCTGGGCTCAGAGAACAGTTGGCCCCCATCTGGAGGGACAGGACGGGTATGTGAACCCAGATGTGGATAACTCTCTAGCTAGACAACCCGCTTCCGCTTTGGTTTTATGCGTATAAAGGACTCAGTGTTTTACCCTAAAAGCCTGCCAGGATATCGAAGAAACTAAAAGCCTAAAGCAATTGGGAACAGTGGGTATTTGGTTACTTTTTTAGGTGTGATGCTGTTGTGGGGATTAGATTCAAATAAAGACTCCATACCACTGAGAGGTAAATCCTGACATTTTTATGGATGATGTTCTGAGTCTGAGATTGACTTCAGAATAAGTTGACGAGGGGGCTGTGGGTGTATATGTGCGTGTGCTCAGTTGTGTCCAACTTTTTGTGACCACGTGGACTGTAGCCCGACAGCCTCCTCTGTCCAGGGAATTTTCCAGGCAAGGATACAGTGACTTGCCATTTCCTACTCCAGGGGATCTTCCCAAACCTAGGATCCAACCACCTCTCTTGCACCTCCGGTACTGGCAGGTGGGTTCTTTCCCACTGTTCCACCTGGGGAGCTCTGGGGCTGGGGCTTTGGGTAGGTGAGGCTTGAAACAAGATCGGGTGTGAGTTGGAGAGCTGGGTGGTGGGTCCATGGAAAGCTGGCTAAGGCTGACCAGGAACCCAGAGTCTGCTTAGCTCCTGGAGACAGTCTTATGCATGTCTGGAATAGAACCTTACTCCACTTTTCAACTTTAGCAGCTTGTACCTATTCAAAAGGAAAAATTAAGAATTGGGGAATAAGTGAAGCTCAGAGAGGCCAGGGAATTTTGTCCTTTTTGTTTGTTTGTTCATGCGTTTTCAGCACCTCGATCAATGCCTGGCAGTCAGTAATACCTGTTGAATGAATGAGAGAATTGATCCCTTTTTGTAGCCAACACTCTAGCCCCCATCTGGCTGATGCTTTTGTTAAACTAGTGATGCGTTCAGTAGAGGTTAAATCCAGTTGTCCGGCCACATTCACACCCTGCTCTGATCTGTTTGGATTTTAAGGCATCTTATGCCCTGCATGTGAGCAGTCAATTTCCAGACAATTAAGGGGTAATAAAACAGTTGAATCTAGAATGGAACATAAACTGGTTTTTAAATATCTAACTTTATTTTTTATAATTTTTTTTCTTTTTGGCTTTGTTGGGGCTTCATTGCTGCAAGTGTGCTTTCTCTGGTTTCGGCAAGCAGGGGCTGCTCTTTACCTGTGGTGTGTAGGCTTCTCATTGCAGTGGCTTCTCTTACAACACACCGGCTTTGCTGTCTTGTGGCATGTGGAATCTTCCTGGACCAGGGATTGAACCTGTGTCCCCTGCATTGGCAGGCGGGTTCTCAGCCGCTGGACTACCAGGGAAGGCTTACGCTGGTCTTTGCTTCTGCAGCTGAGTCAGGAATCCGGGAAGGAAAGTTCAGGTGTCTGTTGAAGCCCGCAGTCCTCACTGCCCGGAAGTTGCGTGGGGCTGCTGCAGCGTAGGGTCTCTGCGTGCCAGAAGCCGGAGCCAGCCAGGCTCGGCTGTCCTCTTTGTGTTGATGTCCTCGTGTGAAGCTAGTTTACGCCTCACGAGTCTTCTGGAGCCATGTCTCAAACTGAGTTTGGACTTGGCATCTCCTTTCATCAGAGCCACATTCAAAGCTGCACCCCTGTCCACAGTAACATTTGTTGGATTGTCTTTTTTAAAAGGAGATAAATCACAGAGACAGCAAGTAGAATGGTGGCTGCCAGGGGCTGTTGGGGTTGAGTGGGAATGGAGTGGTATTGTTTAATGGGTGTGGAGTTTTTGTTTTTCAGATGAAAAATGTTCCAGAGATGGGTGGTACTGATGGGGGCGTTGAAATGTGAAGGTACTTAACTCCACAGCACCGTATAATTAAGGTGGTTAAGACGGTAACGTTTGTGGCACGTGCACTTTATCACAACTAAAAATAAAAATTGAAAAGAGAGAAAAGTGGGCAAACCAAGTCTGCTCTGTCAGATGCTCGCTCTGTCACTGCTGCTCTTGTCTGCCTTCCCCCCCTCTCCCCTCCGCGGTTGGCATGCCCCTGGCTGTGTGATGTCCTTTTCGGATGCCCGTGTGATGGACCCTGGTCAGCCTCCTCCTGTCTCACTCTTTTTTAATTCACTAAATATTTTGGCTTTAATGTCCACAGTTTAACTCAAGTTTTAAAGGTATCCAGCTGGCATGAGTTGTAAGCTGTACATTAAAGAATGTAACCCCACCACCGCAGTCAGGAGACAACAGTTCCAGCTCCTTCAGAGGGTCTCCTCCACGGCCCCCTGTGGTCTCTGCCCTCGTGCCTAACTCTTGTCTGCCAATGTCCTATCCTTCTCCCCTGTAGTTTCAACGTTCCTAGTGTGTCAAATACATGGAAACACTATGTGTATGTATATCACTATATATACTATATAGAGTATATAGCCTCTGGGGACTGGTTTCTTTTATTTAGATGTTTCTGAGATACATCCAAGTTGTAACATCCCAGGATAACACATTCAGTTTTATTGACCAGCAATATCCCTCTGTATGGATGGACCAGGGTTTAACCATTTACCCGTTGAAGGGCATTTGAATTGTTTGCTCTTTTTGGTGATTATCCCTGGTGCGGCTGTAAACATTCATGGAGAGATTTTTGTGTGAAAAATGAAAGGTCATTTCCCCAGGAAAAATACTCAGAAGTGAGTTTCTGGGTCATAGGACAGCTTTCTAAAAAGCTCTTTTCCAGAGTCACCAAACTTTTGTGTATTCCTGCACAGTGGGATTAAGAGTTTTAGTTGCTTCAAGATCCACCCCCCCTCCCCGGTACTTGATGTTGTCATTTGATTTTTTAAAGCGATTTTAATAGATTCATAGTGCTGTTTCATGGATTTTGATGATTGACATCTTTTCATGTGCTTATTTACCGTCTGTTTATCTTCTTTGCTGAATTGTTCCGGTCTTTTGCCCTCCTCCCCTGCTTTTCTCTGGTTTTGTTTGTTCTGAGAATTCTTTCAGATAGGAGTCCTTTATCTGATTTGTAAATACTTTCTTCCCATCTTGTCTTCTGCTCTTAACAATGACTTTCACAGAGCAAATCAAGTTTAACTTTTTTTTTTTTTTAAATTATGGCTCATGCTTTTGGTGTTAAATATAAGAACTCGTTGCCAACCCCCTTTTAGGCATGAAGACTTTCTCAACTTTGTACTTTCATGTTTTACATTTATGTATCTTCCAGTTTGACTTAATATTTGTGTAAGGTGTGAAGTATTAATTGAAGTTTATTTTTTGGTGTATGACTAGCCAGCTGTTCCCAAACTGCTGAAAAGATCATCCTTGTTGCTGAGTTGCCCTTGTACCTTGGTCTAAAATTATTTGGCCATATTCGTGTGAATTTATTTCTGGGCTCTGTTCTGTTGATCTGTGTCTTTCCTTTGCCTGTGTTATGTTCCTTGATTAAAGTTTTATAGAAAGTCTTAGAATAGTGTGAGTCCTTTGAATTTTGCTTCTATTTTACAGTGATTTTGACTTCTATAGTTTCTTTGCCTTTGTGTGAATTTTAGAATGAGCTAATGTATATGTGTAAGATATCCTGCTGGGATTTTTGCTGTACTTGCATTCAGTCTATAGATCAATTTGTGGATGGACATCTTACATCTTAATGGTTTTGAGTCTTACAGCCTATGAACCTGTTATTTACATCCATGCAGTTCTGTTTTGATTTCTTACACCAGTGTTTTATGGTTTTTAGCATACAGATCCTGGGCATGTTTTTATTGGATTTACACCTGTGTATTTCATCCTTTACTTTTTTTTTAAAACAACGCCACCACCAAACTGATTTCATTAGGTAGAACCTCCAGTCCTGTGCTGAACAGAAGAGAGAGGTGAGAGAGGCTTCCTGGCTTGTTGTCAGTTGCATGGGGAAACCGTTCAGCCTTTCACCGCCGAGTGTGTTGTTAGCCGTACAGTCGCTCTTGTGTTGTGACCGTTCAGCCTTTTACCGCCGAGTGTGTTGTTAGCCGTACAGTCGCTCTTGTGTTGTGACCGTTCAGCCTTTTACCGCCGAGTGTGTTGTTAGCCATACAGTCGCTCTTGTGTTGTGACCATTCAGCCTTTCACCGCCGAGTGTGTTGTTAGCCGTACAGTCGCTCTTGTGTTGTGACCGTTCAGCCTTTCACCGCCGAGTGTGTTGTTAGCCGTACAGTCGCTCTTGTGTTGTGACCGTTCAGCCTTTGACCACCGAGTGTGGTGTTAGCCGTACAGTCGCTCTTGCGTTTTGCAGGTCTGCTCTTAGTCTTCATATATTGTTGTCTTCTAGTCTGCTACGGAAGTGTGTTGATGGCATATTAAAAATTTATTTCTCCTGATTTCATCATTCAGAAACTCTGTTAATATTGTACGGTGTGTATATTCCTTCCTTCCTTCCTTCCACTGTGTCTTAGTTACGGCACACAGATCTTTGTTGTATCATGTGGAATCTTTTGTTGTGGCTCATGGACTCTCTAGTTGTGGCATGCAGGCTTCACTATTTGCAGCACTCGGGCTTAGCTACTCGATGACACATGGGATCTTACTTCTCTGACCAGGGATCGAACCTACTTCTCCTGGATTTCAAGGCAGATTCTTTACCGCTGGACCACCAGGGAAGCCCCAATATCCTGGCATGTATATTTCTAGTGCAAATGAAAAGTGAAAGTTGCTTAGTCGTGTCTGACTCTTTGTGACCTCATGGACTGTAGCCTGCCAGGCTCCTCTGTCCATGGAATTCTCTAGGCAAGAATACTGGAGTGGGTGACTGTTTCCTTCTCCAGGGGATCTTCCTGACCCAGGGATCAAAACCAGGTCTCCCGCATTGCAGGTGGATTCTTTGACATCTGATGCAAATATATGCCAGTAAATATACCTGAGGGGTTAGAGTAAACATACTTTCTTTGTTCTCTGCTGCATTCACGTCATCCTATATCGTAAATGTTTATCCATGTTAATAGACATGTATATTCATTAGGGTTTTCCTGGTGGTGTCAGTGGTGAAGAATCTGCCTGCCAGTGCAGGAGACATGGGTGCGATCCCTGGGTCGGGAAGATGCCCTGGAGAAGAAAATGGTAACTCACTCCAGTGTTCTTGCCTGGGAAGAATTGTGTCCTCCTGGACAGAGGAGCCTGGAGGGGTACAGTCCATGGGGTTGCAAAGAGTTGGACTTGACTTAGTGACTAAACAACAAGCAACAACAATGATATTCATCACACAGACAGTGTCCTATTATAGATGGATAAACTGTATCAATGTCTTCACTCTCCCACTGTCAGCAGTTAATTTGTAACCAGTTTCTTTCTGATAACATTCACAACATCTACATGTGTATGTTTTGAGACTTCGCTTCTTATTTCCTGAGCATAGTTTTCTAGAAGTGGAGCTGTTGGCTCAAAAGATATACAGTTCTTGAGGCTGTTGATTCATATTTAGAAAAAGCTCACCTCGGATTCCCTGTTTCCTTTTGTGAGCTGTTTGCTGATGGGCAGCAGAAGCTTGAGCTGTGTAATTCTAGGACAGTCCCTTAACCTCTGAGCAAAGCTGGCAGGTCAGGAGAATGCTCTTCACGTTTGCACAGCAGGCCGACTAACCAGGAGATCCTGCAGACCCATGTTCATCCTTCCTCATTTCCCAGTGGACTCACTTGAAGGCTTTACATTTTCAACTTTGTCCTGTTCATTTAATTCCCTGAATTTTTATGATCCCAGCAAAAGACTTTGGAATTAAAGGACATGGGTTTGAATCCCAGGTATATTTATGTTGTTTGACTCTCTGGGCCTCAGCTTTCCCATCTGCAAAATGGGCACAGTACAACCAACCTCATGAGGCATTGTTGATAACCCAGCAAGAGCAAGTGTGTGGTTGAAAGGAGAAGCACATGGACTGACTTGGAGAGACTTGAGTGTGAATGGTGGCCCTGCCTAGTATAGCGGTGTGAATTGTTTTTTATTGACCACTGAACCTCTCTGAGCTTCAGTACCTTCAGCTGTAAACATGCAAGTAACAAAAGTCGGGGACAGTCACCCCTCTCGCAGAGCTGTTGTGCAGACTGAACAAGAGCAGGCCATGTCTGCAACCCCTCGAATGTTCAGAGCCCCTCTCGGAGGGGAGCACTCTTGTGTTGCAGGTTCAATTCAGTCGCTCAGTCGTGTCTGACTCTGTGTGACCCCATGGACTGCAGCACGCCAGGCCTTCCTGTTCTTCACCAGCTCCTGGAGCCTGCTCAAACTCATGTCCATTGAGTTGGTGATGCCATCCCACCATCTCATCCTTTGTCATCCCCTTCTCCTCCCGCTTTCAATCTTTCCTGGCATCAGGGTCTTTTTAAATGAGTCAGCTCTTTGAATCAGATGGCCAAAGTATTGGAGTTTCAGCTTTAGCATCAGTCCTTCCAGTGAATACCCAGGGCTGATTTCCTTTAGGATGGACTGGTTGGATCTCCTTGCAGTCCAGGTACTCTCAAGAGTCTTCTCCAACACCACAGTTCAGAAGCATCAGTTCTTCAATGCTCAGCTTTCTTTATAGTCCAACTCTCACATCCATACATGACAACTAGAAAAACCATAGCTTTGACTAGGTGGATCATTGTTGGCAAAGTAATGTCTCTGCTTTTTAATATGCTGTCTAGGTTGGTTGTAACTTTTCTTTCAAGGAGTAAGTGTCTTAATTTCATGACTGCAATCACTACCTGCAGTGATTTTGGAGCCCCCCAGAATAAAATCTCTCACTGTTTCCATTGTTTCTTCATCTATTTGCCATGAAGTGATGGGACTGGATGCCATATCTTTGTTTTCTAAATGTTGAGTTTAAGCCAACTTTTTCATTCTCCTCTTTCACTTTCATCAAGAGCTCTTTAGTTTTTCACTTTCTGCCGTAAGGGTGGTGTCATCTGTGTATCTGAGGTTATTGATATTTCTCCCGGTAATCTTGATTCCAGCTTGTGCTTCATCCAGCCCAGCATTTCACACGATGTACTCTGTGTATAAGTTAAATAAGCAGGATGACAATATAGATTTGACATACTCCTTTTCCTATTTGAAACCAGTCCATTGTTCCATGTCCACTTCTAACTGTTGCTTCTTGACCTGCATACAGATTTCTCAGGAGGCAGGTCAGGTAGTCTGGTATTCCCATCTCTTTCAGAATTTCCCACAGTTTGTTGTGACCCACACAGTCAAAAGCTTTGGCATAGTCAGTAAAGAAGAAGTAGACATTTTTCTGAAACTCTCTTGCCTTTTCAATGATTTAACAGATGTTGATGATTTGATCTCTGGTTCCTCTGCCTTTTCTAAATCCAGCTTGAACATCTAGAAGTTCACGGTTCATGTAATGTTGAAGTCTGGCTTGGAGAATTTTGAGTATTACCTTGCTAGTGTGTAAGATGAGTGCAATTTTGTGGTAGTTTGAACATTCTTTGGCATTACCTTTCTTTGGGATTGGCATGAAAACTGACCCTTTCCAATCCTGTGACCGGTGCTGAGTTTTCCAAATTTGCTGGCATATTGAGTGCAGCACTGAAATAGCTCAGCTGGAATTCCATCACCTCCGCTAGCTTTGTTGGTAGTGATGCTTCCTAAGGCCCACTTGACTTCGCCTTCCAGGATGTCTGCGTCTAGGTGAGTGTTCACTCCATCATGGTTATCTGGGTCATTGAGATCTTTTTTGTATTGTTCTTCTGTGTATTCTTGCCACCTCTAATATCTTCTGCTTCTGTTAGGTCCATACCGTTTCTGTCCTTTATTATTCCCATCTTTGCATGAAATGTTCTCTTGGTATCTCTAATTTTCTTGAAGAGATCACTAGTCTTTCACATTTTTTTGTTTTCCTCTATTTCTTTGCATTGTTCACTTAAGCTTTCTTATCTCTCCTTGCTATTCTTTGGAGTTTACATTCATTTGGGTATATCTTTCCCTTTGCTTCTCTTCTTTTCACAGCTATTTGTAAGGCCTCCTCAGACAACCATTTAGCCTTTTTGCATTTCTTTTTCTTTGAGATGGTCTTGATCCCTGCCTCCTATACAGTGTCACAGACCTCTGTCCATAGGGGAGAACTCTGTTCTCCCGTCTGTCTGTCTGGGAGTCTGTTGTCATCCCTGGAAATACAATTTGGAAAGGACTCTGGAGGCAAAGGTCTCCTTGCATGCTTACTTTCTCTAAAGCAAAGGTTCTCCTCCTCAGGTCTGTCCCTGCCCTCGTGGTCTTTGCCACGGGTGTACTGCGCGTTACTCATTCCGTAATATTTATCATGCAATCCATTCTCTTTAAAAATCTTTTTCAATTCTGGTTTCCTTGGTGTGTACGCCCAGCAGTGGGATTGCTGGGTCATAAGGCAGTTCAATTTCCAGTTTTTTAAGGAATCTCCGTACTGTTCTCCATAGTGGCTATACTAGTTTGCATTCCCACCAAAAGTGTAAGAGGGTTCCCTTTTCTCCACACCCTCTCCAGCATTTATTGCTTGTAGACTTT
Source organism: Procapra przewalskii (assembly GCA_006410515.1). Taxonomy (NCBI): domain Eukaryota; kingdom Metazoa; phylum Chordata; class Mammalia; order Artiodactyla; family Bovidae; genus Procapra; species Procapra przewalskii. The sequence goes on from SJYF01000056.1 coordinate 7,174,384, forward strand.
TGGATTGTAGCCATTCTGATGGTATGGGGAGGGAGGTGGGAGGGGAGTTCAGGATGGGGAACACGTGTATACCCATGGTGGATTCATGTTGATGTATGGCAAAACCAATACAATATTGTAAAGTAATTAGCTTCCAATAAAATAAATAAATTTAAATTAAAAAAAACTCACTGGACACACAAAAAATAAAATAAAGATTATTTGCTAAATGAAAAAAAACCCAATATTTTAAAAATCATAGCTGTTAATAATTATGGAGCATCTATTGTAAGCTAAGTACTCTCTTAAGTGCTTAACATGTAGTATGTCATTACTATCTAGAAATCACTGTTAAGTTTACCATAGGGCTCGGACAAGACCTGGATTTAATTAATAAAAGTAACTTAGGGCAATTAAAAATAAGACACTTTTACATGGCTTTCCAAAGGATTCTTTATATCAGGGGTTCCCAGCCTCTGGGACCTAATGCTTGATGATCTGAGGTGGAGCAGTTGTAAATAACAGTGGAAATAAAGTGCACAAATAAAGGTAATGCACTAGAACCATCCCGAGACCATTCCTCACCCTCCGTCCATGGAGAACCTCTTTTCACGAAACCGGTCCCTGGCACCAAAAAGCCTGGGGACTGCTGCTGCTCTGTGTCATTTAGGTGCCATACATGGAAAGCTGGTGTTTTTGAAACATACCGGAAGAACTGCCTTGGTGTTAAAATACGAACAGCCCGCAGACGATCTCCAGGATGTTCCAGCTTTGGGAGATCCTGTTCTAGTTCATCCTCTGTGTTTTCTGCCTTTCCCTGAACTGTGAGGAAGTTGTACTTACCCCCACCCCTCCTTCAGAGTGGAAAAAACTGGGTGGTTACTAAAGAGGAGGCAGGGAGCGGGGTGTCTTCGGGTTTCTCTTCCCTTTCACAGGATGCGCTTAATCATTGACCCATCCTGTCATCTCATGAGGTGGCAAAGGAAACGGCATTCTTATTTGGTCATCAGGATCGATATGCTATATGCTTCCTTTGTCTACAGATTAAAGTGTAGTGTGTGTTAATCGCCCCGTCATGTCTGACTCTTTGCAATCCCACGGACTGTAGCCTACCAAGCTCTTCTGTTCATGGGATTCTCTGGGCAAGAACACTGGAGTGCATTGCCGTTTCCTCCTCCAGGGGATCTTCTCAACCCAGGGATCGAACCTAGGTCTCCTGCATTGCAGGCAGATTCTTAACTGTCTGAACCACCAGCGAATTCCAGAGTTCTATTGGCTGGTTGCAAAGTAGTCATTCAGAGCCTAGGAATTATTTTCTCGGGCCATTGACTTGTTAGGTATTTATTTGTTTATTTTTTTGGCTGCGTCAGGTCTTGGCTGTGGTGCACACGTTCTCTAGTTGTGGCGAGGGGCTCAGTAGTTGTGGCCCTAGGGCAGCTCCTGCCCCCAGGCCCTCTTGTCTTATTTGTGTTACTCAAGTCTCGTCTGTCTGCCTGCTGTGGTCATTTGAGCCTGTATCTCATCTTCAGATTGTGACGAACATCAGTGAAAATACTGGGCTGGACAGAACCACATGCGCGATGTGACCGTGTCCGCGTCCTGGCTTTGCCATCAGAGCATAGTTACAGAAGGTGCAGCCCCTGGGGGAGGCTGGGCTGGGGCTATACAGGACCTCTCAGTAAATATCTTTGCAACTTTCTGGGTCTATAAGTACTTCAAAATAAAAGTTGAAACACAGGCCTCGTCTTTCCCGGGGTCAGTAGCGAGTTGCCTCCCTGGGGCACTCGGTGTGTCCTCCCGATGTTCGTGTTTGTGTCAGGAGCATTTCTACTGACCCGACAGTGCTCCTCTCCCACAGAAGGCAAGCAAGGTCATTGAGGCAAAGTTGGCCGGGATGAATTTATGGTTCCTAAAGCCGCCCATCCGTCGTGTATTCTCCACGACATCTCATCATTTTGATGAAAGTTGGATTTGTATTGAAGTTTTTGGTCTTCACCTCTTAGGTCGATCTCTGTTGTGGCATGCAGGATCTTTAGTTGGGGCATGCTCACTCTTAGTTGCAGCCGGTGGGATCTAGTTCCCTGACCAGGGATCGAACCCAGGCCTGTTGCATTGGGAGTGCGGAGTCTTAGCCGCTGGACCACCATAGAAGCCTTGATATTTAGATAGTGTTAAGATGTTGTTAAAAGATGCCTCCAAACCAAAGGAAAAGCAGCCTCTTGAACATTTCAGTGCTGGCTGCAGAATGAATGAGGCAGCTGAGGGTGGGCCTGGATGGTGTGCTTGGGCAAACTGAGGCTTGACAGCCCAACACAACTCACCAGTCGATGGGCCTGAGTAAACCTACCTCTTCTTGCCTCTTGCACAACATTCTGAACATATCACTGTTAAATTAGGCCACTTGTTGTTCAACCTAAGTCTTGTCCGACCCCTTGCAACCCCATGGACTGTAGTTCACCAGGTTTCCGTGTTCTTCATTATCTCCTGGAGTTTTCTCAGATTCATGTTCACTGAGTAGATGATGCCATCTAACCATCTTATCCTCTGTTGCCCCTTTCTCCCCCTGCCCTCAATCTTGTCCAGCATCAGGGTCTTTTTTAACCAGTTGGCTCTTCACATCAGGTGGCCAAAATGTTGGAGCTTCAGCATCAGTCCTTCCAATGATATGCAGGACTGATTTCCTTTAGGACTGACTGATTTGATATCCTTGCAGTCCAGGGGACCCTTGAGCGTCTTCTCCAGCACTGCAGACCATACAGAGATGCATATCAATTTCTTTCTGTCCCTTATTTTAAGCTATGTGCTTGGAATTCACACGAGGGGTTAGGAGTAATCCGGGATGAATGACAAGAGCTGGCGAGGGGATCCAGGAAAAGCAGCTGTGTCAGCATGTTCGCTGGGCAGTGTTTTTCTGCCCACAGACCTCCAGATTCCTTAGTTGTTTATTAGCTTCAGACACTGGCTCTTTGTATCACAGAGAAAGTGCAGCTGCCAGTAGAAACATTTGTGACAGGCTGTCTAGGAGGAGGACGATAATTAAGGAACTCCTTCATGTCTGACTTTCTTTCCAAGTTTCTGAGATGAATGCACAGTTTTAGTCGACACCTCAGTATATGGTCGTGTCTGCAGTTGGTACTTGCGTTCTTTCTGCCAAAACACAGTGCAGAAAAGCACAATGCAAAGTGCTGTCTCTGTGGGCTGAGGTATAGGGAGATGCATCAGAAACAGAGGCAGTGATTTGCAGTCTACAGTTTTCCACTGAGCATGTATGTGGCATATTATTACCAAGGAATGACATCGCCATCCATAAATAGATGGAATCAGAAGCTTACCTTGGTGAACTGTTAAATGAGACAAACCAGTTGCAGAAAAGTTTATAGTGGGACCCGGCTGCATAAAGTAAACTCTGAGTGCATCAGGTTTGTAGTGACTCTGTGAGCATGGAGGAGACGTGAAATGTGTGTACCAGATGTTTAGTGGTGGTTGCCATGGAGAAGGATGTGTTTGGTACAGTAAACAGAGGAAAAAAGTCTTCAAACAGAAACATTTTGAGGCGTGTGAAAAGGTGTTTCACCTGTGAATAATTATATTCAGTGATGTATCTGTGTGCACGCTCAGGCCAGAGTTCATAGGATGGAAGTAAAAAGGTTGCTGTTCTTCCGTTGCTCAGTCGTGTCCGACTCTTCATGACCCCAGAGGCTGCGGCACATCCTTGGCCTTCTCCATCTCCCGGACCTTGCTCAGCCTCATGTCCATTGAGTTGGTGATGCTGTCAGACCATCTTGTCCTCTGTTGCCTGTTTGTCCTCCTGCCTTCTGTCTTTCCCAGCATCAGGGTCTTTTCCGAGTTGGTTTTTTGCATCAGGTGGTCAAAGTATTGGAGCTTCAGCTTTAGCATCAGTCCTTCCAATGAATATTCAGGGTTGATTTCCTTTAGGATTGACTGCTTTGATCTCCTTGCTGGTAAGAGACTCTCAAGAGTCTTAAGAAGTTAGTGAGATTTATTTCAGTGATTTTTAGTGGAATTTTTACATTCCTTCTTAAATGTGTTCTGATTATTTTGCAATGAGTGTTTATTTTTTATAATCATAAGAGACACCCAATCATAAAGCTGTTTTCATCGTAAGGCAATATTCCAGCATATGTAAGAACACTCAGGCTTAAAAACTTGTCGGATAGGGAATGTGTAGAAGCAGGAAGTGTGGAAGAGGCATTTGTCTCTGGGGCCAAGGTAAGAAACCAGTTTCAAATCCCAAGAGAGGCAGAGAAGCGCTCACTGGGGCCTTGGAGACATAGACCTGGGTTTGTATCCAGACTGTCTGTCTTACATATGACCTTGGCGTTGGCCATGTGACCTTCTCCATGCCCCAGCTCCTCTCCTGCAGAACAAGGAGGGTATTACACCTGACATATTGTTAGGTACGTAAGAAACATGCTTCCAGTGAATGAAGAGCGGATGAATGTATATAAGTGTGCTTGATTCACTGAGGTCACGTATGTAAGAAATGTGCTTCCACTGAATGAAGAGCAGATGAATGTATATAAGCATGCTTGATTCACTGAAGTCACACATGTAAGAAACATGCTTCCATTGAATGAAGAGCAGATGAATGTGTATAAGCGTGCTTGATTCACTGAGGTCACATATGTAAAGTCTGAACTATGTGGTAAATTCTCAGCAGATGGCATTTTTCTCTCCTGACCTTCATGTCCTAGTCCTCAGCCAGGGTACCTGGGGAGTGAATTTAGTGGAGTGAGATCTTGTCACTGCCCGAGTTTCAAGTTCCATCCTACAGTCTCACATGGGGAGGGGGTGGGGCAGGTGCACTCAGTTAACTGCTTTTCGTCATTGTACCACACTTTTCTCATCTGTAAAATGGGTGTTTTTGTGCTAATATGTACCTTGGAAGGTTTGAATGAGATAATAAAGACTTTATGTGATGCCTGGCAAATAATGTTTAATACGTGTTCAGTTCAGTTGCTCAGTTGTGTCTGAATACATGTAGTAGTTACTATAAACACTGAATGTTCCCCAAGTAAAGAATACCTAGTATGTGTTTCTGTAAATGGACATACTGTAAATTTGTCCATTTTTACAGTTTCTGTAAATACTACAGAGTGCCTGACACGGTCGGCACCGAACAGGTTGTTAGATTCAAATAACCTGAGGATAGCACATGCCAGCATCCTGAATCTGTGGATGCTGAAGCCAATTAGCGCTTATTTCCACCACGAATGAGTGGTTCTTGACAGCGTTACACAAACGTGCCTTCGCTAACCTTGTCATTTCCAGCAATGATCTCTAAAATATATTAATATTTACCAGATGCACACTGTGTATTTTCCTTATACAGATTCTCTTCCTTCCTTGGGTCTAAGTTGCCAATTTTAAAATAACATTTTTCTGACCTTCTTGTACCCACAGAGAAAACGAAGTGCTCAAAGTGCAACTGAAGAAATATGTAGGCGCTGTCCAGATGCTGAAAAGAGAAGGTCAAACAGCTGAAGGTGAGGGGCAGAGGGAACCCGAGTGGGGCGAGGGCTGCACCTTTTTGTCTTGATCACCCCTGTGCCTGTCCCGGCAGACACTCAGCATGGGATGAATACACCTGCTGATGAGTTAGAAAAATGGTGCTGCTTAGGGTCCTGGAAAATTAGATGAAAGACCCTGCTCTTCATTCTTGCAAAATTGTAAGACTTACTTGCTAGACTGTTAGCAATATTGTATCAGTTTGTGCAGTTAGAGCGTTTTATGACTAAAGCCTTAAGATATTTGCAAGGTGGTGAACCTGTAGCCTGATTAAGTCATGTCAGGCCATGGGTGAAAGCAGCAGAATGCCAGAGTGGCGGAGAATCAGTGGGGTTAGGCTGATCAGGCTCCTACCCCAGCTCCAGTTCTGTTTCTTAATCTCTCTGTACCTCAGTTTTCTCATCTATAAAATGGGGGCAGCTGGCAGCACCTGCCTCATGAGGCAATCCATGTAGACGTCTTAGCATAATGCCTGCCAGAGAGGGAGTACTGAGTAGATTTGTTGTTCAGTCACTGAGTCTTGTCCAACTCTTTGTGACCCCATGGATGGCAGCAAACCAGGCTTCCCTGTCCTTCACTATCTCCTGGAGCTTGCTCACACTCATGTCCTTTGAGTCAGTGATGCCATCCAACCATGTCATTCTCTGTTTTCCCCTTCTGTTCCTGCCCTCAATCTTTCCTAGCATTAAAATCTTTTCCAATGAGTCAGTTCTTCACATCAAGTGGCCAAAGTGTTGGAGCTTCAGCATCAGCCCTTCCAGTGAACATTCAGGGTTGATCTCCTTTAGGACGGACTGCTTTGATCTCCTTACAGTCCAAGGAACTCTCAAGTCTGCTCCAGCAGCACAGTTTGAAAGCATCAATTCTTTGGCGCTTAGCTTTCTTTGTAGTCCAGCTCTCACATCTGTACATGACTACTGGAGTAGATTTCATCTGCAAATAATAGTGTTCTTGATCAGAAATACGACTAGATAGAAAGGTGGTCACGTGGCCAAGGCCCCACTAAATGAGCTGGCGCTGTATGCTCCCTCCCCGTGCAGCTCGCCTGCACTTTGACTGTCTTGACTCTGCTGAAGTGCTTCTTAAGTCAGCCTGAAGACAGGGCATTTAACTTTAGCTGAAGTGTCTTGCGACCTTCAGCCAATTGACCAGAACAAGATTTTCTTATACAAGAACAAGCCCTCGGAGTGTGGACATTTTAACAGAGGGGAGTATACTCCATGCTCACAGGTCTTGGGAGTCAGCCAGTCCTGAATTCGGGTTCAGGTGCATCCTCCATAACTTGACCTCTTGGAGTTACTTAGCCGTCTGAGAGAGGAAACGCCATACCAGCATGGGAGGAAATCCCACCCGCGGCACGAGGGTTGTCCTGGGGATTTACCAAAACAGTGAATGCAGAGCCTTCATTCATATGCAGCCAGTATATAGTTGGTATCCAGTACAGGTAGTTACCTTTCTGTGTCATAGAGACAGGATTATAATCTGAGTGTGATTTGTATAGTAATATCATGAAAGACTGGAATTTTTTTTGAGTGTTTGTATTTATTATGGTCTCCATTTGATGAGGTTCAGCACATTGATTTTCCTTCTGCTTTTCTTTGGTAGCATGCCTTGCTTTCTTCATCACCAGTTTGTAACTGCTGCCAGTCTGGGGGTTGTCACTGCAGCATTAATGTTGTCTTTCTCAGGGGGACCATCACGCTTTCCATACGGATGCTGCTCTTGTGGCCCGGACTGCATCTCATTACACTGGGTTGTGTCTGCGCTGGCCTTGTCACTCCTCACTTCTCATCTTTGTTTTCCCAGCACCTGGCTTTCGTAGCCATTCATTTCATTCACTGCATGTTTTGAATGAGTCGTTTAGCCCTTTATCCTTTCCAAGCAAGTTCAAGTCTATTCACATTTGACAGTAATCCTGGGATGAGTAGGTGTTTCCCCTGTGTTTTAAAATATTCATTATTAGAGGTTTGGGAGAGCTTAAAAGTCTTGTCTGTGGCTTTCGGGTGGAGATGAACTCAGGTCATTTCCTTCTAAATTCCTGATTCTTTGCCTTACAAACTTCCTGAACTCGTGCTCAGAGGCCTTTACTGGGGAGCCAAGTACCTGTGCCTCATCTCTGGGGATCATGGCACAGGGCAGGGGGGCGCTCGATTTGCACGTTTAAATGTGTGACTCTCATGCAGATGACCTGTGGACTATGCCACCACCATTTCTGAAATCAATACTCTGCCCTCACAGAAATTTAATTTGATCCTGTAGGAAACTTAAACCTGGGGCGGGGAGTACCACTGGGCTTGAATTTGGTTTAAAATCTGCAATACTATGTAGTACATTTCTGAGTAGGAGCATTTTTGGAGTGAGTCGTCCCCCCCAGGCAGTGGAACAGAGCAGAGAGGATGAAGCGTACTTGGTCACTCATTCACAGTCCTTTTGTTGTTCAGTTGCTCAGTTCAGTTCAGTCGCTCAGTTGTGTCTGCCTCTTTGTGACCCCATGGACTGCAGCATGGCAGGCCTCCATGTCCATCACCAACTTCTGGAGTTTACCCAAACTCATGTCCCTTGAGTTGGTGATGCCATCCCATCATTTCATCCTCCGTTGTCCCCTTCTCCTCCTGTGTTCAATCTTTCCCAGCATCAGGGTCTTTTCCAGTGAGTCAGTTCTTCACATCAGGTGGCCAAAGGATTGGGGTTTCAGCTTCTTCATCAGTCCTTCCAATGAATGTTCAGGACTGATTTCCTTTAGGATTGACTAGTTTGTTTTCCCTGCAGTCCAAGAGAGACTCTCAAGAGTCTTCTCCAGCACCACAATTAGGAAGCATCAGTTCTTCGGCACTCCACCTTCTTTATGGCCCACCTCTAACATCAGTACATGACTACTGGAAAAACCATAGCTTTGACTATCCAGAACTTTGTCGGCCAAGTCCCTTTTGCAGTCCCTTACCACTCTATTTTCACCAGGTCACAGAAGACCATCTACCATTATCTGGGAGTCATCCTGGGTGGAAGGTCTTTATGAAAGTCCTTCAGTGCAGGCACGAACTGAGTGATGCCCTTCTCTTCCTTAAGTCCTGCATTTTATTCTTTTTTCCACTTACGTAAAATTGTGAGCACCAGCTAACATGCCAGACACCAGCAAGCAGCCTGATTGGAAGATGTGCTTTCAGAAATTGTGCTCTGGCCTTTCCAGTGCCTTTACCTAATTTTCAAGTGATGTCATCTACTGCTCAGAGAAATTGGGGCTCACTCCTCAACTCCAGCCAGCTGCTGACTCAGTTTGTTGAAAACTATGGAGTATGTGCCCTGGCCAGACTGGGGTGCCTTGGGGTGCCCTTGTCAGGCTGTGGTATCTTGGGGGTGTCCTGGACAGGCTGAGGGAGGGACTTGGTGTTTCCAGGGAGCTGGGGACAAGGGGTAGGGAGAGGTTGGCCAGGGAGAGTCTTTTCTGATGCAGGATTTGCGTGGCTCCTGATGTTAGGTGGCCACAGAGGCATGGACCAGCTTCTCAAATTCTAGGTAAGAGTTCAGAGTTCTTTTTCCACGAGAGAATCCTTTTAGGTTGAGGCTATAAAGCATTTTCTTTTCTTTTCTTTTTTTAAAATCATTTGGACAACAAATTGTTTGTGAAACTGAACTCATCAGTAGGGGAAAGGGTGAGAAATCATGAAGCCCTAAATGCCTTCAGGATTGACTAGATGGCTGAGGGCTATGTTGGGATTGTTATATTCACTGTTGTTGTGGGAAATGCCTTCAAGATGAAGAAAAAATAATGACCCAGCAATCCCACTGCTGGGCATACACACCAAGGAAACCAGAATTGAAAGAGACACATGTACCCCAATGTTCATTGCAGCACTGTTTATAATAGCCAGGACATGGAAAC
>SJYF01000056.1:7189728-7200801 GCA_006410515.1 Procapra przewalskii
GAGCGACTTCACTTTCACTTTTCACTTTCATGCATTGGAGAAGGAAATGGCAACCCACTCCAGTGTTCTTGCCTGGAGAATCCCAGGGACGGGGGAGCCTGGTAGGCTGCCGTTTTTGGGGTCGCACAGAGTTGGACACGACTGAAGTGACTTAGCAACAGCATTAGCAGCAGTGGGCGAGGTCATGGGTCTTCATTCTAAGGTCACTGATAACGTGCTGTACCATATGTAACTGCATTTTTCAGTTGTGCCTCCAACCAGATTCTTCTGATCACGTGTATTTTTGGCTCCTTATAACTCTACTTGTTAGCACATGACTTTGACTCTTTGAGGGTTTCATCATTCAGAGCTCTTTTGATTACAAGAATCATAAAAACCCAATTTAACTGGTTTTCAGTTAAACAGCAGAAATCCAGGAGTGTCTGTCTTTAGGAATGGCTTGATCCAGGGGCTCAAACAATATCATTAGGAAATGTTTTTTGTTTTTCATTTTTTAACTCCTCAACTCTGTCCCCCTCCCTCCCAATAGCAGCAGTGTGCTGCTTTTAAATGTTGAACCAGCAGCCCTCAGAGGAAAGCACTGATTTCTATGGTGTTGGTGCTCCACTGTGGTCAGTTTCCAGCTGTTCACATGATGGAGAAATGCATCCGTGGGCTCCCGTGAACCAGTGTGCCCAGCTTTGCAGTGCCCCCTCATTGTCGCTTCCTTTTCCAGGCAGGTGTTCTTATGGTGACAGTAAGCTCCCAGCAGCTCTTGTTTTCATCTTCCCAGCAACCCAATCAAAGAGAGCTTCTTCCCACTAGCTTCCTTATAAACCACTCTCCCATCTTTCCCCTTGTGGAGCAGAGGTTCTCATCTGGGCTCCATTTGAGCCACCTGGGGAGTTTTAAAGAATCCCAGTGCTTGACCACTTGCAACCACCATGTTAGAGCATATTGCTTTCAAGCTGATGAAGTGATGCATGCCACTTCATCATCAAGTTGATGAAGTGCTTCAGGTGTGTCAGTGTTTGTTGATTCTTGGCCCGTGGTAGAAGTCATGGACATAAGAAATTAATCATGGACACAAGAAATTAATCATCGCAGTCATCCTGCTCCAGAGCAGCTGAGCCAAAATTCCTTCCCAGGTGTAAGCTGAGGCTATGTTTCCCCTGAGCCCCTGAGTCGATTCTCCCAGAGATGTCTTAGGTGATAAACCTGAGTGTCTGGCAGGTGACTGAGAGTTGCTTGTTCTGCAGGAGGCAGCCTGTGCCTGGGATGGCTGGCCCAGCTGGTTTGAATCTCCGCCTTCACTTTATTCTGAAAAAACCTGCTCTATTCCTCTGTCCTCATGGGTCCCCGAAACCCCATCATGCACCGTCAGCCAACTCGGGGAGCCGAGTCAGGGATGAGGGGCTTGGAACTGGGCATCAGCTGGGGACAAACAGACGGGCTTCTTGGCAGCAGTGCTGGGTGTGGACCAGATGTGCCGTGGACACAGTGAGGGCTCTTCCTTCCATGGGAAAGAGAAGCCTTGAGAAGGAACTCAGAAAAAGCGATAGCAGAGCTTGGAGGCCAAAGGCAGGCACACGTTTTCCATTTGAGGGGATCTGGCTTGAACCTCAGCCTCATCGTCTAGCAGCTCTGAAGTCTTGGACCAAGTTTTAATCTTGGAGCCTCAGAGTTTTTATTTGAACAGAGTGATAATAGTTTTGACTTCCTAGCATTATTGAAGTTTAAAAGAGATGATGTATGTAAAGTACCAGGCAAATGTTGACATTATTTTGGGTTATAGAAGCATTTTGAAGGGTCAGGGTCCATTAGCAGAGCACCTGTTCATTAATTTCTGAAAGTGGGTGAATAATTATGGTCATAATTGTAGAGTAAACCTCTTTGAAAGCTTTTGCAGTCCATTATCCTGGTAAAACAATATTTGTGTGATTAGCCAATTTCCTGACCTTTAAATAAAAATCTGAACCGGTAGCCCCAGTCCCTGGCCCCTGCTGAGCCCTCAGTACTGCCCACACCAGGAAGACCCTCCAGGGTTGGTGGCCACAGATTTTAGCTTTGATAGTTTGAAGTTAGAATTTGCTGGAAAAGTTCAGAGAGTGATGTCCCCATCACCCAGTGTACTCACCACCACCTAGGTGTAAAAGATGAATTTCCATATTGATTTCAGATTAATAAAGAGACTTAAAAATTGCAAGTGTAGATCAGGATGTCCTTACTGATTGCATGCACAGATGTTGCCAGGTTAATTCTGCTTGGCCCAGCTTGGGGCGGGGGCAAGTCTCACTTAGACTAATGCTGGGTACGTGGGGGTGTATGTGTGTCAGGGGACTTAGAACTTTGGTGGGAGCAACTCCATCCAAACATTCTGGATTGAGAGTGGAGAGGGGCAGGCCTCCAAAAGTAAGAGATGGGTTTTGCCAAGAGAGGATGTTGAGGAGGAAACGGATAGGGGTTTTTGCATCTGGCATGACAGGGGCAATTAATTGGTAATACCAACATTTTTAGGTAGGGGTGGTTTGGTGGTTTTGTTGGAAAGGGAGTTTGAAGGCATTTTCCAGAGACTGTATCTGCATAGCATGCTGTTTATTTTTGTTGAGTTTGTATATTTACCTGGGATAGTGTAACAGAACTAGAGTTAGCATCATGAAGAAGAAAACCGAGGCACCACTGACTTCCACAGGTCTTTTTTCTTACCTCATGGAAGCCTAGAAGTAAATAGTCTAGTCCAGGGCTAGTGTGATCATTTCATGGTTGTTGTGAACTCAGGCTGCTCTTTTCATTTTGCTCTACCATCCTTAGGTCATGGTTTTTTAGTTTCACGATTGCCTCATGGTACATATATTGTGGCTAGTGCTCCAGCCATCACACCTGTATTTCAGGCCAGTAAAAGCAAAAGTGGGGAAGGGCAGAGAGTGCATTTTACAGCTGAAGTCTGTAAGGATTTAAAATTTTAGGGTCATAAGCTATCTCTAAGGAGCTTTCCCACTCCAGATGGCTTCTTTAGAGCTCTTGAAGGCGTTAGTTGCTCAGTCATGTCCTGTTCTTTGCTACCCTATGGACTGTAGCCCGCCAGGCCCCTCTGTCCATGGGATTCTCCAGGCAAGAATACTGGAGTGGGTAACTGTTCCTTTCTCCAGGGGATCTTTCCAACCTAGGCACTGAACTCTGGTCTCCTGCGTTGCAGGCAGATTTTTTTTTTTTTTTTTAACCGCCTGAGCCACCAGGGAAGCCCTTAGAGCTCTTAGGCCCCCCTAATTATGGGGAAACATGGTTGCCTAGTTGGCACATAAGGAAACAGGGACCGCGGAGATGGGGTCGGCAGCCAGCAGCCCCTGCCCCAGGTGGCTTTGAGAGAGGTGAGGCTGATGACGATGACACCGGGGTGGATGGGGGAAGGGTGTTTCTAAAGTCCCCCCAAGCCACCCCTGAGTGCCATAGCTGCGGGGAAAAGCTTCATCAAGGATACAGGGTCAGAGCTGCAAGGTCATCCATTCTCTGGTTCTGGAAGTGGCGCCTGTCTCTCTGGAGACCTCCCATAAGAGTTCATGTTTGATTTGCTCCACCAAACTTCATTCCCTGCAAAATGCTTTCCTCTCCTAAATCACTGCAGAAGCAATTGCCTGAAAATGCCAGGGATCGACCCATGATTTTTGTTCATTTCCTTTTTATTGTTTGGCAGGAAACAAAGGCCCAGAGATGGAACAGGAGCACTTGGAGTGCCTGCGCTCCCTCTGCACAGGCCTAGCCCAGACATGCATCTGTCTTTGTCATCGTGACTTTTTTCTGGCCCTGCAGGCTTTGTGCAGTCCGTCTGTCTGTGCCTCCTCTGATGTCCGCGCCTCCCCTTCCTGGAAGCCGGCAGGTGGCTCATTTTGTTAAACGCCACTTTCATTCTGACAGCTACTCTGCTTTAAGTTTCTAATTACAGTTTTCATCAGGCAACTGGTCGTTTTGCTTTGCTTGAGTGGGTTATGATGCTTCTCACCTGGGCAGAGAGTGACTTGCCTAAATGTTTCCTTTGCACTTGGACCGAACAGAAAAAAATAGACATCTTTCCTATAAAGAGATAAAGCCCATCACTTGGTCTGTGGTTATTTCACTGGTTTCTGGCCTCAATTTCATTCTTTGCATTGCAGGAGAAATACACTCCCTCTTCACCCCTCTCCATACCTTCTCTTCATTCAGTTTGGATTTCTGCCTGGTACCTCACCTGTGTACAGGCTGATGTCGTTGCTCCAGAAGCCCAAGTGAAGCTCACCATTATTTCCCCTAGTGGATCACTCCCAGATCTATCGTATGGCTGCGTACTTTGTGCTTTAAAATTCTGATTTCTTCCTTTCTTTAGTGACATATTCAGTAAACATTTAGCAGGATGTCAGCTCCATGAGAATGGGGACTGACTTGGGCTTTTTTTTTTAACGTTTCATTTTGTACTGGGGTGTGGGTGATTAACAATGTTGACAGCGAAGGGACTCGGCCATACATATACATGTATCCATTCTCCGCTCCCATCCAAGCTGGCACATAACATTGAGCAGACATCCCTGTGCTGTACCGCAGGCCCTTGTTGATTATCCATTTAAAATATAGCAGTGTGTACATGTCCATCCCAAACTCACTAAATATCCCTTTCTCCCAACCTTACCCCGGCAACCGTAAGTGGGACTGACTTGATTTTGCTATCATTGTGCACTCAGCTTCTAAAACAGATCGCTGATCCTTGGTGGGTAGATGTTTGATGAGTGATTGACTGGCTGAGTTTATAATAGCAAATCTGGGTTAAGCACCATATGCCATACCCTCTGTTAGCTACTCAATAGGCAACCTTCCTGTGAGGTGAGTGCTCTTAGCGCCCCCACTTTACAGGTGGGGGAACTAAGGCCAAGAAAAGTTAGATAGTGTAGGAGAGCCAAACTGTCTGCTTTGAAGTCCTTCCCATAGCCCGTGTGAGCTCGTCGTTACTGGCAACATCACAGTCACGTGCTCTGCCCACGGCACACAGCTGGTGATGCTCAGACACAGAAAGGAACGACACACGGTAGCTACCGCCCTGCTCGCAGACGGGGTGCCTGGGTGGGTCCAGTAACCTGGGCTGCAGGAGAGTGTGTACCTGGTGCTTCCAGTCCCAGTTTGCTCCTAGCCAAGCCTGGGCAGAGTAGGCGAGGATGTGGACAGGGGCCAGGGGATGTGGTGCCCTTGAACAGAGTTCCTGGGCAGCATTCTAGTTCATTGTTGTTGTTGTTCAGTTGCTCAGTCGTTTCTGACTCTTTGCGACCCCATGGACTGCAGCATGCCTGGCTTCCCTGTCCTCACCATCTTCAGGAGTTTGCTCAGACTCTTGTCCATTGAGTCAGTGAGGCCATCTAACCACCTCATCCTCTATCACCGCTTCTCCTTTTGCCTTCTATCTTTCCCAGGGTTTTTCCCAGTGAGTTGGCTCTTTGCATTAGGTGGCTAAAGTGTTGGAGATTCAGCTTTCGGCATCAGTCCTTCCAATGAACATTTGGGTTGATTTCCTTTAGGATTGACTGGTTTGATTTCCTTGCAGTCCAAGGGACTCTCAGAGTCTTCTCCACCCCCACAATTCAAAAGCATAAATTCTGGTCCATGCTCTACCCCAAATGACTCACCTTGCCAGGCTCCCCCATTACCTTTTCATTTTAGACTTAGAATCTCACTGTTTCTGAGGCCCAGTCCCTCCAAAAGCACCCTCCTTTCCCCAGGTGGAGCCAATTAGGCTAAGCTCAACTCCACCTTTAATTACTTTTGCCCTTATTTGCGTCTGATTTGTCTCATTATAATGCTATTCACAGCATGGCAGCTGGGCACGGTGCATACATAGTTTCAAGGTCTTGGCTTCCTTCTGAGTAAAATGAAAGACTTGGAATAGACGCAGGCACACACATACCCATGGGCCAGGAGCAGCCTGCTGAACTCATCCGGCTGGCCTGAAAAGTCTTTCAACAACTTTATGTGGAAGAACAACTTGTTAAAAAATGAAACCGTATTCATTGCAGAGAATTAAAAAAAGATAGAGACGAAAAATAAAGGAGAAAAGTCAAAATCACAAACCCTCAAGCATTATTAATACTCTGGGATAGATCCTTCCAGATCGGTGTTGCACTTCTTTCTGGGAACTCTTGGGCTAAACACATTCTGAGTGAAGAGCCTAGGGATCCCTCATCCCCTGCTTGACATGTGGACTTCATGGGCTAAGAGGAGAACTGGATCGTATTTTAAAAAAACATGCCAATAACAAATAATTGGTAGGGATTTTAATAGGAAAATCAGGCAGTGGTCTCATAGGACTGTAAGTCATGCCAAGGTCCTGTCGTAACAAGCCACACATGTGCCAGAATGACGGGAAGTGTTGATCGAGGGGCTGGCAGACTGGTTACTGCTGTCTTTACCTCTTTTTCTAGAGGAAGGCGGGACAGCGTTCATGAAGGCTGCGTATCCTGTGTTAGAGCGTGAAGGTGTAGACCATCCCATGGGTTTGGCCTGGAACGCCCTAGCTCTGCCTTTTGCCAGCAGTATGACCTTGGGCATATAGCCTGGCTTTTTTGTGTGTTCTTTCCTTTTCCTTTCTACGTGTTTATTTTATTTAAAATATAATCTTATTCATGTGGTGAGTTACTTTCAGCTGTGCCCGGTCTTGTTGCTGCGTGTGGGCTTTTTCTCCAGTTGTGGGGAGCAGGAGCTCCTCCCCAGATGCAGCGCTCAGGCTTCTCAGCATGGCTTGTCTGGCTGCGGAGCACGGCCTCTAGGCCAGCAGGCTTCAGCGTTGCAGTGCACGGGTTCTGGAGTGCTGGCTCAGTAGTTGAGGCACGTGAGCTTAGGTGCTCTGGGGCATGTGGCATCTTCATAGACCGGGGATCCGAGTGTGTCCCCTGCCACTGCAAGGTGGTCTCTTAACACTGGGCCACCAGGGCAGCCTGCTGTGTGTGTATGTTTTGGGTCGTTTCTGTTGCCAGGCCTTCAGTTTTGCTCATCTTGCTTCTGCAGTTTGCTGAGACACTCCACAGTGGCCGGACCCGGCTATAAGGGACGCTGGGGAGCGTTGTCTCTCTGTTTTCAGCCCACGTGTCCAAGCGCCCAGCAGAAAGTTGATGCTTCTCTTTTTAGGGGCTTCCCTGATAGCTCAGTTGGTAAAGAATCCTCCTGCAAATGCCATGTTTTTCTTACTACAGAAGAAAGATTGGCTCTTAGGGGATACTAGCCTTAGACCCAGAAACAGGAGCCTAGTGGGCTGCCATCTACGGGGTCGCACAGAGTTGGACATGACTGAAGCGACTTAGCAGCAGCAGCAGCAGCCTTAGAGGATATACGCATTGGCATTAATTGCTACTCTGCTTTTGATGAGCAAGTGGAAGCAAAGTGCTAGCTTTTTGGGCAGTGGCACTAATGGGGTCAGTTTCAGTGGAGAAATGAGGAGAAGTGAAATGTGAAAGATGATCTCCGCTCAGCACTTGGAAACTCTCACCGTTTGGTGACACAGGCGTCATCTTCTTCCTTTTAAGAAGTAAGACAGTCAACTGCTATGTGTCCCAGATTTATTTCCCCTGTGAATCTAGAGTGCTCTTGTGGTCTGAAGGGTTAGATTTATCATGGGCGTGTGTCCTGCTGATCAGCTAGCTCGGTGCCAGGAGAATTTGGTTAAACTAGAATTGAGACCCAGGTCCGAATCTTGGCTTACTGCTTTTCTTGCTCGTGCTATTTTCAGATGGTGTAAACTCATGCTTGCCATCTATACAATTCCCTGGCCCAGGGAACATCGATCCCAGGGTTATGAGATCAAGTTTTAAACTGCTCTTTCTATATCACTTGGTCTTCCACTGGGAGAGGATAATAAACTTCAGCAGTATTTTCTTGGTTTCCCATGACGTGTTATTGTACTGTCTACCTTCCTTGGATAATTTCTCTCTGGAGAGTATGACAGTTGACATTCAATTAAATATGAAATATAGAAGGTCTCTTCTGTTACTTGCAATGATAAAAATATTGGTTTAATATGTTAGAATTGATTTCAGTGAAAGCAGTCACGGCATAGCTTGTTTGCCATACATTGTTTTTTATAGTTGAGTATTTTATTGGAATTAAAAAAATGAGTTATTTTTAATTTTTTGTAACAGGTCCAACAATATAAAGGAGTATAAAAGAGACGTATAAAGAAGTAATCTCCCTTAATCCTTTACCCTATAACCAGGGTAAATTGATGTACATACACTTTCGCAAATCTATACTCTAAAAACATGTTCTACTTATTCCATTTTTTTCCCTTCCAAAATGGGATTACGGTCTCTTATCAGGGGTTGGCAAACTCTGACCCATGAGCATGCCACTATTTTTGTAAAGTTTTATTGGAACACCTGTTTGTTATGAATTGCCTGTGTGCTTTCTCTGTTCAACGGAGGGGTTGAGTGGTTCCAACAGAGACACGTGGCCTGAAAAACTGAAAACCACCTGGCCCTTTAAAGAAAGTTTCCCCGATCTAATCTGCTTTGACTAAGCCTTTCATTTTATTTATTTATTTTTTTCTATTTTTTGGCCACCCCCCAAGGCAAACAGGATCTTAGCTACAAACCAGGAATCAAACCCTTGTCCGTTGCAGTGGGAGTGTGGTGGCTTGGCCACTGGACTGCCAGGGAGGCCCCTGAGTCTTTCATTGTAACTGCATGTGCCCCTGCATGTCAGAGCTCATCATGTGACTGTGCTATGTTGGTTGAAATCATTCCCCCATAGATGGCATATAGGTTGAGTCTAGGATTTTGCCATAATAAACAGTATTTCATAAACCCCATATAAGTGTATTTTTATATCCCGGGGGCTTCATTTACGTGGGAAAGATTTACAGAAGTACTGTTGCTGAAGGAAAGCCTGGATTCTTCGCCCATCAGTTGCCTTTTGGTTTGAAACCCACATGTCATGTCATCAGATGTTCTCTCTGATCTGACACCTCTTTTGGGAATCTGACATTTGTTATAAAAGTGGTTTTCAATCCCTGTTGACTCTGGCTCACAGTAATAAATCTGCTGCTGAAGCAGACATTTTCAGGTATGTATATAGTTGATACACCCCCTAGGATAGTACTTAAGCCTTACTACATGCAAAACAGTCTCATGTTTTGTATCCTGTTCTGTTCCAGCTTAACAAACATCAGTTGTAACTCTGAATTGCTTTCACCACCCCAGTAAAGGGACACAGCCTGTAGTTCGGGAGACTGCCCTTTTCTAGAAAGGGGTACTATTCTGCATCTTGTGACCTAGTTAAGTTTGATGTTTATCTGTGGGTCAAGGCCATTCCTCTTCCTTCCCTTCTTTATTTAAGGTAATAACTTTGTTCTTCTTAGTGAAAATTCATGCATATTTTAATACATAATGTCTTTAGAGTTGTGAGGTAGGATACAGGCCAGGTTCCTTTGAAAATGGGAGTCATCCTTGGTCTTCATGTGTTTCCCCAGAGAGACCAAATACCCGGACTTGCCGTCACGCAGTGTGGATGTACCTGTTAGCCGAGCCACGTCATGGCTGATTTGTCCTCTTTGGGTCTAGCCCAGTGGCTCGCACATTGATCCTGACCAGTGTCCACACACATCATCACCCCCTGCTCAGCTTCGACTCCCACCTGTCCTGTGCTCAGTGCTCTGTTGCCTTTGGTCTAGATCAGTCATAAATACTGTGCTTCCGTTATTCCCTTGGAGGCTGTTGAGACCTGCAGCCTTATTTCAGTAATAGAACTTTTCCCCGCCTTTGCAAACCAAGAAACCAATCAGAAAGGGTTTTCTCTCATAGAACTTCTTCGGGTGCAGGTCTGGCTGGATCCAGGTGTGCACGAGTGATTTACCAGGACGATCTCTCTCTCTCCCCCTTCACCCTGCTTCAGGTTCTCGTAGCTTTGTTTCATTTTCAGACAGCTTATCTTTTCTGGGAGGAGAAAGTGATCAGATAGGAGCCGGAGAGACAGGCAGGGGTCAGAGCAAAGGTCACTCCGCGTGACCTGCAGAGAGGCTTGGATTTTATCCTCAGGCTGGGGAACCTTTGAAAAATTTAAAGTAGAAAATGACATGAGTCAATCTGCATGTTTCCCCCCCCCTCACGAGGGTCTGCCCCACATGTCTTATTGGTCTGTGCACATCAGAAACCGGATTCTTGCTTTAGAGGGACGGTTACTTTCAGACACCTAAAATATTTTTCTTTCTCTCTTTTTTTTTTTTGAAATTTCTGACATTGTTTGAATTTAATGATTCATATTACGAATTATTCATGAAAATGATCTTTTAAGCTTCTTATAATAGCTGAAATTATCCTTCATTAGGATACTGACAGTTCCTGTGATGGGTGTAATTATAAAAAAAAATATTCTTAGGCTGGCTATATTCTGCAGTGTTAAAATTACGCAAATGAGCAAGAGATAAGAATAGCAGCTGAGTAGGATGGTCAGATTTTATGGGGAAAGGGGGGATGGCAGCATTGCAGGTTTTCTAAAAGTGAATAGATATGTGCTGCACACATTGAGTGCGTTTTTATTGCTGTCTGCCGTGACGCTCGCCCTTTCCTCACTGGCCCGGAGTGCGTTAATTTTAGCGCCCTGAATTGTTTGTAGCTCTTGCCCATATATGAATCGCATCAAGGAGAGTTTTTTTTTTTTTTTTTCCTTTCCTCCTTCTTTCCACTCAGCATTTTCTGCAAGGCAGGCTGTAGTAATCTCTGATAGTTCCTGAGAATGGCATGCTTGTTGCTAATACAGAGAAAGCTGAGATGGGAGGGTGGGGGCAGGGAGTCAGGTGCCGCGGTGAGGGGTGGGTCTCTGGGTAATGAGACTGAGAAATCAAGTCTGCATCATGTTCATGTCCCAAGGATGGCCAGGTGGGGTGTTTGTGGCTGATAGGGGTCAACCTACTTCTTGGGATTAACCTTGGCAACCTTGTAGGGACAAGAAGAATTGAGGAGCCATATAGCACATGACGTCCAGGGGCCCCACACGACCTGCTCCTGCCTGACCCCCTCAGGGTCTCTGTTCATAATGCCCCATTCTGCCTCTTCCCCACATGGTCCCATCCCTTCTTGGGGCTGCACAGAACCA
>SJYF01000056.1:7234389-7252945 GCA_006410515.1 Procapra przewalskii
AGAGTTGACTCATTGGAAAAGACTCTGATGCTGGGAGGGATTGGGGGCAGGAGGAGAAGGGGACGATAGAAGATGAGATGGCTGGATGGCATCACGGACTCAATGGACGTGAGTCTGAGTGAACTCCGGGAGTTGGTGATGGACATGGAGGCCTGGCCTGCTGCGATTCATGGGGTCGCAAAGAGTCAGACACGACTGAGCGACTTACAAATTGAGTTGATCAAATTGAGTTGATTTATAATGTTGTTAATTTCTGCTCATCAAGCCAAAGTGATTTTTTGCTGTGCATATGTATATATATAGAGAGAGATTTTTACATTCTTTTTTTTATGTTCTTTTCCATTATGGTTTATCATGGGATACTTTTTTAGCTGGGGAATAATTGCTGTGCAATGATGTGTTAGTTGCTGCTGTACAGCAACATGCCTCAGCTGTAAGTATGCATATATTCCTTCCCTCTCCAGCCTCCCTCCCAGCCCTCTAGGTCATCACAGCCTTGCATAAAAAGCTCAATGCTTAGGCATTTGAATTTTTTATTGAGATATAATTTGCATACCATGCAGTTCTCCTGTTTTAAGTGCACAATTCATTGTTTTTCAGTGTATTCACCAAGTAGTGTAACCATTACCATTTTATCACTTCATCTTTATCGCCCTGAAAGGAAACCCTGAATCCATTAACAGTCACTCCCACCCTCTTCTCCCCCAGCCCACAGCAGCTATGAAATCACTTCTGTTTCTGTTGATTTGCCTATTTTGACATTTCGTGTAAATGGAGTCAACAGTGAGTGTGTCCTGTTGTGTCTGGGTTCTTTTACTTAGTGTTATGGCCTCAAAATTCATCCACTTTGTGGCATCTGTCAGCACTTCATTCTTTTAAAAGTATTTGAATATTTTAAATCGTGGTGACATGCATATAACATGTAACTGACCATCATAACTGGTTTGAAATGTTCAGTTTGGTGGCACTAAGTCCATTCATACTGCTGTGTAACCATCGCCACCATCTGTCTCCAGAGCTCCCTCCATCTTTCTAAACTGAAACTCTGCGCCGTTAGACAGTCCCTCCCAGATTCTCCTGCCCCTCAGCCCCTGGCAGCCACCATTCTACTTCCCAGCTCTATGAATTTGACTAAACTTGACTAATCCAAGTACTTCTTATAAGTAGATTCATACAGTGTTTGTCCTCCTGTGATGGACTTACTTTGCTTAGTATAACGTCTTAAGGATCATCCTTGTTTTCTCATGGATCAGAATTTCTTGCCTTTTCAAGGCCTGATGACTGTACATTTTGTAGAGATCAGATAGTGTTCATTCATTCCTTCATCCCTGGACGCTTGGGTTGCTTTCGCCTTTGGAGCCATTGAATACCAGTTTTTTTTTTTTTAATATCTTCAGTTATTTTGGGTTGAATCTTTTAAAACTATAAACTTATGCTCATGGATTGATTTTGAATTTTTAATGAAATGGGGAAAGGAAAATAAGTAGTCACAGCCACGAAATCAAGGATTCCTCACTTGGGTGGTGTTTTCGTCTGGGATGTCGTATCACGTGGGGGGGGGGGGGACAACCTCCCAGAGAAGAGCAAACCCAGTCTGTCTGAGGCTTGCTCAGGTTCTCCTTCTGGAACCAAGATTCCCATCCATCTCTGCCAGGCCAGAACTCCCACGTTGGAGCTCGTGGGCAGAGATGTGCGATCATGGTTCCGACTGCAGCCTCAGAATGCAAAGGTGGATGCTACGTGTCCCTGCACGTGAAGTGCTTACCGTCAGGTGAGCGCTTGGCAAGCATCCAGTAAATATTAACCATTGCTATTATTGTCTCATGCTCTAGGCGGTTCCCCCAACCCCTGAATAGCTGTATGGGCCAAGTGAGAGGTGGTCTGTACACCCCTTGGCAGTCGTGTGAACCGCACTCTATATGAGAGTCTAGAAATATAATGGATCATCCTATAACTTGTTGGCTGGGTTGAGATTTATGCCCGGTTAACATCCCTTGATTTCAGTGGTCTGGTGCATGACAGGGGCCTGAACATATTAAGATGGGTTATTTTTCCTGCAGTGAACATGTGTTACTTTTATAATTTGAGAAAGTAAACTCGTGGAAGAACAAAGAGGAGACCTAGCCACAGGGTCTGAGAGCCATGCTAAAAAATGTGCCTCGGTGGCTTAATGCAGCTCCAGTGAGTGGCTGACCGGTGCTCTTGGCGCATTGGCACGTTCCATTTCTAAGCAGTGTTGGTCAGCCACCCGGGAAGTACTGAGAATCTAAAATGGACCTCGTCGATTCTGCACTTTTTGTGGTTTTGGAGAAACAGGAGGGAGCTTTTGCCTTTTAGGAGTTTCTAGGGCTTCCCAGCTGACTCAGTGGTAAAGAAGCCACCTGCCAATGCAGGAAACCCAGGTTCGATCTCTGTGTTGGGAAGACTCCTTAGAGGAGGAAATGGCAACCCACTCCAGTATTCTTGCCTGGGAAATCCAAATCCCCTGGACAGAGGAGCCTGGTGGGCTATAGTCCATGGGGTCACAGAAGAGTTGAACATGACTTAGCAACCAAACAGCAGCAGTCTGGGTAGACAGTCAGCGTCACTGTCTGATGTTCCATTAATCACCCTGACAGCCCCCATCACTGTGACCATGTACACAGTGTGTTCTCTGCACTAGGCCTCTGCTGGTAGCTTCGTCTGTTTTCTCTCTGAATCCTCCAAGGTTCCCCTGCAGGATGGGTGTGTTATTACATCCCCTGTTTACCAAGCAGGAGGCTGAGGGGCAGCTGAGGGCCTTGCAGAAAGGGGCAGAGCTGATGTTTGAACCCAGGTCCAGCAGACTCTGGCTCTAAAGCCTTTTGCACTGTCGCATCCGTCTCAGTCTTGTTGACACATGTTCTTCCTTTCTTTCTGGCCATGCTGCTTGGCTTGTGGGGTCTTAGTTCCCAGCCAAGGATTGAACCCCGGCCACGGCAGTGAAAGTGCAGAGTCCTAACTGTTGGAACACCGGGGAAGTCCCAGCTCATTTCCTTTTTAAAAAAGTGCACAACATCTGCCTAGGGGATGGCGCAGAGTCCTAGCACTGAGGCAGTCCAGACAAATCTTCCACGCGGCCTTTTGAAATTTCTGGAGGCTCTTTTTAAAGGCAGGTCGTACGGTGATTTCCCAAGGAGGATTTAATGCCCATAAACCCGACCTTACAGACAAGCAGTTCTGCCTCTGATAAGCATGGCACTGCTGCTATAGGGATGAACTGCGGACGTCACACGTCTTTGTTCGGAATAAAGTGATTGAGAGGTTTAGAGGGAAAACTCTGATTATCATCCACAGCTCTCCACACCCAGGTAACCAGTGTTAGCAGCTTGGGTTGGCCCTGTGTCCTCACTCAGACAACCAGTTTCAGATCCAGATCATCCTCCCCTCCCTCCCGCCAAAATGGAACCACATCACACACGTATCTGCAACTAGTGGGATTCTGGCACTTAGACATATCTGTGTTTTGAAATGAACAGCTTTACAAATAGCATTCGGAGCCGTCTGTGTCATCTTGCATCTCTGCTGACAAGCTGGCCCTCGTGGGTCCGTAGAGTGTGGTCAGGTCCAGAGCTCTCTGTTCAGCAAATGCTTTTGCGCCACTTAGATTGTGGCAAAGAAATCGCTCCGTCTGGTATGCCTTGCTGCCTGTTTTATCCCAGCAACAAAGTGGTTCTCAATCTGCTTTTCCCTTTAAGGCGAAGAACACAACTCTCCAGTTTCCATCAAAGCCTCTGCTGGACTGCATCACAGGGGCAGGTGGAAATGTGCTTGCAATGGGCGTGATGACAGTTCTGGTTGTAGGCAGCAGTCACTCCCAGCTGTCCCTGTGCATGCATTATATATTTAGGTGATCCCTCGCAAGAGAGATGCGACATCTAAGCAGGTGAGCAGATTTCTCTGGCAAGACCTGTAGGAGATGGAAACTTCTAGCGAACAAACTTTGTGATTTGAAAAAGAAGGCAGGATCTCACTTTATATTTGCCTTAAAAAAACTATCCTAGGGACTCCCAAAGCAGAGGCCTGCTCAGGCAACCAGATCCTGCATGCTACAGCTAAAGATCCCACATGTCACAACTAAGACCTGGTGTAGTCAAATAAATAAATATTAAAAAGTTATCATATCTTTAATGCATGAGGTGAGAGAGAATATAAAGTAACTTATATTCTCTGTTTAGTCCTCACAAGAGGTATTATCCCCTTTTACAGATGAGGAAACTGAGGCTCAGAGCCATGAAGTCATGTGCCTGCAATTTCACTCTGCCTAGCGACAAAGCCCAGGTTTGAACCCGGGATGCACTTGTGTCTCTGCCCACATTTCTGTACTTCTATATGTTTGTCGCTCAGTCGTGTCCATCTCTTTGTGACCCCATGGACTGCTTAGAAGCAGGAAGCCTGCCAGGTTCCTCTGTCCATGAGATTTTCCAGGCAAGAATACTGGAGTGGGTGGCCATTCCCTTTTCCAAGGGATCTTCCTGACCCAGGGATTGAACCTGGGTCTCCTGCATTGCAGGCGAATTCTTTGCCGTCTGAGCCACAAGGGAAGCCTTCTCATCCTATATAATTCCTTGTCTATTAGAAACAGTATCCCCCTTGATCCCATAGTTCCTGGTCCTATTCTTGAAGGATACAGATGAGTATGCACCCCTTGGGGCAGTGATATGGGTGTAGATGTCACGTGCTAGGATGTTGCTTCAGTAACGTTTTCTTGGCTATCAACGTGTCCCCTGTTTCTAACCAGAGAATCATCTATCTGTGAGGTGACTAGGTATAGATCAGGCTTTTGGAAAATAAGGTTTCAACTTTCTGGAGAGTTTGAAATTTATAGTTACCCACAAGCAGGCAACCAAATATGCACGCATGTGTGTGTGTGTGGTGTGTGCATGCGTGTGCATTTGATGCATTCAGGGAGGCAGGTCTCCTCTGGGGTTTTAGCACGTGGCCTGGGAAGTCTCTCAGGTGGAAGTTAGTGACACAGTGGCCAGTGGGCTCAGGAGGTAGGGCGGCAGTGTGGTGAGTCTGGGGGAGCTTGGGGCTTTGAAGTCAGGCAGACGGTGGTTTGCAGTACCAAGCACATTGATTGCAGTGTTGTAAAAGAAGCCACACCCCCACTCGCTCATCGCTCTGCAGGAGGTCCTGCCTAGTGGTGGCTCAGGCCGTGTACAATATGATGGAAATCATTTGCTCATCAGGCTCCATGAACAGTAGCTTTCCCCCTTTCTGCTGCCTGTCGAAGTTCTATGCTGCAGCCTGAGACCCGGGCACGGAGGTGGAACGTTCTCTCACTCCAGTCGGGAGCAGCTATTCCTTTTCAGTGCCAGGATCTCTTGTCTGTTTCACCACCTTTCCCCACAAGTACTGTGGCTTGGCTTCTCATGGAAACTCTGGGGTGAATCAAGATTTCTCAATCTTGGGGGGAGGCAAGTACTCCCTTCCCCAAGGTTGAAACGGGCTGACTAGCAGCCTGAGTTCATCTGGTCCCCATCCCTGAGAAGCCTGAACATGTTCAGTGATAACTCAGAAAGCCCCCAAGAGAAGCTGTCCTGAGAGATGCCGGAGACTTGCTGCCCTGGTGAAACCTGGTGCTGTGACGCTGGAGCCGTGCTGTAACCTGGGGTCAGGGAAGGAGCCAGCTCCCCTGACCCCAGCCTGTGCTAGACTTTCTGGACTCACGAACGCCTGCTGAGCAAAGGTCTGAGCCAGAGACTGGGTGTGTCCCCTCCAGTTACTCTGCTGCCGATGGAGCTGGGGCAGGAGCATGTGGGGGAAGGAACAGAGGCTTGGGTTTCATCCTGAACCTGCCCTTTGGTACCTGTCTGACCTTGGGCTCATGCTGTAACACCTTGGAAACTCATTTTTCTGGGGTTAATAATATCCACCATGTATGTTCACTGTGAGAACAGTACGTAATATATATAGTGGCATGCTCAGCAGTGTGCATGGCAAGGCAGAAGGGGTTGAAGGATGACCCCAGTGGTGATGGCATCTGGACCCCTGGCTGCACATGAAGTGAGTGCTTTGCCTGTGTTATGGTGTTTCATCCTGTGACTGTTTTGGAAAAGACCCTGCTGCTTGGGAAGGTTGAAGGCAAAAGGAGAAGGGGGGTGGCCGAGGATGAGATGGTTAGCTAGAATCACCAACTCAATGCATGCGAGTTTGAGCAAACTCCAGGAGATAATGAAGGACAGGGAAGCCTGGTGTCCTGCAGTCCATGGGGTCACAAAGAGTCAGACACGACCTAGCAACTGAACAACAAAAACCAGGGTTATTATGAAAGGGCTTCCCTGGTGGCTCAGTGGTAAAGAATGTGCCTGCCGATACAGGAGACACAGGAGACATAGGTTTGATCCCTGGGTCGGGAAGATCCCCTGGAGGAGGAAATGGCAACCCACTCCAGTGTTCTTGCTGGGATAATCCCATGGATAGAGGAGCCTGACGGGCTGCAGTCTGCGGGGTCTCAAAGAGTCAGATATGACTGGGAGATTTAGTGTGCGTGTGTGTCTAGTGCCTGGCATGCACTGAATCGTAAGTAGCCAGTTGTTGAGTGAGTGGATGAAAGACTTGCCCAGGGTCGCTCTCTGGTAAGTGGTGGAGCCAGACTCTGCGCTTGGCGTCTGTCTGATGGCGGGGCACACGCTGTCTTCACCGTACCCTCCCCTTCCTGCGGCAGCAAGCGCTCAGAATGGTGGGTGCGGTTGTTATGAAGACTCATTCCTTTGCTGGAGCAGGTGTGGGTCCCTGCTGCCTTGTGAGGTCTCTGTCACCATACCCAGGGAGAGTGGTTCTCCTTTGGAGCCTCCAGGTGTCCCTGTTTCCCATCACACCACACCCGGCTGGCGGTCACAGGACCTGGCACACCTCCTCGTGTCCATGAGAACGTTCAAGGGAACCATCTCTGAATTTTAAGTGGTTCTTTATCCTCTTCCACTGCCTGTACCTCATACTGTTTGCAGCTGGGGTCATGCTAAGATTGTTCATATTGAAAGGAAAACAGTAATCTTATCATACTGTTTGCCAGGCCGCTCTCCGTGGTAGCCAAAGTTTGGCTTAAAATAATTTAGGCAAAAAACCCCATGTGTTTTCTGGTGCCTTGCCTGCTAGTGAGACCGGCTTAGCGTCTGCTTATTTCAGGTGACTTATCACATACCTCGGTAGGCTGCAAGGAGGCGAAAGACTCTCATGTTCTCTAAGTGTAAATAACAGTGGTACTAACAAACCCACAGCTTTTCTAGAACATGAAAAATAGTTCTGATTTACAGTGAATATGTTTGTACCAGACACACTTTCCATGTCTTTCTGGGTGT
The DNA here is from genome assembly GCA_006410515.1 of Procapra przewalskii. NCBI lineage: Eukaryota > Metazoa > Chordata > Mammalia > Artiodactyla > Bovidae > Procapra > Procapra przewalskii. Next base: position 7,241,712 of record SJYF01000056.1, read on the forward strand.
AGAGAAGGCTTATTATTTTTGCCAACTTTTTTTCCATTTGGAATCTAACTTGGATAATTATGCCATCAAGGAAATACATACAGGAGAAAACTGCTGACTGCTCAGAGTTTGTATAAGTAAATAAAATGTAGATTTTCCCGTGACTAATGTGGATGTTAAGTAGGTCGCCTGGGTTACAAGGCGTTCTGTGCTAGACAGATAACCTAGATAGCTTCACCTCTGGCACAAACCTCACCTGGCCAGACTGAGTCCTTTATGGAGGTTTCTGTGAATGGCACATTTGAAGATGCTTGGTCAACTCCAAAGTGCCAAGTAAGATGAAGCAATATCACTGTTTTATTTTTATGAAGACCCATTGTCTTCATAATTGTGCTTTCAAATTGTGTTTAACAAATTAAATCCAGCCTTTATTCCAGTTTGCTTTTGGACTTACATTTTGGCTTTTTCGACACTGTGTCCCTTACCCCATCCCCCAGCCCCTGGCTGCCGTCCTCCAGGGATGTGTTCTAAGACCCCCAGTGGGTGTTTGAAACTGTGGATAATGCCAGATCCCATATATGCTGTTTTGTCCTGTACTAGTAGGCGGGTTGTATATACAGCATTGAATATACTGGACAAAGAGATGGTTCACGTCCTGAGCAGGGCACGATGGTACAAGATTTCCCCATGCTACTCAGAATGGTATGTGATTTAAAACTGAATGAATTGTTTATTTCTGGAATTTTCCATTTAATATTTTTGGACCACAATTGACCACGGGTATCTGAAACCATAGAAATTAAATTGCAGATGGGGGCAGGCTACCGTACAACCTGTTTCTCATCTGCAGTTGTAAAATCTAAACCCGTGGGTCAGAGTTTCTTTTGGTCCTTTTTGTGAAGCGCTTGAGCAGGGCACTGTCAGAATAACCCAAACTATGGATGGAGATTGTTAATGAGAAAATTTAGGCTTGAGATTGCATTGCTAGCCAGTGTTTTAAAGTCTTGTATTCTAGAATTCAGAGTGATCTCTTTTGGACCCAAATTGTTTCCTCCTGGGCTGTTGAGCTGTCTTTCTGTGCCCAGATTTAATAGATCACTCTCAGGAAACAGATAGCTTAAAACAGCAACAGCAAACGTGGAGTGCAGTCCGTCACAGAGGTGGGTGTCTGTTGTTCAGATCTGATGTGCAGGAGTCAATGCCAGTTACCCGCTCCAAGGTGACTGGTTGGCTGGAGGACGTGCGGAGAGGAGGACGCGGCGCTGTAAGCTGCTCTTTTTGGCTCTCATATGACTTGGTGTTACTCACACTTTTATTGCGCTGCTTTCCTTGAACACCTGCATGTTCTCTTGCTCCCATGGCAGGTGAAATCTCTGGGGCTTGAAAACACACTGATCAGATGTGATGCTTGTACAAACCTCAACTAAAGGGACAGGTGGCTTCCGGTGCCTCGCCCCAGATTCACCTTGCCGGTAGAGAGGTGGCTCCCCTCACTTTCCTGATTTTGATCTGTAAGCTGTAGAGGTACATCTCCTTCCATTCAGCTGTTGATGGACACTTCGGCTGTGTCCATGTCTTGACTATTGTAAATAATATGCTACTATGAACACTGGGGTGTATGTATTTTTTTTTTTTCCAAATTAGTGCTTTTATTTTCTTTGGATATATATCCAGGAGTGGAATTGCTGGATCATATGGTAGTTCCACTTTTAACTTTTTAAGGAATCTCCATACTGTTTTCCACAGAAGCTGCACCAGTTTGCTTTCCCACCAGCATTTATTGTTTGTGGTCTTTTGATGATTAGCTGTTTTGATAGGGGTGATGCCGCATTGTGGTTTTGATTTTCATTTCTCTGATGATTAGCAATGTTGAGCATCTTTCCATGTGTCTGTTTGCCATCTGTATATCTTTTTTTAAAACGTCTATTTAAGGCTTCTGACCATTTTAAAATTGGGTTGTTTGTTTTTTAGATATTGAGCTATAGAGAGCTGTGTATATATTTTGGATATTAACCCCTTATTGGTTATATGAAAGTCGCTCAGTTGTGTCTTCTTCTTTGTGACCCCATGTACTTATACAGTCCATGGAATTTTCCAGGCCAGAATACTGGAGTGGGTAGCCTTTCCCTTCTCCAGGGGATTTTCCCAACCCAGGAATTGAACCCTGGTCTTCCGCATTGTAGGAGGATTCTTTACCAGCTGAGCCACAAGGAAAGCCCAAGAATACTGTAGTGGGTAGCCTATCCCTTCTCCAGCAAATCTTCCTGACTCAGGAATTGAACAGGGGTCTCCTGCATTGCAAGTGGATTCTTTACTAACTGAGCTATCAGGGAAGTCCTGATACCAAAAAAAAATTGGTTCTGTTATTTGCAAATATTTTCTCCTTTTAGTTGTTTGCCTTTTTTGTTGTAGCTGATGGTTTCCTTTCTTGTGCAAAATCTTTTAAGTTAGATCCCGTTTGCTTATTTTTTGCTTTGCTTCCTTTGCCTTAGGAACATTGGAAAAATATTGCTACACTTTATGTTGAACAGTGTTCTGCCTGTGTTTTCTTTTAGGAGTTTTGTACTTTCTGGTCTTATATTTAGTTCTTTAATCCATTTTGAATTTTCTTTGTACATGGTATGAGAGAATGTTCTAATTTCATTCTTATACATGTATCTGTCCAGTTTTCCCAGCATCACTAGTTGAAAAAACTATCTTTTCTCCATTGTATATTCTTGCCTCCTTTGTTTTAGATTAATTGACCGAAAGTGTGTGGGTTTATTTCTGGGCTTTCTATTCTGTTCTACTGATCCTACTGTCCTTTTATATGTGAGTACCATACTATTTTGATTGCTGTAGCTTTGTAGTATTGCCTGAAATCAAGGGCGTGTGATGCCTCCAGCTCTGTTCTTTCTTAAGATTGTTTTGTTTATTTGGGTCCTTTTGTATTTTCACACAAATTTTAGAAGTATTTTAGCTCTGTGAAGAATGCCATTGGTATTTTGACAGGGATTGCATTGAATCTGTAGATTGCCTTGAGTGTTGTGGTCATTTTAGCAATGTTGTTTTTCCATTCTGTGGACGCAGTGTGTCTTCCTACCTCTTCGTGTTGTCTTCAGTTTCTTCCATACGTGTTTTATAGTTTTCTGAGTACAGATTTTTTTACCTCCTTGGCTAGGTTTATTCCTAGGTATTGTATTCTTTTAATTATCTTTTAAATTTATCCTTTTTTATAGTTCATTATTAATGTATAGAAATACAACAGATTTCTGAATATTATTTTTGTATCCTGTAACTTTACTGAGTTCACTAATGAACTCTTGTAGTTTTTTAGTGGTATCTTCTGGATTTTCTATATATAATATCATGTCATCAGCAAACAGTGACAGTGTTACTTCTTCCTTTCCAATTTGGATTCCTTTTATTTCTCTTTCTTGTCTGATTACCATGGCTAGGACTTCCAGTGCTATGCTGAACAAAAGTGGTGAGTGGGAATCCTTATTTTATTCTTGATCTTAGAGGAAATGCATTCAGCTTTTTATTTGAAAATTAAAGATTTTTTTCACCAAAAAAAATGGAATTTAGTTTTTCAGAGAATTTTTTAGTACAGTATGAGCTTTGTCAATAAAAGACCTAATGCTTCCAGCCACCATCTTCCCCCATTTCTCACTGCTCACACACAAATGCTTTAAACCATTAAAAAAAATTAATTTATTATTTTTGGCTCTGCTGGGTCTACACTGTGGCAAGCAGGCTTTCTCTAGTTGCAGCAAGTGGGGGCTCTTGTTCGTTGCAGCTTCTCATTGCAGTGGCTTCTCTTGTTGCAAAGCACGGGCTCTAGGCCCACAGGCTACAGTAGTTTGGCACACGGGTTTAGTTGCTCTGAGGCATGTAGAATCTTTCCGGACCAGGGGTCAAACCTGTGTTCCTTATCCATAGTTCTTATCCACTGTGCCACCAGGGTATTCGTACTTTAAGCTTTTTAACCGATTTTTTCAGTAGTTACCTTGATATCGCTGAATAATTTGTCTATTGTTTCTTGTTGATTTTTTTTTTAAGTTGTTCAGTTCAGTTGCTCAGTCATGTCCGACTCTTTGTGACCTCATGGACTTCAGCATTCCAGGCTTCCTTGCCCATCACCAGCTCCCAGAGCTTGCTCAAACTCCTGTCCATCCAGTTGGTGATGTCATCCAACCGTCTCATCCTCTATTGTCCCCTTCTCCTCCTGTTTATTGATATCTTGTTGTGGAAGATGAAGGGTAGCATTCTCTGGTTCCTCACACCCTCGAAGTATGTGTGTACACACACATACGAACACACACAAACACACACCCTCCAGTTGTCATATAATCTAGCACAGTCACATAATCATTTTGGTTCAATCAGTGGTCCATGATTACATTGTTATGACTCTGAAAATGCTCTCTACAGCTCAGCCATGAGATACATACATGATTAGTATTTTTGGACAGCTTTTACATTTCTTCAAAGTTAATACTTAACTGTTTTGAGTTTAAAAATTTTTTTTGGTATTATGTGTACTTTTCACTAATTCAACTCCAGATGCTCCCTCAGTTGTATAAATCTCAGTATTTTCAAACACTTGAGCCATCAGTGTTGTCCTGAGATGGTCCCTCCTGGAAGTCCTCCGACCTTTAGCTGGAGGGAGCCTGGCTCCTCTGTGCGCCTGTGCTCTGCGATTCACTCCTCCTTTACTGCAGTGCATTTCATATGCTGTGCCAGTGAGCCCTTTACAGTGCACAGTTCAGTGCTTTTTGGAATGTTCACAAGGTTGTCCAAGCATCATTTGCTAGAACATTTTTATTACCCCAGAAAGAAACGCAGTGCTCATGAGCAATCACTCCCCATCACTCCTTCCTCCCAGCTTGTGGAAACCAGTCCCTACTCTGGACGTTTCACAATGTCATACAGCGTGACGCCTCTGTGGCTGGATGTTTTCACTCAGCATCATGTTTTCAAGGTACCTCCATCCTGTGACAAGGGTCAGCACTTCATTCCTTTTTAAAGCTGAATAATAATCCACTGGGCTTCCCTTGTGGCTCAGCTGGTAAGGAATCCTCCTGCGATGCGGGAGACCTGGGTTTGATCCCTGGGTTGGGAAGACCCCCTGGAGAAGGGAAAGGCTACCCACTCCAGTATTCTGGCCTGGAGAGTTCCATGGACTACAGTCCATGGGGTTGCAAAGAGTCAGACACGACTGAGCGACTTTCACGCTTTCACACTGTGATCCGTTGTGTTGGCAGACTACACTTTGTTCTCCTATTTATCCGTGATGGCCCTGTGGGTTTCTTCCACTTTGGTTGTCATGAAGGATTTCCTCACAACTCACGTTTGTGTTGGGTCCCAGGTATCTTGGCATCTCTGTGTTCCTCATCTCAGATTTCTTCTCTTCTTTGGGTGGGAGATAAAAATTTTGAGACGTTGCTTGTCTGTAAACGTTGTTAGCATTTCTCACATGGTTCGGCTCTGTAGATCATTCTAGGTTGGAAACCATTCCTCTCAGGATGTTGAAGATACAGCCCTTTATTGTCTTCTAGCTTACAGTGATGCTGTTGAGAAGTCCTATGCCATTTCTGATTTTTTGTCCTTTGTAAAAATTCTCCTTCCACTCTGGGCACTTAGGCCCTCTCATCTTCGTCTCTGGTGTTCTGGAACTTCACTGTTGGCTTGTGATAGTCTCTCATCGCCGAGCTTGTCCTCACGGAGCTCTTTCCCACTGAGCTCTTCGACCTCAGCACTCGTGTCTGGGACATTTTGGTTCCGGGACGTTTCTTGAATTGTGCCTCTGACGTCCTCCTCCTCCGTTATTTTATTGTTTCTCTCTTGAGGTCTTCTCCCTTGGTAGCGCGTGACTTCCTCTTTGGCTCTCTGTCATTCTCGGGCTCTGCTGTCTAGAGCTTTCTTTGCCTTCTGTTCCCTTGTGCCTGGTGTTGAGTTTCTCTTGTCATGGTTGTGCTTTCCAAAGGGCTTTCTTACACTCTGTGGGTTTTCCCCCAAATATCCTTCTCTTCCATTTCTCAACTTGCCCCTTCTCTTCTCACTGGAAGTGTGACACATAGCTTGCTTAATAATTTTCCTTTCCTACAGCTTGATTTCTCTGTTTATTTATTCTAGTCCCTGTCTTTCATTTTAGGGGCTTGCCTCAAATATGAGGTGATTCCTGACCATCTGCTCACATGCAAGAGTGGGGTGCTAAAACACTGATTAAAAACTACCGCTGATCATTTCCTGGTGGGGTGGTGGGGCTATGTCATTTCCCAGAAAAGCCTCCCACATTGAGCCCTTTAGGTCTTTTCTCTTTGGCTGGTGGATTCTTAGGATCGTGCTATCGGTCCCCTTGCCTAGAGGTATATGCCTGCTCCTCTGGGAGTTGGGTGGGGGGTTCGGGTGGGCTCCCCTGGTGGCTCAGATGGTAAAGAATCTGCCTGCAATGTGGGAGACCCAGGTTCAATCCCTGGGTCAGGAAGATCTCCTGGAGAAGGGCATGGCAACCCATGCCAGTATTCTTGCCTAGAGAAATCCATGGACAGAGGAGCCTCGTGGGCTATATAGTCCATTGGGTCCCAAAGAGTTGGACACGATGGAGTGATTACCACACTATGCATTGGGAAGGGGAGAAAAACGGGAGAACTTCAAAAGTTTATTATGTATTATTTTTACCTCTATTGTGAGTAAGATACCCCTACCTTCAATTCAGACACAGCTACTTCTTTTTTCCACCTTTCCCAAAGAATAAGCTCCTTAGTCATCTGCTAGTTGCTTCTTAAGACCGACTCATTAATCCCTTCTTTGGACTGTTAGCTGGTGTTTACCCTTACTCCTAGAAGTGTCTTGTTTAGCAGTTTAAATGAGTTGTTCATTTTAATCAGAGTGTATTTTGGAGTTGCCCACTTGCAGCTGAGAATGAAATTTTCTCAGGTCTGTCAAATTATTCACCAGTTGCTGGTCTGCTTCTCAGCTTTTAAAATTTTGTTGTGTTTTCTTTCTGATTCTCTTTTTCTGTAAGGGTGGTGCCTTTAGAAAGACTTAAAAAAAATCAATACTTACTCTTTATTGTGTCTCTGTTGTGATGTTCTTGTTCATTCACTAACTCATGTCTGACCTTTGCAATCCCATGGACTGCAGCACGCCAGGCTTCCCTGTCCTTCACCATCTCCCAGAATTTGCTCAAATTCAAGTCCATTGAGTTGGTGATGCCATCTCCTCTGTCGCCCCCTTCTCCTCCTGCCTTTAGTCTTTCCCAGCATCAAGGTCTTTTCCAATGCGTTGACTCTTGGCATCAGGTGGCCAAAGTATTGGAGCTTCAGCATCAGTCCTTCCAAAGAATATTCCGGACTGATTTCCTTTAGAATTGATTGTTTGATCTCCTTGCAGTCCAAGGGACTCTCAAGAGTCTTCTCCAACACCACCATTCAAAACCATTAATTCTTCAGCGCTCAGCTTTGTTTATGGATTGACCCTCACATCCATACTTGACTACTGGAGAAAGCATAGCTTTGACTAGACGGACCTTGGCTGGCAAAATAATGTCTGTGCTTTTTAATACGCTCTCTAGTTTTGCCATAGCTTTTCTTCCAAGGAGCCAGCATCTTTTAAGTTCATGGCTGCAGTCATCATCTGTAGTGATTTTGGAGCCCCCCAAAATAAAATCTCTCACTGTTCCCGTTGTTTCCCCACCTACTTGCCATGAAGTGATGGGACCAGATGCCATGATCTTCCTTTTTTGAATGTTGAGCTTTAAGCCAGCTTTTTCAGTCTTCTCTTCCACTTTCATCTAAAGGGCTCTTCAGTTCCTCTTCACTTTTTGCCACAAGGGTGGTGACATCTGCATATATGAGGTTATTGATATTTCTCCCAGCAAATATCTTGATTCCAGCTTGTGTTTGATCTAGCCCAGCATTTCACATGATGTACTCTGCATATAAGTTAAATAAGCAGGGTGACAATATACAACCTTGATGTGCTCCTTTCCTAATTTGGAACCAGTCCTTGGTTCCATGTCCAGTACTAACTGTTGCTTCCTGACCTGCATACAGATATTTCAGAAGGCAGGTCAGGTGATCTGGTATTCCTGTCTCTTTTAGAATTTTCCACAGTTTGTTGTGGTCCACACAGTCAAAAGCTTTGGCATAGTCAATAAGCAGAAATAGATGTTTTTCTGGAACTCTCTCGCTTTTTTGATGATCCAGTGGATGTTGGCAGTTTGCTCTCTGGTTCCTCTGCCTTTTCTAAAACCAGCTTGAACATCAGAAAGTTCATGGTTCACGTATTGCTGAAGCCTGGCTTGGAGAATTTTAAGCATCACTGTACTAGCGTGTGAGATGAGTGCAATTGTGTGGTAGTTTGAGCATTCTTTGGCATTCCCTTTCTTTGGGATTGGAATGAAAACAGACATTTTCAGTCCTGTGGCCACTGCTGAGTTTTCCAAATTTGCTGGCATACTGAGTGCAGCACTTTCACAGCATCATCTTTCAGGATTCGAAAGAGCTCAACTGGAATTCCATCACCTCCACTAGCTTTGTTCGTAGTGATGCTTCCTAAAGCCCAGTTGACTTCGCATTCCAGGATGTCTGAGTCTAGCTGAGTGATCACTCCATCATGGTTATCTGGGTCGTGAAGCTCTTTTTTGTACAGTTCTTCCATGTATTCTTGCCACCTCTTCTTAATATCTTCTGCTTCTGTTAGGTCCATACCATTTCTGCCCTTTATTGTGCCCATCTCTGCATGAAATTGTTCCTTTGATATCTCTAATTTTCTGGAAGAGATCTATAGTCTTTCCCATTCTGTTGTTTTCCTTGATTTGTTTGCATTGATCACTTAGGAATGCTGTCTTATCTCTCCTTGGTATTCTTTGGAACTCTGCATTCATATAGGTATATCTTTCCTTTTCTCCTTTGCATTTTGCTTCTCTTCTTTTCTCAGCCATTTGTAAGGCCTCCTCAGGAAACCATTTTGCCCTTTTGCATTTCTTTTTCTTGGGGATTGTTTTGATCACTGCTTCCTGTACAATGTCACGAACCTCCATCCATAGTTCTTTAGGCACTCTGTCTATCAGATCTAATCCCTTGAATCCGTTTGTCAGTTCCACTGTATAATTATAGGGGATTTGATTTAGATCATACCTGAATGGTCTAGTGGTTTTCCCTACTTTCTTCAGTTTAAGTCTGAATTTGACAATAAGGAGTTCATGATCTGAGCCACAGTCCACTCCTGTTCTTGTTTTTGCTGGCTGTATAGAGTTTCTCTGTCTTTGGCTGCAAAGAATATCATCAGTCTGATTTCAGTATTGACCATCTGGTGATGTCCACATGTAGAGTTTTCTCTTCTGTTGCTGGAAGAGGGTGTTTGCTGTGATCAGTGTATTCTCTTGGCAAACGTCTGTTAGCTTTTGCCCTGCTTCATTTTGTACTCCAATTTCATACTTGCCTGTTAGTCTAGATATCTTTTGACTTTCTACTTTTGCATTCCAGTCCTCTATGATGAAAGGACTTTTTTTTTTTAATATTAGTTCTAGAAGGTCTTCTAGGTCCTCATAGAACTGTTCACCTTCAACTTCTTCAGCATTAGTGATTGGGGGCATAGACTTGGATTACTGTGATGTTGAATGCTTTGTTTTGGAAAAAAGTAGAGATCATTCTGTCATTTTTGAGATGGTACCCAAGTACTGCATTTCAGACTCTTCTGTTGACTATGAGAGCTACTTCATTTCTTTTAAGGGATTCTTGCCCACAGTGGTAGATATAATGGTCATCTGAATTTAATTCACCCATTCCGGTCCATTTTAGTTCACTGGTTCCTAAAATGTCGATGTTCAGTCTTGCCATCTCCTGTTTGACCACATCCAGTTTGCCTTGACTCATGGACCTGACATTCCAGGTTCCTATGCCATATTGTTCTTTATAGCACTGGATTTTACTTCCATCATCAGTCACATCCACAGCTGGGCGTTGTTTTTGCTTTGGCTCTGTCTCTTCATTCTTTCTGGAGTTATTTCTCCACTCTTCTCCAGTAGCATATCTGGCACCTGTCGACCCGGGAAGTTCCTCTTTCAGTGTCGTATCTTTTTGCCTTTTCATACTGTTCATGGGGTTCTCAAGGCAAGAATCCTGAAGTGGTTTGCCATCCCCTTCTCCGGTAGACTGTGTTTTGTCAGAACTCTCCACCATGACCCATCCATCTTGGGCAGCCCTACACAGCATGGCTCTTAGTTCCATTGAGTTAGATGAGACTGTGGGCCATGTGACCAGTTTGATTAGTTTTCAGTGATTGTGGTTTTCATTCTGTCTGCCCTCTGATGGATAAGGATAAGAGGCTTATGGAAGCTTCCTGATGGGAAATCCCTTACGGTTTTATTCCAGCATGTTCTGTATGGTCACTCAGATGCCCGGGCCAGCTGTAACCTGATGGAGGCTCCATGAAGGGCTGAAGGTGGAGCCACCAATCAGTTCAGGCCCAGAAGCCACTCCCATTTTGCTCAGTCTTTCGCAGTGTTGACTTCTGCCTGAGTGCCTGACCAGCGTCCATGCCTCCCACATCCCAGTGGCTGGAGGACTAGGCGTAGCTTCCCGTTTTGCCTCATTGCCGTCTCATCGCACTTGATTGGAGCATCCAGGAGTCTCATCTCAGGACACACAGGCCTCTGCATCCCTGATGCTTGTTTTCAGACCCGGTGCTTGTCTGCAGTCTTAAATCACACCACTGGATCTTCTTAGCTGCTCGTGCGGCCATTTTTCCTACTCTTGTTCTCCTACCTAGCTTGAAATTATCTGGCTCTTTTCCAGGTTTTATCTACTTCTATCGTATTTTATCAGTTTCTATTGTAGAAGCCAATTTCCATGGGCATCTGCTGTGCAGATTTTTATATTGAAGTCTAGTTGATTTACAATGTTATGTTAGCTTCAAGGATATGGCAGAGTAATTCAGTTGTACATATATATCTTTCCTTTCAGATTCTTTTCCATTATAGGTCATTTTAAGATAGTGAGTGTAGCTCCTTGTATTATACAGTAGGCCCTTGTTGTTTACCTGTTTTATATACAGTCATATATATATGTTATGATCAACCTAGATAGCATATTCAAAAGCAGAGACATTACTTTGCCAACTGAGGTTCGTCTAGTCAAGGCTGTAGTTTTCCAGTGGTCATGTATGGATGTGAGAGTTGGACTGTGAAGAAGGCTGAGTGCCGAAGAATTGATGCTTTTGAACTGTGGTCTTGGAGAAGACTCTTGAGAGTCCCTTGGACTGCAAGG
>SJYF01000056.1:7253000-7269010 GCA_006410515.1 Procapra przewalskii
GCTGCGATTCATGGGGTCACAAAGAGTTGGACATGACTGAGCAACTGAACTGATATATGTTAATCCCAAACTCTTGATATAGCCACCACTGAACTACCACCTTTGGTAATCATAAGTTTTTTTTTTTTTCTTTGTCGATCTATTTTTGTTTTGCTGAGAAGTTCATGTGCCTCAGGTTTTTAGATTCTACATATAAATGATACCGTAAATGATACCCCTGACATTGTCTTTCTCTGTGTGACTTCCTGCACTTAGTATCACAGTCTCTGGGTCCATACGTGTTGCTGCAAATGGCGTTAGTTCAGGCCTTTTCATGGCTGAATAGTGCTCCATTTGCATATGCGCCCTGTCTTCTTTACCGTTCATCTGCCAATGGACAATTCCATGTCCTGGCTATTGTAAATCATGCTGCTGTCAATTGGGATGCATGTATCCTTTCAAATTAAAAGTTTCCTCTGGGTAGATGCCCAGGGTCTAGAATTGCAGATATGGTACCTCTATTTTTAGCTCATACAGCTTAGTATTGACAAAACCCAATCAAAAATGAGCTGAAGACCTAAACAGATAGTTCTCCAAAGAAGACGTACAGATGGTCAACAGGCACATGAAAAGAAGCTCAATATCACTAATTATTACAGAAATACAAATCAACACTACAATGAGTCATCACCTCACCGCAGTCAGAATGGCCATCAGCGAGTCTACACACTGAATGCTGAAGATGGTGTGGGAGCAGGGAGCCCTCCTGCACCATTGGTGGGAGTGTAAATTGTTGCAGGCACTGTGGAGGCAGTGTGGAGGTTTCTTACAGTGCTGTGCTAATTCTTGTGCTGATCTGAGAGCCAGTGTCTCGTGGAGATGTCTTTACATTATCATTGTGCACTGACTTTGGAGTTTTTCCAGAAGCTCCCTCGACTCTAGATGCTACCTGAGCGACCCTACTGCCATTTCACTTCATGCTGTAGGAGGTACTACCTCCCTGAAAGACTTTTTTGTTGAAGAAAAAGCAAATTAACCAACATAGAAGATGCGCATGTAGGCTCTTATATCTTGCCAAAGCATCATCTGTTTCCCCTGAAATGGAAAGTAGCGACAAGATCGTTCCCTAAACTTCTGTGCGTCTATCTCGAGGACAGTTATTCCATTTTTAAATACAGCTTATCATTCACTTTATTGTACTTGTGTGAAAATGATGCAATGTGGAAGTAGTTAGTAATTGTGATATTTTTTTCTTCTTTTGCAAGAGCTTTCTTTCCAGAGAAGCCATTTGGAAAAGAAGAAAAAAAATTCTACAGAAAAACAATTTTATTGAGGGAATCACAGTTGATTAAGTTACTTATGGAAGTCTTTCTTTTCCCAAAAGTTGTCCCAAATCTTTGGAATGTTGATGGAGAAGTTACAGTCCCTGAGCAGAAACCTGGAGAAGTCGCCGAGGAACTCGCAAGCTCCTATGAAAGGAAGCTCATCGAGGTAAGGCTGATGGCGTTGGTGTGTATCTCCGACATTGGTTGCCTAGAGGACTTTTCAGACACGGCCCTAGTGTGTTAGACAGATGTTAGCAAAACAGCCAGTGGACACTGCCCCACCACCTCCCCCACCAGCAAACAAAATGTAAAATGGTAAAACCACATTTTAATTGGTATAGAACCCTAAGACGTGGTTCTCTGAAAGGTATCATTTAATGAGAAACCTGTGGTAAGAGAGAAAACATACATCATGTGAAGAATAAGAAAACAATTGTACATTTGGATTTGGAGACTATTTAAAACAGAAGAGAGGATCACAGCCAATTTTGTGCTGAGAAATGGGTAATGTGGCTGCAGTGGACTGCTGGAATGCCACGATGCGGTTCGTTTCTGGGTCGTCTCCTGCCAGTCTCTCTGACTCTGGGACCTTGCTGGTGGCGTGTGCATTGCTTAGCCAAGAAGGATTCCAGTGGGAAGCCTTCTGGGAGGTTGGTGGGACTTGTGGGCTGGTGTCTTTTCTTTCCTTTTGACCTTTCCTGAATTCTTCTGGTAGGTGGTAGCTTGTTAATTCCATGTTCCTTCCCAGGGCCTCCTGCTTAAGATAACTCATGCAGGTGAGTTACTATGGCACCTGGCCAGGGTGGGTGGTTCCCCTGACACCTGGAGCGTCTCTGCCACCACCACGCCCATCTGTGGACCCTTATTCTGTGGGATCATGAGACTAGAGTTGGCTGGTGCCAGAAAGCCCAGGTGGGGAGAGGAACGAGCCCCTTACCCTCAGGAGCTGGTGAACTCTGAGTCTCTGGGTGGCAGAGGCTCTCTTTGATCTCTGTATTCTCACTGACCATTTGTTGCCAAGTGGTGACTTTAGCTGAATAGTCCTAGAATGAAAGTATTTGAGATTCTCCTGGGACAGGGACATCTGTGGTTGCTGAATGAATGAAGAGCCACTGAGCTAGGAAGGGTGAAGGGTTCTGGCCAGAGGGAAAGGGCTTGGGAGCTTCTGTCCTATCAGGGAAACCAGGGCGAGGTGTCCACTTGTATGGATGTTGACAGACCCGCCAAACATAGAGACCAGCACCCATGTCCTTGAATTCCTTTGGACTCTGGGCCTGGGTGGTGATCTAGGGGGCGGACATGCTCATCGGAAGCTCAAGCTTGAAAGGGGGTCAGGAGGAACTACCTGCCTGGCCCACTGAGGAAGCACCACGGTCCGTTCATGGGCTGACTGCTTGGTTGGTTGGCTGGTTGATTCAGTGTTTATTGGGTGCCCTGTCCGCACCCGCTGTGACTGTGAGAGGGTCTCACAACCTCACTGTGTTCCAGCGTTGACGGGCAGGAAAGATCTAGGTGTCTGATGTGAAGTTGGTGTCTTACCCCATGACATCATCGCTCTTGTTGCCTACAAGAGAGATCGGTGTTGAACTCCTACATCAGAGGGAATGGCAGTCGGGGTAGATTTATTGTGCTGGCCTTAAACCTTCTCCATGTCTTTCTTTCCCCTGGGAGAAGAGGAGTCAGTGCCTCTGGTCAGTGAGCTCGATGAGAGGTGAGGTTGGGGTGGAGATGGTCCTCCCGTGGCATTCGCCACCCTGCATTGATTTTTCGTTGTTTTTGTTTGCAAAGTGAGGTGCTGTCAGCCATGTTTCATTTGTGAATAGCCTTTGAGCTGCATTTTTATCACGACTTCTGCCAAACCCTCTCTGTTGGCCTTAATCAAGCCCATTCTTCATGATGCTCGTCTGTCATTTTATTAATGGGTCGGTTTTTTACCAAGGAAGAGTTGTAAAAACAAGTTGGAGTGGAATAATGAAAGGATGTGGGGGAAGAGTCCATGCGCTGCTCTTTGCATTTCAAAAGGGCAAAAGAAGCAAAAACATTTCATTTGAAGTAATATAACTATTTAAAACACCCCAGCAGTTGAATGACTCTCCTCTGATTCATCCCAGTGAAAAGGGAGTTCCCGAACCTTCTTTCTCTAGGTGTCTGTCGAAGCATTAAAACCATTCCACCCACCTGCACACAGCTGCATCGAAAGCTCAGAACCCAGAGCAACACCATCCATAGTGGCTGGTGAGACTCAGGGGCTCCGGGCTGGAAGGAGTGTGCAGAGATAGTTCCTGACACCCTGTGACGGTCAACTTTTGGAATCAGGATGGAAGAGAGTCCTGGCAGGTGTAGGTTAATCTGGCAGGAAAGAATACTAGTGTCAGACATCGTGTAAGAGCCGGGGTAATCCTGGCAGCCTGCTGGCAGCACGCACTTTCAATTCTGCTTGCTGCCCTGAGGCATCACATCTCTGCACCCTCACGGTCCTCAGCCGAGGTCCTTGAGGAAGCTGCTGCCCGCTGATGAGATTTTTGAGACATGAAGTAGCTTGTCTGGGGTTCCTCAGCTGATAAGAAGCAGGGCTGAGTTCGAATCCCTCAGGCCGTCTAGCCTCAGGGCCCAGACCCATCTTCCTGCTGTGTACTAGAAGGCTGGGCTCCCTGAGGAGGAGAGTCTTTGAAGAGAAAGGCTAGGCAGTGGTCCCATTGAGCCAGATATGGAGGGAGACAGGGTGGGGGGGGTGGTCCCCAGTGGTAGCTGACAGACGTGTGGCCCGTCAGCCATTTTGAACCTGCTGGAGGGGGCCTTGCTCACACCCTCACTTACCGCGTGAGGAAGAAGCTCGTCCTATCTGCTCTGGTCCCAAGCTGCTTCTGAAGCGACTTGCAGGAGAATGCCAGGCTGGGAGCCCCTCTGGCGACCTGTGGCTATTGACTTTTCTAGGGTATATTCATTGTCCAGTTTGACTCCAGCACACAGTAGGAGCTTTGTAAGTATTGAATGGGACAACAGTCAGTCAAGTGGGTTCAGCTACTCAGGGTCATGTTCAAAGAGTGATAGACGGACTTCTCTCACCGCTCAGGGCTAGAGAGGGAGTTGTACAGGGCACACCTTCCACTCAGAGCATCCTGGTGGAGGGGATTCCATATCTAATAAGGGGAATCAGGGCTCTTTGGAGGAGACACCTGTTTCTCTGGCGGTCCATTTTAGGGGGAGTTTTGGCTTGGAGAGTCTGGAGGGAACTTTGAGTGATGGATGGGCGGTACCAACTCATCCAGCACATAATTACTGAGTCCCTCCTGAGTGTCCAGCCTTCAGCTTCCTGTTCTCTACCTTTAGCGGCTTTCTTCCCCCAGGAGCAGTAGAATAGATAACTCTAGAAAGTGAGCCAACAGAGATGCGAGTCTAAAGCAGAGACATTCCTCAAATGGCTTCTTCTTCCCTAGACTTAGTTTTCCTTCATTTTTTATTGCAGAGTCACTGATGTTTCATCCGTGTGAAGCATCTGAGAACCAAGGCTCATCTGTATAGGTTACACAGATGAACAAGACACAGTATCTGCCTCTGGGGAAGCTCGCCTGGGTAGGGGGGTGAGGAAGACATGTCCATTATGATCAGAAACAGGTTTGAAGGGCCAGAGGTGCAGGGATAGAGTGACACCTGCCTCATGGGCGCCTTGAGCTATGTCTTCAGCAGTTTTGCAGTTTGGGTGTCTAATTGGAGCTTCTCAAATGTTCCTCCCCTTTTCTTTGGGACTGTCAATGGTGATGCTCAGAAATTTCTTTTGTCTGCTTCCCATCCCTCCTGAAGATCTTAGCATCAGAGGAAATGGATTTGTTCTCACCAAGGGTTTTGAGGATAAAAGATACTGGACGTGTCCAAGACAGATCTGCTCTAAGATTCTTCTTTAACACTTTCAAATACAGTTCTCTTGGTTTGGACTCATTTCCCACTTTTTTCCTAGCAGTTGCCATCAAGAAAAATGGAGAATGTTGGTGGCATTCAGACTTTGGACCCACGTCGCCTCCTATAGCCTGATGGCTTGGAGAGCACAGGTGTCCTGCGTCAGACTGAGTTCAGCTTGGCCCCCTCACCACCGTGTACCCCTGAGCAGGTCACCTGACCTCTCTGCATCTCAGTGTTGCTGTCAGTAAAATTGGGCAGGTAATACCTACTGGTAGGGTTGCTTTGAGGATTAAACTTAAAGAATCCACTTCAGTGCCTGGAGTGGACAGTCGGTTCCCCTGTGCTTGCTTCCTCCCTTCTGTGCTGACGTTCTTCGGAGGAATGGTGGCCCCACCGTGTCTTGCCATCTCAGCTGGGGGGTAAACTCTGCCTTCCTTTGGCCCGGGGGCAGGCCTGTGAGCTCAGCCATGGCACTTGGGGCTTTAGCTCCTGAACTGACCAAGAATAGCAAGAATGCTTGAGAGGCCATTTATTCAACAGCCAGGTCCTGATGACTTTCTATTTGTTCCTGTGGGAACTGGTTAGAGCTATTCTGGCCTCATTTCCTTCTCTGGGCAAAGTTCTCCCAATTTCCTGACTGTTGACAGTAATTCCTTTGTAGCTCAGATTAGAATCTGTCTCTGTTACTTACCTCCGAAGTACGTTAGCTCAGGGGTCCCCGACCTCAGCGATCTAATAATGCCTGATGATCTGAGGTGGAGCGGATGTAACAATAATAGAAATAAAGTGCACAATAAATGTAATGCACTTGAATAATCCCCAAACCATCGTCACCCCCGACCCCCAGTCTGTAGAAAAATTATCTTCCGTGAAACTGGTCTCTGGTGCCAGAAAGGTTGGGGGCCACTGCCTTAGTTGATACGAAGCTTTGAAAGTGTCTGCGACACACAGATGCCTTTCCCCTTCCCATCTGTCTGTCCAGCCTCCTCTGTTCTGCCTTCTCCGCGCTGGCCTAGGTCTCGCTCATAGCCCCCTCTTCCCCGCTGCCTGCCTGCCTGCGTGCTGTGTACGATGCTGCCAGTCCGTCCTCAGCAAACAGATCTTTACTTCCTCCTGTGTGGAAGGACTCAGCTAGCTGTTGATTGATTTTTCAAATTATAGGATACTTATCATTTACTGTGTGAATGTAGTTAGTCCCTGAATTTTTGCTCATGGGTGAAATAAATGTGTATTAGTGGCATTTGTTCTCATTATAAAGGCAGAGTTACTATTAATGGAAAAGTAAGCTTAAGCGTCAAGCTGGTAAAAAATACATTCATAATCACATGCTGTGGATAACTGTGAATGTGATCATCATTTCAATAAAACGGAAGAGTTCCTGAAGCAGCCAGGGCCTTGGGAGGAGTTATACCAGCAGCGCCGGCTTCATAAATTGGCACCAGTGGGTTCCAACACGCTTGATGGATCTGCCTGGGTTCTGTGTAAGGGTTCAGAATACCAAACTCTGAGCTGAGATCTCCATTAAACTGTTCCTCAAAATGAAGCTTTTGATGTGGGTTTGTTTTTCTGTTTTAATATTCCGTGTTGCTGGGTGGATTGAGACTGCTCTCACTTCCTAAGGGGAAGAAAGATTACTCACCCTTCAAAACTGGGTATTGAAGTGCGATTGCTATGTGTGAATGAAGACTGGTGAGGAATCCTCCTTTCTCGAGGGCTAGGGATAATTCTCAATAAAGTGTAAATGACTAGCGAGACCAAATCTCCAAGGAATTCTTAAAATCTTTTTATTATAGAAAGGTACCAAAATGGAAGAGTTCCGTCAGCCTCCAAACACCCATAATCTGGCTTTGACAGTTGGTATAATAACTCCTGGCCAGTCTTGCTTCATCTCTATCTTGTCCTACTCTCCAGTTTCTCGTGGTATTTTGAGTCTTCATATCATTCCACTTCTAAGTATTTCAAGCTGTATCTATAAAAGATGTGCTCAGCCGCTTAGTCATGTCTGACTCTTTGCAATCCAATGGACTGTAGCCTGCCATTCTCTTCTGTCCATGGGATTCTCCAGGCAAGAATACTGGAGTGGGTTGCCATTTCCTTCTCCAGGGGATTTTCCCAACCCAGGGATTAAACCTGAGGCTCTTGCATCTCCTGCATTGGCAGGAGGGTTCATTACCACTAGTGCCACCTGGGAAGCCCTATCTGTAAAAGATGTGTGTTTGTGTGTGTGCGTGTGCTAGTCACTCAGTCGTGTCTGACTCTTTGCAACCCCTTGGACTGTAGCCCGCCAGGCTCCTCTGTCCATGCGATTCTCTAGGCAAGAATACTGGAGTGGGTTGCCGTTCCCTTCTCCAGGGGATCTTCCCAACCCAGGGATAGAACATGGGTCTGCTGCATTGCAGGCAGATTCTTTATCATCTGAGCCACCAGGAAAGCCCTAGTGTGCTAGAGCGGCTCACAGAACTCATATATTTTACTCACTAGATATCTGGTTTATTGTAGAACAATGTAAATTAGAAACAGCCAGATGGACACGTAGGACAAGATGTGCGGAAAGAGTACAGGGCATCCATACCCTTTCCAGCCACTCGGCTCTCCCCAGACCAATGTGTTCACCTCCCTGGAAGCTTTCAGAACCCTGTCCTCTCCATTAGAAACAGAAGCTTCCTTCCAGAGCAAGAGTGATGAAATCATTGACCCCAGATGACTGACTCAACCTCCGGCTCCGCTCCCTGGAGGCCAGGAGGTAGGACAGGAAGTTCTAACCCTCTGATCATGGGGTTGGTTCTTCTGGCTCCCAGCCCCCATCGTTAGGTGATTCTGAAAGTCACCTTGTTGATGTAGCAAAAGATGCCATTCTAAGGCGTTCTAAGTGTTCTAAGTGTTTATTTTCAACACTTAAGAAACTCTGCGGGTTTTGGGAACTGAGGACTGTGGCCCAAGACCAGATGTATGTTCAGTCACCAAGTGTGTGTCGCCAGGCGTGTGTTCAGTCATCAACTCTTTGCAACCCCACGGACTACAGCACACCAGGCTTCCCTGTCCTTCACCAGTTCCCAAAGTTTGCTCAGAGCCATGTCCCTTGAGTTGGTGGTGCTATCTAACCATCTTGTCCTCTGCTGCCCGCTCCTCCTCCTATTTCTTATGAGTAACAGTATTGCAGGGCCTCTGGCTTTCTGTTTGCCCTCTTCCCCTTGCTGAGGAAGGAACCTTAGCACCTGATTCATGGGAGATGGCTAAGCCCAGGCCTTCCTCCCTTTGTGTGGCTTTCTACATTAGTTCCAGTTAGTATCAGCCACAGCCCTGTCACCAGCACAGCTGCACTGACCCTTGGATATGGAGCAGGTTGGAAAGAAGGAGATGTGGTTTCGAGGCTTTCCCTGTGCCGTTGTGCACGAATGAACTAGTTCCATGATAAAGGTCATAGGCAGTCCGTTTTTTCAAAGTACTTATTTTTTTTCTGTTTTTTTTTTTAAGAATTCTATCTTTTAAAATTGAAGTATAGTTCATTTGCAATATCTTGTTAGTTTTAGGTGTACAGCATGGTGATTCAGTTATACATACAGGTGTGTATGTATATGTGTGTGTGTGAATATATGTACATAAGTGTATTCTTTCTTCTTCAGTTTCTCTTCCCTTATTTAAAATGCATTTTTATTATGGAAACTTTGAATGCCAGAATAGGCAGAGGAGCGTGATGAGCCTTCACGTGCCCGCTGCTCAGCTGCAGTGGTGGCCGTCGCGGCCAGCCTGGTCCCATCCGTGCCCCCTTCCCCAGCTGCTCTTCGGTGCACTGAGGCTCATCCAAGCCACTGTGTTGTTTTCCTCCCAAAGTATTTGGGAGATTGTCTCTAATAAAGCATAAGGGCCCTTCTACTTTTTAAAAGAAAAAAGAAAATCCTATGATACCACTCCTAAAAATTAGCAGTAATGTCTTAACATTATCAAATATCTGGTGAGTGTTCAAATTTTCAAACAAACACTTGAACGGGGCTCCAGAAGGGGCCCATCCACACATTATGAGCTGTTAATAGACCGCTTCAGCCTCCTTGAGTGTACAGATTTCCCAGTTGTTTTTTCTCACCTTTCCCTGCTTTTTTTTTTAAATTGACTTTATTTATTTTTATTTTACCTTGGCTGCCATGGGTCTTTGTTGTGATGCGTAGTTGCAGTGTGCAGGCTTAGTTGCCCCGTGGCGTCTGGGGTCTTAGTTCCCCGACCAAGGAGCTGACCCGCAACCCCTGCTCTAAAAGGCAGCTTCTCAACCACTGGACCACTAGGGAAGTCCCCTCTCCATTTAGTCTAATTGAAATTTATTCATGGAAGAAATTAGATCGTTGGTCCTGGAGAATTTCTCCCCCCAGTGTTTTGCGAGGGTCTGTCATTTGCCTGGTACTCTGTGACCTCTCTTAGGCTTTTGGTGACGTTTTTTTAGAGAAACGCAAGCCCCGATGTTGGCGACAACGATGGTAAGAGCAGTCAGCCTCAGCTGAGGGCTTGCTCTCTTTTTCGGCCTGTGCTCATTGTGTCACGTCAGACTGTCTGATCTAATGTTTGCTGCATCTTTTGTTGTTGTTAAGTCACTAAGTGGTGTCCAGCTCTTTGCGATCCCATGGACTGCAGCACGCCAGGCTTCCCTGTCCTTCACTCTCTTCTGGAGTTTGCTCAAACCCAAACCATCTGTCATCCTCTGTCACCCCCTTTTCCTCCTGCCCTCAACCTTTCCCAGCATCAGGGTCTTTTTCAGTGAGTCGGCTCTTTGTATCAGGTGGCCAAAGTCTTGGAACTTCAGCTTCAGTCCTTCCAATGAATATTCAGGGTTATTTCCTTTAGTATGACTGCTTGCATCTCCTTGCAGTCCAGGGAACTCTGAAGAGTCTTCTCCAACACCACAGATCGAAAGTGTCAATTCTTCACATTCAGCCTTCTTTATGGTCCAACTTTCACATTTGTACATGACTACTGGAGAACTATAGCTGTGTCTTTACAGATGAGGAAACTGGGGCATGGAGATGACAAGCCATCTGCCTGCGGTCACCGGGCTTCACATATTGAATGAGGTTATGGCCTTGGCTGTCTGGCTCCAGAGTTAGTGCTCTTCATATCATGTCAGCTAGAGGCAGGAACCAGGCCTTCCTAGCTGGCTGGTTCAGCTTTTCACTCCAAGGGGGGTGACGGTGTCACCCAGTGCGCTAGCTCTGAGCTTGTCAAACCTGAGGGACTTAATGAAGGGATGAGGAGAGATAATAGGAAGAAATTGTGGCTGATATGGTCCCTTGCTGAAAGCCCAAGCGCTGGCTTAGATGGCCTCTTCTGACGCCTCTTTTGCTCGTCGTGTGTCCCTAACCGTTCCTGAGCCCAGGTGGCCCTCCAGGGTAGTAGAGGGGAAGGTTCCACTTGGGGCAGCATGCCCTTCTCGCCGAGTGGGACCTCTTTCTTTCTTGCAGGTCCCCCAGTTCTTCATCACTCAGTGCAGTTGGCTGAGGGTGTTGAGTGGGGACAGCCGGGCTCCTGTGCGGACACGCCCACTTCCCAGCCTTGTCAGCGCTCTCACGTCCCTGCCCATCTCCTGGTCCCTCTCGTGGATCTTTGGCCTTCTCCATCTCGTGGTGTGGCCCCTGCCCTCCGCGGATGACGATACTGCAGGCCCCGCTTTCGCTCGGTGTCTGCACCCTGGGATTTCTCTTTGGCGCCGTTCCTGCTGCAGCCTCGTTGCTGGTGGTGTCTCTGGAGCCTGTAGCACTTGAGATGGAACAGATGAAGCTCCTTAGAGAGACACTTGGAAAATGATCTGCTACTCCTTTTTGGGCAAGGGATAAAAATGCTTGTAATTATGGTGGCTGGTTTTCAGCTTTTCAGACCCGCACTATTTTGGGTCTGTTTTATACTTGCTTTCCTTCTTGAGGTGGGAAGTGGCTTCATGAAGCTGCCTCCTGGGAGGAGCTGTGTGGTCTGGGTGGAGGGGTACAGGAAGCACTGTGCTGTCAGGGTTGGGCTCCTTGTGGAGGAAGGGGCAGGGCTGTCCCACGTGCATCCGCCCACCAGGAGCATCTAGGGGGTGTCCTCAACAGTGGGGAGCCATGGAAACTGGAGGTGCGGGGGTGGGGGCAGGCAGATGCTGAGTTGGGGGGAGGGAGGCGGTGAGTAATGCACGTGGATAGAATAAGGAAAAACTACCCCAGGCCTATCCCTCGGCTTAAAATTCCAGTGGCTCCTCTTTGCCCTTTGAGGTGCTTAAATGTAGTCCATGTTCCCTTTTTAAGACTTTTTATTTTATATTGGACTATAGCTGATTGACAATGTTTTGATAGTTTTAGGTGGACAGCAAAGGGACTCAGCCATACATATACATGTATCCATTTTTGTCCCAAACTTCCCTCCCGTCCAGGCTGCCACATAACATTGGGCAGAGTTTCTTGTGCAGAGTATTAGCTTTAAATATAGCAGAGTATACACGTTGATTCCAAATTCCCTAAGTATCTTTGCTCCTGGGAAAACGTCGTTCTCTGTCAGAAGCATCTCTTCATAAGTTCATTTGTATCATTTCTTTTTAGAGTCCACATATAAGGGATGTCATCTGATATTTCTCCTCTGACTTAACTTCACTCGGTATATCAATCTCTAGGTCCATCCAGGTTGCTGTATATGGAATTCTTTCTTTCTTTTTAATGGCTGAGTAATATTCCATTATATGTATGTTTATATATGTATACATGTGCACATACATGCCGCGTCTGCTTTATCCAGCCCTCTGTCAGTGGACAGATTGCTTTCACGTCTTGGCTGTTGTAAACAGTGCTGCAGTGAACGTCAGCCCCTTTCCATATGTTGCCGGGAGACGCTGTATGCCGTGGCTCTTGCCCCTGCCCACCTTGCGCATATTTCCCAGCTCACCGTGAGCTGGTGTCAGACCGCACGCACGTGGTCTCACTCATCTTTGGACCTTGCCACCTGTTGGTTTCTTACCTGGAGCCCTGTTCTTTCTCCTTATTCCCTCCCCTCCCCATTTCCCTGGACTGACCTGTGAGCTTTCAGAACTCACCTGAGAATCCGTCCCAGCCACCCCCTGCACTCCGCAAGGCCGAGCTATCCCCAGGCGTCTTGTTTCTCCGGCCCCCTCGCCCTAGCCCGCCCCGCGTCTCTGCTCCTCGTCCTGACTGTGCCTGGGTGTGTGTGCTGTCGTCTGTCCTTGCTTCCCCCATTCCTTCCCCGCCTCCCACTGTGCTGTGGCTTCGGCTGTGGCAGCTCCTGCATCGTCCTGTTCACTCCTGTGGTCCCGGCGTCTCCCGTGATCCCTGACACCCGGCTGGCGCTGATGTAATTTCAGAGTCTTTGGCTGCAGGTGACAGACAGCGTGGCTGATCCCGCGGTGGCAGAGACTGCCGTGTGCTCATCAAGTTCGTCTCACTTCGCTCTCCCTGGATGAGCAGGGCGGGTGTGCTTCCCTGCCTCTCTTAGGTTAGACTGAGGCCACGGGACGCGTTCTGGCCACTGGCTCTGAGTAGACGTGATGAG
This sequence comes from Procapra przewalskii, assembly GCA_006410515.1. Taxonomy (NCBI): domain Eukaryota; kingdom Metazoa; phylum Chordata; class Mammalia; order Artiodactyla; family Bovidae; genus Procapra; species Procapra przewalskii. Next base: position 7,265,714 of record SJYF01000056.1, read on the forward strand.
TGCCCTCCAAGGCTGAAGCAGAGAAAGCTGGCACGAATTCCCTTCGTTCTTATTGTCCTTGCCGTGTCGGCCCCGGGAGCCATGTGTTCCCTGTGGCGTAGCTGTGGGGTAATGCTCCCCTGCATCCCTGCTTCACTGCCTGGAAGGGATTGGCCCCATCATGCTGCCACGCCTGCTACAGACTTTGGGAGAGCAGGAATAGACCATATCTGTGCAGCTGTCAAAGTATCAGGGTTTGCTTGTTATTACAGCAGAGCATAGCCTACCCCGATTCTGCGTAGAAGGAGAATTTCTTGATTGAAGGGAGAGTTTGGCTTTAGGTGTGGCTGAATCTTGGCATATTGGAAGATGCCAGGCTCTGTTACCAGGCTCCTGTCTCTCTCTGTCTCTCTCTCTCTCTTCCTTACTTCTGCCATGTCTGGGTTGATATCATTTTGGTGGGTTTATCCCCCTCCTGGTCACAGCTGGCTGTGATAACCCGTGGGTGGATAGTTCTTCCAGGTTCACATTTCAGGGGGAAAAGAAAGAGTCTCTTTCTTGATTCCTGGGGGAAAACCTTGAGTTCCTTCTGATAGAGCCAGCTTAGAGTCCCTCTCCCTCTTCAACCAATGGCAGGATGCCTCTCATGTGCCAAGGCCAAGGGAAGAGCCCACTTCAGACATGAGAATGAAGGCTGGGGTGTGAGGTGGATCCTCAGTGAACACTGAGACTGTTGCTAGACTGGAAGTAGGTGCTCTAGGGGCAGGTGACCAAGATCTGCTTCAGTGCTCAGTGAATGTTTAAATGTGTGTGTGAACGAATGAATGAGTGAGTGCGTGTGTGCCAAATTAGTGGATACGTTGATGACTCACCCTCTCTCATGCTCCAGGGGCCTTGCAACCTGGCAGGGAAGTCGGGATCATAAAGGAGTAGTCAATAGTAGCAATTGATCAGGAAATCAGAAAAAGTCACACAGGAAAGGAGGGAATTCATCAGAACCGGTCATGGAGGGGCATGGCTCAGGCTATCTCAGAGACAGTATCATGGAACCGTTCATTTCTAAGCTGGGTTCTGAAGGTAGAAAAGGAATTTGCCAGAAAGATAAGGAAGGACAGGGCAATCCAGGTTGCAGGCACAGCATGAGCAAAGGCTTGACCAAGTTCTCCTGAGGCGATTAACTGATACAGAATAGAGTGAGACGGAGGCAGGCGTCTTTAGGTTTTCATTTTATCAGCACTCTCCACTTATCATTTCTCTTAGAGTCTTTTCCTTTCAGGCACTATGATTAATATTTATTCTTCTGCACTCTGTGCAGTGAGACAGCTTTATCTTTCCTTTCCCTTCTCCTGCCCGTCTGGTTCTCCCTGACACTAGAACACGTGGATTGCCACACATCCCATCCCCTCTCTGCCCTCAGCCTCTGGATAGAAATTCATTTCTAAAGCCCAGCCGGTCATCTCTGACCTTCTAAGAAGGTTTAGTTTTGTGGGTCAAGCCGGTGGGGCTGAGAGACTTGTTTCTCTGCAGTTGGGTCCTCAGAAAAGTACCTGAAGGCTTCCAGCTTGAAGGTTTGTATAAATAGCAGTTTTGCTTGGGTGTGATTGGGACATAGCCTGTGAAAAGCATTGCCTGAGGGTGTCCATCATTTTAGAAGTGGCACTTCTCCAGACCTGGGACTTTGCCTCCAAATAGCTTGATGCTCTTGCTTGTTTTATTTAAAAGATCTAAAACTTTCCATCACCTGTCTGTCTTCATGCACCTAGAGGCCAATGCGTGGCACAGTGGCTCTGGTGACAGGCTTGCAAAAGCCAAGGTTCAACCACCTCTGGCCAAGCTTGTATGTGAATATTGCTGCTACCATCTATCTGAACAGCTTTCTTGTGTGGAGTAAGTCAGTTACGCCCAAAGTGGTTCACTCACCTGGAAGTACAAAATAATTCAGTTGATACCATTTAATAAGTGCCCATGTGTATGTTCAGATGCCAAGTCATATCCAACTCTTTGCAACCCAATGGGCCATAGCACACCAGGCCTCCCTGTCCCTCACCATTTCCCAGAGTCTGCCCAAATTCACATCTGTTGAATTGGTGATGGGTGATGCCGTCCAACAGTGTCATCCTCTGTCACCCCCTTCTCCTCCTGCCTTCAATCTTTCCCAGCGTCAGGGTCCTTCCCAGTGAGCCAGATGTTCACATCCAGTGTCTGCTGCTGCTGCTAAGTTGCTTCAGTCGTGTCTGACTCTCTGCGACCCCATAGACGGCAGCCCACCAGGCTCCCCCATCTGTGGGATTCTCCAAGCAAGAACACTGGAGTGGGTTGCCATTTCCTTCTGCAATGCATGAAAGTGAAAAGTGAAAGTGAAGTCACTCAGCTGTGTCTAACTCCTAGTGACCACATGGACTGCAGCCTTCCAGGCTCTTCCATCCATGGGATTTGCCAGGCAAGAGTACTGGAGTGGGGTGCCGTTGCCTTCTCTGATCCAGTGCCTACTATCTGTCAAACACTAGACAGGGGCATCACATGCATCCTCTCAAATACTTTTACCAAGAGATCAGAAACTAGGCTCAGAAAGGGTGAGTCAAATGTCCTAAGTCACATGGCAGAGACGTGGTAGAATAGTTCTTTTTTCTCTAGTTGAGGTTTAGTTACAGTGTAGTTTATATATATGTGTGTGTGTGTGTGTGTATAGTTTGTTTGTTTGTTTGTTAGCTTTACATTAGGTTATTACAAGATATTGAGTTTAATTCCCTGTCCTCTACAGCAGGCCCTTGTTGTCTTCCTCTTTTATATATACTAATGTGTATGTGTTGATCCCACACATCTGATTTCTCTCTCCCTACCACCCACTCCTCTTCCTCTTTGGGTCAGATGGTAAATAATTTGCCTGCAATGTAAGAGACCCAGGTTCAATCCCTGTATCGGGAAGATCCCCTGGAGAAGGGCATGGCAACCCATTCCCGTATTATTGCCTGGAGAATACCACTGATGGAGGAGCCTGGTGGGGCTGCAGTCTCAGTGAGTCAGTCAGTTCAGTCACTCAGTCGTGTCCGACTCTCTGTGACCCCATGAATCACAGCACGCAGGGCCTCCCTGTCCATCACCAACTCCCAGAGTTCACTCAGACTCACTTCCATCGAGTCCGTGATGCCATCCAGCCGTCTCATCCTCGGTCGTCCCCTTCTCCTCCTGCCTCCAATCCCTCCTGGGATCAGAGTCTTTTCCAATGAGTCAACTCTTCTCATGAGGTGGCCAAAGTACTGGAGTTTCAGCTTTAGCATCATTCCTTCCAAAGAAATCCCAGGGCTGATCTCCTTCAGA
>SJYF01000056.1:7283903-7297370 GCA_006410515.1 Procapra przewalskii
TGCAAGGAGATCCAACCAGTCCATTCTGAAGGAGATCAACCCTGGGATTTCTTTGGAAGGAATGGTGCTAAAACTGAAACTTCAGTACTTTGGCCACCGCATGCGAAGACCTGACTCATTGGAAAAGACTCTGATGCTGGGAGGGATTGGGGGCAGGAAGATAAGGGGACGACCGAGGATGAGATGGCTGGATGGCATCACTGACTCGATGGACATGAGTCTGAGTGAACTCTGGGAGTTGGTGATGGACAGAGAGGCCTGGCGTGCTGCGATTCATGGGGTCACAAAGAGTCGGACACAACTGAGTGACTGAACTGAACTGATGCATAGAGCCGACTCACTGGAAAAGACCCTGATGGTGGGAAAAATTGAAGGCAAAACGAGAAGGGGGCAGCAGAGAATGAGATGGCTGGATGGCATCACCGACTGAATAAACATAAATTTGAGCAAACTCCAGGAGATAGTGAAGGACACGGGAGCCTGGTGTGCTGCAGTCCATGGGGTGGCAAAGAGGCAGACACGACTTGACAACTGAACAACAAAAATGGATGGGGCTTGCTATAAGGAGCTTAATACAGACAGATGATCTTTGGGATAACCAGAAAAAATTACTTCTCTCTTGCACGAGAGCTCGAGTTGGTATGGGGTTGTGCAGGTATGCAGGTTTTCTCCATGAGATGATTTAGACACTCAGGTTCCTTCTTTTTTTTTTTTTCAAAGGCTTACTTTAAAAAATTACTTATTCATCTGACTGCTCTTTGATCTTGGTTGTGGCATGCGATGTCTTTAGTTGCAGCATGCAGAATCTAGTTCCCTGACCGGGAATGGAACCTGGGCCCCCTGCATTGGGAGTGCGGAGTGTTAGCCACTGGACCACCAGGGTAGTCCCCAAGCTCCTTCTGTCTTATTGCTCTGCTGGCCCTTGAGAAGGGGAAAGGGAGAGGCAGCTCCTTGACTGAGAGCCCCAGGAGTCGCTCACATCACTTGTTCACATCTCACTGGGTGGAACTTAGTCCCTTGGCCATGCTGAGCTGCAAGGGATACTGGGAAACGTAGTCTCTCTGGCAGCCATGTGTCCAGCACAACTTACTAGCTTTATTACTTTAAAGCAGAAAGGATATTGGGGGAAAGGGAGCAGTCTCTGTTACAGTGCTTGGTCACTGTTTGTTGAATAAATGAATAAATGAGTGAATGCCCCCTCCCATCCCAGCCCCTTGAGCATCTTTCTATCACAACACTAACAGCGTTGTAATTTATTTATGACTTATCTACTTCCAAATTCCCAGTGCTTGGCCAGGGGCTGGTATATAACAGATGCAGAGCACAAGTTGAGTGAAAACCCATCACCTGTATCGTAAAGGTTTTCCCTTAGCTCTGTGCCAGTTGGTGGGAGTTGGGGGTCTGTCTTTAAGAAAGCTCTGTCAGTGAGCACAAAGAGCTTTTCCTGTGAATGCAGCTGAAAATGAAGTGTCCCATGAGACAGGTTTTGTCCCAGGAGCAGAAGGGAGGTGTGCAGGGCAGGGGAGCCCAGGGCCTCCTGTTTCTTTGGAGCTCAGGACCTAGCGCCTTATCTTCTCGTCTTCCTTAGGAACATCCTTTGCTGCTTTCCTGGGGACCCAGGGGTGGAGGAGATGCTTCCATAAGGCCCTATTATTTAAAAAATATATAGGCCAGGTAACTTCTGTGTTACAGATGGAAACGATTTCCTAGATGTGTGTGTTATCCACTCTTAGAAAATAGGAATTGAAGAACTTTTACAAAGTTGCCCCTGAGACATTCCTGTGGGATCCAAAGAATAAGAAAACCAGTAAGTGTATTGGCTTTGAAAGCCCTTTCACAGACAGAGGATGGCATGGCCCACTGGGGACAAGATGGCCTTTGGACTCAGGAAGGTATGGCTTTGTCATGTAGGAACTTGAGACCCTGAGTCTTCACCGCTCAGGTGATAGCTCTGTGAAATAAGCATGATGGCCCCTCCCTCATGGTCTGTGCCAGGGTAAAATGGTGGTGCCCAACCACAGGCTGACCTTAGGACCTTTGCACATGCCCTTCTGTCTTCTGGGAAAGCCCCTGCCAAGTGTGACCTGGTACATTCCCGCCGGGTGAGGACCCTTCCATGACCCACCAGTATGACCTAGGACAGTTCCTATCCTATTTCTTATTATCTCTGGTCTTAATCGATGATTATTTGTGTCAGCGTTTGTTTTCTGTCTGTTTCATGACTGCAAGTCCCATGCAGGCAGGGTGGTGTCATTTTTCATCACTGTTATATTCTTTGTGCCTCAGCCAGCGCTGGGTGTGGAGTAGCTTCCCCAGTGATGCTGGTTCAGAGAATGATTCCCTAAGTAAGAGACTCTCTGTAAATGGAATCTCGCAACAGTGGTTTCTTATGGTGTAGAGAGTGCTTATGATCTTAGCTCTTTGGTGTCTAAGCTAGTCATTCTTCCTCTTAGATTTCTATATGTAGTCTTCGTGTAGACTGCTATGCATATTCCTAGGATTATATGAAATATTATAGCATTTGTGGATGACTGAACCGCAGATGAGATCTGTCCACCTGAAAGGAGATACACAGAGGGATGGTTGGGGGCAAACTTGAGCCAGATGGCCTGGGTTGCAGTCTCAGCCCCTTGACATTGTAGCTGTGTGATCTCAGCTGAGCTACCTACCTTTTCTGAGTCTTTCCTTACCTGTACAATGAAGATCATAGCATCCCACCCCTTTCCCCCCCACCATCAGTTTGTTATGAGGACTGAATGAGCTAATGGAGACGAAAGGTTTATAACAGTGCCTGGAACATGGGAAACACTATCTAAGATTTGTTTTTTAAAAAAGTTGCATCTTCAACATCGTCTTCCCCTGAGCTTTTGAAACTGAGGTTCTTTGACTCTAATTGAAATTGTGGTTGAACCGAAAGGGAGAAAAAGCCACGGGAGGAATAGAAGCCAAGCATATCTGGGAGCTCCCTTGGGAGCTCCTGGTGGATCAAAAGTGACACCCCTAGTGTCGCTTCGTCTCCTCCTGGAACACCAGACCCCTCTGTCCTCCGAACGGTCCTCCTCGCGTGGTTTCTGAATTATACTGCAGATGCTGTTAGCAAACCGTGTATCCTCACAGATTGCCGGAGGGCTGGCATTTGACAGGTAATTCTCTTCGCTTGTTTCCTGGATGTATCTTAATTATGGCTTTGCGGGCTTGGGTTTTTCATCTCTGGTATCATACTCCAGTTAGAGGTGCCTCAGTCAGCGACCCAGGGGCGTGGTGAGACTACTGGTGATGTGAAGCAGGAGAACATGTCCCGGCGCTCTGCACTGGGATTCTCTGGGGTCTTCTGATGAAGGGTCTTGGGAAAAATGAGGATCGCTGTGACACAATAAACACACCAGGAGCCCTGCTCTAGACCAGGAGTCAGCGCGTCGGTGCAGGGCTGGTTGGGAAATGCACACCAGGAGCACCTCTAGACCAGGAGTGAGCGCGCATGGGTGCAGGGCTGGTTGGGAAACGTTCCAGGCTGTGCAGATGAGCTGGTCTGCGTCACAACCACGCTCTGCTGCTGAAGCGTGGTAGCGGCCAGAGGCCATGTGTCAACCATGGATGTGTCTGTATTCTCTTCTCTACTGAGTTGTCTTCCCACCTCCTGCCCCAAATCCCTGTGTTGAAGCCCTGCCCCACCGCAGTGTGACTGTAGTGGACACAGGGGCTGTAAATAGATCCCTGATGGCTCAGTGAGTAAAGAATCCACCTGCCAGTTGGGGAATGTGAGTTTGATCCCTGGGTTGGGCAAGTCCCCTGGAGTAGAAAATGCCAACCCACTCCAGTATTCATGCCCAGAGAATCCCATGGACAGAAGAGCCTGGTGGGCTACAGTCCACGGGATCGCAAAGAATCAGACACGACCGACTAAGCATGAGGTCATGAGTACGTCCCCGAGCCGCCAGTAAGAGTGATGTTTTTGTACGAAGAGGAAATTTGGACACAGGAAGAGACACCAGGGCCTTGTGCTCTCAGAGGAAAGGCACACGGGGCCACGGCGAGAAGGGGGCCATCTGCAAGCCCAGAGGGGCCTCAGGAGCGGCCAGCCCCTGACACCGTGACCGTGCACTGCCAGCCTCCCGGACTGGGAACATAAGCTTCTGTTACTTAAGCCTCCCTGTCTGTGGCATGTTGTCATGGCAGCCCTAGGAGACGGAGCCAGTGCCAATAGAACTGTATTTACGAAAACAGACAGTGGAGGGCTGTCAGCATTAAAGAAAGCAATAGAAGTTTTGGATCACATATTCTGGGCCAGGTGCTGGGGGCCTAAGGTGGGCACAGGGCACACATTCTCTGCTGGAGTGGTGGTGACATTCTCATTGGGGAGACAGTCAACAATGGCACAGATACACAGCCAAGCTGATCCCAAGTAGAGCTCCCTACTCTTCAAAGAACTGGCTGACGTGATGGGGTGACAGCTGGGTGAGGGGCAGGGCAGAATGGTCAGGGGTCCTCTGAGGAGGTGATGCTTGAAGTTCAAGGTCTAGGAGTATAGCGTCCCGGGCAGACAGCCAGCCAGCCAAAGGCCAGAGGCACGATCAAGGTTGGTAGGTTGGAGAGCCTGGCGGTAGCCGCAGGCATGGAAGGATCTGGGGCACTTATCCCAGGGAGGGGCTGACTTGTTGTCCAGAGGGGTCGCCTGCAGAAAGCGCCTCTGCCGGCATCAGGCCTTCCTCTCTGTTACTGCAGGGCCGGCCCGCCTAGGGTTGCTCCCTTCATTCCCGTTGCTGCGCCCTGCTCCCACCGCCCCGTGGGCTCACACGGGCACGGCTGCTTCTCTGCCTTCTGCTCCTTCCTTCTCCCGGGTTCTGTGTGTGCTCCTCCATCCTGGCTTTTCCCGCAGCCTCCAGGCGGACAGAATGATGAGCACGAGGCCGCTGCGTGGCGAGCTCTGAAGATGGCAGGAGGTGAGCGCTGCCAAGGCCACGTGCAGAGTCATCAGAGGGCTCTGAGCAGAGGCAGGGTTTAGAGGCCCCTCTGGCTGTTGGGTGGGAAGTAGACCATGCCGTGGTCGCCAGGGCAGAAGCCCCATGCCCCTCGGGATTAGACGCATCTCACCTTATTATGTGATTCTGTTTTTAAACTAGTAAGTGAAATCTGACCTGTACACTTCTGGCTCAATTTGTTTCCTACCTGCTTTGTTTGGAGGAAATCTAATCACAGTCATTCCCCTCCCACCTGCCCTTGTCCTCCAGAAGGTTCTCTCTCTACCTGTCATTCCCAGGGCTTCTCCTGCATTGCAGGTGGATTCTTTACTGTCAGGGAAGCCCTCGCAGACAGTGTCAGGTATTAAACAATTAAATGTGCACTGGATTGCTCACAAGGCAAGGAAGTGTGGTTCCCAGGGCTTCTGCAGGGAAAGGACTCCACGCACAGATTGTAGGCAGGCAGGAGCAGTGCTTGGCCACAGGCCTCCATATGTGCTGCTCCCCACCTTTCCCATCGCAGGTCCTGCCCCCTGAGCTGGCGGTCCCCTTCCTCCATCGTCTCCTCATCCCCTGACAGCTTTCTGTCATGGCTCATTCCCTCAATCCTCATGAACAACGCATCCTTTCTTTTCCTGTGCCGTTTTTTTAATTATCTTTTGCTGCGCGGGGTCTTCATTGCTGTCCATGGCTTTCTCTAATTGTGGCGAGTGGGGAATACTCTAGTTGCAATGCTTGAGCTTCTCATCGCCGTGGCTTCTTCTGTTGCAGAGCATGGGCTCTTGACACGCGGACTTCAGGAGTTGCTGCCCGTGGGCTCAGTTGCAGCTCCTGGGCTTTAGAGCGCTGGCTCATTAGTTGTGGCACACAGCCACGGGCTTAGCTGTTCCATGGCATGTGTGACTGTCCCAGACTGGGGATCAAACCTGTGTCTCCAGCATTGGCAAGTGGGTTCTGAACCACTCGACCACCAGGGAAGTTCCCCCACCCTGTCCCTTTCCTGTATGCTGGGGCTTAGTGACTCATCTAGAGATGCTGGGGAGTTTGAGCAGCTGGGCCCCAGACCCAGGGACCACTCGAGTATCTGCTGGCCTTTCCTGGGTTCTGTCTGGAGACCCACAGTGACAGCCTCCCTTCCATCCCCTGAAGCTGGGAGGCACTGCTTGTCAAGCCACAGAGAGCACTCCAGGTGCTCACTTCTTCACTTTGTGAGCAGTTCAGTGCACATTTAATTGTTTGATACCTGACACCATCTGTGAGGGCTTCCCAGGTGGCTCCGATAGTAAAGAATCCACCTGCAGTGCAGGAGACGTGGGTTCGATCCCTGGGTTGGGAAGATCCCTGGAGAAGGGGACGAAAACCCACTCCAATAATCTTGCCTGGAGAATCCCATGGACAGAGGAGCCTGGCAGGCTGCTGTCTGTGGGGTCACCAAGAGTCAGACACGATCGAGCGACCAACACTTTCACTTTCATCGTCTATGAACGTAGGGTAAAAGTGCCTGTCTATATTAGGCACCATTGTATACATGGTGGCTTGCATACAGTGGACACTTAATAAACGTGGAATGAATATGAAATGAATCAAATATGAATTATTAACCGGGTGACCCTGGCCACGTCCCTGAAACTCTCTAAGCCTCAGCTGCTTAGAGAAGTGGTACAGGCGGCAGTCCCAGGAAATGTCGGCTCTGTGTTCGGCACGTGTTGGCTCAGATCCCTCCTGTACCAGCCCTGGAGGGAGGGGTTCTTCTGGCTCTGTGGGCTGTGGAGGCATTCAATCAGGAAGAAGGAAGAACTAGCATTCTCTGTCTTAGAAATTTTCCTGGACGGGGAGGACTGCTTGGGCTCGGCTGGCGTGAGTTTGGCAGGGCAGGTTCCAGCAGGAGGTAGCTTCCAGCAGGAGGTCAGGGTGCAGGCTGAAACACCCCTCCTGCCGGCCACGGGCTTCCCTCATCACCAGCCTCAGCTGCTCCCCAGGAGTCGCTGCTTTTCCACAGCTGAGCCCAGCTCACTCGACGAGCCAGCACTGGGGAAGACTGGTGGCTCTAGGCTGGCCCATTGGCTTGTCCTTTTACTCAGTGACATATGGAGAGATTGATTTGTGAAGAAGCAGACGGAGCAGACACAAAGGACAAGTGTTCGTCCCAGTGTTCCCACCGAGGACCTGAGCCGGAACGCGTCGTCCCAGTCCGGCTGGTGGTGGCAGTGGAGAGGGGAGTTCCCTGACTGTCTAATCCCATCCTGTGTTCCACCCTGGAGCCAGGAGAGGAGCCTAAAGAATTACATGGGGTCTCCAGTGGGAGTCAGAGGCCATCTGACAGGACAGGGAATGGATGCTGGGGGGTGGGGGGGCACCAGGTGATCACTGCGGATCTTGTGGGATCCTGCCCCTTGGGAAAGTAGAAGCCTGGTCCTGGGTAGCTGAGCTGCTTTGATGGAATACCCCAGTTGACAAAAAGAAATCTGCAGTGTACCTCTTTGTTTGCAATACGCATAGATTATTTATGAGACAAAGCAAAACCCTGAAACCTTTTAAGATGTCAGCTAGAACCAGACCTAAATTGAAGCACCCGTGTTTCTTTCTGCGTCCCTGGGGATTGTCTTGAGCACCCTGTTCCGACGACCCTCATGAAGATGCGTTTACCTAAGGCTGAGTCATCACCTGCCACATATCTTCACGCCATCACCCTGAGTTGAGTCATTCCTATTTGACTGTCATGATTTTTGCCATCTCTGCCCACCAGTACCAATTTAATATTTTCTCTAAATTGGTTCTCAGTTTTTACCTAACGTAAATTTATTTATAAGAAAAACCAGTACTGTCCTTTGCCCTCAAGAGAAAACAATTGCAAATACTGTGATGAATACAAAACAAAACAACCGGCCAGAAACTGTTGCCTGCCCAGAGGTGAAAAGGGAGATGAGCACCAAGCTGAGTCTTCAGAGAGGCCGAGAATGTATTCAGGGGAGAACTTTGTCTTTGGAGCCCAGTGTTGCTCTCTGGTGTCCAGACTCTGGAGAAAATGACCCTGTGTTCAGAGTTCCCTGCTTGGGGAGACACTAGAAGGTGATTAAGGGCTTGTGCTCTTGAGAGGGATGTATATGAGTTTGAATACTGACTTTATCACTTCTCTGCCGTGCCTCAGTTTTCCCATCTGTAATATGAGACCTCCTCCTAGGTTTGCTGAGGGTAGACAGAATCGGATTTTCAAATTCTCTGCATAACAGGCAGTTGATAGATGCAAGCTTGTATTATTAGTTGGTTGGTTATTTGAGCCATCCCATTTTTTCTTCATGACTCAGTCCATTTTCTCAGCATTCCATGGATTTTTAGGCAACTCTTTAGTTTTGAGGACCATATCTTTGGAGTCTAAGAAAACAGAGCAGCTCGTCGCCAGCTGGTCCCTGGGTGCTGTGAAGGTGACCTCAGCAACACAGACCCCAGCGAGGTCCAGTCTGGGAATCGGATGGGTGAGGGAGGCCGTGGGAGGACTGTGTAGGAGACGGGAGTGTCCAGAGAGGATGGCCCTGGGCCAGTGCCAGCTGACTCTTGCCCTGGGAAACGCTTTTGGCATTTACATGTTGGCACCTGGCTAATGTTTTCCTTCTGTAGGTTACACAGAGTGAGCAAAGCCTGTTTGTAATCCCTGGCCTGAGTTCATCTGGTGCAGCAATTCTGTCTAGTACTTTTGCCCCCACTTCACCTTTAGGGGGTTTCCCAGGTGGCTCGGGAGCATAGCCTCTGCCTGCCAGTGCAGGAGACTCGGGTTTAATCCCCGGGTCGGGAGGATCCCCTGGAGAAGGAATGGCAACCACCGCGGTGTTCTTGCCTGGAGAGTCCCAGGGACAGAGGAGCCTGGCGGGCTTCAGTCCATAAGGTCGCAAATAGTGAGACGCGCCTGAGCGCCTGAGCACGCGGCCCAGTTAGCTGGCCTTGAAGCTTAAGTGTTGGCTCTTCGCTCATCTCCTAGCCCCTCTATGGTAACCAGTGTGCCATGAACTCAGCTCAGAGCTGATAAATGGTTTCTCCTCACCCAGCAATCCATTTCTCTGGGAAATTGCTGAAACCTCCCAGGCTGCCTGGACATTCATTTTTAAAGCCCCAGTAACTCCGTCAGGTAATGAAAGATGTTGAGAGAAATTAGAGAATCAGAGAAAGCAACAGCAAAGTTTCAACCAGGACACAAGCTCTGAGTGACTTCACCCAGAAGGCTCTTTCTCTCCATCTGGCCCCTTACATGATCCTCCCTAACGGTAAGCATGTTGCACTAACATTGCAAAGCAATTGCCTTGTGAAAGTAACAGAAACCATTTCAACTGACTTTCCTTTGCGAAATTTTGCCCTGGGAAAAGAGAGTCAAAATCTAAGAATGCCTCCATTTTGGCTGCGTCCACTCCAGTCAACCCCTCTGACTGTCATCGGTAAGAACAGCAGCATTGTTAGAATGTCGCAGGCATTTATTTGCACGGTATCAAGAGCAGATCTTAATCTGACAAGGAAATCTGCCACAAGAGGGAGGAATGGAAAGCCAGCACGGGGTGACTTGGGAAAGGTTTGTTTTGTAAAAATTAGTTACATGCATCCCAGCAGCTCTTCTTTGAAGGTTAATTGTGATACCGACTGTTAGGAAAAAACCTAATTAATAATAACAGAAAAAAAAAGCTACATTTAAGTAATATCAAGGTTGTGACAAACACTTTATAAAACCGAGCATTCAACACGTAAGGTTTAGGCTTGATCTTCCAACCTGTGGCCCATTGTTCCCAGGTGGTGAAGCAGATAAAATGCATTAATTAAATGTTTGGGAAGCACTTCGCTGGTTCTTCTTATTTATTATCTTGTATGAGGTTGACATCTTGGCAGTGCCTGAGAACAAAAGAACCTGCAGAGAATTTGATTTGTTCTTTGTTTTATCTGGAGGATTATATTTAAATACAATTTTTTTTCTCTCTCTTTTTTATCTTTTCTTCTGTCAGGGTGTGAAGGGCAGTCAGAGTTGGGGAGAGACTGGAAGGGTTGAATGGGGTGGGCTTGGTGTGAGGTCAAGAGCCGATAGCAAGGTTGGCAAGCTTCCATTAAAAAAAAATTATTTATTATTTTTGGCTGGGCTGGGTATCTGTTTCTGCGAGGGCTTTCCTTTGAAACAGAGATGATTATTATTTGCCACTTTATTTATCTTTTAATTGAAGAATAATTGCTTTACAGAATTTGGCTGTTTTCTGTCAAACCTCAACATGAATCAGCCATAGGTATACATATATCCCCTCCCTCCCGAGCCTCCCTCCCATCTCCCTCCCCATCCCACTCCTCTAGGTTGTTACAGAGCCCCTGTTTGAGTTCCCAGAGTCAGACAACAAATTCCCCTTGGTATCTACTATCTATTTTACATATGGTGATGTAAGTTTCCTTGTTACTCTCTCCAAATACACCACCTTCTCCTTTCTCCACTCCCCCCATATCCATAAGTCTCTTCTCTATGTCTGTTTCTCCATTGCTGCCCTGCAAATAAACTGATCAGTACCATCTTTCTAGATTATATGCATCAGTATACGATATTTACCGTTCTCTCTCTGACTTACTTCATGCTGTATAATAGGCTCTAGGTTCGTCCATCTCATTAGAACCGAGTCAAACGTGAGCTTTTATCTAGTTGTGGCGACTGAGGGCCACTTCGTTGCAGTGCGCGGACTTCACGTTGTGGTGGCTTCCCTTGTGGAGCACAGGCTCTGGGACGCTCGGGCTTCAGCAGTTGCGGCTCCCGGGCTCTGGAGCAGTTGCGGCTCGTGGGCCCTAGAGCAGGCTCATGAGCTTAGTTGCTTCGCAACGAGTGCACTCTTCCTGGCTCAGGGACTGAACCCTGTCACCGACGTTGGCCGCTGGGTTCTTAACCACTGGACCACCAGGGCAAGCTCTCTGTAAAGGGCCAGATAATTTGTTCAGCTTTACAGCCACGTGGTCAGTGTGGCATCTGCTCATCTTTGTGGATGTCACAGAAAGGACTCAGCAGGGCTGTGTTCCAAAGAGAGTTGCTGTACAAAAGCAGCAAGGCTGGCTGTGGCCCATGGGCCATAGTCTGCCAACGCCAGCTGGAGTCCGGAGGCAGATGGCCTGGGTTTGAAGCTAGGTCACTCTCAAGTCCGCAAGCCTGAACTAGTGCTTTTGGTTTTTTAGAGTTAAATGAGGATAGTAATGTACCCGGTCTCACAGTGGGACAGTGAAGAGGGCACAGGGCCTGGAAGCCGTGTGCACACAGCGGGTGGGGTGGGGGTGTTGTGGTGATCGTGGCTGGGGTCAGTGGAGGCGACCCCATTTGGCTGGAACTTGGTGTGTTTATTACTGTGGACCATTGTCAGAGACATTTGGGAAATACTGGACTGGGCTGGAGGCAGCTGCTAAGAGTGGGGAGACGTACTGGAGGCTTCCTGTAGGGTTGGTGGGCCTCTGGGCTGTGGTGTTAGAAAGCTGGAGGACTCAGGATTCCATGTCTTCTGTGTGAGTCACCTGTGTGGTCAGCGCTGATGCTGAAACAGCCCCTGGGCAGCTTTGTTTGTAGATCATGTTTGTTGTTGTTGTTGTTACATGCTCGTCATTTTTGACTCTTTGTGACCCCGTGGCTGTAGCATACCAGGCTTCCCTGTCCTTCACTCTCTCCTGGAATTTGCTCAAGCTGTCCATTGAGTCAGTGATGCCATCCAACCATCTCATCCTCTGCCACTCCCTTCTCCTGCCCTCAGTCTTTCCCAGCATCAGGGTCTTTTCCAATGAGTCAGCTCTATGCATAAGGTAGCCAAAATACTGGAGCTTCAGCTTCAGCATCAGTCTGTCAATGAATATTCAGGCTTGATTTCCTTTGGGATTGACTGGTTTGATCTCCTTGCTGTCCAAGGGGCTCTCAAGAGTCTTCTCCAGTGCCGCAGTTTGAAAGCATCAGTTCTCTGATGCTCAGTCTTCCTTATGGTCCAACTCAGATCACTGGGTTCATGTTAAGCTTCTGAGCCATCAGCCTTGGCAGCAGGTTGGGAACTCCTCTGATTTGGGGAGATTGGAGGGAATATTAATTGACTCAGGCCACCATGACCAAATGTCACATGCTGGGTGGCTTAAATGACATGTTTATATTTTCTCCCAACCCTGGAGGCTGGGGTGTCTGAGACTGGGGTGTCAGCAGAGTCACTTTCCTCTGGGGCCTCTCTGCTTGGCTTGTAGACAGTGGCCTTCCCCACATGGTCTTCCCTCTGGCCGTGCCCATGTCCCGATCTCCTCTTCTAAGGACACTAGTCATAGAGGCCTAGGGCCACCCTGGTGACCTCAGTCTCCAATACAGTCACATTCTGATATCCTGGGTCTTAGGATTTCATTCCGCTATGTGAGTTTGGTGAGAACACAGTTCAGATCCTAACAGGTGGAGTCTCTAGGCACATAAAAACTGAGTGTGTGAGTGAGAGAAAGTGTGCGGGAATCAGAGATTGCAGGGCACTGGTGCGTGTAGGGAAGACTCAGGATGGCTGCTAAATTGGGCCACGTGCTGGGCTAGCTCCAGGGAGGTGGCCATTTTGGTTGAGGTACCAGCATCATCTTACTGAGTGTCACACGGCCAGGGCCCTTCGTGCTGAGTCACGATCCTCTCGACTTCCATAGGACCTTCCCGTGGAGCTCAACCCCACTCAGGGACCATATTCACACAGCGTCACAGCCAGACAGTGGCAAGAGCAGCATCATGAACTTGAGCTGTACCCCTGGGTACTGCTTTCCTAAGCCTCAGTCTTCTCACCTGTAAAATGGAGTTGCATATACCTACCTTAGAGTCTTGGGACAGCGTAGTGAGAATCTGCATGTAGAGTATTTATAAGCCTCCTGCACGGTATACTTTGTGAACTGAGGCTGTTCTGTTGTGACAGCTACAGTCACACCTTGCTTTATTGAGCTTCACCGACGCTGTGTTTTTACAAATCAAAAGTTGGTGGCAGCCCCGTTTCGAGCAAGCCTATCGGTGCCCTTTTCCAACAGCATCTGCTCACATCCTGTCTCTGTGCCACATTTGGATAATTCTCCGAATATTCTAAGCTCTTTTACCATTTTTTAAAGTTCATTTTTGGCTGCGCTGGGTCTTCATTGCTGAGCGGACTTTCTCTGCTTGTGGTGAGCTGGGGCTGCTGCGTTGCGGTGCGTGGTCTTCTCATTATGGTGGCATCTGCTTTTGTGGAGCACAGGCCGTGGGTGTGCAGGCTTAGTATCTGTGGCACATGAGCTCAGTTGCTCCATACCATGTGGAATCCTCCTGGAGCAGGGATTGAACCTGTGTCCCTTCCATTGGTAGAGGGACTCTTAACTGCTGGACCACCAGGGAAGTCCCTATTTCAGATTTTTTCATTATTATCATATCTGTTATGGTGATCCGTGATCAGTGCTTTTGATGGGACTGTTGCAAAAAGATTATGACTTGCTGAAGGTTCAGATGCTGGTTAGCATTTTCTAGCCATCAAGTATTTTTTAACTAAGTTTTTTT
>SJYF01000056.1:7297382-7310424 GCA_006410515.1 Procapra przewalskii
ACACAGTGCTATTGTGTCCTTTAAGTAGACTGCAGGACAATGTGAACGTAACTTTTATATGCACTGGGGAACCAAAAACCCTGAACTCTGGGATTCGCTTTGTGGTGGTGGTCTGGAACCAAACCTACAACATCTCTGAGGTCTGTCTGTATTGCTTTTGTTGTTTGACTACTATAATTATAAGTGAAAAGTGAAAGTGTTAGTCACTCAGTCATGTCTGACTCTTTGCGACCCCATGGACTGGAGTCTCCCAGGCTCCTCTGTCCATGGAATTTGCCAGACAAGAATACTGGAGTGGATTGTCATTTCCTCCTCCAAGGGATCTTCCCGACCCAGGAATTGAACCTGGGTCTTCCGCATTGCAGGCAGACTCTTTAGGGTCTGAGCCGTACCCTCAGCCAAAGATGTTTCTGCTTTGTTAGTATCTCTTAGTCTTTCAGATCAAGATTGTTTTTTAAAGTGGCTAATTCTAAAACAGACTCAGTGGTGTTCTCAAGAATCTTAGAGCTAAATGGAAAGGAAATTCTTCCATAAGCTCAGTAGCAGGGTCTGGGCTGATTGACACCCCCAGTGATAGTGTTTTTCATTCTGGCAACAACTGTTGGGAAACAGAAGCTCAGGCGGTGGCCCCTGCCTCGAAGCACCTGACTCTTGGCCTGGGTGAGACTGCAGATGGTAAGACTTCCTAGAGCATGACCGATTCCTGGTGCCCGGGATTTGTGGGTCTCCGTCCCCAGAGGACCAGACTCTCTGAGTCATCAGTCACCTTCCTGTAATGTCACCACGGTCAAGTCTTCTGTGAGGAGGAATTGTACATCCCTTCCCCGGGCACTCTGTTTTTTGGAGTACATTTCTATCACGGTTCCTGTGTCTTATTTTTTATGTCTGTGTCTCACTTTTGTTTTTGTTATGAGTGCCAGAAACCCATCTTAAAATGATTTAAGCATCGCTAAGCAGAGTTTTCCAATAAGTCAACTCTTTGCATGAGGTGGCCAAAGTATTGGAGTTTCAGCTTTAGCATCAGTCCTTCCAAAGAAATCCCAGGACTGATCTCCTTTAGAATGGACTGGTTGGATCTCCTTGCAGTCCAAGGGGCTCTCAAGCATCTTCTCCAACATCATAGTTCAAAAGCATCAATTCTTCGGCACTCAGCTTTCTTCACAGTCCAACTCTCTCATTGACTCATTGGAAAAGTCCCTGATGCTGGGAGGGATTGGGGGCAGGAGGAGAAGGGGACAACCAAGGATGAGATGGCTGGATGGCATCACTGACTCGATGGACATGAGTCTGAGTGAACTCTGGGAGTTGGTGATGGACAGGGAGGCCTGGCGTGCTGCGATTCACGGGGTCGCAGGGAGTCAGACGCGACTGAGCGACTGAACTGAACAGGGTTTACTGGCTCATGCCGCCAAGTGCTCTGAGAGAGGCGGCTTCAGGCCCGGCTGGGTGTGGGCGCTGATGTGCTGCTCTCAGGCTGTGCTGCCCCTGCTGGCTCAGTGGCCTTTCCTCACTTCACTGTGTCCTCAGGGCCTCTTCATCCAGAGAGGCAGGAGCAGCACCACGACTTCAGGCTTCCATGCTAGTGGCTCAGCAACCCCAGCTGAAGACCTGCAGTGGCATCTCCATGGGCACTTGGAGCGAACTTGGTAGGTGGCCAGATCCAGGCACTTGGCTTAGCCCTTGGTGCCATAGGCACTGGAGGCGGGCAGATCATGGTTTCCCCAACAAAATGGTTATGTCATCACCAGCAGTCAGACAGGAGACATCTTCTTAAGCTCCATAGGGTTAGGAGCTCTGACTTCATGGGTTCTGTTGTCTCAGTGCCTTGCAGAGTGCCTGGCAGATAAATCCAAGGCACTGAAGCAACTTGTCACATGAAGATAATTTGGATCCTCACTTGGACTCTCCTGTTGGCTTTGGTGATTGTATATTTCAGTGGCGTAAGTGATCTGACAGTGATTGGCACCCTGTACAGCCCCATGAAGTAAAAAGGAGATGCCCCGCAGATATGCTGTGTGATCGTGATGTTTCTTAGCCTCTCTGAGCCTCAGTTTTCTCACCTGTGAACTGGGGACAACAGTCCCCACAGTTGTAAGACTCACAGAAGACCTCTTACACTGTGTTTGGAGAATTAAATAATTAACAGCATAAGTGTTAGCTACTTTTGTTGTTTTTACTGCTGCTGTTAACATATTGTTACTCTTCTACTCGCCTTAGAAGGGAAGTGGAGATCTGGGAAGACAGGCTTTTAGTCTGGCCTAGAATGGCAAGGCAGGGTGTGTGTGTACACTTGTGTACCTGTGCACGCATTTATACACGTCCTGGCCTCATTGCCAAATGATTGCATGGGTTTTCCCCTGCTTGAAATGCCATCATTTTCCCTGGATTCTGAGCAAATTAACATTTGCTTCTCACCAAGATGGCTCATTAGTGTCACGCCTGTTACGAATGTCTTGTTAAAGCAGTTTTATTGGTGATATTTTAAAAATGGGTTACTCTCTGTGTATCCCTTTTGCCTGTTGGATGATGCCAGCAAATCTCCCCCAGTCCTGATGTGGTTTTAAAGCCATGACCACAAAGCTTGAGAAGGACCTGGTGCTTGGTGGGATGGCTGTGCCCCTCGTCCCCCAGCCCCTGGTCCTTTGGCAAATGCTTTTGGCTCACGAGAACTCCCATCTTCAGGCCCACCTTCCAAGTTCACCCGCATCTGTTACTCTTGCAGCCTGATCTCTGTTGCTCCCCTACTCCCGCCCTTGATTCTGCAGACCCTGCTCTTCTCCTCTGTGCTCACAGTCCCGTTTGCATTTCTGCTATTTCCTCTGGGCTTCACCTGCTCTCTTTCCTCCTCAGGATGTCTGCCTCAGCTTCAAGCCTCTGCTCCAAGCCAGCTCCTCCCCTAGGCCAACTTCAAGGCCCCCATGTGAGCCCTGCTAACGTTGTTGTTGGGTGCCCGCCCAAGTCGGGAGGAGATGGGCGGGTGGAGGAAGGGAGGGTGGGGTGCGGATGGTAACGCCTCTGGTGCACTGGGTGCCGTGTGTGCGGTCACTGGACGGTGGTGATGCTTTTCCAGTTTGAGAGACAGGAAACCTGAAGGTTGGAGAGAGTCAATAATGTGACCCATGACTTGTGATGGTGAAGTGTTGCATTCTGAGTTTGACGGCTCATTCATTCATTCAGCAGCTTTTTTTTTTATCAAACACCTGTGATGGCCCCAGCACCTTTGCACATGTTGGGCAGGTAGCTGTCAACAAAAGGCTCTCTTGCTTTGGGGGTTCACAGTCCAAGCTTAAATCCAGTTCTGTCTGACTCCAGGATGTCGGTTCTTTTTTAGGGCACCACATCAGCCATAAGGATTACTTCCCAAGCAGGTGATCAGGTCCTACTTGGACCAGAACCCCCATCCCCCACAGAGCCTTCATTTGGGGGGCCTGGGTGGGAGCAGGGAGCTGCAACACCCACAGTGTTGAATGGCTGATTGAGAAAGAGCGGGTTTGGCCAAGTCCCGTCTGGCTGTCCTCAGAAGTCCTGTTGAGAGGGACGGGAGCAGCTGTCGACCCCGCTGCACGCAGCCCTCTGCGTCCCCCGTTTGTCGCTGTCGTCTCACAGCTCCGAGCGCACCCTCACGGGAATCCTTGTTGCTTCCTGCTGTAGCTGATGGGCCGATTTGTTAAATATCTCAGTTGTTTAATTTTGGGGTAGCCTTTTAGAAAGAAAAATAAAGATGGATCATTGCTTTCAGCTTAAAGGAAACAAATAGGAAACCATGCTTCAAAAGACAGGGTCCCCTCGGAAGCCATCCCCTCTAGAGTTCCAAGTTTTGACTGAAGACAAGTGTAATGAAATGATGAATGTTGATTTAAAACCGTAGGCAGTCTGAAGAGCTTTGGGAGGGGGATTTTAGAAGACGAACCCTTCCTCTTTTCTCGGAGCAGCTTCCCCCGCAGTTGCTTGTTTATGGCCTTTTGATGGAGACTCCCTGGAGACTGGAGTCTGGGCTGGGCTTCTGTGACGTTCCCTCCTCCTCTGTAGATGGTCCCACTTCAGGGAAAAATATTACTAAGGCACATTTGGACATTACCATATGCGAGGCACTGCATAAAGCACTCAACACAAATTATCTCATTTAATCTCGATCTGCACAGCAGATGGCTGAAAGCAGGCACGGTTCTGATGACAGCACATCCCTTCCCTCGAAGATGAATTCATTTGTGAAGTGAAAGTGAAAGTCGCTCAGTCATGTCCTACTCTTTGCAACCCCGTGGACTAAACAGTCCATGGAATTCTGCAGGTCAGAATACTGGCGCGGGCCTTCATTCCAGCGGGCCACTGGAGTGGAATTCATTTGTGGGGCTCCTTTAAACCAGAGATCATAATCTGGCCAACTGGGCCATGTCAAGCCCAAAGATCTGTTTCTTTTGGCTCCTGCCATTTTAAAGGTTGAATTTATTGATGATATTGAGCAACCCACCATTGAATTTCCCATAAAATCTGGAAAACACAGAGCAATCCAGCAACAGCAGGTCTGTGCTCGCTCAGGGCCGAGCAGCGGCTGACCTGTATCTAAGAGCCACCCTGGCCACAGCTCTAGCCCACCTAGCCAGTTTCTCTCTCTGATTTTGCCCTCCTGATCCCTCAAGGCATTGATCCCCTCTCCTTCTCCCCTCCCACTTTACATTATCCAGTCTTCCTAGGCTCTTTTTTAGGGAGGGGCTTGCTTTTCTCTGTTGCTGTGCAGGCTTTTCTCTAGTGGTGAACAGGGCTACTCTCCAGTCATAGTGCACGGGCTTCTCCTGGCGTTGGCTTCTCTTGTTGTGAGCCCAGGCTCTCGGGCTCGTGGGTTTCAGTAGTTGCGGCTCCCGGGCTCCAGAGCACCGGCTCAGTTGTGGCCCACAGGCTTCGTTGCTCCGAGGCATGTGGGGTCTTCCTGGATCAGGGATCGAACCCGTGGTCTTCTGCCTTAGCAGGTGGGTTCTTTTACCACTGAGCCCCCAGGGAAGCCCCCTGCTGCCCAGGCTTTTTAAAGCAGTGCTTTCTCCAGTTTGATTTCATACGGAAACTTTCAGGCGTGTCACTCGTTCAGCAAATCTGTGCCAGAAAATGAAATCTGCCAAGATGCCTGAGCGGTTGCTTGACTGTCGCTTCCTGACCTCTTCAGTGGGAAATGACTTAAATTGCAGCAGGAGAGAGGCAGCCAGGTCGGGTCAGCAGTGCTTCCCACAGGGGTGCCCCATGGAGGCGTGACTCCTTTGGGATTCCCGTGTTCAGTCATGTCTCTGATGGCCAGGCTATAGATCCTCAAGGATTTGGGAGTCCAGGTGTGTGTGTGTGTCCCCATTGTGGAAAAGAATCATTAATTTCACCTGAAACTGTGGCTGCATGGAGTGTAAGAATTCAACTCATCCATCCAAAAAGGCGACAAGCAGTGATGTTCAGCAGTCACAATATTGTAGCAGTTAATGCTGTTTGCAATTTCACTTTGTGCCGGCCGGTGTGCTGGGCACCTCAGCCAGACCATTTCAGTGATTTCTTAGCGCAGCCCCTTAAGACGGTCACCGTGATCGTGCCTCTTACTGATGAAGAAGTCAAGGCCCAGCAACATTCATTGCAAACTCATAGACCTCTCAGCGGGGAGGATCAGGAACGAACTAGCCTTCCCTGGTGGTTCGTTGGTTAAGAATTTGCCTGCCAATGCAGGGTTCAGTCCCCGGTCAGGGAAGATTCCATGGGCCGCAGGGCAACTAAGTCTGTGAGCCACAGCTACTGAGTCCTCACTCTAGAGTCGACTAGCCACGACTCCTGGGCCCACACATTGCAGCTTCTGAAGCCCATGTGCCCTAGAGCCTGGGCTCTGCAGCAGGAGAAGCCACCGCAACAAGAAGCACGCGTGCCACAACCAGAGAGTAGCCCCCACTCACTGCGACGAGAGAAAAGCCTGTTTGTGGCAGTGAAGACATAGTACAGCCAGAAATAATTAATTAAAAAAAAGACAAGTCAGGAATGAACCCAGGCCGTGGGACTCACCGCCTGCACCCTGTCCTGCCTCCCGTGGACTGAGACCGACAAAGACCGTCCATCTGGGTCTGAGTGTTTAACAGTAATCAGGGCACTGTCTGTCTGTGTTAAACCATGCTTGCTTTTGAGGAAGGATCAGGTTGGTGTTGAGAGAGATGGAAAAGCATAATGTTTTCATTTTAAATCAAATTAAATTAGGCCATCGCCAGAGATCCAGAGGCACCGATTACTCCCAGAACAACTAACGGAAGGTTGAAATGACTTAACACTGTGTCCTTCTAGCCTTCAGGGAGGAAGTTCTGGTTTGGAACCCAGTGTTGCCCACATAGAGAAGGTGTTCAAAATAGAGTCTGCTCAGCATCTCGAGGCGACGTGGGGGCCATAAATAAGTCTGCCTGCAGAGCCGTTCTTGGCAAGAATTAAAAAAAAATTCCTGTAGCAGGTGACATGACGTGAAGCTCTGTTCGCACCACCCTGTGTGTGAGACACCGTCGTTCAGGTTGGCCCGGCCATGCTGGCGCTTCCCATTGACTGCTCTTTGTGTTGGTGACTCTGGTATCTTAAAGCTGTCCTCTTGCAGGACAGGGATCTGTGTTAGGGGGCTTCCCAGGTGGCGCAGTGATAAAGAACCCACCTGCCCATGCAGGAGATGCAGGTTTGATCGCTGGGTTGGGAAGATCCCCTGGAGAAGGAAACGGCAACCTAATCCAGTGTTCTTACCTGGGAAATCCCATGGACAGAGGAGCCTGGCAGGCTACAGTCCGTAAGGTTGCAAAGAGATGGACACGACTGAGCAACTGAACACGCATGCATGTCAATATTTGGAGACTTTGTCTTTCTTTATCCAGGGTTTGCATTTAAACTCCTGACGCTCGTTTTGCGTTGTGTCTTCTGGAGGGATGGCAGGTGATGTGTGCTTTGATGTCCCATTTTCGAGGTAGAATATCAAGGTATGAGGAAGCCACGTCTTCCTGCAGCCGTCCCCTAGGGCTGATACTAGAAGAGGCTGCAGAAGGCAAAGGGGCTGAGTGTTCACTTAGCACTAGCCTTGGCCAGGCCTGGGAGAATTTTTTCTCCCATTTTATCTTCTGAACTAGCCGAGGCAGCCGGTAGCATTAGACCCTTTTATAGACAAATACACAGGACACTGAGCTTAAGTTATGTCACCTTTTCAAGGTCACCCAGCTAGCAGGTGGTGGAACTGGGATACAAATCTATGTTTATTTACTTATTTTAAAACTACATTAAAAATTTTTATTTTATATTGGAGTTGTTGTTCTTTCGCTCAGTTGTATCTGATTCTTTGTGCCCCCATGGACTGCAGCATGCCAGGCTTCCCTGTCCTTCACTGTCTCCTGGAGTTTGCTCAAACTCATGTCCACTGAGTCGGTCATATTGGAGTATAGTTGGTTATCAGTGTTGTGTTAGTTTCAGGTGTATAGCACACTGATTCAGTCATGAGGCATCTATTCTTTCTCAAATTATTTTCCTATTTAGGTTATTATAGAATATGAGGAGAATTCCCCATGCTATACATGAGGTTGTTGGTTATTGTTGTTGGTTATCTGTTTTAAATACAGTGGGGTGTACATGTCCCTCCCAAGCTCCCTAACTATGGGTTGCAAATCTAGATTTGTCTTCTCTCCAAAAGCCCCCTTCATGTCCCAGTGCCACATTGCTCCCCAAACTGTGAGATCTTTTAAAGTACCCAATAAAGCTTCCCTTTCCCTAAGCCACCAATCTGACCTTTCCGCCTTTCCAAAATGTCCCGAAGAAGACAGCTGCCGGTGAGGCATGCTCCAGCACATGGAAGCAGTGGCAAAGGACCAGAGTCCTCTCCCCTCTCCCTCCTGCTTTGCACCTTTGTCTCCTCACACTCTTCCACTGCACCTCTGGAGCCCCTACTGGTCCAGGAGCCAGAGGAGACCGCCCGCTTCTCTTTTCAGAAATCTCCACTCCTTTTTCATGTAAATACCCTAAGGAGGCTTTTAAAAATCTCGAGAGCATCTCCCAGCCCATTCGCCCAGGCATTTAGTGGAGATGTGACGTGTGTGTGTGTGTGTGTGTGTGTGTGTGTGTGTGTGTGTGGGTGTGTGTGTGTGTGTGGGTGTGGGGGGGGTCTGTCCAGCAGTGCAAGGACGGTGACATCCTGTAAGAACCTCGAGCTGTCAGTCCTGACCCGCTGCTGCCGCTCATCCCACGTCTGAAACAGTCCAGCTCAGGTGTTCGGAATACGAGCACCAAGGAAGCAGACAGATCTTTCTCTAAAACCGGTGCTGAGTGAGTGACAGTCTTTGGGGCTGAGTAACAGCAAAGGGGAACTTCCACGGCCTGCCCTCAGCTGCTTCAGCCCGATGGGCTGCGTCCTGGAGCCAAAGTTGTGTTCTCTCTGCAGCCGTGTCCAGAGGAGCCTCTGAGGCCGGTGGAGAACGTTCAGTGTGTCGTCAAACCCAGTGTCTGACGGGTTTTGCTTCTCGGCATAAGTAGATTTCTACCTCAGTGTCTCCCCGGTGTTTTAGGGGCTGAGTCCTTTTGCAAGTGGGATCAATTTTTTAGGCCAGACGTCACCTGTTTAACTTGCTGTCGACAAGGGCTGTTTCTTTGATAATGCAAGTGTTGGAGAGCAGTCCATGTCCGTTACCTTGGGAGGCGCTCCAGCTTCATTCTCCAGCACGGGTCCACACTGCCCACCTGGACTCCAGCCGCCTTCGTCCTTCTCTCCAGCCATCCGTGTCCACAGTTGATTGCTCGCATGAGTCTGTTCTCCATTCTGGAGAAGATAGGTGGTCGCTACCTGGAGGGGCTCCTCTCGGCTTTAAGTCAGTGCTGTTTGGTATAAGAAAGAGACCATCCAGGGAGAAAAACATTTTCTGGTGCTCATAAAATTTAATGTTTTTCATTTACTGTCTTCCTTTAGAAACTTGGACATAATTTATTGAGCCCTGTTTAAAATATTCAGGAGGGTGCTTTGTATTCCTTCCAAAGGAATGTGTTTAAAAATGCAGTGGCCTCCCCTGACTCCTGGAAGACGTTAGAATGTGACAAAGAGCCACATAATTTCTTGATTTACATTTTTATATGAAATCCTGCACTTTCCAGAGCACCCTGCACCATAAATGTAAAAACAACCCTTGAGGGTGAAATATTTTCTGAAGGAAACCTCTGAATGGGTGAACGAGTGGCAGGTCTGTGATATTATGTAACTTCTGAGGTCTGGTGTCTGGTTCTTAGGCATGAGAATAAGCTGCCCTGCCTGTGTGCCAGCCCGGGGCTCTGAGGTCAGCTCCTGTCCCATCAGGGTCTCACACCCGCCAGCACAGTGGGTCCCTACTTTATAGTCCAGGAGCCTGGGGGACTGGGTGGGAAATGGCAATCCACTCTAGTATTCTTACCTAGAAAATTCCACAGACAGAGGAGCTTGATGGGCTACGGTCTATGGGGTCACAAAGAGTCGGACATGACTGAGCACAGCCCAGCCCAGAGGGGTGCACACGAGTGCTGGGACCCAGGAGCAGCTGGGCCTGGGTGTGAACTGGCTCTCCTGCCTCCTGCTGGCCGACCTCCCACCCCGCAAGCCTCACCTTGGGTACCGTCTTTGGGACCCATCCCCTGTTGCCACTCCTCCCCAGCCCCCAAGGCTGAGCGTCTCTGTCATGCCCCCAGGACCCCAGTGTGTTCCGCTGGCACCTTAGTCATGCTGTATAGGAACCATCAGCATCTTAGGAGCTCCCTGAGGGTCACCACTCCTGTCCAGAACCCAGGACAGCACCTGGCACACAAGCCAATGATTTGTATGGATGAAGGAGGTCATCCCAGATGCAACTGCAGACAGGAGGAGCTTTCTAAATGAACCACCCCCGAGGCAAGAGGCGGGGTCTTGTGGTGGCGGTGAGCATGGACGCAGGGTTCAGTGTCTGGGCCCTTAACTCGGCATCCTCGACTAAGACGGAACCTCCTTGCACCTCTGTCTCCTCGTCGGGGCTGGTGGGGGCGTGTTCCTGCTAGAATGGAGACCCCCTCCAAGGCAGAGATTTCTCTCTCGTTTGCTACTGTGTCTGTAGCACTTGGTAGATGTACAGGGCTTGGTCAATGCGAAATAGAAACTTGTTGAATGAGTGAATTTTTGAGCGTTTTTGGGTACTGAAGATGAATTTCTTTTTAATAAGTTTTTATTTACTTATTTTTGGCTGTCTTCCCTGATATCTCAGATGGTAAAAAATCTGCCTACAATGCAGGAGGCCCAGGATCAACCCCTGGGTCAGGAAGATCCTCTGGAGAAGGAAATGGCAACCCACTCCAGGATTCTTGCCCGGGAAATCCATGGATAGAGGAGCCTGGCAAGCTGTACAGTCCATGGGGTCACAAAGAGTCAGAGAGGACTGAGTGACTGACATACACGTATTTTTGGCTGTGCTGTTTTTTTCCCTGCTATGTGGGCTTTTCTCTAGTTGTGAGCAGTGGGACTGCTCTCTGCTTGCAGTGCACAGGTTTCTCATTGCGGTGGCTTCTCTTGTCATGGAGCAAGGGCTCTAGGGCTCGCTTCGGTAGCTGTAGCACGTGGGGACCGTGGTTGCCACTCCCTGGCTCTAGAGCACAGGCTCAGTAGTTGCGGTGCGTGGGCTTAGTTGCTCCAAGGCATGTGGGATCTTCCTAAATCAGGGATCGAACCCGTGTCTCCTGCATCATCAGGTGGATTCTTTACACTGAGTCACCAGGGAATCCCCAATGAATTTTTGAAGAGGAGAGAACGCTGTGGCTGGGCCTCAAAAGGTTGCCTGTGGATGAACTCACGGACAGACGATGCTGCGAACTGGGTCCGTCCTAGGGTGTGTGCTCAGCAAGTGTGTGTTCTTGATGATGATGGCCTCCCCCTTTCTTCCCCCTGCTCAACACTAGAAGGCTGGAGAAGGCCCCCTGTGCTGGACAGGTAGATGAGGCCAGCACTGAGCTGCCTTCCAAGTCCATGATCCCAGGGAATCAATAGTTGTCCTCCATGAGCAAGCGTGTAACAAAGGCGCTTTTGAAAGGAGAGGCCAGCAGAGCCTTTCAAAGTAATCCTTGACCCATTTTCACAAGCCTGGCAGAGCACAGTGCTTTTGTAGTGGGGATGGGTTATAATTACAACCACTGTATGATGCTGGGTAAACAACATTATCTGCTGTGTTTACAGAAAGGAACTTTCACCCTCTCCCCTTCTGTGGCCCCCTACCCTTCACTGATCCAGCAGAAATGAGCCCTGGAAATGTCTGGTTTTGTCGGTGGCTTTGGCCTCAGTCCCCGGGAAGATACATGGAGTTGGACGAGAGCCTGTGCTCCAGGACAGGCCTGGGGAGCAGCGTTGTGTGCTGCTGTGTGCAGAGGCTGCCCCACCAGGCCACATCTCCTCCTGGTGGCGGGGTGGAGGGTGGGGCTTGTGTAACACAATAAGTGTGGGTTGAGGTGTCCCTGAGGGCCCTCACCTCCTTGGGTCCTCGAGCAAATAGTCCAGCTGCTCTGGGCGTCAGTTTCCTCTTCTATAAAATGGAGCAGCAGTTTGCATCCGGCGAAATGTCTAAAGGCCTGTGGCTCTGGGGAACACGTGGGAGCTTTGTTAGGCCCATGAGCCCCTCACCAGGCCCCTGTGGGGCTGTGGCTGCTGTGGCCCTGAGAGTGTTTGACATGGAGTAAGTGCTCAGTTCACTTCAGTCGCTCAGTTGTGTCTGACTCTTTGCAACCCCATGCACTGCAGCATGTCAGGCTTCCCTGGCCATCACCCACTCCCAGAACTTGCTCAAACTCACATCTGTTGAGTCAGTGATGCCATCCAACCATCTCATCCTCTGTCACCCCCTTCTGCACCTGCCCTCAATCTTTCCCAGCATCAGGGGCTTTTCCAGTGAATTGGCTCTTTGCATCAAGTGGCCCAAAATATTGGAGCTTCAGCTTTAACATCAGCTCTTCTAATGAACTTCTGGGACTGATCTCCTTTAGGATTGACTGGTTTGATCTCCTTGCAGTCCAAGGGACTCTCAAGAGTCTTCTCCAGCACCACAGTGCAAAAGCATCAATTCCTTGGTGCTCAGCTTTCTTTACGGTTCAACTCTCACATCCATACTTGACTACTGGAAAAAGCATAGCTTTGACTAGGTGGACCTTTGCTGGTAAAGTAATGTCTCTGCTTTTTAATATGCTGTCTAGGTTGGTCACAACTTTTCTTCCAAGGAGGAAGGGTCTTTTAATTTCATGGCTGCAGTGACCATCTGCAGTGATTTTGGAGCCCAAGAAAATAAGTAAGTGCTCATGAAATCGTAACTGCTCCTACACTCTTGAGGAATCATTTATGGAGAAGATGGATAGATGTGTCAAAAGATCTGGGGAGTAAGGAGAACTGAGATGTGAGTTCATCTTTGAAGGGTAGACAGGAATCCAGGAGCTGTGCCTGGAGGGAGGCGGGCGCGCGGCATGATGTAATCTCACCTGGTCAGTGTCGGGTTTTCCTTTGAAATATTTCTTCCTACTTCCTTCCTCCCTTCCCTGTCTCTTCCCGCCCCTCCCCTCCTTCCCCCTTTTCCTTGTATATCACTTGTATACCATGCCAGGGAAATTCATGGGAATCCACTGAAAGAAATGTTTAAACTTCGGGCTATGGAAGAATGTTAATATGGGCAGAAGAGTGTCATGTCCCTACCCCTATGCATCACATCATCTCAGGTGGATCCAGTTCCCAAGGCCAACTGTACACCATGCCTCGACCTTCATGCCACTTGGAAACAAATTGCAGACCTCTGGTCATTTTCTTTGTCAGCATCAGTGAGAAGTTTTAAGCAGAGAAGGGATGTGCTTAAGTCTGGGTCATAGGCAGGCCATTTGAATGCCAGCTGGTGTGTGGGGCTGATGAGAGAGCAGTGGGAAACGGGGGCTTCTCAACCAAGACTGGGGTCTTGGAGAAGACTCTTGAGAGTCCCTTGGACTGCAAGGAGATCCAACCAGTCCATTCTGAAGGAGATCAACCCTGGGATTTCTTTGGAAGGAATGATGCTAAAGCTGAAAC
>SJYF01000056.1:7310441-7323019 GCA_006410515.1 Procapra przewalskii
GACTCATTGGAAAAGACTCTGATGCTGGGAGGGATTGGGGACAGGAGGAGAAGGGGACGACCGAGGATGAGATGGCTGGATGGCATCACGGACTCTATGGGCGTGAGTCTGAGTGAACTCCGAGAGATGGTGATGGACAGGGAGGCCTGGCGTGCTGTGATTCATGGGGTTGCAAGGAGTCAGACACGACTGAGCGACTGAACTGAACTGAACTGAACTGGACTGTAGCCCGCCAGGCTCCTCTGTCCATGGAATTCTTCAGGCAAGAATGAAGTGGGTTGCCATTCCCTTCTCCAGGGGATCTTCCTGACTCACAGATTGAACTTGGGTTTTCAGGCCAAGGCTGGTGTAAGCTATATGCCTAGAGTCACAGCTGAGAAGCTTGGGAGGGTGGTCTTTAATCCCCAGACTCTGGACTCTGGAGTTTGTGCTTCAACTCCAGGCTCTGCAGCCCCTCTGGTCATGCTTCACCAGGATAGATGACCGTGTCATTTTTTTGTTTTTCTTTTGGCTGCATCACTCAGGATATTAGTTCCCCAACCCCATGCCCCCAGCAGTGGAATTGCAGAGTCCTAACTGCTGGATTGTCAGGGGAGTCCCAGGGGGTGTGAAAGTTGATGGAACCTGTTTAAAAACCTCTATAGCTGTGTGATGCCTTTTGTGTTCTTCTGATGAGAACATGTCTTTCAGCAGAGCGCTAGAACTCAGAGGTTTTGTGTTTGCTTTATTCCCCTCTGTTTCGCTCATCTGTCTAAATGACCTCCAGAAAGGGGTTTGGCTGCTCTTTTATCATTGTCATTTCTGTCTGTCCTGCCTTTGCTCTTTAAGGGCCATTTGTGGAAGGCAGGAAAGAGAAGGTGTCACCTGGGCAGGTTATCAGCTGCTGCTGTGTGCGACCTTCCCCCCAGCTTGCCTGCTGTGTTCTCTGAAAGGTTGGGCGTCACGGGAAACCAGGGCCAGTGCTGAGGATGGGGCCGCACCAGGTGCATAGCATCTGTCCTTGGAGGTGTCCCATAATCTGTTAGTGCTGAGTGTTCTGAGTGTTTCCTTCTCCCTCAGGAAACCATAATCCCAGGCAAATGTTTTTAAGCATCCCCTCCCCAATTTCAACTTCCTGAACACAGAGGAGATGAAGGGAGGGAGTCTCTCTTCAGGGTGAACTTACCTCAGCGGCTCTGCGGGTGGGGCCCACGTGGCGCTGTCGGGGGGCACTTGAGGGTGGAGCTGGCCCTTCCTCGCTTCTGGTGAGCCTGTTGCTTGGTGGCTTGGCAGTGTCTCACCAGGACCGGCCTGCCTGCCTTTCTGGGGCTGGCCCCACAGCAGAATCAGAGCGCAGGGCGGGCTGGAGGGCACAGGAAATCGGGAGACTCTGGAGATGCAAGACCCTGAGCCTCCATCGACTTTAAAAATAACCACCATCTAGAAGTTGAGAGTTAGGTTTTATTTGGTGGAAAGTTGAGGACTTCAGGCCTGGGATCCAGCATCTCAAGTGACGCTGAGAGAACCGCTCTGAGGGGGCAGGAATGGGGAGGAGTCAGGTTACATAGAAGTTTGTAATAAGGAGGTAGTCTGAACACCAAAAGCTTATTGTTAATTAAGGAAAATCAGATATTTCAAGTTAAGGGATTTAGCGCCTTTCTATGGGAAGATGCAGGAGTCTGGGCTCACTGAAATAATTTGTTTTATGTGTATCTCAGCTCTCTGGCTTGGTTTTTCGCATCTTTGGTTCCTTGCTCACCTCTAGGGAGGGAGTTTCAGATGGCTGTCTGGTACCCAGAATTGTTCTCCCTGGTTGCCCTCGGGGCTCAGAAATTCACATTCGGAATCCTGGATGGCTATGACATCATTGTTTATTGGTGTGGCCGGAAATAGTCCACTTCACACCCCTCAGTCAAACTGGCTTTGAACCATCACTTTACCTTGTGAGCCTTGCTTTCCTCATCTGTAAAATGGACACAAAGCTCAACCTCCCGGGTCATGGCACACTCTCCTGTAAAGTGCCTGGAACACTGGCTGGCCAGAGGAGGTGCTCCCTTGGGATGAATTCAGGATCACTCCCTGTGGCAGGCACCAGGTGCTCCCACACTCTGATCATGTTTTTGTTGCTTATGACAAGCTGGACCGCAGGGCACAAGACCCTCATTTTATAGAAAAGTTATAAGGAGTCAGAGCTCACCTGACAGCAAATCGATGGGGCCCGAGCTTGACCTCCACAACCCTCATCTTTCTGCGCCTGATCAGAGGCGGCCTCACTTAGATGGCTCGCTGATGCCGCACGTCCCCAAGTGTCCCTCACTGGCCCTGGAGCGTCTTCCGGTTGGGTTTTCCTTTGCTGGTTTCCGCAGTGCCTGTGTATGAAGCAAAGACCATGTTAAACAAGTCTCATTTTGGCTGCCGGCCAAGTTGCCGGGTTCCTCTTTGGGACCCTGAGCCCCACAGTCGGGCCGCCTCTGCTCAGGTTCTTGTTCACTCTGGGTGTTCCCTCCTGTACTGCCAGGGTCTCCTCGGGGACTCGGGGGTGTTGGGCTGACTGGTCTGTGATAAACCAGCCTAGGCCTCAGGCGCACCCAGAGACGGTGCCTTTTCCAGGGGTATGCACATGTGTGGCGAGGCTCTCAGTCTCGACCCAGGTTCCTCGCCTCCTCCGGGTCCTCTGGCATCTGGAGGTGCCAGCTCAGCAGCCTGGGCACGGTGTATGCCCAGGGGCAGGGTGAAGAGCCTGCCTCAGAACCCGGACCCAGAAATTTGAAAACCGGTTCTGCTGCTTAGGGCTTCCCTGGTGGCTCAGCTGGAAAGAATCTGCCTGCCAACACAGGAGACCTGGGTTTGATCCCTGGGTTGGGAACATCCCTTGGAGAAGTGAATGGCAACCCATTCCAGTATTCTTGCCTAGAGAATCCCATGGACAGAGGAGCCTGGCGGGCTGTGGCCCATAGGATCACAAAGAGTCGGGCACGACTGGGCGACTCACTTTCACTTCTTTCTGCCGCTTGCTTCCTGTGGGGCCTTGAGCAGGGTGCTTACCTTCCCCTGCCTTCCTTTCGGTTTGCTCTTCAGATCCTGAGCCTTACCTTCCTTCTCTGGGAAATGGACATGATCAGGTGGCTGTAGGAAATGCTCACTATCAGTCTTAGAGAGGGCAATGACAAGTGTGGTTTTTAGTTTTGGTTGTGCGGGGTCTTCATTCCGCGCTTTTCTCTGGCCGAGTGGGGTTACTCGTTGCGGTGCACAGGCTTCCCGTTGCAGTGGCCTCTCTCGTTGCGGAGCGCAGGCTCTAGGCACACAGGCTTCAGTCGCTGCAGCATGCGGACTCAGGAGTTGCAGCTCCTGGGCTCGAGAGTGCAGGCTCTGTAGCTGTGGCGCACGGGCTCAGTTGCTCTGTGGAATGTGGGATCTTCCCAGATCAGAGATGGAACCCAGGTCTCCTGCACTGGTAGGTGGATTCTTCACTAGGAGCCATCACCTGTGAGTTTTTGAGGCTGTCTGTGTCCTGGGCTAGGTCTGCACGTGTGTTGTTCAGTTAACGTTTGTGATTTTCTTAGTCTTCAAGCCTACATTGACACTGTAACAGGAAATACATCTGAAACCAACAGATGTTGATAACATTGGTCCTTATTTTTCCTTTCTACTCTCTTTACAAATTTTATCCAAAAATGGTCATATTTTGGCTTTTAAAAATCCTTAATATTAGTCAGTGTTTCTAATAATTATTAATGCAAGATGTTGTTTCCAGGATGGCATATGTGATATAGATAGGTGCTCCTCAAACTATCTGCGAATAACCTGGGTTTTTTGTTTGTTTGTTTGTTTGTTTTTTAGTATTTCTAATTCATTACAGACTGGAACTTTTGTAAAATGTGGAAAAAAACACCCCCAAACAAACAAACCCCCTAAAACTAGAAAAAATGTGGAATTCCTGGATTTCATACCAAGATGAGATGGCTTCAAGTGTTTTGAAATGCTTACTATGAATTTCTCTGCTTGCCTCAGATGGGTAGCAGACAGCTGACATCCCAGCTGCCGTCCCCAGGCAGCGCTGTTGCAGAACTCCTGTGCCATCGCAGGAGGAACCATTCTGCCCGGGGTGCTTGCTGCTGTCTGGCGTTGGCTGGTAGGCTGGATGAGGCTTGTCTCTGGCCGTGGCTTTGTTCACCTCTTTGAGAATCCGGAAGTCGAGAGCTGACAAGTGGAGGAGCTTCCTTGACCTCCTGATTCTGCAAATGCTGAACTGAAAAGCTCGCCATTCACATCTGTGTGGGTGAACTCTCTTCCCTCCTTGTCTTTGCCAGTGGTTCCCAAGTCTGATTGAGTATCACAGTCACTAGGGTCTTTTAAAAGTATTACTGTGGACTCCCCCATGTTGAATCAGCCTTTCTGGGAGTGAAACCCAGAAACCTGTATTTCTCAGAAGCCCTCCAAGTGTCTGTCAGCTTGCTTTAGGAGCCACCGGTCCACACTAGGCTGCTACCCTTTGCTTGGTGGGACTGGCTCATCTCCTTAACCCCTGAAGGGCTCAGCTCCTTGCTGTGCCCAGCCGGGAGGGCAGAGGACACGGGCAGTGGCTCTGACTCTGATGCCTTCCTGACCTCTCTGAGCCTCAAGGCCCTGTGTGTATGAAGCCCTGCCACTCACAGGAAGGTGGCAAGAGTCACGTGAGCTGGGTGATCTAATGCCCGGAAAAGGCCCGATGTATAGTTGGTGTTCACAGGTGTGTTAAGGGACTTCCCTGTGGTCCAGTGATTAAGACTTCACCTTTCAATGCAGGAGGGGCAAGTTCCATCCCTGGTGGGGAGCTAGGATCCTACATGCCTCCTGGGCAAAAAGCCAAAACATGAAACAGAAGCAATATTGTAACAAGTTCAGTAAAGCCTTTAAAATGGTCCACATCAAAAACAGCAGCAACAACAACAAAACCCTTGAAGGCCTGTAGGCACTGGTGAGGGCTTTGTCTCTCAAAGGCGGTTGCTGTATCCTCACAATAGCAGAAGGTTCCAGGTCTCTCCCCACAGCCATTTTCAGTGGGACTCACACACAGCCTGCACATTTTATAAAATCGAGGTAGATTTTGAGGCATCAAGTCAGTATTCTCTGAGAGTTTGGGAATGTGACCTGAAGAGTCTCAGTTGCTGTTAAAATTTGGGGGTGTGTGTGTGTGCCAAGTCACTTCAGTCATGTCCGACTCTTTGCCACCCTGTGGACTGCAGCCCACCAGGCTCTTCTGTCTGTGGGGATTCTCTAGGCAAGAATACTGGAGTGGGTTGCCATTTCCTGCTCCAGGGGCTCTTCCTGACTGAGGGATTGAACCTGTGTCCTTTACATCTCCTGCACTGGCAGGCAGCTTCTTTACCAGTAGTACCACCTGGGAAACTGCAGGTATCTTGGTCTAATTAATCAGGACGTGTCTCATTCAGTAGCCAGAGGAGGGGCGAAGCAAGATTTACTTGAATGTGATTAGATAGAACACTGTGATATGAAAGGAAATGCCAAAGGCATTTTTAAAAAAATTATAATTTTTTCATGATTTGGCAGGTCATTATGATAATTCCTGGGATTTTCACAGACTTAAGAGCTTTCTCACAGACATTTTTTTTTTTTCAGAGAGCATCTTCCCTGATGCTCCAGCTGGAAGGGATTGCTCAGCCTCTTGAAGCGCCAAAGGCATCATCTTATAAAGGCATCTTATAAAGGCATCATCTTTAGCTCAGCTCAGCCGTCAACCCTCTCTGACGCCTTCCCCCAAGCCCTTCTGCCAGGAATCCTAAATAGGATTGGTTAGGGGTACCTGAGTGTCTTCTTGAGGAAGAAAGCCCTGATTGACTAGTGATGTCTGCCGAGCAGCAGGAAGCGGGGGAGAGCAGCAGAGCCTGATAGATTTCACCAGGCCCCGTGGACCAGGCCCCGTGGCTGGGCTTTTAGGTGGACTCCAGCCATTTGGAGCTAAACCGCTTGAGCACAGGCAGAAGCATAGGATACTCCTTAGCAGGGGTTTGCTAAGCCACAAGGTGAGAGATTTTAAACGTTTGACATGTGTTACCAGTCTTGTGACTTAAACTTCTTCAGTCTTTCTCCCCTCTTCTCTCAAGCCCGAAGGGTGAAACCCAAATGATGACTGATAAGCAGTCACACGTTATTAGCTCACGAGTTCTGCACCTTCCAGACACAGCTTGGGAGCCATGCATGGTGCTATTTATTCATTCGTTTACTTTTGGCTGCGCTGGGTCTTCGTTGCTGCACAGGCTTTTCTCTAGTCGCACCAAGCAGAGGGTCTTCTCTCTAGTTGCACCGTGTGGGGGAGTACTCTCTAGTCGCGGGGGCCTCTCACTGCGGGGGCTTCTCTTGTGGAGCAGGGACTCTAGGGCTTACAGGCTTCCGCAGTTGCAGCTCGTGGGCTTAGTTGCTCTTTGTCATGTGGAATCTTTCTGAACCAGGAATCAAATCTATGCCCCTTGCCTTGGCAGGCGGAGTCTTAATCACTGGGCCACCAGGGAAGTCCCACAGCTGACTTTTAAGGCAGCCCTGAGCATTGATGGTCCCAGAACACAGCGAGGGCCTGACTGTGATGTGGGGCCTGGATCAGCCGTGGGAGGCTGCCTGGCATGTGTCAAGGCCCATTAGAGAAGTGGCTCCTGAGTGTTTTCTCTGGACGAGGCTTTTTCCCATACCCCGTCTTCCTTCCAAGGCCTCCTCTCTCCTGAGTGCTAGTCCAGTTTGTCTGACTCCTAGGATGTGAACCCCGTGACCTCCCCTGCCTCATCACTGAGAACAGTGCCTGCTGGGTGGTTAACAGTTCTCTGGGTGGTGCTCCTGCTTTGGGGGACAGCGAGTCTCTCTCCACAGCCCTCTGAGCCACTTGTTACAGCCCATGAGGCGCTTTTCCATTTGGCTTCCAGAAATCTGCTTGTCCTTTTCTTCCTTTCTCACGTCCCTTTAATGTGATCACCCTCCATGTACAACCACTTCACATTCACTGAGCCTTTGCCACGCCTGGACACAGTGCTGAGCCTGCTAAGGGCCGCAGCTCATTTCATCCAGACTGTGGCCCCGTGAGATGAGTGTTGTTTTCTTTCTTTTTTAAAATTAATTTATTTTTGGCTGCAGTCCGTAGGGTCGCAAAGAGTCTGACACGACTAAGCGACTGAACTGAATTTTTGGCTGCCCTGGGTCTTCATTGCTCCATACTGGCTTTCTCTAGTTTCCCCGAGCAGGGGCTCCTCTTCATTGTGCACCCAGACTTCTCACTGTGGTGGCTACTCTTGTGGATCACGGGCTCTAGATAGAGCGTGTGGGCTTTGGCAGTTGCAGTGCGTGGGTCGCTAGTTGCAGCTTGCAAGCTCTAGGGTACGTATGGACTCAGCAGTTGTGGCTCACTGACTTAGCTGTCCCACAGCATGTGGGCTGTTTCCAGACCAGAGATTGAACCCCTGGCCCCTGCATCGGCAAGCAGATTCTTAACCAGTGGACCACCAGGGAAGTCCATGCGTGTGGTTTTTAATCCCCGTTTTGTAGATGACGGGCCTCAGGGTCATAGAGGTTAAGTGACTCACGCAAGAGCACCCGTTAAATGAGCCAACCAAGGCTTGCCTTACAGCAGAGTCTGAGCCTTTTCAAAGCACCTCTTTCGGCTGCTTTCCTGCCATCCTCTGGGCCTTTGCGCCCGTCATTTCCTCTGCTGGTTGTGTCTTTCTCCTCTTTGTTCATAAGGTGAGCTCCCAGAGCTCAGCATGTTTATGGAACATAGAAGACCCGTTGGGTTGAGTGACTTTGGGGAGAAAACGCGAGGGGAAGGGGCAGGAGATGGTGTTAGGGAGAGAGGCTGAAGCCAGATCTGCAAGGAGATAGTTTTTTATCTTTAGGGCAGTGGGAAGCGTTGAAGATTTTAAACAGCAGTTGACAATATCAGCTGTTGCTTTGGGAAGATCTCTCTTGCTCCTTGGTAGAGAAGGGTTGAGGGACATTTCTTTCTCTCTCATTCCCTGCGGCTGTTGGAAATATGGGAAGGAAGGTCATATGCAACCTGTAAGTGCCCTCAGAGCCTCATAGAAATTCTAGCAAGCAGTGGTTCTGCCTTTTATTTTGATGATAATGGGAACCGTTTGTGATTTCACATTTCTCTTCTGAGGCTGGCTCTGAATCTCGAATTCATTTCTAGTTATGCTATAGTTTGGAAAGAGTTATTTGAGGAATAGGACGCTCAGTGTGGTTTATGTAAGATGAAAGCTGTTTATATCAATAACTGTTTGTGGGGATATGAAATGGAGAAATCCAGGGTTTCAGAGCTTAGCTTAGTAACAATGAGCATTGCTGTTTTAATGACTGCTGGAAACTGTCAAATTTTGTCTCCTCGGTTCCACAGGATTTTACCCCCCATTCTCTAGTGAGATGAAAGCTTTGTCTGATGTGATCAAGTTACTCTCCGGCTGCAAAATAGAACCAGGGTTTTGACAGTTCATGATAAATACCACTTGCAGCTGGGATGTTCCAATATTTTATGCATTTATGGAAAATTGTTTTAACACCCTGGCTTCCACTGCCAAACAAAACACAAACATAAAGCAAAACCCTACTTTGCTTTGGAAATGATGGTGACATTTATTTAAAGCTTGTATGTTGTGGGGGCATATTAGCACGTATTGAGCAGCGAAATTGGCAGTTGTATGTGTTTCCTGCTTACTGTGTGGTAAATGGATTCTCAGCCCCAGGGAAGCTCGAGGAGGGTTTGTTATGACTTCTGTGTGTGTGGAGGAATCAAGTAGGTATTATTAGTGATGTGTTAGTGATGTATTTGTGAAAGGCCTGATGGTCATCTTAAGCTTTTTTATATGAAAATAAGGCAAGTGGGGAATATTGACTTTAGGTCTGTATAACACAAGAGGTTGGTCAAAGGCTCAGTGACTTATTCTCCGTTAGTTAATTGTGTGGCCATTTCAGTGTCTGTCGTGCCATTTCCACTTTGCATTTCTCACTGGTTTGAATAGGATGGGCCCCTGGGAGACAGAGGGATTGCCATCTGAGTGAAGATCCACTGAGCAAATTAACAGAAGCATCAAGATTGCAGTTGGGAACCTGATAAATTTCATGCTGATTGCACCTGGCTTCTTCCTTGAGTTGCACGTGAAGAATTTTTAATTCTTTAAAAGAGCCTGAGTGGTTATTCTCTCTGATAAATGAAAGAATGCTCATTATTAAGAAACTGAAAAGTGAGGAAAAGTAGAAAGAATGGAAGCAAAAAATATCCCTTGACTAACAGTATCTTCTATATTTCCTCCCGGTGCCGTTTACCTTATATATATATTATATTCAGAAAAATAAAACGACAGCTTCTCTTTATTCCTTCTGAAGCATCTAGATTTAGGTTAATCTCTTTTTTGCCCACAAAACTTTTCCTTATATCCCTTCTGTATTCTAACAATATGTTTTCTATTTCACCTAGAGTACTTATAAATGTTCTGATACTATTTATACATTATACTGAATGCAGTAAGTCCCTGGCTAGTCTTGGGTATAGGAGGGGTGATTTCTTTGGAGGGGCAGGGGGACAGGGGCTGGCTGGGGTCTGCTTGACCTCTGCATTCGGTGGGGGTGGTGTTCTCCGTAAGGTACTTGCCAGAGTCATCTTTCATGGTTTCTGATGAGCATGGCGAGATTATACCTCACGTTTCTCTAAAAATGTTTTAAAATAATTTAACTTGATTATAGGCCCCAATAAGATCATTTAAAAAAAATCCTATTTTTCTTTTTTTGGCTGTATCATATGGAATGTGGGATCTTAGTTCTCTGACCAGGGATCAAACGTGTATCCCCTGCAGTGGAAATGTGGTCCTTTAACCACTGGACTGCCAGGGAAGTCCCAACATCACTCTTACAATGAGAGGAATTACTGTATGCTTTGACCATGCAGGATATCCTTGTTCCCTTTGTATGTTACACGCAGAAAGATCTGTTATTTGATTCTGTGCCCCAGTCACAGGCTATCTTATCCCAACCTCCATTTCTTATTTGGGATCAGCCGAGAGTATTGGGATGTGGATAAATCTGCAGGCTCTCTGCAGGCCTGGGTGGAGGGGCAGGATTGTGGAGCGTGGCCCAGTGATCAAGAGCCAGGACTCCGGAGTCAGCCCTGGCTGTGTGGCCTTGACGCTGCTGCTGAGCCTCCTCTAACATCGTCTCTCTGTCTGTGTGGCAGGAGCAGTAACCCCTGCCTCACGTGTCCTCCTGGCAGAGAGCAAGCAGGGGCCACAGGGCATCTGTGCTGCCTCAGGTGTGCCTGTCACTCACCATCACCATCCTCAGCAAGGCTCTGGTTCTGTTGTCTCGGTTTTCAAAACCAAAGCCCTGATGAACAGAAATGGTTCATCAGGGACTTCCCTGGGGTCCAGTGGTTAAGAATCTGCCTTCCAGTGCAGGGGATGCGAGTTCAATCCCTGGTCAGGGAACTGGAATCCCAGTTGGTACAGGGCCTCTAAGCCTGTGCACCACACCTAGAGAGAAAACCCACACACCCCAACAAAGACCCCACATGCCACAACTAAACAAATGTTACAGCCAAATAAATTCAATAAAAATAAATTTTACAGCCAAATAAGGTTTTTTAAAAAAAAAGAAAGAAAAAAAGTGGCCAGCCATTCTACTTGTGCCATTAGCAGGGGACTCTTGACAGGCACAACTCAGAAGGAAAGCTTTTGCTAGACAAGTGTTCCCAAGAATAAAAGCCTCAGGTCCAAAAATGACCTGATACAGTCATGTTCTGGACTATAAACTGGCACCATTGAAACTATAGTGTTCAGTTGCACCAAGTCAAAAACATACTCAGGTTAAACGGGTGCTTTGCGTAGCTGCTCCATAAGGAGGCAGCGTCCATTGTTTACAGCTCAGCAGCCTCTCGGTGCCAGCTGACCAGTGGGGTTCAGAGATGGCGGATGGGCCGTGGGGAGGGTCTGCCCCCGAGCCTCACCGTCTGGTGCTTGTGTGTTGCAGGTGGCGGAGATGCACGGGGAGCTGATCGAGTTCAACGAGCGCCTGCACCGGGCCCTGGTGGCCAAGGAAGCCCTCGTCTCCCAGATGCGGCAGGAGCTCATCGACCTGCGGGGGCCGGTGAGTGCCCCAGCCTTGCCCTTCTGCCCACACTGTCTGTCTGGCCACCACCTCCGCTGCCCGCAACCCTTCTGTTACATCAGTGTCGAGGGAATGGAAAAGTACAGAGACTAAAGGGGAGAGCGTCCAGGTACCCCCACCCAGATGGTACCCCCATCCAGGCACCAACCACCCAGGTGGTTGGTGGGCAAGTGAGTGAAGCTTCATCTGTGTTTACAGCCCCTCGCCATCGCTCACATTAGCAGCTGAGCTCCGCCTCCTGTCAGATCAGCGGCGGAATTAGATTCTCATAGGAGGAGGAACCCTACTGTGAGCTGCACACAGGAGGGATCTAGGTTGTATGCCCCTTACAAGAATCATCCCCAAAGCACCCTCCCCGCCACGGCCCATGGGAAAACCGTCTTCCGTGAAACCAGTCCCTGGTGTCTGAAGGTTGGAGGCCACTGTAACAGAGGGATTTTAAACCACAGCCCTCTTGATACTTTGAGCCATTTCCTTCTTTGTCTGGGGCCGTCCTGTGTATTATAAGATGTTTAGCAGCATCCCCAGTTTCTACTCACTAGAGTCCAGTAGCACCCCCGCTGCCACCCCAGTCACGGCAGCCAAATACATCCCCAGACATCGTCAGATGTCCGCTCGGGGGCAGAATCACCCCTGGTTGAGAACTCCCCACCGAGTTTGTTCACTTTGTTAATTCCGTAATTCTGTTGAACAAAATACAGCACTAGTTTAAATCTGGTTTTGCATTCATAAACATTGGGGTTGTTTCCATTATTTTGCTACTGCAATCCATGTTGCTGAGAGCATCTTGTCCTTTTGTGCATGTTTATAACAGCTTTTTCTTTGCTTTAAGACTTTCTTATGATGTCAGATGTTAATAACACCCAAAGGTTGGTGGGTGTGTGATACACTTTGATGTGACCATTGTGTGGTTGAACTATTGTCAGTCACAGTCAGTCTTATTTCAGGTTCCCAACACATGCTTCCCTTTCTGTATTGTTTTGAATCAAATATTAGGCATTATTTCATCTCTAGACATTTTAGAATATAGCTATAAAAATCAAGAAAGCAAATAGAGCAATCAAGTATAATTGAAACAAATATCATTGTCAGCCTCTCTTATCAATAATTCATTTATACCAACAAATATCAGTGTTAAAATTTCTTCTTGTCTCATAATTTTCTTAGTTTTTTGAATTGTAGTGAGAAGTGACAGATCTGGGTTTGTGTGCCGTCAAAGACTGGATTTTTTTTTAAAACAATTAAATATTATCAAAATTTGGACTCGACAAAGCTTGTTACACACAATGCTAAACAGCCAAGTAGCATAAAAGGATATATTCAGTGAAAAGGAAATCTATTTTCTGTCCCAGAGGCAATAACAGTGATCAGTCTTGGGTTTGTCTTTCCAGAGCTGAGCATGGCTTGAGTAAGCTGCATGCACATACCTACATGTTTAATCACTAGTCGCCCGCTTTATTCACTGT
>SJYF01000056.1:7338636-7355023 GCA_006410515.1 Procapra przewalskii
GTGTGTGTGTGTGTCAGGGCTGTTAACTTTGACACATGAGCATTTCGGAAAGTACTGTTTTGAAGTTCGTTGTGTGTGTGTGTGTGTGTGTGTGTGTGTGTGTCGAGCTGTTAACTTTGACACATGAGCATTTCGGAAAGTACTGTTTTGAAGTTCGTGTGTGTGTGTGTGTGTGTGTGTGTGTGTGTGTGTGTGTGNNNCATCGGGGCTGTTAACTTTGACACATGAGCATTTCGGAAAGTACTGTTTTGAAGTTCATTGCCGGACATCACACGGCAAGTTGCCTGGGGACAAATTGTGGAGTGGGCCTTTTTAGTGTTTGAGAACTGGAGCTCAGCTTTATAAGAATTCTTTCCTCCATCAGTGCCGTCATCTTTTACACTCACACGATGGAGCCCCTAAGGCGGACCAGCTGCCTGTGCTATTCTGTGAAATTGATCGACCCATCTGCCCTCCCTCCCATCTGGCGCTTCCAGGAGCCGATCACACTGCAGGTCGGGTTGGGTGAGCTAATGTAGGAAACGGTTTGCACCTGTAGTCAGCGTGTTCCTCATGGAAGAACATGTCTTCCAGCCACTTCCTACCCCTGACTTCTGACATGACTGTCCCTACCCTGGTGGCTCAGAAGTTAAAGCATCTGCCTCCAATGCGGGAGACCTGGGTTTGATCCCTGGGTCGGGAAGATCCCCTGGAGAAGGAAACAGCAACCC
The DNA here is from genome assembly GCA_006410515.1 of Procapra przewalskii. Lineage (NCBI taxonomy): Eukaryota > Metazoa > Chordata > Mammalia > Artiodactyla > Bovidae > Procapra > Procapra przewalskii. The sequence continues at coordinate 7,339,347 of SJYF01000056.1, forward strand.
ACTCCCATATTCTTGCCTGGATAATCCCATGGATGGAGGAGCCTGGTAGGCCACAGTCCATGGGGTCAAAAAGAGTTGGACACAACTGAGCGACTTCACCTCACCTCACCAGTAAATAAATAAAACCCTGGCCCATCTCCTCTGCCTTCAGGAGATGCTTGCCGAGTCCCCCCTCTGCCCAGCACCAGGATACTCTATCCAAGACTCTGTGTTTTCTTTATTTTATTTAATCCATGATAAGCACAGTAGGGAAGTATTACTTGCCTGCTTTTTTTTTTTAATTAAAAAAATATTTATTTGGCTTCACCGGGTCTTAGTTGTAGCACTTGAGATCTTTGCTTCAGTCTGTGGGATCAAGTTCCCTGACCAGGGATTGAACCGGGGCCCCCTGCATTGGGAGCACAGAGTCTTAGCCACTGGACCACCAGGGAAGTCCTGAGCCTGCTTTATAGTTGAGGAGAGTGGGGCTTGGAGAAGTTGGGGCCCTTGGTTGGGATGGCAGAGTAAGAGTATAAGCCTAGATCTGTGAACCCCCAAAGCTGTGTTCTTTCATTATGTGTTACCATGCATTGTAGGCTCTGGAGCCCACGCCTGAGTCCACTCCTGGCTTGGCCACTTATAGCTCTGTGCCCTTGAGAATGTGAAGTCAACTCTGAGTGTCTGTTTCCTCATCTATAAAATGAGGATGGTAATAGTATCAACCCCTTAGAGTAATGAGGCATTTAAAATGTATAACACAGACCTAGCAAGAGATCAACGAATGTAACAAATCTCCACAAGCTTGGTGGCTTAAAACAACACACATTCATTCTCTCACAGTTTTAAAAGCCAGAAGCCTGATATCAAGGCTTTCCCTGGCAGTCCAGTGGTTAAGACTTCACCTTCCAATGCAGGGGTGCAGGTTTGATCCCTGGTCGGGGAGCAAAGTTCCCATGCTTAGCAGCCAAAAGCCAAAACAGAAGCAACAAATTGAATTGTAACAAATTCAATAAAGACTTAAAAAAAAATGGTCCACATTAAAAAAAAGAATCTTTAAAATCTTAAATAAATAATAAAATCAGAACATTGACCCTGGCCAGGGCCAGGCTTTGTCTGGAGACTCCAGGGAAAGAGCCTTCCTGCCTCTTACAGCGGCCCAAGCATTCCTTGGCTTGTGGCCACGTCATTTCAGTCTCCGCCTCTGTCTTCACTTGGCCTTCTGTTTCTTTCAGTGGCTCTCTCATAAGGACATTGGTTGTTGAGTTTAGGGCCCACTTGGATAATCCAGGGTAGTCTCATTTTGAGATCTTTGACTTAGTTACATCTGTAAAATTGTTTTTCCAAATAAAGTCACAATTAGAGATCTGGGGCTTAAGATATGGACATACCATTTTAAGTGTGCATGTGGGGCGCTGCCATCAGCTCACTACAGCTGCTATCATTGAAACATTTTTTCGGAAAGCACCGCTGTTACATGAGTGGGCTTCTCAGGTGGCACTAGTAGCAAAGAACCTACCTGCCGATGTAGGAGACATAAGGGATGCAGGTTCAATCCCTGGTCAGAAAGATCCCCTGGAAAAGGGCATGGCAACCCCCGCCAGTACTCTTGCCTGGAGAATCCCATGGACAGAGGAGCCCAGCAGACTACAGTCCATGGGGTCCAGAGAGTTGGACACAGCTGAGCGACTGAGCATGCACACGGTATTACCTGAGTACATTCCACATGCAAACATTCAGGCATTAAATTAAAATCTTTTTAACGATTGCCCTCAATTCCACCCCCCTGCACCCCCTCCCCCACCAGGACCACCATCCTGATGAGTTTGGTGCTATCCTTCAGGACCTTGCTGTTAGGACAGAAAGAGAGATGTTGTCACAGATCATGGCCCTGTTGCTGGGCCCTGTGAGAGGTCCTGGGCATCTGAGGTGGGTGAAAGCACCGCCTGGTGCCTGGTCAGCTCTCAGGCATCCAGAGAAGCAGGGAGTAAACCAGTGACCTCCAGGTATGTGGGAGGGGCTGTAGCAAGACACACGGGCAAAGTGCATGGGAAAGCACGGGGCAGCCTTCAGCTGTCTTTGCAAAAGAGGAACATCTCATTCCAGAGGCTTTACTGAGCGGGGCCACCTGAGCCTTGTCGGGTTCAGAAGATGCCAGCTATGAAAGGCACACGTCCGGAGAATGGGTGAGGAAGGAGCCTGGGTTGGACGTGGTTGGTGGCAGGAAGTGAATCCAGAGTTCCTGGAGGCTGTGCCTGCGGATTCTCCTCTCAGGGAATGGGAGTTTTTCTGCAGGGTGGTGGGTTTCACACTGTGTCCCCCGGCGGCCCCAGGCCTCTGAAGAGAGGACACTGGGGTCGGGGTAGGTGGCAGGACAGCCAAACTCCAGGCTCTCACCCAGCCGGGGCCCCAGAAGCCCCTCTCCCTGGTGAGTGACATGCGCAGGGGTTGCACCCAGTGGCCCGTGGTCCCCTCCCACCTCGGTCTCCATCAGCTGCCCCCAAACCTCCCGAACAAACACGCAAATGAAGGAAAAGCCTCACACTTTGGACGACCACTGTGTTGACAAGTGGTAATAACAGGTCTGGAGGGACAGTGAAGACCATAGGAGCCGCCTCTGGGTGACCCTTCAAAGTCACCTTTTTAGGGTTTTCTCATGTGAAGGACACAGAGGGTATCCTGTGCATGACAGCCAGATGGACTGTGTTCTTTCTCCGGGACTGATGGCAGACACAGCTGCCTGGGCCTGCGCCTCGCTGGGCTGCTGTGGGTGTGACAAGTGATAGGTGCTCAGACCTCCCAGAAGTGTTAGATCTGTCTCCACACCCAGCCCGGTGGATTGGCCTTGTGAGGATTCCTATTGGGCCTCTGCGTGCCAGGCCTCTCTGGGTGACCACAGCCACGGCTGCATTTGAAGCCCTGGCATCTTGGACTTTCTTCCCTGCGCTTGACATCAGTTGTCTCACTTCTTCAGGACAACCCTGTAAGGCAGGTGGAATTGCTGTATTTATTCTACAGAGAAGGAAACAGAGGCACAGAGAGGGTGAGTCACTTGCCAGGCTGACACCACAGGGGAGAGGGCCCCGGGGGCTGGGCGCTGGCATCCATGCCCTTTGCTCTTGCTGTCCTGCATGCCTCCCCCAGCCTTTAGCTGCCCGAGTGCTGCCCCACACAGCAGCCGGGGCGCTGCTCTTAACACTGGGCCTCTTGGCAAGATGTCAATCAAGAGAGGTGGTTTGCTTTAAAAAAAAAAAAAAAAAATTTGAAATCCTGAAAGTACAGGGAAGGAAAAACCCATAGACGTGTTTTCAGCCTGGGCTGTATTATTTGCAGATGTGAGACAAATATGGTGCCAGCTCATTGTTAATAGGAGAGGAGTTGAAGGGTAAGAAATGAAACAGGAAGCCTTCTGTTCCCGCAGAAGGGACAGGTCAAGTAAGAGAGGAGCTTCTAGGTTTCCGTTACCGGTGTGCAGAAACCAAGACGACCATTCCATTCTGTCTCTGGCGCCTTAGCACTGACTGGGAGGGACACGGGCGACATCAGGGCTCTTTGCTCCTGTGACCCAGCTGGAAGGGACTATGAATGCGGCCGAGGAGGAACACGGGCGGCTTGCCCAAGTGCCTGTTCCTCCCTGTGGGGCCCATACTGTTCTGCTCAGAGTAGCTGGTGGGCGGCCCCCGAGGCAGATCAGGAGAGATGGTGGATTCTCAGCGGTAGAAAATGGGTTCCGATTTGGGAAAACAGATGAACTTCCTTAGTGGTCCCGTGGTTAAGAAGCCACCTTCCCATGCAGTGGATGCGTGTTTGATCCCTGGTCGGGGAACTAAGATCCCATATGGCACAGAGCAGCTAAGCCTGTGCACCATGGCTACTGAGCCCGTTCTAGAGCCCAGGGTACGAAACAAGGGGGGCCCCCCATGGACCGCAGCCAAGACTCGCCACAGCCAAATCAACCAGCCCAAGCTGAAGGCAGGCTCGCTGAAGCGCAGCGCTGGCCCAAGGTCCCCTTCCCGTTGTCTTTTTCCTACAGGGGGTGACAGGGGAGGTGAGACATGGCAGCTGAGGGCGACCACAATAACCATACAGGCAGCGTGTTGGGTGGTTTATAACAACAGTACAGAGGTTGGGATGGGCGAGTGCTGGCCCCCTTTTACAGAAAAGGAAACTGGGCACAGAGTTCATGGATAGTAAGCAGTGAGGCTCAGAGATGCCTGACTTTCAGACACCAGACCCCGAGGCTTTCCCTGAGGACCTGGGCATTCTCTGGGAATTGCTGGAGAAATTCCTAAGAAACTTACCCCGCCAGCCCACTCCACAGTCCTGAAGCAGCCTCCAGGGTGTGGCTCCGTTATTTAGAAAGAGTAGACATTAAATCCCCATAAAAATCCGGGGAGGAAGTATTCCAGAGTCCTCTGCTTTTATCTGCCAGTCAGCAGTGCCCACTCGTCTGCCAATGTAATCATCATACCCGTGATGGCAGAAATATAGTCCAGACGTGTCGGTAGCCACATGGAGCGAAGGTGAATACCTCTCTGATTGCCCGAGTGTCTTCATTTCTGTCACAGGAGCAGATTCCTGCCTTCAGAGATTAGCCTGGATTCTTGTTTTGCACTCATGATTCTCAGGGGGGAGGCAGCGGGTGTAGGCTGAAGAGCACAGCTTGGGGTTGAGCTAAACTGGGCTTTGAATTCTCGCTGTGTCCGCGGGCGCCTCACAGAGCTTCCCTGAGCTTCTCGCAGAATAGGGCCAGACACAGAATCCTCACGGTAGAACATTGCTGTGAGGCAGAGGTAAATGAATGTATATAAGGGCCTTAAATGTCATTTTTTTTAAGAAAATGTTTTTTTTTGATTGGAGTATAGTTGCTTTACAGTGTTGTACTGGTTTCTGTTGTACAACAGCAGGAATCAGCTGTACGTATACATATATCCCCTCCCTCTGAAGCCTCCATTCCACTTCCACACCCCTCCGATGGTAGAGAATCTGCCTGCAATGAGAGAGACCTGAGTGATCCCTGGGTCAGGAAGATTCCCTGGAGAAGGGTGTGGCAGCCCACTGCAGTATTCTGGCCTGGAGAATCCCATGGACAGAGGAGCCTGGCGGGCTGCAGTCCATGTGGATTCACGCAGAGTCGGACACGACTGAGCGACTGACACTTTCACACACTTATCCCCTCCCTCTTGGGCCTCCCTCCCACTCCCCATCCCACTGTCTAGGTCGCCACGCAGCGCCGAGCTGGGCTCCCGGTGCTGCGCAGCAGCTTCACACTAGCTGTCTGTTTCACACACAGTAGTGCATACATGTCAGTGCCACTCTCTCAGTCTGTCCCAGCCTCTCCTTCACCCTCCGCCCCCACCTCCTGATGCCTCTATTCCTGCCTGTAAATCCCCTCCGTCCCATTTTTCTGGATTCCATATATGTGTGTTAATACACAGTACCTTAAACGTCACTTCTTATCCCTCCCCCTCCATTAAGATCTGGGGCGTCTCTTTACTATCAAGTCACTGAAAGTCATTTCGTGAAGCTATGGAACTCAAACGTTTGTGTGAAGAAGTGTTTCCCTGAAATTACTGATGTTTGCTCTCATCTGTTCAGCCATCAGCGAAAGCAGAAGCAGGCAGACTTTTCCCATAGATGCCCAGAGAGTCAGCGCTTTAGGTGTCACGGGCCCTGCTGGCTCTGTCACAGGGACTGGGCTTGGGGATGGAGTGACAACAGCCGCTGGTGACATGCACACGCTATGGCCGTGTCACTGTGGCCCACAGAAAACTCATTTACAAACGCAGGCTGGGTTTGGCCTGTGGGTCATCGTGTACTAGCCCCTGATCTCGAATCTGGAGAGGCAGTGGGTTTAGGGACCAGAAAAAATGAACAAGCTGGGGGTGGAGGTGAGGGGCATCTGTTGTGCTTACAGCCTGGTGTCTCTAGCGCATCAACCCAGACGGACCCAGATTGGCTCCTGTCTGCAGCCTTGAGCTCCTCAGACCTGCTGCTTAAACCTCCTTGATACATCTTAATGCTGTTAATGTGGCTGGTGGTCTGGCTGATTTCTAAGTGACAGCTTCAGTTGTTTGCTGCGTATTCAGGGAAACCCTACACCCACTTGCCAGTTACGGCGGAAGCCTGGGGAGGGCATGTTTGGATTCTAGAGTTTGCACAGTGCCACTTCTCCTTGGCATCTTCTGGTATCTCTGTGCCTCCTGTCTCTGGCTGTTCAGTGAGAGTTGAGCGTGAGATGAGGCGGTTGGCTCAGTGTGTCCTAAACTTCTGTCTTCTTGAGTAAATCATGCTTGTATAACCTTTTCTGTGAAAGGAGGTATGCCTTGGAAACTCAGTTTGGAAATGTGCTGAAGTATTGATAGAAGCTAGGGTGTGTGTATATATATATATATATATTTGCTGCTGCTGTTTGTTTGCTTGTTTGCTTTTGCTGTGCATCATCAGGATCTTAGTTCCCTGACGAGGAATCAAACCCCTACTCCTTGCAGTGGAATCACAGAGTCCTAACCACTGGATCTCCAGGGGAGTCTTAACCACTGAATCTCCAGGGAAGTCTCTAGAAGCTAAGCTGGTCTTGCCGAAGAAGGGTGTGAGGGGAGGCCCTCTGGCCACTAAGCCCTTGCAGCAGCTTCTAGAAACTTTGGGGACCTGTCAGGAGCAGACAAGACCCCCTGATGTGGTGTGAGGCTGAAGAAGTATGCGTGGGGGACCCAGCCACTTCTCATCTGTAGCAGGAGTGAGTTTGGATAAGTTGAATGCTCTCAGCTCCTTCCTATGAAGCCTGAGTGTCTCGCTCGAGATTGTCTGAAAATTCATAACTGAAGATTAGCTTTCTATTAGCAATTAAGCCTAGGGAAGCTGTAGACAGTTGTGGATTTCTTCTTAGAGGTCCACCTTAAAAAAAAAAAAAATCTGTCAGTGAAAAGGCGGTGGGCAGACAGGTTGGCAAATGATCCAGCAGGCAGAATTGATACGGTGTGTGCGCGCACGCGTGTGTGTATGTGTGTACACATGCTTGTTCAGCAGCCTCCTGGCTGTTCCTCTTGCCTGTTGCCCAGTCTTTCCTGTGCAGCCAGAGTGACTTATTCGGATGGGGTCTCTACCAATCTCTCTCTTGCTTAAATCCGCTTGGAGGTTTCCCTCCACTGAGCAAAGGCCAGAGCCTTGCTGTCCTCCTTCGAGCCCCAGCTCTCACCACGGTCGCTCCAAACCCCTCTCCCTATCGCCTTCCCAGACGCCTTAGTGAGCCTGGTTGTTCTCTGTGGACTTTTTACACCATAATTGTGTTATCAGTTGTTTAAAGACTGTCTCCCTGGGTAGACTGTGTGTTCCTTCATCTCCTCTGCCAACTGTCTGGTACCCAGAGTGCCAGGGCCATAAGAAGAACGTAATGTGGATTTGTAGGCTAAACGTCTAAGTAACGAGGGTGTGTACGTCTTTGCTGGAGCAGCTGGTGCTCCAGTCGTGGGTGGGGACTGCTGGGCCCCAAATGTCCGTCAGTTCTGTCCAATGCCCTTGAACTCTGTCCCTAAATAGTGAGAGTAAATGCCACTTAGTAAGCCCTTTGTACAGATGTTGTCCATGCAACTGAATCACTTGGGGAAAAAAACTAGATGTCCATTCTCAGTAAATTAGATAATTCTCTCCCAGCCCGACCCTTTCATTTCTGCTCTCATCCACCATCCTGTCCCCCATCCGTTTATTCATCTGTGTGTCTATTCATCCACGGGAAGCATGGTCCAAGCGATTAGTATGTACCTGATATCATCTGGGGCCTGAGAATACGGTCCTTGAGACCCTCAGAGTGTTTGGGGAAAAACAAACACATCCAAAAAAAGTTTACAGAAGTGTGCCAGGCTGCGTTTCTGCAGGCTTCCAGGACTACTCAGAGGACAGAAGTAAAGACTTTAAAGTTCTTGTTTGCCAGTTCCTTATTCCCAGCAGAGAGTCTTTGGCCTCTGCTGACGCCTCTAATTGTATATTTGTATAAACAGAAGAGCAAATTAACAGATAAGCACAGAACCCTGAAAGTGGCCCACACCAGGCAGCTGCCTCCCTCCTGGGGGTGTGAGGAGAGCGCAGGGCTGTCCCCTGGCCTGGCCGACCAAGCTGGAGACAGCTGTGCATCTGATGTGTTGTTCCTTCTTGCAAAGGGAAATAAGAAAGCAGGGTATTGGAGGAATGGGAAATAGTTGTCATTTCTGGCAGTGCAAAGTGAGAGCTAATCGCTTTGGGGAAGGCTATTTGAAAAGAGGGGGTGTGTGAGAAAGCGCCTGGAAGACATAAATTACGGGTGTCATTTCATGATTGGACCAAGATTCACTGTCCTGTATTGTCTGCCTTTTTGCCTTGTCTACTGAGCAGTGAATCCGAGAGCCCTGTAATTAGAAGACAAAGACTGTGATTCTCTTCCTTTGGTTCCTCTTATCTCCAAACGAGCTCATCCTTCTCACGCGTGACGACTGCGGATTTGCTCCGGAGCAGTTGGAGGCTTGATTGGCGCTTCCAGGGAAGTGGAGCTTCCTTCGCCATTCCCTCGCTTCCTCAGTCCAGATGCTCAGTCAGTGTCCACAGTGTGCCAGGGCCAGTGTGAACAGGAAGACGTGGAGGCTGCTGTCCCCGAGCTGGCAGGGAGCAACCGGTTGCAGCCTGAGCCCCGGGGACGGTACAGGGCGGCAGTGCAGGGTGTGCTTCTGGTGTCGGGAAGGTGTCTCACAGGAAGTCCTCTTTTAGCTGAATCTTGAAAGATGGGGGAAGAGCCAGCTGCACGCAGGCTGGGGAAAGAAAGGAGGGGGACGTGACCTGCAGTAATACTTGCTTCACATGTTTATTGGAGGATTAAGTGGGCGAATACATTGGTGCATAGGCATTCAACTTTGTCGGCCAGATGCTAACAGCTGATTCATGGGAAAAGACCCTGATACTGGGAAAGATTGAAGGCAGGAGGAGAAGAGGGCGACAGAGGATGAAATTGTTACTTAGCATCACTGACTCAGTGGACATGAGTTTGAGCAAACTCTGAGAGATAGTGAAGGACAGGGAAGCCTGTTGTGATACAGTCCGTGGGGTCACAAAGAGTCAGACACCACTGAGCGACCGAACATCAACAAAAGGCGTTCACCACACTTGGGCTTCCCCTCCAGCCAGCATCTCTGTTGCTTTCTAGCAGAGCCTTCAGAGAGCCACGTGATCTCTCAGGTAATCAGTGAAGGCTGCCTTGTGTACCCAGAGATGAAAAAGGGTTCTGATTGTCTGTGGGTCTCGCCTGTCCCTACACGCTACTGTGTGCAGCTCCTGGGGTGTTCACTCCAGAAGTGCCCCGAAATCCTGGCTGCCCTGTGTCTCCAGCCACGGGCTCTGCCTTTCCCTGCAAACTAGCATACTGCCCCCTGACCCTCCCGCCCAGACCGCAGCCCAGATGGTGAGCTGCCTCCTGTGGGGCCAGGGAGAGGGAAGTGAGGATGATGATGCTTTCTCACGCTCTGTGTTGGTGGGAACCGAAGAGAAGGCTCCATCACGGAGACGTGTCCTCCAAGAGTCCCGGGGCTTCAGGAAGGCATGAGGATGTCTGTGGCCAGTATCAATAGATAGCTGGTTTTTTGTACACAATCTCTGCCCCACACTTCTTTCACGGCCAGAATTGGAAGTCACATCAGCTTTCGGGATGATTGCTGTAACCCTCAGATGCCCCCTCTCCAGTCTCCGTAGACACTATGAAAAGACAGCTGGTTAAGTTGGCGAATAAGATCGGCCATCAGCTGTCATCCTGTACTTGCTGTCAACCCAGGCCTCGTTTTCAAGATAGATCCACCAGGGTCAGAAAGTTCATGGATTCTTTCCAGCCAGCCTCCCTGAAACTGAGGCTGACTCGTGTCTCCTGACTTGCTGATGCCAATAACGCCACCAATTAGAAGAAAAGCTCCTGAGTGGGAAAGATTTAACAGCTCTCAGGTTCTTACACCCACTGTCCAAGAGTGTCTTTCCAAACAAGCATTTGTTGTTTTGTTCAGCTGCCGACTCTTTGAGACCCCATGGACTACAGAGTGCCAAGGATACCCAAAGGGAAAGTTATCTATGGGGAAAATACCTCCTTTTTTAAAAAAAAAAATTTTATTTTAACTGGAGGATAACTGCCTTACAATATTGTGGTGGTTTTTGCCGTATATCTACCTTCTTTTAAAAATTGATCATTCTGAAGAAGCTCTCTGTTCACATTACTGTAGAATGAATGGCATCCGTCCTTAAAGACCTCAGCTTGTCTTTTGTTTTGGTCATTCTGGTCACCCTTCCCCTCAGCCTGGTGGGACAGGCAGTCAAAACTTTTCTTTTTGTAAATGAGGTTCCCACTGTCCAAGCTTGGTTCACGTTTGAACTAAGACAAGGCTGCACTCAAAAGGCAGTGTGATGATGCCACTGGTGCCTTCACTGTCTGGCAGTCCTGCCTCTGATCTGTTTGCCTGATTCACGTCGTGCCAAGGAGGCTTCTCCTAGCCTTGTTGTTGTTCAGTCGCTCAGTCCTGTCCGACTCTTTGTGACCCCATGGAGCATGACAGGCTTCCCTGTCCTTCACTGTCTCCCAGAGTTTGCTCAAACTCATATCCACTGAGTCGGTGATGCCATCCAACCATCTTATCCTCTGTTGCCCCTTCTCCACCTGCCTTCAATCTTTCCCAGCATCAGGGTGAGTTGGCTTTTTGCATCAGGCAGCCGAAGTATTGGAACTTTAGCTTCAGCATCAGTCCTTCCAATGAAAATTCAGGACTGATTTCCTTTAGGATGGACTGGTTTGATCTCCTTGCAGTCCAAGGGAGTCTCAAGAGTCTTCTCCAGCACCACAGTTTGACAGCATCAGTTCTTTGGTGCTCAGCCTTCTTTACAGTTCAACTCTCACATCCATACATGACTATTGGAAAAACTGAAAGTCAAAAGGCTTTGATTCAACAGACCTTTGTCAGCAAAGTGATGGCTTAGGTGCGGAGGTAAACTCAGAGAAGTGAGTTCCAGAGAAGGCACTGGGTTCTGTGTGGAAGCAGCAGGGGGAGAGTGGTATTTGGAAGACGGGCTTCAGAGCTGCCCTCAGCCCTCTTGCCCCGATGCAAGGAAGACTAGAAGACACAGGCCCTCCCACCCAGTGGGGGAGGATTGGAAAGAATATTTTATTTACACAGTAATGCGATCCAGACGTATCTGTTAGTGGTTACAGGATTAATGCATCCTCTTCGTAGAAAGTACAGAGTCCAGACACATGCTACAGATTCATCTGACTGCCCTCTCTCTGATACCCCACTGTCTTTCGTATCTCTTCCATCCTCACCCTACTGATCCACAGTCATTGCTAGTTTTATCTAGGACACATACTGAGTATTTGCAGTTCATGTTAATAGCAGCTTAAAAAAAAATTTTTTTTTTGGTTGTGCCACACAGCTTTTGGGATCCTAGTTCCCTGACCAGGAATTAAATCCGAGTCCTGGTATCTCAGCTGGTAAAGAATCCGCCTGCAATGCTGGAGACCCCTGTTCAATTCCTGGGTTGGGAAGATCCCCTGGAGAAGGGATAGGCTGCCCACTCCAGTGTTCTTGCTTAAGTGCGCTTAGCAGAGAAAGTGTGAAGTCCCAACCACCTGGACCAGCAGGGAATTCCATAGTAGCATTTTATTAAACAGAGAACAGGAGCTTTTATTCTGTGCCATGACAAATTTGTCAAGAGCACTCTTTGGTGGGATAATACATTTTAGTTTACATTTTTAATGGATATTAGATTATTTCAAAACTCAAATAGTAGGTATAAAGGTGTGGTGAACCACCCTGCTGTCCAGGCCCTACCCCCAGGGCCGGTGCCCCATTGGTTGGTGCCTTGAACTTCACTTCTGTACCTTCCTAATGCAAAAGTAAATAGCAACAACTTGATATTCTTCCTTCCCCATTTTTGCACCCAAGGTATGTATTACACCCACCATCTGGAGCCTGCTCTCGCTTTGCTGTTACGGTTTCTCTTTCGGATGTTTTCATAACTGCACATGGAATGCTATCTCATTCTTCAAAAGCACCTTTAAATTCTTGTAAAGCAGTTCACTCGATCATTTTTTAAAATCTTACGGAAAGATAGCGAATGAAAAATAAGCGTCATTTTTCTCCCCAGTCCCCTGGATCTGTTATCAGTGCTGCTGTTTTCTTACATACTTTCCCAGAGTTATTTTTGTGCTTGTACCCTCATGAGTGTGTGTGTGTGTGTGTGTGTGTGTGTGTGTGTGTGTATTTATGTGTACAACTCATTTTTTAAACCAGGCAGCTCCTATGGACATGTCATAATTTCTTGAATCATTCCTCTTGAGTTGTACCGTTAGATTCTTTTTTCTTTTACTTGTTTTAAGCTTGGAAAGAGGAATCATCTTCAATGTAAATTTTTGTTGACATCTTCGTTTCCTTTGGATAAATCCCAGGAGTGTGATTTCTGGGTCAAAGAATGAAGATGTTTTAGGAATCTTGGTACACACAACCTCATGGCTTCCCCCAAGGGATTGTACCTGCTCTCACCCTAGACACCCTGAGGAAAATGACGGTCTCTCTAACAAAAGGGCCACCCCAACTCCCAGCCCAGGGAGTTCCTGGTCTTCTGTTTATTGCAGCACTATCTACAGTAGCCAAGACATGGAAGCAACCTGGATGTCCATCAACAGATGAATGGATAGATAAACTGTCATACATGTATGCAATGGAATATTATTCAGCCATAAAAAGGAATGAACGTGACTCAGTTGAACTGAGGTGGATGAACCTGGAGCTTGTTATACAGAGTGAAATAAGTCAGAAAGAGAAAAACAAGTACCATATATTGACACATATATGGAATCTAGAACAATAGTATTGGTTGACCTGTTTGCAGGTCAGTAACAGAGATACAGGCATAGAAAATGGACTTGTAGACACAGCAAGGGAAGGAGAGGATGGGACGAATTGAGAGAGTAACACTGACGTATATACACTACAATGTGTGAAACAGACAGCTGGGAAAGCTGCTGGATAACACAGGGAGCCCAGCATGGCGGTGTGACGACCTAGAGGGGTGGGGTTGGTGGAGCAGGGGAAGGGAGGCCCAAGAGGGAGAGGATATGCATATGTATCTCCATGGACAGAGGAGCCTGGCGGGCTACAGTCCATAGGGTCAAAAAGAGACACTACTGAGCAACTATCACACGGCTGATTGGTGGTGGTGTATGGTGGAAACCAGCACAACATTGTGAAGCAGTGATCCTCCAATTAAAAAAGAAAAAAAAAAAAAGAAACTGACTTTTTCTCAAGTGGTTAGGCAGGTTTCTCTTTGCTGAGTTTCAAAGACTCTCTCAGCATCAGCTCCTTAGCAAAGCCTGCTGCCCAGAGCCCAGCTGAATTGCGTATTAGCTCCAGGAACCTGGAAAGGGCTCAGCTTGGCCATCTTCCTTCTGGGCTGCCGAATAGAGGGTGAGACACCCCTAGGGTTGTCGGCAGATTAGTGTCTGGTGTCAAGGACAGCACACTGCTGTTCCCTCTCAGTAGCCGTCATGTTATTCAGTGAGTGAGTGAGTGAAAGTCGCTCAGTCGTGTCCGATTCTTTGCATCCCCATGGACTATATCTAGTCCATGGAATTCTCCAGGCCAGGATACTGGAGTGGGTAGCTGTTCCCTTCTCCAGGGGATCTTCCCAACCCAGGGAACAAACCCAGGTCTCCCACGTTGCAGGCGGATTCTTTACCAGCTGAGCCACAGGGGAAGCTCCATGTTGTCATATTACTATTTTAGCATGCAGGTGAATCAGGAGACACCCCCCCACCCCCCGCCACCTGCCTGGCACTGTTCCACACACACAAGACGTGTCGGCTCCTCCTATGCTCAGAATAACCCTGTGCCTATGACCGTTAACACCCATTTCACTGACAAGGACGGTACAACACAGAGAAGTCAAGCGACCTGCTCATGGTCACGCTGTTAGGGGCTCAGGACTCGATCAGGAGCCATGTGGTGCCAGAGCCCAGGCTGCTTAACCATCTCTCTTCCTGCCTCCCAGAGGAGCCTGCTGTTTCTTCAGGGACTGCCTCCTAGAGTCTTCTTATCCTCTGTTCAGGCAGAGCTTTGTCAAGCCTCTCCTCCTCCCATCACCTTTGAGCTGGCTTTTCCTCTTGTTTGCTAACGGTTGGTAGCAGAAAAGCCTTGAAAGTGAAACAGACCTGAATTTGTCTCCCCTTCCTACGTGTGTGGCCTTGGACAAGTTCAGCTTCTGCAAGCCTCTGTTCCCTCATCTGGGAAACATTACCCACCCCTAGAATCATTATCATGATTTAAAAAAATCATTTAAGAAGTTACTCATTCGGCCGAGCTGATTCTTAGTTGCGGCATGTGGGATCCCAGCTAGGGATCGAACTCGGGCACCCTGCATTGGGAGCACAGAGTCTTAGTCACTGGACCACCAGGGAGGTCCCCGTTCACCACAGTTAATGATGATGGAAGGTAACCTAAATGCCCTGACGGTGCACAGCGTGAAACGAAGGGCCCGTTTCCCTCATCACCTCTCCCCATTCTCTGCTCCACTGGATTCCTCTCAGTTTTGATCCACAGTCTTAAATTCTGTCCAGTTCACGTTCCTTCTCTTTTCTAGAAACAATGCGCTCTCACTTCTCGGCTGTGCTGGGTGCTCATTGCTGCGCGAGGGCTTTCCCTGGTTGCGGCAAGTGGGGGCGACTCTCTCATTGCATGCAGTGCTGCTGCTTGCAGTGACTTCTGTTGCTGAGCACAGGCTGTCGGGCGCAAGGGCTTCAGTATTGGGGCGCATGGGCTTAGTTGCCCCAGGACGTCTGACCCCTGAATTGGCAGGCGGATCCTTAACCACAGGCCCACCGGGGAAGTCACTTCCAGTTCACATACAATCTTGTCACCAAGGGAAACTCACTCCCAGGGTCTGATAACATCACGATTGGCTGAGCATCTGTCTGCTGTCTGCTGTCGGTGAGCATTACCATCCCACCAGGCGATTTAGCATCTTGCACCCAGTCCTGTTCTCATGGGGCCCTTCTCAGTCAGAGGAGAAGGTCATACTCAGCTGCTTTAAATTGCCCACACTCGAGAGGGGAAAGGATGGAGCCATCTTGGGGGACAGAAACTGGCCTCTGTGTTTGCACACCAGGTGTGTCTGTGTATGTAACCATCATCCTGGCCATGGCGACTGGTTTTTGCCATTGCATGTTTGATGTCTCACCTCTCAGCTCCTAATTAGGCCTCTCTCGCTCCAAAATTACGTGCTTTTTCACGCCCACAATGATCTCAATGGGATTAACAGCCTTTTTTTCTTCCCTTGAAGGTAATTGAGATCTTTCATGGTGGCATATTTTTATTACTGTAACTCCGTCTCTAACCATCCTTTCCACTAAATCTCTTACTGTTTTCTAGTAACTGCTTCTTCCCCTCATTCTGAACAGGAAATGTTCAGGGACCATTGAGAGGCAGAATTACCCGTGATTATGCAAACCATGGTAACCTTGATGTGTTTTCTCTCTCTCTCTCCCCTCTCTCCTGATGGCAGGTGCCCGGAGATTTGAGTCAAACATCCGAAGACCAGAGTTTGTCAGATTTTGAAATGTAAGTCCACAGCGCCTGCTCATGAAGGCCCTTTTTAGAAATAGGACTCTTGTTGCTTGGCTCACATCCCAGGAGACCACAGCGCTGCCGCCG
>SJYF01000056.1:7355052-7369543 GCA_006410515.1 Procapra przewalskii
CAAAAAAAAAGACTGTTGAAATCTGCATGGCTGATTTGGTTATTGTAGAGTTGGGGAGTTGTCCGCCTGCAGCCTGCGTCCGGCCTTTAGATGTGTTTTTAGTCTCCCTCCATGGGTGTTGAAAAACAATTTAATCTCTTTGGCTGACATTTAAGAGTTGGAAGATGCCACATGAAAATTTAAATTTCTCCATTTTCTTTAAAAGAAGAAATCCCAGCAAGGCCACCATCAGCTGGAGCTGAGCAGCAGCTGCCTCTGCTGCACGGGGCGTGTGCCCCTCCACTCGACTCAGTCCCCACTCCGGCCCACTCCACTGGTTCCATTGTCTGGGTGTTTCCTGTTCCAGTTTTGAGTTTGCAGCCCCAGGATTATTGGAAACACAAGAGTTCAGTACCTTGGTCTAATTTTTGGTTGGATTTAATTCTATCTGGTGCCTCTGCCGATAACCCCTAGGCTATTTGGTTGATCTTCAGACTGACTCTTTCTGATTGAGTTGCCTTGGTTTTTGGACTGAATAGTCCCGTGGGGTTGCAGAAGAGAGTGGAGTGAGTCCCGAGTCAGGGTCAAGCAGAACCTCCCTCTTCTCATTCAGATGTGCTGAGTGGAGGCAGCTTTAGCCTCCCCAGGAGATGGTGTCATCAGTCCCTCTGCTTCTGGAGAGAGAAGGGGGGCATTGGAAGAGCACTTTGTTAGAGCCAGGCTGAGCCAAATTGAAACCTTAGCTGTGTGACCTCGGGTGAGCCACTTAACCTCTCTGGGCCTGAGTTTGCTCATTCATAAGGTGCAGATCACAGCTGGCCTTGTGAGGCGGAGGTAGAGATTAGAGGCAAGGGGGATCAAGAGGCCCTGAGTGCTGGTGAGCGGGGTCGTGGAAGTTATAGTGAAGGATGAAAATCAGACAGGTTGGTCTCCACTGGCTCTTTAGGGGATGAGTGGAGGGGGCTATAGCATGAAAGAGGGTCATGAAATGGCAGCCTGGTGGAGGGCAAGGGGGGACCAGCCGGGGAGAAAGGTGAAAGCCAAATAGGGGATCCCAGAGACGGGCCACTCATGAGGTGGAAGGGACTCATTATTGAAGCAGGAATTCATCACTGCCTGCTGTGGGAGGCACCCTGCTAGGTCCTGGTGGAGGGGCTAAATCAGCACAGACCAGCCACATCCTCCTCCTCCTCCCCCCAGGGTGCTCATCTCCACTAAAGCCAGAGGGAAGTGCCCTTCCCTCCCTTGAGATGGAGCTGCAGATCCCACCTGTCCTTGCAGGGAAGGCCCTGGCTGACCTTGGCTCCATCCCCAGCCTCTCCCCTGCCCTCTCTTCATACCAGCTGCCCTGGTAGACTGGATTCCTCCAACTTCTCTGGTCTTCCACACACAGGATCATGATTGTATTCACTTAACCCACACTTGTAAATGTAGGAGAGAGATGGTCACGTAAACAATTCTAATACAGTGTGATTCAGACTCTGAAAGGGGAACACACCTAACCAGCCTGCGTGATCTCCTGGGAGGTTGTCCAGACCTCACCCATCCTGGGAGGTTCATGAAAACGGGAGTATTAGTCACACTTCTTCACCCTTCCCCTGGCTGACAGAAATGAAGGGGGAATGGTGATCACTAGCACAGTTTTGGGGGGTCTTTCCAGGAGCGGTGTTGTAGATACCCAAGTCAATTCAGTGGATCAGAATTGCAGGTTGTACTCAGATCCCCGGGGAGGTGATCAATAGGCCTTATTTTGCCCCATGAAGGGGGTCAGCGCTTTGGCTCAGAGCTTAGAAGAAATGCTGTTTCAGGAGAGAATCATTTCTTTGTGAAAATGAAATGCTCTTTACCCTGGAGGTTGTGAGGCTGTTGAGTCATGGAATCTTCCATCATCAGCATGTCAAACCATGTTCCAAGCACAAGAGGCTGGCAAATTTTTATGAGCTGCTCTTTAGAGAGAAGGAGAGCTTGAGGAAAAGCGTTTATCCCTGGAATGGCTCTGAATGGAAGCAAGGACTGGGACCTCCCAGCCCTTCCAGAAATGCACAATACTGTTAGGAGAGCTGGTAGGAGTGATCTGGAAGTTTCAGTGACAGCTTATCAGCCCTGCATGTTGAGACAGCTGTGGAAGAGTGGTGATGGTGGGCGTGTGTACCCACGACTCAAGAGTGTGGTTAAAGTCATCCAGTAAGGCACAACTGTCATGCTACTGAAAGAACCCTTGAAGTTCTCTCAAGTAGCCCGCGAGGATCAACTGAGATGATCTGGGTGAAAGCATGGGTCCGTCCATGGTACACGTGCAGTAAATGATTCTGCATTTGAATTTAAATCTTGCTTTATTCAGCCCTGACTTCAGACTATAGCACAAAGCTACAGTCATCAAGACAGTGTGGTACTGGTGCTAAGGCAGAAAAATCAATCAACAGAACAGACTAGAAAGCCCAGGGACAAACCCACATACCTATGGATACCTTGTCTTTGACAGAGGAGGCAAGGATATGCAGTGGAGAAAAGACAGCCTCTTTTCAATAAGGAGTGCTGGGAAAATCTGAGCAGGTGCATATGAAAGAATGAAATTAGAACATTCCCTAACATCACAAACAAAAATAAACTCAAAATGGGTTAAAGGCCTAAATATAAGGCCAGACACTTGAAATTCTTAGTGGTAGGCTTCCCTGGTGGCTCAGTGGTAAAGAATTCACCGGCCAATTCAGGAGACATGGGTTCAGCTTCCTGTTCTGGAGAGATCCCACATCCCCAGGAACAGCTAAGCCCATGCACCACAGCTCCTGAGCCACTGAGCCTGTGCCCTGGAGCCCGAGAGCCGCAACTACTGAATCCTGAGCGCCCTGGAGCCCGTGCCCTGCAGCAAAAGAAGCTACTCCAGTGAGAAGCTTGTGCACTGCAACTAGAGATGAGCCCGTGCTACGAGAAAAGCCCATGTGACAGTGAAGACCCAACAGAGCCGTAAATAAGTAAAATTCAAAAAACAAAACAAAACCTCTTAGGGGAAAATATAGGCAGAACACTCTGATAAACTGCAGCAAGATCCTCTTTGACCCACCTCTTAGAGTAATGGAAATAAAAATAAAACTTGCTCCATTCAAGCCACACAGTGTTTCTGGAAAAGCTGCAAGAGTGGTTATTGGTGCTTGACTTTCTGAAATTCCCTCCCCAACCCCAAACAGCCATTGTTTGCCTGGCCCTGAGTGTTGTTTCCATGGAGTCTGATCTTAAAATGAGGTGACGATGCTGGTTTAGTCACTAAGCTGTGTCCAACTCTTGTGACCCCATGGACTGTAACCCATAAGGCTCCTCTGTTCATGGAATTTTCTAGACAAGAATACTGGAATGGGTTACCGTTTCCTCCTGCAGGAGATCTTCCTGACCCAGGGATTGAACCTGGGTCTCCTGCATTAGCAGGCAGATTCTTTACAGGCTGAGCCACCAGAGAAGCACCGCCCCCCTTACAATGGGGGTCAGGGTTTAAAGTGGGCATGTGAGGACACGGCACGAGTCCTCCGAACACCCTGGAAGCCCTGTGAGCATTAGCGCTCTTGACCCTCCCTAGCCTCGTGGAGTCTTCCCACGATCAGCCTCCTCTTCAGATGAGCAAAATGAGGTTCAGATAAACTACAGGCCACCGTCACTCAGGTGGTAGGAACTGAAGGGCAGCTGTCTCTCAGCCCAGAATGTGAACTGCATCTATAAATTTTACATACACGCGCACACAAGCATTTTAAACTAAGTCCCTTAAAAATAATCTTGGGCGGCCAAGTAATGAAACTAGAAACTGCCCCTTTAGTCTACTATCAAGTGTAATACATGTTGACATACATTGTGTGCCTCTTAGAGGAGAAAACTAATAGCATCCTCCTTTTTGGTAAATTGAAATGACCAGTTTCGATCTTTCTTCTGTTTAGATCAAACCGAGCTCTGATCAACGTCTGGATCCCATCAGTGTTTCTCCGGGGCAAAGCTGCCAACGCCTTCCATGTGTATCAGGTAATTACCTTGTTTTCAGTTAGACGCCACTGCCAGGGCGGAGCCCACACTTGCTTGTTATCCTCTGGAGCTTTTACATCTTGGTGGTGGAGTGTGGGGTGCCATACGGAGAAGCCACGGCCTCCCAGCCCCAGCATCTACCTGCCCACCTCCCCGAGGCAGCGGTCCTTCCATGAGACAGGAGGAGGCTGGGGGTGCTTCCTCGTGCTGGCCGGGGTTCCTAGTGTGGCAGCGGCCACTCAGCTCAGGCTGCTCGAGCAGAAAAGCAGGGCTTTGATGGCTTGTGTTACAACTGACGAGTCTGGGCATGGGTCTGGCCTCAGGCTTGGCTGGACCGACGGTTAGGAACCTGCCACTATTTTCTCCTGTTTCCTTTGCCAGGGCATCCTTTTCAGGCTAGTTCTCTCTGTAGGTGGACCAGGCGGCTCCCAGAAGCATCAGACTCTCAGCCAGTCTGGGCACTTCTCAAGGGTCTGTCTTGGATCCCAGGCACATCCCTGAACCCTGGGGTAGAGTGATGGACTTCTGTGATGGGCCAGGTTCAAATCATGTGACCCTCCCACCTCCACTGGCAAGGGGGTTGGCGTTAACCTCATCTGACCTTGTTACTGAGGGAGGGGCAAGGCAACACCACAGATGAAAACCAGGCCACTTGGTGAAGAGAAGGGGCAACAGACAGTTGTCAAGTGATGTTCAGTGTGCCTCCTGGGGTAGAGCTGGCCAGCCTACACCCAGTTGGGGATTGAGTGTCTGGGACAAGGGGAACCTTTGCTTTAGAGCTGACTTTGCCCCAACAATTGGGACCCTGGGTTTCCATCTTTTCTCTGATTTTCTGATGTCTTTTCCAGCCCTGCCTGTTTTCCCTCTTTTTTCTTTCTTCTTTCTCTTCTTAACTGAACTCCAGCCATTGGTGTTTTGTGCTGGGGCTGTTTGGTTTTCAGCTTTGACTCTTACCTGCTTCTGGCTCCACTGTCGTCTTCGATCACAACAGCTTTCATTACGTTTTGTTCTTATCCCCATGAGCTCTGTGAAGAACCTGGGTTTCGTCTTGTTTTTGTCATTTTTCTTAGTGGGGAATTGACCACTGAAGAAGTTTTCTCAGCTGTTAAGGCATTTCTCCAGGAGACTGGGGTAGGGCTGAAAGGATGTTGAACTTGAGAATAGGGGCCCTAGTCTCACTTTTCTGGCTTAGGTAAATATCAGTTTCCTTATCTGTAAAATGGGAATCATAATAATGCTTACTTTGGAAAGCTGTCAGGACGAGGACTGCATGGTACCTAGCAGGCACTTGAGATTCGTTTCTCGTCTTCTGAGGTGGCCGCTGCCTTTGGTCACGGGTGATGGGACTGGCAGTGGGCATGGGTTGGGTTATGTAGGGATGGGCCTGAGCATGCTACACGCCTCTCACCTGAAATCTTCTGGACGGATGAGCTAGAGTTTAGCGAGGAAGTTTGCACTAGAACATCATGTTAGTTTCCTTGTTTGACTGGGCGACAATAGCACTTTAGTAAATGTTAGGGAATCTATGTGTTCGCGATGCTCTCAGCTCTGGCTTGAAAAGAGAATTGGAGATGACAGATTTCTCAATGTCCTCTTCTCCTTTTTATCCCAAACCAAACCAAGAAGACATGCTCTTATGTGAATGTCCTGTAACTTCTGCTTTGCAATCGTCCGAAAGTGGGGGTGTTGCCTGGAGGAGGAAGAGAGGGAAGCAGACCCCTTTCAGTTCAGTTCAGTCGCTCAGTTGTATCTGACTCTTTGTGACCCCATGAATTGCAGCACGCCAGGCCTCCCTGTCCATCACCAGCTCCCGGAGTTCACTAAAACTAATGTCCATTGAGTCAGTGATGCCATCCAGCCATCTCATTCTCTATCGTTTGCTTTTCCTCCTGCCCCCAATCCCTCCAAGCATCAGGGTTTTTGCCAGTGAGTCGACTCTTCTCATGAGGTGGCCCAAGTATTGGCGTTTAAGCTTTAGCATCAGTCCTTCCAAAGAACACGCAGGACTGATCTCCTTTAGAATGGACTGGTTGGATCTCCTTGCAGTCCAAAGGACTCGCAAGAGTCTTCTCCAACACCACAGTTCAAAAGCATCAATTCTTCAGCGCTCAGCTTTCTTCATAGTACAACTCTCACATCCATACATGACCACTGGAAAAACCATAGCCTTGACTAGACGGACCTTTGTTGGCAAAGTAATGTCTTTGACATTATTATTTGACAGCTTTGTTTTAGAGCAAAATTAAAATGTGAGCTCCCTGGAGAGGTTTCCTTGACCTTTCATTTCTGACTCCTCCCCTACCTCACCCTGGCAAGTCACCGGGCTGTTTTCAGTGACCAGAAGTCTGTTAGGGAATGAGATCGACACAGCACATATGCTGTTGCCCGGGAGACTGTTCCCATGGTGGTCACGGCGGCGTTTGAACTGCACTTGCCCCGTGCTTGACCAGAGTTTCCAGAGCTTTTCTGGGTGTGATCCAGCCCATTGTGTAGAGGACGAGGCCCAGATCACATGGAGCCATGGGCCTGGCAGGCCCCGCACCACCCCCGTATCACCCAGCAACTTTATCCCATGCTGTGGGCCCTCTGAAAATCCCCTCTGGTCTTGGAGTAGTATGGAGCAGCATTTCTGGAAAGCAACCGTCTCTCTCCTTTTAGCAAACAGTGCTTCTGGTCAGTGCCTCAAGAACAGACTCTGAGCATGTGTCTGGAAGCTTTTGAGAAAGGCTTTGTTACAGTGTGCTTTATCGAAATGAGAGTAAATGTACGCTGAGAGCACTTTCATTAAGGGAACACTGGAAATCACACACCGAGGTATGCATACATATATATATGTACGTATGTTTATAGTGAGAGCCTACATGGTTCCTCTCATTAGTTTGAAAGTTTCCCTTTGTGCTTCCTGGCAGCCAATGTGAAAACGGAAATGTAGCTATTTTGGGCAAGTCTGTCACTAATTGGAAGAAGATATGTCAGTTCCTCAAAGAGAGCTCTAAAAGAAATGTCCCTACGGGACTTCAAACAGTGATAGACGACATGGCAGACGATGCCCTGTTACATCCCTGTGGCAAATCACCCTCAGGTTTACTTATGATCTCCCTCCAAGGAAGCTAAGTGCATAACCATAAAAAGGACCTTAAGTCCATTTGAAGAGCCCAGACGAAAGGAACAGCATGTGTGGCTTTTCCAGCAGATCTGCGCTGTCCCGTCCAACAGCCGCTAGCCTCGTGTGGCCATTCAAATTTAACTTAATTAAAATTTAAGTCAAGTCCCTCAGACATGCCATCAGCGCTCCAGGTGCTTCATAGCCACTTGTGGCTGGTGGCTGCCGCATTGGACAACATGGATACAGAACATTTCCACCATCACAGGAAGTGGCGGATGGGGACCATTTAGATCAGCCTCTCCCGGAGTGGCAGGAAGCTAGATGGTCTTCTGTGTGGTCTGCTGTGTGCTTAGTGAAGTTTTGGAGTGACAGAGATTGGACATCCCGTGACAGGTTCTGCAGGGCGATGACCACTGGTCCTTCAGCTCCTTTATCACTGGCAGTGACGTAGAAGAGGAAGTCTCCCTGTGGCCACAGGGCCTTGAACGTGCTCTAGTTTTGCCTCTTAGCAGAGACTGAGTAAGACCCGGGATCAATGCCTTGGACAGGCAGCAGACTCTATCTCAGTGAGCTACATTGTTTCCTTTCTTTGTAGGTATTATAAAAATAACACAACTTTGTGCCACCTTCTACTTACGGCTGGCATGCTTGCTAAGTCGCTTCAGTCATGTCTGACTTTAGTCTCTTTGACTCTTTGCGACCCTATGGACTGTAGCCAGGCTCCTCTGTCCATGGGATTACCCAGGCAAGAACGCTGGAGTGGGTTGCCAAGCCCGCCTTCAGAGGATCTTCCCGACCCAGGGATCGAACCTGCATCTCTTATCTCCTGCCTTGGCAGGTGGGTTCTTTACCAGTAGTGCTGCCTGCCCAGGATTCTGTTTTTCCATTTAGCATGGTGATGTGCAGTTTCCTTTTAAAATAAACTTGAGAAAGAAAATGGTTCTGTTTAAAGAAAAATACTACATGCATGATAGTGAAAACAGCAAGAGGTTTAGGACGGTGACACGTGAATGAATAGCACTGGGAAATGCCATCTCTCATTGGCCTATGTGTGTTACATAAAGCAGCTCATTCAGTCCTCACACAACTCTGTGGGGTAGCAAGCGCTATTCTCCCCATTTTATAGATGGGAAAACAGGACACAGAGAAGCAGCTCATTCGGAAACATGATTTCCAGGTATTCGCTGGTGGTTCAGTGGTTAAGACTCCGTGCTTCTGCTGCAGGGGGCACAAGTTCGATCCCTGGTTGGGGAAGTTCCACATGCTGCATGGTGCAGCCAATAATAATAATAATAAATAATTAAAAAAAAAACCTTGATGTTCAGACTGCAAAGCATTTCTAGACAAGGTACCAGTTTGCACAGATTCTATAAATGTGGGCGGAGTCCAGCTTTAGCAATCCAGGGAGCAGATTGGCCAGTTGCCTTGGAAGGACCCAGTCTGACCAGGAACTTGCCTGTGTGGATAGCCACCTGCATCCCTGAGACCGTGGACTAAGGCCCCCCTGCAGCCAAGCCAGGGATGCCCTGTGCCTCTGCTCTGAGCTTCTCGCAGCACACACATCAGAGCCCTGCAAAGCCCAGAGCAGCCTGCGGTGGGTTTGCTTTGGAAAACTGTTAAAGTAGGTGCCTACTGGCCGTGACTGCTCTTGTTTGAGCAGCAGCAGGGTCCCCAAGCCTGCCCGGATGCTTGGGAACTGGGATGCTTCTGACCGCAGAGGAGGAGCTCTACTGGTTCACCAGCCGCTCATAGTTCCCCGGCTCTCACCGCTTATCTGTGGGAGGGGTCTGGGTGTGTATTCTGGCCAGAAGCACTGTAGCCCCTTGATAGGACTGAATGCAAGTTATTTGAAAGGGTTTGTGTCTCTGAACACTGCAGTTTCCCTGCTTTGTTCCCATGTCCCGAGGTGGGCACTGAGGTTGTGCTCTGGCATAATAGTAAGAAGTGGCAGCCTTTGGCCAGGTTTCAGGACAAAACTAAAATTGATGTCCAGAACTTTCCCAGCTGAAGTTTTTCTTCCATGAAGATTTCTTATTTCTGGCCCCTGTTACAATGCTTGGCTGCCTGCAGACACATGTCAGGGACAAAATGATTAAACAGCAACAAATAGAATGGAAAAGCAAAATGAAACCCTATTTACTAACTAGTCTTGCTTAGTTTCTCTGTGTGTGTGTTACACAATTATGCTGGTGGGGTTTGACTTTCTGTCCCTTCCACGTGACGTGGTTACATTTGTCATTTATCAGTTAGTTCCTAGTTTATACCTTTGCAAGTGTTTGCTCTTATTCCCCGAATACCCCAACTTCCGAACAAGTTTGAGGTTCTCTGTCTTAATATCCTACCGTAGTATTTACAAAGGCACATTAGACCTTAAAACAATCCACCTGTTTTTTTTTTTCCTTAAGCCAACATTACAGCCACTGAATTGGCATGAACTAATACATCAATCCACTTATTCTCTGAATACTTAGATCCTTCCCTTTGAAAAGCACCAGTAGCATAAATACAGCTGAAATCAGTCCTCTCTATGGCGTTCATTTCAGCCTTTGAATTTCACCACCAGAAGCACTGGCTACGGTACCATATTCCACTTGCCCAGATTTCCTTTGTAAAGACAGTTACTTGGTTTCACCAAAGCTTTTTTGTTCTAGAATAAGCCCCCTTTCCTGGGGACCACAGTGGGGCTCTCTTGACTTGGAGAAAAGATGGCGTCCCAGGAAGACTAGTTCAGTTTTGGTGTTCCCCCACCCCCTGAGGGGTATCATGCAGCATAGGCAGGAGTTTTCGAGGTTTATCCTGGTAGAGCATATTTATATATGCCGTACAGGGAAGATCCATGGTTTTTTATATTAATAAAAGATCACAGGGTCTGGGGGCTGCATAGGAGGATGGCGATGCTTTTGTGCATCAGTCTTTGGGTGCTTCAGCCCTTTTCATCTCTGTGCTAAGATGGTTTACCCCTCAGGCCTTCAAGTTCCCTTTTAGCTGCGGTTCCATCTCTATACTTTCTGAGTCAGTAGCTGTGCAGAGAGGGAGGAATTCATTAAGCAGAGAAAGATGAGATGTTGGAGCCCAGCACAGAAATGGGCATGGCAGCTGCAGTAACATGGGCCGATCGGAAGCCTCTGCCCTCGTGGGTTACGTTCCAGGGGTGGGGGACATAGGACAAAGGCGTTCACGTCAGGTCCCTCCTCCCACACTGCTGGGAACTGGGCAGTGGGTCGTTTGATTTCTGAGTTTCCTTCCAGCCAGGTTGGTGTCTGTGCCTCATGATAAGCGAACCTGTGGGAGCCATGGCCTCTGTTTTTGCTCTCTGCTTCCTGGAGAACTTTCCACACCACAGAGGCAGGCACCTCTGGGGATTACAACACGTTCACCTTCTGCTGTTCCTGGGATGCTCAAGGCTTCTGGGAAAGCCTGATACAGGTGGAAAACAAAAAGCAAAACCAAAAAGGCCTGTTTTCCTCCCCTTGGACGCTCGAGTCAGTATTATTCTCTGTTACTGCTTTTATCTTCTCAAGCAGGTGGAACTTTATGATTTTTCCTTTTGTAGCATAATTGCTTTATCCCAAAGCTGTGGATGGAGGGTCCGCTAGATGCCAGGCACGTGTTAAATGCTGCAGAGCAAGGCTCGACATTGCATTTACCCCCCCCCACACAGTCTAGAGGGGACAGATGCTACCAGCTAAATACAACAATCTCGCGATAGAAGGGCCGCAGAGAGAGGTACCAGTGGGAGGGACGGGCATCCATCCACTCACGTTACAAAGTGACAACAGCAGATGACAGATAAAGCGGCTAGCACAGTGCCCGGCACACAGCTGCCCTCAGCGATCTAAGACCCGCTCGACTTGTGATCAGCAATTAGACCTGAAGGTAAACATGGAAGGGTTCCCCCTGTTGAATGTCTCTGGGCTCATCTGCGTGTTTGGAAAATCCTTTATTTAGCATCTGCTTGATCAAGGACTCCACCTCAGCCTCCTTAGAGGCTGCAAGGAGCTAGATTCCTTTAAAAAAGGAAGAGAGGCATGGACGTCCTTCCCTTTATCTGTGGTGCCCTGAACGCTGCTGAGTGGGCCCTCTTCAGCGTGTTTGCCTTAGCCCGTCTTCACCCTCACCATTAGAGAAACAACAGAAGAAAGATGTGAATCTGTTTTGCTGCAGTCATTCCCTTTTTCTGGTTCCCCAGTCCCAGCCAGCTGCTCCTTTTCTGTTCCCTGGTCTGAAGGGAGAGTTGTGGTGAAAACAGAAATCTGGACAAAAGCCACTTTCCTGTCTAGCTGTTGCTTTTCAGAAGTCTGAAGTTTGTCATTTTATGAGAGACTCCTTTGTATCACTTCTGTTGGTCTTCTGAGAAGAGCGTGGGGTCCCAGCCTGGGCCAAAAGTCTCCCCAGCCTTGAGCTGCTCGGGAGCAGAAACCAGGACCTCGCAGGCACACAGCCCTTTCTTAGTTCTTGCTCATTCTTAGTTCTTGACTCAGAGAAGAAAGCAGCTCAGCTTTCTTCTGCCCTGGGAAGAAAAGTTCTGCAAACCACAGATCAGCGAATGTTTTCCATCTTCAGTCACTGGACGGCTTCTTGGTATTCCCCGTTCTCTCCATCTGGCTGCAGACTTTCTTCTCTGAGCTTTGGAGAAGGGCAGCATGAAAGAATCAGGTTAAAGTCAGGGGAGGGGCACTTTTTCTACTGGAAATCCGAGCTGCATGCAAATATCACAGCCCCAAGCTGCCTGCCTGGGGCATGTTGTTGGGAATTGGAGGATCCCTGCTGCTGGGAAAACGGTGTTTGCTGGCACAATAGTCACTCGGAATACTCACCTGCAGTGTTTTAATGACCAATTACTGTTCTATTGCAGAGTTAATATGGTGCAGAGCTAATTGGTTGGTGCTCTTTTTATTCTTATGAACTTTACTACTTTTCATCAATATCTGTAAAACTATATATCAGTGCCCCCTAAATCAACCCAAGCAAGCCAGAAAGCATCCTCCTTCACCATACATATCACAGAGTGTTCCTGTTGACAGTGAGAATTTTTTTTTTTGCCAGAAAGTTGTTTTCCAAGAGGAGGGGGTAAGAACCTGTTTTTACAGGTAAAACAGGTAAGTACCTGTCTTATCTCATTGTGGTCTTGGATTTCTGGACGTGGTTTGGCCCTCTGCACCAGTTTCTGTCCTGCGTTTCTGTGGCTTGCTCCATATGCCTGAGAACAACAATTCTGGTCTCAAGGCTTGAGGACCTACTCAGAGTCAGCTCAGACGTCTCTTCTTCCCATCACCAGGAGCCATCACTGTAAACCTGCCTGCACTTGTCTCTTGCCTCTTGCTAGACGATGGAGGGAGTTGGGTGCTCGGGATGTGGCTCAGTACCCTGTAACACACAGGACAGCCCGCACGACTGTGCTCTAACACAGGGTATCAGCAGTGTCACGGTTGAGAACCCCTGGCCTGTTTAATTCTGATGCTTTTGTTTGCTGGTCGCTGTGCTTGGTCCCCTGTAGACAGGTTTCCGTGGGGAGCCATGTCTTGTTACAAGGGCTTGAAGTGGAGGGTGAATCTGAGTAGTCTCAGAGAACGGGATTACAGGGTGTCCAACACAGCCAGCTCTGTGGCAGGACCCATCCGATCATGCCATGTGAACCCACTTCACAGCCAGGCCAGGGATCCTCAAACTGGGACAGTGGGTGTGGCTCAGGTGGTTGAGAATCTGCCTGCCATCTAGGAGACCTGGGTTCCATCTCTGGGCTGGGAAGATCCCCTGGAGAAGGAAATGGCACCCCACTCCAGTAATCTTGCCTGGGGAATCCCATGGACAGAGGAGCCTGACGGGTTACAGTCCATCGGGTCACAAAAGCTGGACACAACTCAGTGCCTAAAGCACCACCACCAGCTGAGCACCCGATTCTCCTGAACAGGACATCAATTCCCGATCCCAGCACTCTTCTCCTTGTAGGAGATAGGAATCCCGCTCCGTTCAGTGTCAGAAACAGGGGACATTCACGACTGCCTATAGAAGAGACCAGGGATGGGCCTGCCTTGAATTCCAGGAACTCACGGGCATGAGGGCTCCACCTCCACTCTTTGGGGAGGGTCATCTTGCTCTCTGTGCTGGCTCCATTCACAGCCAGGCTGTGGTGGCAGGTCAGTGGGCAGCTTCAGGCTTGGGTCCCCTCAGCTCCGCTGCCCCCGTAGGAAAGGCCTCTGTTCTGACATGGGTCCTAGATCTGAGTCTCTTGATAATGGCGGCCATGCCCCTTGTCTGCCAGTCTCTTTGTCCGCCTAGGTGCCATGCTGGCATCAGTTCAGTTGCTCAGCTGTGTCCGACTCAATGCTACCCCATGAATCGCAGCACGCCAGGCTTCCCTGTCCTTCACCATCTCCCGGAGTTCACTCAAACTCACGTCCATCGAGTCGGTGATGCCATCCATCCATCTCATCCCCTGTCGTCCCCTTTTCCTCCTGCCCCCGATCCCTCCCAGCATTAGAGTCTTTTCTAATGAGTCAACTCTTCGCATGAGGTGGCCAAAGTACTGGACTTTCAGCTTTAGCATTATTCCTTCCAAAGAACACCCAGGGCTGATCTCCTTTAGAATGGACTTGTTGAATCTCCTTGCAGTCCAAGAGACTCTCAAGAGTCTTCTCCAACACCACAGTTCAAAAGTATCAATTCTTAGGCACTCAGCTTTCTTCATGTATGGATGAAAGTGGTCATCCATACATGACCACTGGAAAAAATATAGCCTTGACTAGACGGACCTTTGTTGTCAAAGTAGTGTCTCTGCTTTTCAATATTCTATCTAGGTTGGTCATAACTTTTCTTCAAAAGAGCAAGCATCTTTTGATTTCATGGCTGCAGTCACCATCTGCAGTGATGTTGGAGCCCCCAAAAATAGTCTGACACTGTTTCCACCGTTTCCCCATCTATTTGCCATGAAGTGATGGGACCAGATGCCATGATCTTCATTTTCTGAATGTTGAGCTTTAAGCCAACTTTTTCACTCTCCTCTTTCACTTTCATCAAGAGTTCTGCCATAAGGGTGGTGTCATCTGCATATCTGAGGTTATTGATATTTCTCCCGGCCATCTTGATTCCAGCTTGTGTTTCTTCCAGTCCAGCGTTTCTCATGATGTACTCTGCGTATAAGTTAAATAAGCAGGGTGACAATATACAGCCTCGACATACTCCTTTTCCTATTTGGAACCAGTCAGTTGTTCCATGTCCAGTTCTAACTGTTGCTTCCTGACCTGCATATAGGTTTCTCAAGAGGCAGGTCAAGTGGTCTGGTATCCCCATCTCTTTCAGAATTTTCCTTATTGTGATCCATGCAGTCAAAGGCTTTGGCATAGTCGAAAAAGCAGAAATAGATGTTTTTCTGGAGCTCTCTTGATTTTTCCATGATCCAGCGGA
>SJYF01000056.1:7370803-7381182 GCA_006410515.1 Procapra przewalskii
CGTTACTGGTTGGGGCATAGACTTGGATTACTGTGATATTGAATGGTTTGCCTTGGAAACAGAGATCATTCTGTCATTTTTGAGATTGCATCCAAGTACTGCATTTTGGACTCTTTTTTGCTTGCATACCTCCTCATAAAACTGCAGGCCAGTGGGAGTGGGTGCTTCCTCCCAAAATGAGTGTGCTCTTACCAGCAGAAGAGGGATGGGGTCAGACTGGCCCAAAGAGCACGTGGCCCTCAACAGCTACAGGCAGCTCATAGCCTGAGGTTGACTCAGGAGCCAATTTGGTGACATTTAAGTATCTCTGTGCCAATTTCTCAGCTGTAGCATAGTTGACATTTGGGGCCAGATAATTCCTTGTTGTAGGTTTCCATGGTAGTCCAGTGGTAAAGAATCAGCCTGCCAATGCAGCAGACATAAATTTGATCCCTGGTTTGGGAAGATCCCCTGGAGAAGGAAATGGCAACCCACTCCAGTATTCTCTCTTGGAAATCCCATGGACAGAGGAACCTGGCAGGCTACAGTCTGTGGGGCTGCAAAAGAGTCGGACACGACCGAGCAACTAAATAGCCTCAGTTGCTTGCTGTGGGGCCTTGCCTGTGCATGCAGGGCGTCGGGCTGCACCCTGGGCTCTGCCTAGTGTCACCTCTCCCCTCCCTCCACTGAGATGACCCAAGATGTCCCCAAACATGGCCATATCCCCTGGAACATAGAACCTCTGCTTTGCATGGTGCCATTAAATTCTCCTGTGGTTTTTATCAGGTGTTTATCGTTCTTCTTGGGAAAAAATGGAGTATAAGATACATGCTCTCCTCTCGCAGTAGAGAGACCTCTCTTCTCCTCACTCTTTTTAAGCTTCCGCAGAGTTACTTTCCAGTATGAAGGAAGCATAGTTTATGTAACTGTTCTCCTGATGGACATTTAGATTGTTTTATTTCCCGACCATTGCAAACCAGACTGCCAGAATTGTCCTTGTATGGTGTAGACCTCTTTGTACACATTGTAAGTGATTCCCTGGGATAAATAACTAGAAGTGGGTTTGCTGAGTTGAAAAGTATATACTTTAAAAAAAAAAAAATTAGGCCCAGCCAAATTGCTCTCCTAAAAGGCTGAACCAATTGTCAATCACACCAACAAAATAAAGGAATATTTTGTCCCCATGTCCTTGCCAATCTTGGGTATCATCAATCTTTAAAATTTTACCAATCTGATAGAGGAAAAAAAATGTTTACATGATGTTGGAACTTGTATTTTCCTAATTAGTTGTTAGTTTGCAGTTGTCTGTGCTTTAATTTGCCTTTTTACATGTGAATTACCTGTTTGTATCCTTCCCCCATTTTTCTGTGCAATTGCTCATCACCTTTTTGGTCATTTCATGCAAGTCCTTTGGATAGAAATTCTTTTTCCTGGTCTCTTGCTTTTAACTTTATTATGGGAATTATTGTTTGTTCTTTTTTTCCTGATCTCCAAATCTTGGGAATCAGGAGGCTCTTGGGTTACCTGATGAAGTGCTTATGTTTATTTCATTTCATTGTTGCAACAGTCCTGAGATCCTGTAGACTTTCTTTCCATTTTTGGGGTGGAGAAAGACATGTTCAGAATGGTTAGGAAATAACTTGTCCAATGTCAAACGAAAGATTTGCTGTTGGCCTCCCCACCCCAAGTCCCAGATTTTTACCTGGACGCCCAGCTGTCTCCAGAGGACTGAGTGAAGACCAATGAGTGGAGGTGAGAGAGAAACAGTTTTGGGCTGATCCTGCTTCTCTCCGACCGTGTATATTTTTTGTGTCTGTTTATCCAGCTAGCCTGAATCAGGCTGGGTGCTAAGGATGTCGTTGTAAGTGACAGAGATACAGTCTTGGTCATTGACTACTTACTTGCTATGAATAAGAGTGGACGTGGAGAGCCCTTCGAGGCAGGGTGGTCTTACGAAATGCTGATCTTTATCCCCCAGCCACGTTTGACCCTTGTCCCATGTAGGAGGGACCAGCTGACCTCTGAGGCTGCTTTCCATGCTTGTAAGTTTGTGAGAACTTAGCTGTCAGGTCTTGCCGGTCTGTATGGGAAAAGGCCTTTTAGCTGCTCTCTGTCATTGCTGATTTTGCTGCCCCAAATGAGAAGTGGGCACATAGGTACCCATCCGGCCGTCTTGAGGATGTGATTGCAAACAGCAGCCAGTATGCTGACTGACCTGGAGAAGGGAATGGCAGCCCACTCCAGTATTCTTGCCTGAGAATCCCATGCACAAAGAGCCAGGCAGGCTGCCGTCCATGGGATACAACTGAGCGACTGACACACGCATGTTGACTGATCGCCAGCCTTCACGTCTTGGAGTTCCTTCCTCTGGGCACTTTGCAACTGGCAGAGTTAAGAGTATAGACTGAGGACTTGCCCCTCACCTAGGGGGAGGGGACGGGGCGAGGGTACCCCGGCCTCTCACCCCATGTCATAGTGATTCAGCAGAAGCCACTCAGGTTCATAGTTGGGTGACTGTTTAGAACAGGGTCTCTATTATCCTGTCCAAATCACGACTTTCTCCCTCTTTTAAGTAGGGCTGCTGTTTCGTTCATGGTCTTGACACCCACACGTGCTCACAAGTGCACAGGGGCCCCTAGTCCTAGAAATAGCTTCCTCTGCAGCAAGGAGTCTGGAACCCAGCCTACCGCAACTTCCACTCCAGTTGTTGGAGTCTTTGGGCACAAGTGTCTTCCCCTCCCTCCGTGACTGAGCTTTTCCTGTGACCAGAAGACCCAGATCATTGTCTGGAGCCTTCAACTGCATGATGCTAAGCTGTGGTTTCCTCACTGGAAGATGCCACTCCGACCCAATGCTCACTCAAGGTGAAGGGAGACAGATGTAGAAATAGTTGATCCATCATTAGGCAGCTGTTCAGATGTCAGCTGTCATGGTTTATGTTGATGTGATGAACGCTTTCCCAAGGCCTGTGGTGCAGGAATGATAGCTATTTCACTCCTGTGTTTGAAACAACAAGCCTGGGCATGGTGAGTCAATGCTTCTCCTAGCTTAGGTGACTTCTCGTATGATCTTTAGAACTCGAGCTGCCCTGGCATGAGGGCCCTGGCTTTTGCATCACCACTGCAGTATTCTGGGCTTCCCTTGTGGCTCAGCTGGTAAAGAATCCAGCTGCAATGCAGGAGACCTGGGTTCGATCCCTGGGTTGGGAAGATCTCCTGGAGAAGGGAAGTGCTACCCAGTTCAGTATTCTGGCCTGGAGAATTCCATGGACTATATATAGTCCAAGGGGTCGCAGAGTCAGACTTGACCAAGCGACTTTCCCTTTCACTCGCATCACCTTAGTACACATTCATCTGAACCGATGAACTTGAACCATTAAGGCAGCTGTGGTTTGGGTTTTTTCCTCCTCCCTGGTCTGGGCTTGGTGAAGCCTTTGTCTCCTAATAAAGTCAGCT
This sequence comes from Procapra przewalskii, assembly GCA_006410515.1. Lineage (NCBI taxonomy): Eukaryota > Metazoa > Chordata > Mammalia > Artiodactyla > Bovidae > Procapra > Procapra przewalskii. The sequence continues at coordinate 7,374,238 of SJYF01000056.1, forward strand.
GGGAGGGCTGGGGGGAGAAGAGGGGCTGTCGCTGTAAGTTTTGGATCTTTTCTTTTACCCCTTCCAGACACTGAAAAGCAGTTTGAGTCCAACCTTTAAAGGTTATCTCTTTGTGCCGCCGGCAGGCACATCCAGAGAGACTGTGAATCCCAGCTCCGTGCCAGACTTCCCCACAGAGTGAGATTCTGCCAGACTGCTCTGTCTGGAGCCGGAGGAGGTGGCTCAAGTTGGCGGCCACGTGGAGGCTGCTTTTTTTTTTTTCCAGGGACTGCAGAGAGGAGAGTGTGAGAAAGGAGCAAGCATGCTGATTTGGGGTCTCAGGGAGTCCTGAAGGTCATTGCGATGACCGTCCCATGGGGTGGTGGAAGGGGAGAGGAGGAATCTCACCTCTGGGGCTGCTGGTCTGCTGTGGTCCTGAAGACTTAGAGGGAAAAGAGGTTCAAGCGCTTCAGCTCCTGGAAAGGAAAGGAAGGCAAGGTGCGTTTTGCAGCGGCAGCTTCGTGCTGGACTGTGAAGTAAATAGCGGAGTTGTGTTACCAAGTCTGCCCCGACCCTGTCCATTTGTACCTGAAAAAAGGACATGGGAAAGAGACCCACAGACCACTGTTAACAGTAAACACGTAATACTTAATGAGCCTTTCATTATATAATTCCAATTCCTTGCCACCAGCCTGTGAGGGAAAGTATTTTCCTGTTTACAGATAGGTCAACGGAGGTCAGAGAGGTTTGGTAGCCTGCTTGAGGTGACACAACTGGTGGGTAGCAAGCATGACCTTCAAACCTAGGTCCAGATGACCTTCCAATCGTATATTCTTAAAGAGAAAAATCTTGCCTCTTTCTTAACAGAGTTTCTCTAAGAAAGGAGACAAGAAAGTCGCTCAGTTGTGTCCGACTCTTTGCAACCCCGTGGACTATACAGTCCATGGAATTTTCCAGGCCAGAATACTTGGAGTGGGTAGCCATTCCCTTCTCCAGGGGATCTACCCAACCCAGGGATCAAACCCAGGTCTCCCACATTGCAGCTGGATTCTTTACCAGCTGAGCCACAGGAAAGCCTTAAGGAAGGAGGGAGCCGTGAAATACAGATGAGGAGGAAGGTGGCTGAGGATGACTGATGAGGTTGAAGGTGAGGATGGTCATGGTGATGGTGTGCAGGGGCAGGATGAGAATGGTTGATGATGATGATTGATGAGGGTGCTGGTGATGACTGCTGAGAATAACTGATGAGGATAGCGATGGCTGATGAGGGGAGCAGTTCTCATTGCCAAGTACTTCCCCGGTACCAGGCACTGTGCCAAGTTCTCTTCATGTTTTATCTCCTTTAAACTCGCACAACTCCTCGATGGGAAAGTTCTGATTTCCTCTGCAGGAGTAAGAGGCACACGTTTCCTGCAAATAACCCATCATATCAGGAAAGATTCAAGAATCTTTTCACTGTTAAGAGAAGATTTTCTGCACATCACAGCTGGTTTTCAGGCATTCACAGTCAAGCACCTGGCAGAGCCTGGGGGTGGAAAGCCCAGTTTAGTCCCCATACCTCCCTGGGGACCCTGGCGTGTCCTGTCTCCCTGACTAGATCTTTGCTGAGACTTGCTAAAAACGCAGAGAAGCTGCTTTTGATTCCCAGCCTCCAGCCCTGGCTCTGCGGAGTAGCAGTACCATCACTTTGGACCTCTTGCTCTTTTCATGAAAAACAAAGAAGCTGCGGCCAGCTTGGCTTCTGCTAGTCATTTTTTTTTTGTTTTTTTGGCCACCTTGGTCTCTGAATCAGAAGGCAAAGCCCACCTGTCTTATTTACCAGCTGTGTGTATTTACCACCTGTGTCCCTTGACTGTAAAATGTAGCTACTGACCACCTCTCACATAGGATTGGTGGAAGAATTAAGTGAGATACCTAAGAAATGTGCCCAGCATGGTACCTGGCCCATAGTAGGTGCTTTACAGACCCATGTCTCCTGCGTGCAGCCCTCTTGCTGTCACACTGCAGCACTTTCTGCTGTGTGTTTATCTGCTTGCTTGTTTACTTTCTGTCTCTCGCACTTTCTCCACGAGCACTGTTGTATTTTTCTGCTGTATCCTGCAGCCTAGACCAGTGCCTGTCGATAAATACTTATTAAATGAATGAACAGGCAGACATGCATATGCATACATTGAAAAAACAAGGATTTCCGTGAAGAGTCAAGGCATGTGGGCATAAAAGCTAGTGAGGCTGGCAGGGGTCTCGTACCAGGCTGTTCATATCTTTCACCATAGAGCATAAGCTCCGCGGAGTGAACTGGGCAGTCACAGGGGAGCAGGACCATAGGTAGCCTCCCCTGTGCCTGTGACTGAGTGAGAGCCTCACAGGCAGGACTAAAAAGACTCAGTTTTAGAAGGATGATGTGTAATATACGATTCCCAGAAGCCAGATGCTGCTCCCACGTGGTAGACGGTGACTTCATCTTGTCAATGTCCATCAGAGGTAGAAGGAAGAGGGTGGGGTCTGGGTGAGGTGGGGTGGACGGTGGGGTCCCTCTAAGGTGTGGCCGCTGCCCAAGGCTTAAGTCCTGCCCAGGAAGTCTCTTAGCACTTTTTTTAGTTAAAAAAAGTTTAATTGGAAGATAATTGCTTTACAGTATTGTGTTTGCTTCTGCCATACATCAGCATAAATCAGCCATAGGTATACATCTGTCCCCTCCCTCTTGAACCTCCTTCCCACCTCCCACCCCATCCCTCCCATCTAGGTTGTCACAGAGCACTGGGTCTGAGCTCCCTGCGTCATACAGCAAATCCCCGCTGGTTGTCTATAATAACAGATGAAACAACTGACAAAGGATTAACCTCCAAAATATACAAGCAGTTGATACAGCTCAATACCAGAGAATCGCTTTTTGTTCCCCACCTCGTGCAGGAGTTTTGTCTTGTGTTTGTTAGCTTTTTTTCTCCTACCCGTGCATACTTTACAAAGAAAATTGAAAAGATAATTGTGGATGGTTTTCTGTCTTGAACGTGCTAGTAACATGAGGATGATGATTTTCTGTCTTAGAGCCCCTCCCCAGGCAGCTAGAATCTTAGTCAGGAACTTTTTTTGAGAGCCAGAGACTTCCGGTGCCTGCAAATTTTTACTTAACAACATCTAAATATCTTTATTGGCAACGAGAGGCAGGAATCCTTTAAGAGCCTGGGGGCTTAATTTAGTGTGAAATATGCAAGGAAGAAAGGAGCTTATAGCAAGCAGGAACTAGGAAATTAACAGGATTGCTGCAACAGACCTTATATTTGGGGGTAGGGTCCTGTCTTTGGACATACTAGTAACATGTTCTCCCTACTTGTCTCCTTCCCCCTCCTTTCATGCCTCTCTTCCCTCCCGTTATGCATCAAGCACCATGTTAAGGATTGAATCACAGTGATGAGAATGTATAAGATAGGCTATTCTCATTGTGGAGTTACCAGCTAGCGAGGGGAAAACAATTATTAATCAAACACATAAATAAGAGGAAAATAACAACCATGACATGCCCAGCCACAGAACGTGGATGAGTAATCTCTGACATATTCACACACTTAGAGCATCAGACACCAAGGAGTATGAGGATCTATAACTGTATCCAACAATATGAATGAATCTTACAAACGATGTTGAATGAAAAGCTAGATTTAAAAACAAAATAAAGAGGAAGGCTGTATGACTGCGTTATGACTGATCTGCAGAAGCACAACATTGTAATTATCCTCCAATTAAAAAAAAGTTAAAAATATTTGTATTGAAATACTCCTCATCCTCCTCCAAATCCACACTGTTGGATGGGCCTGTTGTGGTCAGCAGGAGAAACAAGTTTGACCACTACACCATCGTCAAGTTTCCTGTGACCGCCCGGTCGTCCATGAAGAAGGCAGAAGCTCCCAGCACACCTGGGCTCACTGTGGAGGTCAGGGCCAGCGAACACCAGGTCCAACAGACTGTGAAGAAGCCCCGTGACCTTGATGTGGCCAAGGTCAGCTCCCTGATCTGGTCTGATAGAAGAAGCATGCATTCAGTTGGTTTGTGACTGTGGTGCTGTGGATGTTGCCAACAAAATCAGAATCATCTAAACTTAAGTGTAGCCAGCTTATTCTAAATATACTTGTATTTTTTTTTTTTTTTGGTCATAAAAAATTCCCCTTAAAACCAGGCCCTCTGGGGACCTAGTGATGATGGGTGGCTGATGAGGGTTGCTTAGATTAATGGGGCTCAAGGTGACAGTGGAGGAGCCCAGAGAGAGGGGAAAGCTGGGTCATTCAGCACGTGTTGAGAAGCCAGGCTCAGAGCTCAGGCTGATCTCAGTTCTTACTCTGAGAGCGTGTGTCCCAGTGTGCACACGAACCACACGAGTGTCAGGGATCTGCTTCTCCCTCGGTCACCCTTCGTTGCTAAGTTCCTTTTATATTGTGAGCATCTCACCTCTTAAAGCTACCTGCATTTTTGGGCTCTTTCTTCTACCCTTGGACACCACTAACACAAGTAACCATCTCTGCCATGAGAGTTGGTATTTCCTGCAGGGCCGACATGGGCCCTCCTGTCCCGGATCCAGCTGGTGCACGGGGCCCCTGCCCAAGCCACATCCTGCCAAGACCTTCAGGCCCAGGCTTGGACACTGGCCGGAGATTTTTTTGTAAGATGGTTTGATCATCTTTTAATTATTTTATTTTTTAATGTTTTAATATATTGATCATCTGAGGCTTCATTATGCTGTTGTAACAAATAAGCCCCAACTCTTGGCCCTGGGCAACATTAAGTGTATTACATGTCTGTTTCCCACTCACTACACATCCATCCCGGGTCAGCTGTGTTCAGGCACCACGTTGTCTGCGTGTCAGGATCCAAAGCAAAGAAGCAGCCAGGACATCCTGCTCTCACGGCAGAGGGAAGAGAGAGGATGGCAGACCATGCTTGCGTCTGAAAGCTTGTGCTCAGAAGTGGCACACATCACTTCCATAAGTCGCAGGTCAAACCTGATGGTAATGGACAAGGAGGAATAATCCTCTGGCAGAGAGGAGGCCCCATAGAGGAGAGAACTGGACTACACTGGTAGACCTCACAAGTAATGCTTACTCATGGAAGAGTCAGCCAACATAGATAAGTATTATATAACTGTTAAAAGTGATGATGAAGGTCTTCTATGTCAGCTTGTGGCCAGGAAGGGAGACCCCTTCCAGGGCCCAAGAGTAGATTCTTATCTAACACTCGGAAATGAATTGTCCAAGGAGACACGTGTGCTGGCAGAGTGAAAGGGCGTTTGAAAAGGCTGCCCCAGTGGAGAGCATCAGGGTCAGGGAGCACAGGAAGACTGCTCTGCCTCGCGGCTCGAAGTCTCAGGGTTTATCAGGTGGGGCTAGTTTCCAGGTTGTCTGTGGCCAGTCCTCTCGCCCTGCCCATATCTGATGTGACTCAGGGTCCTTCCTGGGGGCACATGCCTCTCTCAGTCAGGATAGGACTGGGAGGTTGGCAGAACATATTATGGGCTGTTTTCTCCTCTCTCTTTTTGGCCCCTCCCAAATTCTTCCAGTTGGTTCTGTTGGTGGTTCATCAGTTTCGTGTTCTTTATTGGGACCTCATGTTGTGAGACATCTTACACAAGCGCCTAGCAGGCAGTTTTGGCCCACAGTTCCCTAACAGGCTTGGGAGGTTATTTCTCATATGTGACAAGTCAGGGGAAAATAGGTAATTAAGTAGGATATTTAAATTTAAATAAATATTAAATAAATATAAAATAAATATTAAATTTAAATAAATATTTAAACCTGGATTTAAACACTGCTGCTGCTGCTAAGTTGCTTCAGTCGTGTCCCACTCTGTGCGACCCCATAGACGGCAGCCCACCAGGCTCCGCTGTCCCTGAGATTCTCCAGGCAAGAACACTGGAGTGGGGTTGCCATTTCCTTTTCTAATGCATGAAAGTGAAACATGAAAGTGAATTTGCTCAGCAACCCCATTGACTACAGCTTACCAGGCTCCTCCGTCCATGGGCTTTTCCAGGCAAGAGTACTGGAGTGGGGTGCCATTGCCTTTTCCAGATTTAAACACTAAGATCTCTTATTTTTAAATGTTAGCAAGTAATTAAAAACTTTAACCTACACAGGCTGCCAGGTTTATAGTCTTTGACATGAACCAAAAATGATATTCTCTGGGCAGTGAAACTTTGAATGCTCTCTTCCTTGTTCCTTATCTTTTTTCTCAAAATGGCTGTTTTTTCCCTCAAAATGGCTGTTTCTTGGTGACATGTAATGGGGAAAACAAACAAGAAAATCACTCATAAAAGGGAAAATGTGTTTTAGCTGCCAGACTCGCTCTTGACTTTGTAACTCTGTTCAGATAATGTTTATTTGGTGGTTAATCAAAAAAGTAGTGACCTAATGAATAAGCCATATTTGGAGCTGCTTGATGAAACAGCCGAAGACCTGATCTCGGGCAGCCTTGTCCTGAAGCAGCCAGAAGCAGGTTTTTGGTTCCCGGCCAGAGACTGAAGTCAGTCCATGGCAATCAGAGTGCTGAATCCTAGCCATTAGGCTTCCAGGAACAGTGGCCAGTGATGAGGTCCTGGCCTGTCAGCTGTGTAGAAATCAATTTCCAGACAGATGGAAAGTAATGAAACAAGTCAAGTGTTTATTGGGAGGAAAAAGAGTACATGTGGATAGACACATGGGCGGGCTCAGAGAGTTGCGTCTTTGTGGTAGATTCAAGTAGACTGAATCAATTTTATGCGCATTTCTTCTGGGCTTTTCCTCTGGCCAGTCATCTTGCTTTGCCAGGTTCTGAGTCTGTATTTGTTGTATCTCAGGGTGTTCTGTTGTGCGTGTATACATCTCTTAGCCAAGATGGATCCTAGTGAAGAGGCCTATGGGTAGGTTGACATCACCTACCGTGGGGTGGCATCCCTCCCTTTTTGACCTCCAGGGAGTCTTTCTGCGAGTGTGTAGTCAGGAAGGT
>SJYF01000056.1:7381426-7396242 GCA_006410515.1 Procapra przewalskii
GACATCACCTACCGTGGGGTGGCATCCCTCCCTTTTTGACCTCCAGGGAGTCTTTCTGCGAGTATGTAGTCAGGAAGGTCTCCTTGACCTCAAGAATGGGAAATGTGTGGTCTTTTTTATCTCTTATCTGGGCAGGCCTCAGCTCCTCTTTTCTCCTGCTATTACCTTCATCTCGGAGTATCTATCCACAGGCAACAGACTCCAGCTGTTTGGCCCTAGGTCCGCCTATCTCCTGCCTCAGACCCAGGTCTGTGATCAGGAAAGGCCAGGCCCCTGGGGGAGGTCACGGGGAAGGGAGCCCAGGGGTCCTCTGGCATCTTGCCGATGTCAGGCATCAGGATTCTCTTGTGCTGAAAGTGATGCTGTGACTGAAGAAGCAGTCGGCTTTCTTCATGAGAGAAAGACAAGCTTCTGAGGACAAGCTCCCAGGGCAGTCTGCTTAAAGAAAGTCAGGTGGAAACATGTGGACCCCAGGTGCATTTACCAAGTGCAACTTTTGTCTTTGAGGATGCAGAAGATGGTGTGGAGGGGGAATGTTTGGGGTTTGAATGTGGATGTAGGAATAGGCTTTACATTTAAGACATGCTGTTGAATATTCAGAGTTGTTGGGTTTTTTTTTTTCCCCATTTCTTTTTACCCCCAACTGTAATTCCCTGCTTCATCACCCATCATGCAAATGTGATTCTTACATTTTCTGATGTTACTCTTTCCCTAAACAAGTAATCAAAACAAGGTTTTGAGCTGTATTGGAGCTGCAAATAAGTTTAGTATAAAATGCAATTATTCGCCTCCCAAAATCAAGAGAGACAATTTGGACTTTTCAAAGGCTTGAATTACCCTTAATCAGAACTCAGAATGGCGTCCATTCTGAGGATTTAAAATCATCTAGATCTCAGCCCTAGTTCATAATAGCCAGTTGCTTTAAGTGGGGGGGGGGACATTTAAAAATGCTAAAAGTAGCACACGCTCATTATAGAAAATTTGGAAAATAAAAGAAAGTTAGAACTAAGGAAAACAAATGACTCAGTCCCACTGGGTAGATACAATTACAATTAATATCTTTCATTTGCCCTTTTTCTGTGCGCTTTGCTCTGGGTGGAATCATCCCGTGGATGAACTCCTGTGTCTTCATTTGGCTTCATTTTTCCCATGTCACTCTGCACTTGATGGTAAAGTCATGTTTCACAGCTGTATAACGTTCTCCCATAGCAATTTAATTTCTCTGCTCATTCTGATAAAAAAAATAAACTCAGTCATGTTAAACATTTCAAGAGTTTCTTTGAACAAACTTGGATTCCAGTCAAACGGCACCAAACAGGAAGTGGCTCAGAGCCTTCCGCAGACAGGAACTGGGCAAGACCTTTGTAGAGAAGACAGGCAGCAAAGGAAGGAAGGAGGTGGTTTGCTTGGCTGTAGCTTGAGTGAGCTCATTACCTGAGAAAGGCTCGCTGGCTGTTTCTGACCGGTGTGTCTTAGCTGTGAGGCCACTGCAGAGGCTGGCTGTGGCTTGTTTATGTAGGTTGCCTGAGGACTTAAGCTGCCACCGTCTCTGGCCTTCCTGAATGATTAGTTTTCATAACAAGTCCTGTCGTTCAGCATTGGTTTTTTTTCCAATTTCTCACTGTCCTGAGCAATTACAGAGGACCATGATATCCTTCAGGCCTGTGCTGTATTTTGTCTTTTTTTTTTTTTTTAAGAAATATCATCTTTATTGACAACATAGAGCTACCATGGACAGCTCCATGGAACAAAAGTACTGTATCCTGGTGGATCAGACAGTAAAGAATCTGCCAGCAATTCAGGAGACTCAGGTTTGATCCCTGGGCTGGGACAAGCTCCTGGGGAAGGGTACAGCAACCCACTTCAGTATTCTTCCCTGGTGAATCCCATGGACAGAGAAACCTGGAGGGCTACAGTCCATAGGGTCGCAGAGTCAGACAGAACTGAAGCATCGCAGCACGCATGCAAGACAGAGTGTCAAATTGCAGCAGACAGGTTAATACTCGTCACCCGCATCCTCTCCATCAGCACGATCCACTCCGTCCTCTTCATGATTCTTCTCAAGGGCAGCCATGTCCTCACAGAGCAAACTCCTTCCTCCATGCCTTCACCCACGTACCAGTGAGCAGACACACGCTTGATGTGCCTGTGTGCATGCTAAGTCACTTTAGTTGTGTCCAACTCTGTGCAACCCTATGGACTGTAGCCCTCCAGGCTTCTCTGTCCACGTAAAACCTGTGGTCCTGGTGAGCCCAGGTCTCAGCAATGGCTGTGGTACTGTATGCTATATTTTAGGTGCTTTTTCTTTTTAAAAAAAAAATTTTATTTTTGGCTGCACTGGGTCTTTGTTGCTGTGCCTGGGCTTTCTCTAGCTGTAGCAAGCAGGGGCTGATCTCTAGTTGGGGTGTGTGGGCTTCTCATTGTGGTGGCTTCTCTTGTGGAGTGCAGGCTCAGTAGCTGTGGTGCTAGAACTTAGTTGCCCTGCAGTGTGTGGAATCTTCCTGGCCCAGGGATCGAACCCATGTCCCCTCCACTGGCAGGCAGATACTCAACCACTGAACCACCAGGGAAGTCCTAGATTCTTTTTATAAATCGATCTGTGGCTGGAGGAGGGGGCAGCAGTGTGATCCAGTGGGAAAGGGCCTGGATTTCTGGAGTAGATGGATATGAATTCTGATCCTGACCTTACTGTTTCTTACTCTGTGAGCATAGGTGCCTTATTTAATCACCTGTGCCTTTCTCCATCTGCACTTTGGAGATGATATCACCAACTCAGAGGTCACAGTGAAGCTTAGAATAACGACTGTGAAGTCCCTGGCCTCCAGGGGACATGTAGATAACTTGACATGTTGTCGGCTACAGGGAACAGATCAGACACACCAGCTTTGGAGTCAGGTCATTCCTGGGTTGACATCACACCTCTACTCTGAGAGAGCTGAAACCTTTGGCAAGTTGTATAACATGGTCAAGGCTCAGTTAATTCACTTGTAAAAATGGGGATGGTGGTACACAGTCTGCAGAGGAATTATGAGGATCAAGTGAAATGAATAAAGTGAGATTACATGCGCAGCACTCCGTATAGTGCCTGGGCTACATATAGTGCACAGTGAGTCCATGATGGTCATTACTGTATTATGTCAATCCCCTTCATTGTTAGCAGCACCGTAAGGAAGCTCTGCAGAAGCTGCTGTGGTGGGAGGTCATAGAAGCTTATAGGAAGAATTGATGCCTGGACCAGGCTATATTTTTTTTTAATATTTATTTATTTGACTTTGTGGGTCTTAGTTGCAGCATGTGGGATCTTTATTTGTAGCATGCAAACTCAGTTGTGGCATGCACGATCTAGTTCCTTGACCAAGGATTGAACCTGGGCCCCCTGCATTGGGAGCTCAGAGTCTTAGCCACTGGGCCTCCAGGAAGGCCCTGAACCAGTCTTTCATGCTGAGCCAGGATGAGCCAGGAGGTAAGAGAGGCAGAGGGCCCCAGGCCCCCCCAGAGATGAGAGCAACCTGGAGGAGGAATGACCAGCACCCCACCCCCCACCATGCCGGTGTCGCAGGGGCAGATGTAGATGACTTCACTCCATTAACTGAGCGAGGGGGCGTTGGGAGGAGGAGGAGAGGACTGAACCCTTCTTGCTGATTCTCTCTCCGGGGCTGGCCCTTCCTTTTGTTCTTACATTCCTGTCACCAATCCTCAGTGTCAGAGTGATGCTTGCAGCTCTGCAGTGGAGTGAAAAGCCCAATTCTGATGGAACACATCAGTGAAATACTCATTCCTCCTTTTAAGAAAATCTGACCTTTTGCAGAGTTTCAGAAAATGAATCCTTCCATATTATGTAAAATGCTTTTTCATTTTCTGCCTGAGTTGAACAAAGTCAAGAAACAACAACATAAGTGTTTTCTGCTCCAGAGTGTTGAGTTCAGGGATGCCGCTCTCTGGCCATTGTCTCCCGAGCTCTTACTCGTGCCCTCAGCTGACTGCGTGAGGTCAGGGTGCAGGGAGGGCTGGCTCACAAGATTCTTTCCGGTTGTTTGTCCCTTCACTCACTCACTCACTCACTCACTCACTCACTCATTCATTCATTCTTTGAGCCAAGCGAGCAAGGACCCCACCAGCAAATATGTTTGGAGCACCTTTTGTGCCAGACTGTTTTCTGTGCCCCGGGGATGTACTGATGGGCCCAAATGGATACAAACCCTGTCTTCTTAGAGGAAGGCTCTCACATCCCAGTGCAGAGGCTCCAAAAATAAGCCCACAGTGTAATTTTATTCAACAGCGCTGGGAAGCAAATAAAACTGGTGATGTGGTGAAGGGGACTGGGGCGTATTCAGGTGGAGCTGCATCTGATGGGGTCATCTGGGAAGGCCTTTCTCCATTGGTTGGCATGGGAGTGAGTCCTGGGGCTCATTGGTAACCCTGACTGGGTGAATCGGTGCTCCCGATTCACACAGTCATCAGACAGTGCTTGACCATGGGCTCTCTGCCTGGAGAGACCAGCTCCAGCGGCCCCTAAGCCACCCCCTAGCATTAGCGCCTGTTGAGAATAAAGGGACTTTGCAGAAAATGTTCCACCCTACATATCTTTCTTAAAATCCTGAGTTGTTCTCTCTCCAGCTTAGAGAAAGATCCCATTTATTCAACTGAGACCAGCAAGGAGGCAGTCAGGTGATGTACTTGCTCGAGCAGATCAGGAGCTGACCCCTGCGGTATGGGAAGCACAGTGAGGCCCCAAGAATCCCCTGGCGGGAATGCTAAGCAGAGCTTCATTCCCTTCCATTTCTTCAGATATCTGTGGACATCTTCTGTGACAGGGCTGTTTCAGAGCACAGTTTAGAAAGCAGTTTTGTAGGACTTCGCTGGTTTCCCAATGGTTAGGGCTTTGCCTTCCAGTGCAACGGGTAGATTCGATGCCTGGGTGGGGAGCTGACATCCAGCATGCCACATGGTCAAAAAACCCAAACCAAACCAGATAAAAATCAGTTTTAGTACTCGTTTTCCCTCTTATTTAACATGATTCTGCCTTGTAGCTGAGTCCAGGGCCGCCACCTGGGTCCTCAGCATGGCGTCTTTTACTCTGCTCCCTGATGACAGCGGAGGATCCGTGCCCCCTGGTCCTGCCTGGAGCCTCTGCCATGTGGGGAGGGTGCTGCTAGGCCAGGGCCCAGGCTGGTCTCTGGGCTTCAGGTCTGCCTCGCTTGTGGAGCAGCCTCTAGGATTGGATGAGAAAGGGGCCTCTGACTCCAAGAGGGCCTCACTCGACCCCAGAGCTTTATATTGAGACACAGCATCTGTCGAGGTTAATTTCCTGAAAGGTAAAGCTGTTTTCTGAGGATGCTTTCCAACGCCAGTTGCTCCACACAGCCCCCCGAGGTGGCACTGTCGTGGGCGAGGGCCACGTTGTCTGCCTGGGTTGAGCATGAGGCTGGCGACAGGAGGCAGCAGGCTTGGGAGCTCTCCAACAGACATTCTATTCAGGGAGAAGGGAGGGCACAAAGGCAGGAACACAGCACCAGTTTCAGCACGAGGAGGGGCAGCAGCTTGGTGTCAGTGTGTGTGGTGTGACACCTCCGTGTGCAAGGTGTGTGCCGCCTGGTGGGCTGGCAAGCCAGCACTTGCCTCCCGCCAGATGCCTCCAAGAAGACTCCTGAGTTGCTCAGACAGGTGTTCACAGCCTCCACTGCTCAGACACCAGCCATGCTCAGGATGCGAGGCAGTTGGGCGTCCTCTCTGAGCCCCACTTGTGCCTGCAAGAGAGATACTGGGTCCCTGGCCCCAGCCTGCAGAGATATTCCTCCAGGGCACCCTCTTCCTGGGTGGTGGCTGACCTTGGCTGCTGGGGACCGAGCTTCCCTTGTCTGTGAACATGAGGGTCTGGGTTAGACCAGGCTGACATCCGTGAATGTGTGAAAGGCAAGTACCAGAACTGAGATTCTGAAAGACTGTGTTCTAGCCGAGAGCAGGACACAGGCAGACCGCGGGGCCACAAAGCCCTGTTATATCTTAGTAGCATGTCACCGAAATCCTGTACTGTGTCACCAGAACCAAATGAATGTCTCTCTTCCTTTCCTTCCTGTTCTTTCTCTTTCTCTCTTCTTCTTTTCCTACTCAATCCTCACTTATGCAGTAACACATTCATCCATTCTTTAACGTCCGAGTACTGGTGGGACGATACTGGAGGTGACCCAGGGCCTGCACCCCGATATTCCAGGGCTCGTGGGAGAAAGATTCACATGTTCAGGCCACCATGATGCTGAGGATCAGGGGTGGGGAGAGAGGGGCTCCTGGGGTGGTAGGTGTGCCTCTTCTTGGAGGGCAGGCATCACCTAAGTCTTGGGTCACAAGCCTAAAAGAGATTAGCACAGAAAGTGAGGGGAAGAGTCAGGTGAGAAGTTAGGGCACCTCCTCTTTCCACTCTTAACCCCTGTAAACCAGTCATCTGCTTTTCTTTCACTGTGGGTATCTCTACAGGTTCACCTTTTTGTGACATTTCATGTAAATGGAATCATACAGATCTTATAATACACGGCTTTTGTGTCTGGCTCCTTTGGCTTAATGTAGTACCTTGAAGGTTCATCCATCTTGTAGCTGATATCAGTGTTCCGTCCCTTTTTATGGCTGAATAGTATTCCATTGTATAGAGGGACCACATTTTGTGTCCCCCTTCATCCATGGATGCACATCTGCATCGTTTCTACTTTTTAGCTGTTTTGACTAATGCTGCTGTGAGCATCCTATATACGTTTTGTGTGGGCGTTTGCTTTCAGTTCTCGTGGGTGTACATGTGGGTATACACCGAGAGTGGAACCACTGGGCCTACAGCAGTTTTGCTGATTGTAGGCATCCTAGTGGTGCAAAGTAGTGTCTCATTGTGGTTTTAATTTTCACTTCCCTATGAGCCAGTTTTCCCTAATTTTCCCTTCCTAGATTGCTTCCCTGGTGGCTCAGTGGTAAAGACTCTGCCTGTCAGTGCAGGAGACTCAGGTTTGATCCCTAGGTTGAGAAGATCCCTCGGAGAAGGAAATGGCACCCCACTCCAGTATTCTTGCCTGGGAAATCCCATGGACAGAGGAACCAGGCAGGCTACAGTCCATGGGGTCACAAGAGAGTTGGATAGGACTGAGCGAATAGACAACAACAAATGGCTAATGATGTTGAACATCTTTTCATATGCTTGCTGGCTTTATGTATATCTTCTTTGAAAGTGAAAGGTGAAAGTTCAGTTGCTCAGTTGTGTCCGACTCTTTGCGATTCCATGGACTGCAGCATACCAGGCTTCCCTGTCTATCACCAATTCCTGGAGTTTACTCAAACTCATGTCCATTGAGTCAGTGATGCCATCCAACCATCTCATCCTCTGTTGTCTCCTTCTCCTCCTGCCTTCAATCTTTACCAGCATCAGAGTCTTTTCCAATGAGTCAGCTCTTCACATCAGTTGGCCAAATTATTGAAGTTTTGGCTTCAGCATCAGCCCTTCCAGTGAACATCCAGGACTGATTTCCTTTAGGATGGACTGGTTGGATCTCCTTGCAGTCCAAGGACTCTCAAGAGTCTTCTCCAACACCACAGTTCAAAAGCATCAATTCTTTGGTGCTCAGCTTTCTTTACAGTCCAACTCTCACATCCATACATGACTATTGGAAAAACCATAGCTTTGACTAGATGGACCTTTGTTGGCAAAGTACTGTTTCTGCTTTTTAATATTCTATCTAGGTTGGTCATAGCTTTTCTTCCAAGGAGCAAGTGTCTTTTAATTTCATGGCTGCAGTCACCATCTGCAGTGGTTTTTGGAGCCCTCTCAAAAAAAATCTGTCACTCTTTCCATTGTTTCCTCATCTATTTGACATGAAGGGATGGGACCAGATACCATGATCTTAGTTTTCTGAATGTTGAGTTTTAAGCCAACTTTTTCCACTCTCCTCTTTCACTTTCATCAGGAGGCTCTTTAGTCCTTCTTCGCTTTCTGCCATAAGGGTGGTGTCATCTGCATATCTGAGGTTACTGATATTTCTCCCAGCAATCTTGATTTCAGCTTGTGCTTCCTCCAGTCCAGCGTTTCTCATGATGTACTCTGCATATAAGTTAAATAAGCAGGATGACAGTATACAGCCTTGACGTACTCCTGTTCTGATTTGGAACCAGTCTGTTGTTCCATGTCCAGTTCTAACTATTGCTTCCTGACCTGGATACAGATTTCTCAGGAGATAGGTCAGCTGGTCTGGTATTCCCATCTCTTTCAGAATTTTCCGCAGTTTATTGTGATCCACACAGTCAAAGGCTTTGGCATAGTCAATAAACAGAAGCAGATGTTTTCTGGAACTCTCTTGCATGATCCAACGGATATTGGCAATTTGATCTCTGGTTCCTCTGCCTTTTCTAATCCAACTTGAACATCTAGAAGTTCCTAGTTCACGTAATGTTGAAGCCTGGCTTGGAGAATTTTGATCATTACTTTGCCAGCAGGTGAGATGAGTGCAGTTGTGCGATAGTTTGAACCTTCTTTGGCATTGCCTTTCTTTGGGATTGGAATGAAAACTGCCCTTTTCCAGTCCTGTGGCCACTGCTGAGTTTTCCAAATTTGCTGTCATATTAAGTGCAGATTTGCTGGTGTCTTCTTTGAGGAATGTCTTTTCAAATCCTTTCCCCATTTTTAAATTGGATTATTTTATTTTGTTTTGTTTTTAAGTTCTGAGAGTTCTTTGCATATCCTGGATACAAATCCCCTATCAGATTTACAGGAATTTTCTCCCATCCTGTGGTTGTCTTTTCATTTGGTTGATGGTGTCCATTGACGCATAAAAGTTTTCAGTTTTGATGACTTCCAATTTATCTGTTGTGTTTCTTTTGTTCCTCATGCTTTTGGTATGATATCTGAGAATCCTTTGCTTAACCCAAGGGCAGTAAGATGTATTCCTATTTTCCTTCTAGGAGTTTAACAGTTTTAGCTGTTATATTCAGGTCTTGATCCGTTTTGGCTTACTTTTTATACATGGTATAAAGAAGGGTTCAGACTTCAGTCTTTTGCCCGTGGACCTATTTGTCCTGCCATGGTTTGTTGAAAAGACTATTCTTTCCCCTATTGAAAGGTCTTGGCACTCTTGTCAAAAATCAGTATAACGTAGATGAATAGGTTTATTTTCGGACTCTCGGTTCTATTCTGTAGATCGGTATGCCCATGCTTGGGACAGCACCACACTATCTTGATGCCTGTGGCTTTCAATCAGTTTTGAAACTAGGAATGTACCCCTCTTCCATTCCTTGTCCTTTCCTCTATTCTTCCTTCCTTTCCTTTATCTTTCTGTGCATTCATTTAAAAAAAAAAATAATTTATTTGGGGCTGCTCTGGGTTTTTGTTGCTGCTCGGGCTTTTCTCTAGTTACGGTGAGTGCGGGCTGCTCTCTAGTTGGGTTTCTCATTGCAGTCTCATTTCTTCTCTTGTTGCTGAGCACAGGCTCTAGGCTCATGGGCTTCCGTGGTCATAGCACGTGGGCTCAGTGGTTGTAGCCCCTGGGCCCTCGAACACAGGCCCGATAGTTGCTCTGCAGCATGCATGATCTTCCCGGATCAAGGATCGAGCCCGTGTCTCCTGCATTGGCAGGCGGGTTCGTTACCATTGAGCCATCAGGGAAGCCCTCTTCTTGTGAATTCTTTAGAGCAAGCGCTCGTAAGTGTTTTCAGTAAAGGGCTGAGCGTCACAAGAGAGGATCATACTGCATATCAGCAGCCTGGGAAAAGATCAGAATTCAAAATCAAAAGAGTGGTCTCTACTGAGCGTGTATCCCTTCTGCGCCATCATAAAGTTACAGTCTTGAGTGGAACCATCGTTAGTCAGGGACCGTCTCTGTTGCACTGAGACATCAGAGCACTGTGGTCTGTAAAGCCACGGGAAGCTGCACTGCCGGGTACCCCTGTGGGGAAGGAAAAGAACATTCCTCTCCCTTGTAGGTTCTTCTGGCTGCTCTAAGAATTAAATTGATATGAGGCAGGACTGAAAGAAGAAAAACAAACAGAATTGGAATAACCTGTATACATGGAGAGACCTGGAAAGACTGAGTGACTCACCAAAGTGGCTGAACAACTTCAGTCATGTCCAACTCTCTGTGACCCCATGGACTGAAGCCCGCCAGGCTGCTCTGTCCATGGGATTCTCCAGGCAAGAAGGCTGGAACAGGTTGCCATTTCCTCTTCCAGGGGATCTTCCCTACGTTAGCAGGCAGATTTTTTTTTTTTTTTTTTTACTACTGAGCCAGCTAGGGAAATGGCTGAAACCCTCACCCAGATACCATCTTCACCTAAAGACAAAAGAGGATGTTGAGGGTGGGAGTTTGGGACTTCACAGGGGAGGAAGGCAATTCACATGGAGATGGAGAAGCAAATGTTTGGTAAACAGATGTTTGCTGGACCAGATGGAGAAGATGGGGTGCCATGGACTCTGATCTCCAGGCCCTGCCAAGCTCTCCCCACTCACCTTGCCATCTTTGCAGGGAGCTCTGGTGATAATTCTCTTCCTGGATCAGGCTCTTTACCCAAATTCTTTGGGCAGTTAAGTGAAAGTGTTAATTGCTCAGTCGTGTCTGACTCTTTGTGACCCCACCAGGCTCCTCAGTCTGTGGATTTCTCCAGGCAAGAATACTGGAGTGGGTTGCCATTTCCTTTTCCAAGAGGTTAAAAAGAAAGGCTTCCTAAGTCTTCTGTTTCCTAGAAATAATCAGCCTAAAATAATCCTCCAAAGAGACATATTTCTGGGTGACAAATTTCGCTTTCCAACAGTCTCACCTCTGAAATGTCTCCAAAGAAGTTTCATAGTCCAGAAGCTGAGTTTGTAGGTTGTTCCATCCCTCGGAACCAGTCTCTTAGTCGTAAGGATAACAGGTCAGTCCAGCTTAACTCATCTCAGAAGGCGGTGCTGCAGGTGGGCCTCCAAAGTTGGGCCTTTGGTACAAGCAACCAGGTGTTTAATAAGAGGCACTTCTGTGGAAGCAAAAGAAAAAAGATTATTAATGATTTTCACAGTAATCCCAGTTTCTGAGTTTTGAAGGCAGCCAGTCGGGAAAATTTTTATTACTAGATGTCCTGCTGGAATCATTCTCAGTTGCAGTGGGGACAGCTAATGACACACTGACAGATCTTCCAACTTTGCTGTTCAGACATCTCTGTTGCTCTTTCCGGAGTGGTCCACGCAACAACAGGCCGAAGAATGTCGGTATGTAAGCTGTCACGGTGATCCCTCTGAAGTGTATATCAAGTTGTCTAGCTTTAGCCTACGGAGCTTTGGGAAAAAAGGGCAGTTTTAGTTCTTAATGATTTCAAGTCAGAAGGATGGGGGAAATTGGAAACCTTGGTTTGGAGAGTTGTGGCCAGATATGAGGAACTCTAAGAACTCAGGATCCAGTCCAGTTTGTAGGTAGAAAACGAGTCTCAAAGACAAAGGGTAGTGTTAGGATCTAATAACCACAAAGGTTTATTACTGAAACAATTTTCCTCTCTAAAATCACCTTTATTTCTACCAAAGATAGCTATGATGACTGATTTGTTTGCAAAATAAGCTTAAACTTGGCCCAATTGTTTACATCAGTTCAGCAAACACAGTGATTGGTCATCTGTGTGCTCAGTCACTTCAGTCGTCTCTGGCTCTTAAGACCCGGTTGACTGTGGCCCACCAGGCTCCTCTGTCCATGGAATTCTCCAGGCAAGAATACTGGACTGGGTTGCCATGCCCTCTTCCAGAGGATCTTCCCAGCCCTGGGACTGAACCCTTATCTCCTGCATCTCCTGCATTGCAGGCAGATTCTTTACCCACTGAGCCACCTGGGAAGCGCCCATTGATCTTATAGGCTCTTTTAAATATGTTTTGCTAGAACTTTCCGAAAGGAATTGCCAGACTGAATTTTAAATATCTCCAAGGCCTAGAAGCCAAGCCAAATACTTGCTATCGGACTCATCTGTAAAACCTCTTTGTTGTCCACTCACTCAGTCGTGTCCGACTCTGGGACCCCATGGCCTGCAGCATGCTGGGCTTCCCTGTCCTTCACCGTGTCCTGGAGTTTGCTCAAACTCATGCCTATTGAGTCAGTGATACCTATAGATTTGGGTGAATTCTCTTCTTGAGGTCCCCTAAATATCCTAAGTTTCCTGCACCTGCCAGGAAGTGACCTGCCTCACTCACCAGATGAAGCTGCTGGAATCTCTGTTAGCAGTTTTCCCCAACAGAGCTTTATTGGCTCCATAAAGTCAACCTTAAGTTCTTAAAGCCGTCTGGTCCTGTCTGCATCTGTTTGCATGTCTCTCTCAAATATGGCATGTGATATGGTAACATGTCCACTTTCCAGTTGTGTCCTGTTATGAGAAGAACAGATTCTTATTGAACTTACTTAAGTATAACTATACTGCCATGAGAAAAAGCCATTCACTAGGAACTTCCAAATTCTGGAGCAGTTGGTTAGAGAGAAAAAGGTATATGTTTCAATTCTGCTTATAAAGGTATAATTTACCAAATTATTTTAGTCATAGTTAGCAAAAGAGGAAAGATTTCCTTATATCTGGAAACAAAGCTTTAAGAGGCCAGAAATATTTCAGACAAAAGTCATAAAAATTATAATGATATTTATCAGTTTACTCGGTACTGTGTAACTGTACTGAATTGACTCTGGCCTTTTGTTAGTGGTTTTATGAAGCCGTTTGTGTTTTTACATTTAGAGTTCTGTAATTTCTTACCCAATTCAGTGGTATGATTTCAAAGTTATTAGACACTTGCATTTGAGAGTACTTGTTAGATTCCTTTCCATGAATTTTTCTGAAGATTAAATGCGTTTGCAGGAAGCTTTTGTAAAACCATCCAAGTAGAACAATAACTGTCTCTAGATGAGAGAGACTTAAAAATGGCCGTTCCATTGTTAGAGTTCATTTTTTAAGGAAGTATAGTTAGTTTTATGTTGTACAGTTTTAAGATGACAGCTGAAATTATGATGACAACATATCAGGGTCTATCAGATTTTTATTGCTTTCATAAGATTTCTGAAATGTTTATAATATATACCTATACAGATGCAGCATAAAGGAGATTAGTATTACTTCTTAACAATGGTTCCCATGTAACTTAACATGTCAAATAAATCTAATTAGTTTAATATCTCCTTTTTATAAGAAGAGAGAACAAATTCTTTGAAATGTTTCAGGGGCCCTCTGAAAACTTCAAAATTAGTTTCATGTTTTAAAAAAGACTTCACTTAGAATTTGGTTTAGGGTCAGTTTGTCAAAAATATTCAAAAAGCTTTAAACTCTTGATTAAATATTAGGATCACAGGTTACATGAAACAATACATACTCATTTAACCATGGTAACAAAGACTTTGCAAGCAAATACAGAAGCTTAAATAGTTTTAAAAAGCCTTAGCTCTTTTTTTAAAAGGTTTTTTTTTTTTTTTTTTTTTNTTTTTTTTTTTTTTTTGCTTTGCTCTTTTAATATTGAAAAGGCTTCTTTATTTCCTTCTAAGTAGTTAGAGAGCTGGTACAGACAAAACAGAATCTTTTTTTTCCTAGACAGGTTACATTAAAGGTCAAGAAAAACCCATGTTTACAGTTTCTCATTAAGAACAGACCAATAATGTAATAAAACCTTGTCTTTCTGACAGAGAAAAAACAAATTCTGATTTTGCACCAGTGTACCTTTAATAATGAAATTTGTTCACTCAATTAAATTTATTCCTATCTTAGCCAACTTGATCACATATTAAATCCATTTACCAAAATTCCTTTTGTGCACACCTTCTACAACTTTGTGTCCAATTTTATTTGTTCCTTGTTCTCTTTTCCATTTAGAAGTAGTCAGCTGAAGGGCAAAAATCACTTTCATTCCCTCTATAAAAATGCCTCTCCGTCTGTTCAGTAACTCAGTCATGTCTGACTCTTTGCAACCACATGGGCTGCAGCTCCAGGCTCCCCTGTCCTTCACCATCTCCCAGAGTTTGCCTAAACTCATGTCCATTGAGTTGGTGATGCCATCCAACCATTTCATCCTCTGTTGTCCCCTTCTCCTCCTGCCTTCAGTCTTTCCCAGCATCAGGATCCTTTCCAATGAGTCAGCTCTTTGCATCAGGTGGCCAAAGTATTGGAGCTTCAGCTTCAGCATCAGTCTTTTCAGTGAATGTTTAGGGTTGATTTCCTTTAGGACTGACTGCATCTCCATATCTCATACCTTTGCTTAGCCCAAAATACACCTTACTTTTCTTGCATACAGAATTGTTCTCATTACTTCTAGTAGCCTTAATCACATATATTAATTGGAAGCCTTGATTTCTTGTGAAAATAAAGAAGTAAATTCTTAGGAACTGTGACTAGCATTTTTGGCTTGGTATATCTATAAATACCTTTTATCATTTCTAGAGACATGTGCCCTTTTAAATAGTGTAATCTTTGAATGTGGCAAAAGACACGGTTACTAATAGGCCCTACTTTTTCTTTAGATTCTCTACTGAAGAAACCAAAGTGTCTTTAGAAAGCCAGAAGTAGATAGATTTATGTTCAGTAATGCTTTTTTTTTTTTGTCTTCTTTGGAAATGATCTAGATGTTTAGTGTGTTTACCTGACTCATCAGTTAACTCAGCTTAGCAAAACTTTGACGATTCTGGTAACCAGAAAGATTTTGGAAGATGTTTCCAAGTCTGCATATACCATAACATGTAAGCATCGTTAAAAGGCTCACCTGGAAGGTCTTCATCCTGCTTGGTGGTGATGGTGGTGGCTTAGTCACTGAGCCATGACCAACCCTTGTGACCCCGTGGACTGCAGCCTGCCAGGCTCTCTCCGTGGACTGCAGC
>SJYF01000056.1:7396374-7416390 GCA_006410515.1 Procapra przewalskii
CCTGCCAGGCTCTCTCCATGGGATTCTCCAGGCAAGAATGCTGGAGTGGGCTGCCATGCACTTCTCCACTTGATCTTCCTGACCCGGGGATTGGAACCCCTGTCGTTTACATCTCCTACATAGACAGGTGGGTTCTTTACCACTGTCACCACCTGGAAAAGCCCTTTTATCCTGCTTACATCTATTTCATTTTACATGTTATTAACAAATATATTTAGATTACCTGTAGAAACTTTCATGAGATATTAGATAAAATCAGTCATCATCTCAAGTTATATAGATATATTTTTTTTGTGAAAAGTTTTATAACAGAGGGAACATGAACTTATTTGATCAACAACCCAGCTGGAGTGAAAAGCTGCATGTCTACATTGTATCCAGGGCTGATACACTGCATGAGTTAACATGATATAAAACGATCTTTGGTACAATAGATCATTTTATATCATGTTAACTTGAAAAAAATTGAGCCGTTAGTTTCTATTATATTGTTAAGAGTTTTTATATAAGCACTTGTTTGTTTAAGCCAATTAAATAGAACTCTTTTACAAATTAATTTTGGCAATACCATTGGTGGGGGGAATCACATGTCTCTGCACATAGAGACACAGACATGAGCAAACAGATGAGGATATAAACACACACATGAGCATACAGAACACATATATGAGCACACAAATACATGGGCATATATGAGCCTATAGATACAGACACGAGCACACAGACACATCAGCCCATAGACACACATGAGCACCAGACACATCAGCACACAGACACAGACACAGACATGAGCACACAGACACATCAGCCCACAGACACACACACGAGCACACAGACACATCAGCCCATAGACACACACGAGCACAAGACACACAGACACAGACATGAGCACACAGATATATCAGCATGTAGACACACAGAACACACAGACACATCAGCACATAGTCACACACACGAACACACAGACACACATGAGCACACAAACACATAAGCATACAGACACACACATGAACACACAAACACATCAGCCCGTAGACACACACATGAGCACACAGACACATCAGCACATAGACACACACACGAGCACACAGACATACACATGAGCACATAGAAAGATCTTAGAGCTTTCGTTTGTTTGGTTTTTTTTTAATTAGTCATGATATGGGTACAATAGAACAGTTGGATCTAAATATTGTTATGGCAGCTTGAAAAAGTTAAGTTTGTCTATTCAGATGGCAAAAGCCTTTTTTACTTTTTGGAAAGTGAAAGTCACTCAGTCATGTCCAGCTCTTTGTAACCCCTTGGACTGTAGTCCATGGAATTCTCCAGGCCAGAATACTGGAGTGGGTAGCCTTTCCCTTCTCCGGGGGATCTTCCCAACTCAAGAAGAGAACTGGCTTCTCCTGCATTGCAGGCAGATTCTTTACCAACTGAGCTATGAGGGAAGCATTTACTTTGTGCAGAGGACTTAAGATTTGTATTTGACAAGTAATCTTAAAGAGGCTTTGGGCAGAAGAGCTTTTCTTGTGGTTTGTATTTTTTTAAAAAGGCTTGTTTCCTTCTTTCTTACCTGCCTTTGGTTTCAGGTTCTAACTGTTTGAACTAAACCAGCTCAGTTCCAGGAGATAGCGCCTAATGTTTACGTTTCTGAGTGAGTAGCGATTTACAAGACAAAAACAGTTGTTTCTGTTAGCCCTCGGACACTGGCCTCCTGCTTACTCCTCACCTCTGTGGGTTCAGGGCAACCCGCCTGGCCCCCTTTAGCATATTCAATTAACACTGCCCCCAAGAGTAGAATCTGCTTACCAGCGCAGGAGACATAGGAGTCGTGGGTTCAATCCCTGGATCAGGAAGATCCTCTGGAAGAGGAAATGGCAACCCACTCTAGTATTCTTGCCTGGAAAATTCCACGGACAGAGGAGCCTGGCAGTCTACAGTCAATGGGGTCACAAAGAGTCGGACACGACTGAACTCTCTCTCACACACACTCACACTCACACACACACACGGGTGGATTTATGTGCCCCTGTTTTACAATACAGGCAGGGAAAATGAGACACAGTGCCCAGCCCCTCTAAACCATCAAGCAGAAGAGACATAACCCTTCTAACAGAAAGCCCAGTTTTGCTACAAACTTTCAACTCAGTTTCATTAACTCTATTTTAAAAATTGTGTTTAGTTTCTGGTGTGTGGGAAAGTGATTCTTTAATGAATGGATAAAGAAGATGTAGGGGTGTGTGTGTATATACATACAGTGGAATATTAGTCATTAAAAAAAAATGAAATAATGTCATTTGCAGCAACATGGGTGGAGCTAAAGATTATCATACTAAATGACAAAAGTCAGAGTAAGACAAATATCAGGTGAAACCACTTATATGTAGAATCTAAACTGTGACACAGCTGAACTGCTTACACGACAGAAAACACCCACAGACTTAGAAAACAGTCTTAAGCCTACCATGAACTCTTCTACCTCTGAACAAGTGCATTTCACTAGGATCCTATCAACTAGTCTGTTTTACAGTTTTGGATAAAGAAAGCGTTCCTGGCCAGACCCCAGATCCATTCCTATGAAACGCTCAGGCAGAGTTGACACAGCCTCTTCATGTAACACCCACTCAGACATTCTAGCCTTGACAATCAACCCTCGCATTTTTACATTTTTTCAATATAATTATAGCCCGAGTTGATGCCCCTACAGTGGATTTTGGTGTCATGGCCCAGGAGGCTCCCACATCAAGGGGTCCTGGAAACCTCTCTACCTCCCTGGCCACTTTACCCACTCCTGTGCAAAAGGCCTTGGCTCCCAAGTGGGGGGTCCAGCCAAGGGTCCCAGGCCCTTCTGTTAGTCTTTAACTTGCTTAATCGGCCTAACTGTTGACCCCAAAAGATTGCTGGTTAGATTTCTCGGTGTCATTTTTGCCTTCTGGCCTTTTAAATCTCTCCAAATTGATATGAACAGAACAGACTTGTTTGGGGCCTTTTAATGTTGGGGGGAGAGATAGGAGGTCCCTTTGACCCACCCTACCGTAGGTAGTGCTGTATTAAAACCTTTGTTTAACCCCATCAGTATCAGTTTTATATATCCCATTTCTTTTTTAAAAATGTATTTATTTTATTAGGAGGATAGTTACTTTACAACATTGTGATGGTTTTTGCCATACATCATAATGAATTGACCCTCGGTATACATGTATCCCCTCCATCTTGAACCCACCTCCCACCTCCCTACACGCAAGGCAGCAAAGGAGACACTCTGTGTAAAGAACAGACTTTTGGACTTGGTGGGAGAAGAAGAGGGTGGGTGATTTGAGAGAAAAACATTGAAACGTCTCCATTACGATATGTAAAATAGATAAATAGTGTGAGTTTGATGTATTTCTTAATAACCATCTAAAGATTTCTATCCTGCTGGGACCAGTCTTCTTGACTCCTCTCTTCTTGATTTTCTCTGTGTTTTGCCTTTATCAAATATTTGCTTTATTCATCTATTTCTTACTGACCCTTTAAAAATTTCCACCTTTGGGAAGTCCATTCACTCTTTCCTTGGCCTCTTCCCCTTCTCCTGTTGATTAATGCTTCTTTGCTTTTTCTTTTTAAATTTTAATTAAATTTTTAAATTGAGGTAGAGTATTTAAATTGATTTACAGTATTGTAAGTGTGCAAAATAGTGATACACAGTTTTGAAAGGTTATACTCCATTTATAGTTATTATAAAATATTAGCTATATTCCCTTGGTGTACAATATCTCCTTATAGCTTATTTATGTTACATGATATTTTACACCTCTTCCAATCCCCTTCCTCTGTCTTGCCCCTTACTCTCCCCTCTGGTAACCACTCATTTGTTCTCTGTATCTGTGAGTCTGTTTCTGTGTGTGTGTGTGTGTGTGTGTTGTTGTTGTTATATTCACTAGCTTGTTTTGTTTTTTAGATTCTACATGTAAGTAATAACATAGAGTATCTTTCTTTCTGACTTATTTCACTAAGCATAATACTCTCCAAGTCTTTCTGTGTTGTAAATGGTCAAAATTAATTCTTTTTTATGGCTGAATAGTATTCTCTCTTGTGTGTGTACCACATCTTCTTTATCCATTCATCTATTGATAAACACTTAGGTTGCTTCCATAACTTGGCTATTATAAATAATGCTGCTGTAAATATGGGGGTGCATGTATCTTTTCGAGTTAGTGTTTCCATTTTCTTCAGCTGGATACCCAGCGGTGGAACTGATGGTGGTCTTTAGTTTTTGGAGAAAGCTCCATACTGTAAATTGGTGGCTATACCAATTTACATTCCTGCCTCTGTGTATGAGGCTTCCCTTTTCACCACACCCCCTCGCCAGCATTTGCAATTTGTGTTCTTGCTGATGATAGCTGTTTTGACATAGCAGTTCTTCCCTGGTAGCTCAGCTAGTAAAGAGTCTGCCTGCAATGTAGGAGACCCCGGTTCAATTCTTGGGTCAGGAAGATCTTCTAGAGAAGGGATAAGCTACCCACTCCAGTATACTTGGGCTTACCTGTTGGCTCAGCTGGTAAAGAATCCGCCTGCAGAGTATGACATAATATCAATTGTGATCTTGAATTACATTTCTCTGACGATGGTGATGTTGAGCATCTTTTCACACATTTGTTGACTTTCTGCATGTCCTCTTTGGAAAAATGTCTATTCATGTCTTCTGCCCATTTAAAAAAAAATCAGTTTGTTTGTCTGTATGGAGCTGTAATAACCTAATGTTTTTATTAGCATCTGTGAGACTCATGAGGGGAAGTTGAGACCCATAAATATACTAATTTGATAAGGCTTCTTGAATGCCAGCTGTTTTTTTCCCTGTTTTAATTAGAGGAGTTCTTAAAACGAGACATTCATTTTCTTTGTGTCTATCTTTTAGTGTAATCTTTCCATCAGTTCAGCTCAGTCATGTCCGACTTTTTGAACTGCGACCCCATGAACTGCAGCACGCCAGGCCTTCCTGTCCATCACCAACTCCCAGAGTTTACCCAAACTCATGTCTGTTGAGTCGGTGATACCATCCAGCCATCTCTTCCTCTGTCATCCCCTTTTCCTCCTGCCCCCAATCCTTCCTAGCATCAGGGTCTTTTCAAATGAGCCAGCTCTTTGCATTAGGTCACCAAACTATTAGAGTTTCAGCTTCAACATCAGCCCTTCAAATGAACACCCAGGACTGATCTCCTTTAGGATGGTCTGGTTGGATCTCCTTGCAGTCCAAGGGACTCCAAGAGTCCAAGAAGTCCAAGAGTCTTCTGCAACACTACAGTTCAAAAGCATCAATTCTTTGGTGCTCAGCTTTCTTAATAGTCCAATTCTCACAACCATACGTGACTACTGGAAAAACCGTAGCCTTGACTAGACCGACTTTTGTTGACAAAGTAATGTCTCTGCTTTTTAATATGCTGTCTAGGTTGGTCATAACTTTCCTTTCAAGGAGCAAGTATCTTTTAATTTCATGGCTGCAGTCACCATCTGCAGTGATTTTGGAGCCCCCAAAAATAAAGTCTGACACTGTTTGCACCGTTTCCCCATTGTTTACAGCTTCCTCAGGAGGGTATGTGTTTTTGAGCCAGTCCACTTGCATGCCATCCTGTGTGCCTTGGGGTGGGGTTGGCCAGCCTGCAGGAGCCTCAGGTCCTCACTTGTATAAAGGGGTCGATGACGGCACCTTCCTCACTGTTGTGAGCATTCAGTTCTTAACACAGCACCTTGTCCACAGCAGGCACTGAAGGTTAGTTTCTGCCTTGCTGTTTGTTACCACTGCATCCCCGGCTGTGATGGGTGGTAAGGAGGGTCAAGGTGGCTGAGGCCAGCACCTGGGAGTTCCCTGAGCTCCTGTGACATGTGAATATGTATATGTGCACTCAGTCGTGTCCAACTCTTTGTGACCCCATGGACTGTAGCCCACCCAGGCTCCTCTGTCCATGGAATTTTCCAGGCAAGAATTTTGGAGTGGGTAGCCATTCCCTTCTCCAGGAGATCTTCCCAACCCAGGGATCAAACCCATGTCTCTTGTGTCTCCTGCACTGGCAGGCGGGTTCTTTACCAGCTGAGCCACCGGAGAAGCCCCAGATACTCAAGCATTGGCTGCACACGCCGGGACAGAGCTGGTGCTGGCTTCCCTTTTTGGCCTGAGCTGGATCAGGTGGTCTGGGGGAATTCTCACCCATACTGGAGTTATTATTTAAGGGCCTCCCTGGCATGGTTACCAAAACAGTTCTCCTGGACCTGTTGAGTTGGGGGGAACATTTTCTCCCCTGCCTCTAAGCCTGGGCTGACTCATTTGATAAGACCTTGATGCTGGAAAAGATTGAAGGTGGGAGAAGAAGGAGATGACACAAGATGAGATGGTTGGATGGCATCACCAACTCAATGGACACAAGTTTGAGTAAATTCTGGGAGTTGCTGATGGATAGGGAGGCCTGACGTGCTACAGTCCATGGGGTCGCAGAGAGTTGGAGACGACTGAGAGACTGAACTGAAATGAATTGAACTCTAAGCCTAAATACCCAAGCCACAAGCCTTTCTTTTGTCTCTTCCCCCCAGTCCTGGGTCCACTGTGCAGGCCCTGCCCATCATATCTAGGTTACTCTAGATCAACTGCCCACAAACTATGGCCTGTGACCACATTGGTCCCTGGACAGTTTTTGCAAATAAAGTTTTATTGGATACAGTCATAACCATCTTACCATCTGTGGCTTCTTTTATGCTACAGTGGCTGAGTTGAGTCTTTGTGACAGAGCCCATAAAATATTCTAAAGCCTGAAATATTCACTGTCTGGCCCTTTACAGGAAACGTTTGCCGCCCCTGCTCTAGATGAACCCCTTCAGGGCTTTCTCATCCCCAGGGGGCATTGCCACTTTTCCACTGTTGACGCTGTGCGGGGATGGGCTGACCTTCTGACTGTCTCTGCACCAGGTGGGGGAGCGCCTGGAGGGCAGTGCTTCTTTATCCAGGGCCCCCATCTCTCTCAGCACAGACACCAAGTAGATGCTCGGTTACCTATGAAATGGATAAATGACTGATTGTTTGGTTGGCAGGCTGGATGAGATAAGCATACTAAATAGTCTGCTTGAGATAGAGTTCACCTTCCTAGGTGAACCTAAGCTAAGCTTTTTCACTTGCAGAGATGTGGCCTCAGTGTCGAGTTGGCTCAGGAATCCTGCCTGCGGTCCCTCCCCAGCCCTCATAGTGAGAAGGTGTCTGTGATCAAAGTAACTGGTACTCAGTATGGCACCTGCTGCACGCCAGCCTCTTGCACTAAGTGCATTAGGGATATTAGCCAATTTTAGGCTCAGGATGACCCCCAGAGGGAGGTGCTACTTCCGCTCTCCAGATGAGGAGACCGGGTGTTGGAGAGGCGCATAGGCTTTCCCAGGGAGGGGGGCTTCATTCACACCCATGCAGCTGAGCTCCAGAGTAATGCCCCTCCCAGGACACAACCCTGCCTCGCTGTAGCCCCAGGACAAGCCGTTATAACAGTAGCTTCTCATTCCATTTACTTTAAAACTAGGAAACTCCTTTCTGCTTCTCAGCTTCAAATCCTAAAAGCACAGCACGGTCAATAATTGCGGTTTATCATCTGGTGGCATATTTAATGCATTCACCGCCTTTAATTGAATGGGTAATTCAGGATTGATCGCATGCTCCAAGAGGCACCCCACCCACTGTATACTCGATGAGCAGAGAAGAGCGTCGAAACAGCTCATCAAGGACTTGTCTCAGAATAGGAGCCAGCAGTACATGTTGTCGTTGGGGGAAGAGCTGGCCCCGTGGAGGGAACGCCTTGAGAGGTTTCAGGGTTATGGGGCTCTTGATAATTTCTCAAGGAGCCCAGGTTTCCCCTGTTGGAGGTGGAGTGGGTCAGCTTAAACCAGGGTCAAGGAACAGGATCCTTAAGGCAAAATCAGGATGCTGTGACAGTAGAACAGAGTGTGGACATACTGGGAAGAAGCAAACGAGAAGAATGGCTCTTGCTGTTATTGGCACAGATTCAACTAGATGATGATGTTTGAAGTGGGTGATGCATGCAGTGAGATTGGTGTCTGGCACTTTCACTGGGAAGTGACAGGAAAGTCAACCCAAACGGGCCCCAACAGGAAGGAAATTTATTACTCCCTGTAACTGACTAGTTCTGGGGTAGTCCAGCTTCAGGCACAGCTAGATCAGGGCCTCACATGAGGTCCAGCTGCCCTCGACAGCTCCCTGTTTATTCTCTGGGGACACATTCTCAAACGGACTCTCTTCTCATGGGTCGTCAGCTGTAGCAGCTCTAAATATGATCAACTGTTAGCCAGTGAGAGAAGAGTAAGAATCACTTTCCCGTTCATCCCAACAAAAGCCTCACTGCATCCTAGGAGGCCATGCGCTCTTTCTTGAACCATTGTCTGTGGCCCAGGGGAGTGAGGGAATGAGCTGACTGGCTTAGTTCTGGCTTATAGATGCCTTCCAGAGCAGCTGGAGAATCCGGGCACCATCTTACTGGCTGGTCCAGAGCAGCGCACGTCCAGTGCAGGCTGGTGAGGCAGGCCCTTGTCTGCTGTGCAGGGAGCTCTGGCAGTGCCCAGGAGACAGGGAACCTGCCAAGTGTTTCGGAGACAGCAGTGACACATATGGGGGAGTGATCCAGGCCTGTCATCGTGGCAGTGGGAAAGGTGGCATGGATTGGGGCCCCGAGGGGATCCTAGCAAGAGCTGATGAAGGACTGAGCTCAAGAGCAAGGAAGGGGGAGCAAACCCAGGACATGCAAGGAGGCGGACTCGGCCACACTGTATGGCTCGTTTGCCTGGTGAGAGACGTGATTTGCACTGTGCTAAGCGGTCAGTTGGAGACCCAGTCCCGGGGGAATGACAGGGCTTTTACCTGTGATTTTAAACTGAGTGCTTACCTTCCACAAGCAAGGGAGAAAGTCCATCTATTACCCACAGGGT
Organism: Procapra przewalskii; assembly: GCA_006410515.1. Taxonomy (NCBI): domain Eukaryota; kingdom Metazoa; phylum Chordata; class Mammalia; order Artiodactyla; family Bovidae; genus Procapra; species Procapra przewalskii. The sequence goes on from SJYF01000056.1 coordinate 7,405,321, forward strand.
AGCCACTTTTCTCCTTGAATAGAAGAGCTGCAGAAGTTCTTACAGCTATTTTTATTTATTCGGCAGCAGCTACTAAAACTCCGAGATGTGCACCTTCATTCCTCCGCGCCACATTCCCCTAAATGAGACATTAGCTCCATAACCACAGCTTCAGATTCCGGAGGCTTAGAGGGGGTCTTCATCTTAGAAAGTCTCAGAGTTCCTACTCTCTGAAAGCATGGGAGCCAGAAGGGATTCTTGGCACACCTGAGACCATCTCACTTAATGGCAGTGTGTGCCCTGCCCCCACACTCTGTGCACATGGAGACATAGAGTGCCAGTGCAGCATTTCCATATGTAAACTGACCACCGGAAGTCTCGAAAGCAGGACTATGAAATGCATGTCACTCGTGCCACCACTCCCCATGACCGTGTCCGTGGCAGACATAGCTAATCAATCACAGCCTTTCTTGATGAGCTCAGACCCAATGTCAGAATTCTCTTCCACAGAGCCACTGCCTTCCCCAGGCAGCTACCACTAATGGACTAGAGCAGGCAAGCAACCCTCGCCTTGCAAATCTGCCATTCTTGATCTAAATCCTCACTGGCTGTGTGGCCCTGGACACATTAAACATGACCCTTCCAGGTTTCTTCTGCAAAACTGAAATAATAATAATTCCTTTGAATGGTCGTTGTGAACAGTAAGCTGTAAAAATACATAAAGTGACTAGCATAGCACCCAGTAGAGAGTAAGTGCTCAGTAGCTAACTGCCTTGTTTTCTGCATAAAACTTACCCTGCCAAGACTGCACCATGACTTGTGGTCCATTTCACGCCTGCCTGATATCGTCATTTATCTCTTCAACTGCATTTGTCTTCGTCTTCAATCAGATTGGGGGTACGTAGAGAGCAGAGATGATGTCTTTAGATTCTTTCTGTTTGCTGGTATTCTGTCAAGATGTAGCAGCTGGGTATATAGGGATGTAGCAGCATCTGCTAGTTGCTTGCCCCAAATATCGATTCTGCTTATCTTTTAGCAGTGGGGGCCATGTGCCCAAGGGGAGAACGCTAAATTCTCCGCAGCCCGTGCACCTGCCTGTGACTGTGTGCCTGAACTCTGGCCAGTGAGATACAGGTAGACCTGTTGGGGGTGGCCTCCCAGGAGGGGGGCTAAAGGGGGCTAGTTCATCTGGGTGCTGCCTGCTTTGCCCTTTTTGTCTCTTTCCTGGTGTCTAAAATTCAGATGTGATAGCCAGAGCTTCAGCATCAATTTTGGCCCTTGAGAATGGCAGCTTAAGAGTGAGGATGGCAGAGCAGAAAGATGGACAGCACTTGGTCCTCTGATTTTGTGGGGTGGCTGTACTAACCCTGGACTGCCTCCCTCCAGACTGCTTGTCCAGGAGAAAATAAACCCCAAATGACCAGGTCCCTGCTGTCTTGGAGCCAAATGCAGTTGTTCACTGCTACAGAGAGTTCTTTGGAAAAAAAAAAAAAAAACCTACGAGAATTGCTTTCCCAGAACCCTAGAGGCAACAGCACATAGCACTGAAGGATCTTGGAATTCCATTTGTTTTTTCTACCACCTATTTATGAGTTCCCACACAGGTCCAGTACTGCGGGGCAGTAAGATTCATGGCTAGGTTCTTAAATAGCCCAAGCGGAATAATCAGAAAAGAATCTGAGGTAAGAGAGAGGCCAGAGAAGATCCCACTGTGCCCTTTAAGTCAGGTCCAGATTAAGATTAGACTTCACCTTGAGCCCTGGTAACTCAGACGGTAAACAATCTGCCTGCAATTGGGAAACCTGGGTTCAATCCCTGGGTTGGGAAGATGCCCTGGAGAAGGGAATGGCTACCCACTCCAGTATTCTGGCCTGGAGAATTCCATGGACAGAGGAGCCTGGTGGCTACAGTCCATGGGGTCGCAAAGAGTCGAACAAGACTGAGCAACTTTCACTTTCTAACCTTGAGTGCCATATGAGCTCCATTGAACAGCTTCAATTCCTGCTTTGGAACCTTTGCTCTGGCTTTGGCATGGAGAAGGGGTGGGAAGGAAGAGAGCTGCCTTCACCTATTCTGATCAGAGTGCTTCTGCCTTCTAGAAGATCTGAGCCTGTGAGCCAGCTTTAAGACGGCCTTTTCTACAGCAGAGCCCCAAGTCTAACTTGGGCAGCCAGTCAGACCTTGGTATATGTCTGGAGTTTTGTAAAGCACTCAGAGCTTTTACATTCTGGTGGGCCTTCTCGATCCTTGGTCAGCTCCTGTCAAAAGCCCTTTGATGATCTCCTCTATTCCTGGTCAGCCACATACCAGGCAAGCAGTGGTTGGGCCAACATCCGCTGTGTCTGTGGCTGACCTCTAGGTGGTGGTGGTTGCCCACTGCCGCTCTGGCTCTTGGCGCCATGGCAACTAGAAGTCTTTCCTCTACAGGAGCCAGCGTGCCTTGTCTCTTTCCTCTCTGCAGCTTGGACCCAGTTAACCCATCTCTTGCTGTCTCTTTTATGCCACCCCTCTGACTTCCATGTTTTCACTGCTGTGGATGTCATGGGTCATCTTTACAGAAAAGCCTTTATTTGCACAGAGGGCTAGACCGGGATATCACGCACAGAAGTCCGCATACATACACCTTGGTCATACGTGACATGTACACCTGTCAAAGACATCAGTCCATTGCTCTCTGTTAGTCACCAGTGAAGTCACTTGTACCTGGGGGTGGAATTGGGGGGAGGGGCGGCTCCCTGGTGGCTCAGTGGTAAAGAATCTGCCTGCCAATGCAGGAGATGTGGGTGCAATCCTTGGGTGGGGAGGATTCCCTGGAGGAGGAAATGGCAACCCACTCCAGTATTCTTGCCTGGGAAATCCCATGGGCAGAGGAGTCTGGTGGGCTACAGTCCATGGGGTTGCAAAGAGTGGGACGTGACTGAGCAACAAGGCAAAGTCAGGCATTGAGTGAGCTGAGTCTTGGGAAACGTGTGGGTTTCTGTCTGGCAGACGAAGGAGGAAAGGCCTGCGGACAGAGGGCTGGGTATAGATAAAAGCCACGGGGGCTGGAGCACCCTCGTCAAGGAGGGAGAAGTCGGGAGTTTCTGAACATCTCAGCACATGTGGCCCAGGCTGCAAGATGGAATGAGAGGGGGTGGTGCTGCCAAGGCAGGCAGGGAAGCGATGGGGAGGGGCCTCAGGAGCTTTGTCAGAGAGCGTGGATTTGATCTTCCAGTCCAGGGGCTTTCAGACTTGGGCTTGCCGTGACCTGGCACTTCTCCGAGGGGCCTCAGATCCACCCTCGGTATCAGGGCACAGGTGGAGCCCTTCCCGCCTTCTCCTTTTACCAGAGCTGCTCTGCCATCATCTTCTGCATCAGTCTCTCTAACTCTCGTGGGCACAACCGAGTGCACGCACATGCCCGTTACACAGGTGGTGCTCAGCAAGTGGCGGTGGCGGCTGCTACTGTATCCTCATGCCTTTTGTTTTCCCTGCTTCCTCTCCAGTGCTTAGCATGGTTCTGGATACACCGTCATCTCTCTCAAAATTGTTCCTAGTTGTCATTTCTCTTTTCAGCCAGATCCTGTGGCAGTAGAGCTCGTCCCCTGATTCCGCTTTCCTGTCAAGTGCAGTGGAGGCTAGAGGAAAGACAGTGTGACACAGTCACTAAGGAGTTCAGGCTCTGAAGGTCAAAGGTTGAGGTGGAACGGTTGCTCTGTAACTTTCTGCGGTGTGAGTTTAGACAAGTCATGTAACCCTCTGATCCTTAGTTTCCCAATCTATAAAATGCTTGGGATGATTAAATAAGATGTGTAGAAAGCAGGAGAGTGAACAACAGTGACCACATCATCAGAGCTCAGCAGAGTAGCTTCATATGCATTCAGCTTGTCCAGTTTCACCTCTTCTAGCCAAGTGTACCAGACAGCTCTTGCCACAGTAATGTGGTGTAACAAACAGCTCCCAAACTCAGAGGTCTCAAATAATTTTTGCTCACATGTCTGTGGATCATTTGAAGGTTGGATGATCTAGGCCAAGCTTGGCTCCAGCACAAAGTTGGTCTACTCCCCTCGAGTCTCTCGTCATTCTGAAATGCAGACTGATGAGGGTGTGCCCTCCTGATGGAGGCAGAGGTGTGAAGACCAGCCAGACCATGCACATGCGCCATGAAGCCTCAGCCTGACTTACACACGCTGATCTTCTGTTGACCAAAGCAAGTAACACAGTCAAGCCCAGAGTTAAGGGAAGTATCATCTGCCTCTAGTTGCGTGCTAAGTTGCTTCAGTCATGTCCAACTCTTTGTGACCCCGTGGACTGTAGCCCACCAGACTCCTCTGTCCATGGGATTCTCCAGGCAAGAATAGTGGAGTGGGTTGCCGTTTCCTCCTCCAGGGGATCTTGCCAGGAGGAACTGAGCCTGTGTCTCTTATCTGTCCTGCACTGGCAGGCGGTTTCTTTATCACTAGCGCCCCCTGGGAAGGCTCAGATGCAGTCACATCTGAATGACATGGATTATGTATCGGGGAGAGAAGGGGAAGAACTGGACCAGTAAATTCAGCGGCTCACTATTGGCAAAAGAAAAATGGAGAAAAAATTTAAATCATGTTGCCAGCCTACTTTTCTCTCATTAAGTATCCTTAGAGAAGCATAATACAGGAGACAGTCTGCTGGCCCTTTTCTTGGTCTTCCATGTAAAGTTGCTCCCGGAGTGTAGTGTGTAAAGAGCTGCCTCTTCTATAAAATTAAAAATCTTATAAAATTACATTTTTTCCATAGCCTTCATATAGCATATAACACTGTGTGCATTATACATTTATATAGCCAAATTACCACTCAGAGTTGTACATCAGACCCAGCTCACTGTACTTTATGGGCAATTTAAGACATCTCCAGGTGGTCATTTTGACCAAACTCACTTTTTTCCTCTGGGCTGGTTTTAATACATTAAGTTCAACTTCATTTAAAGTTGTTTTATTAAAGGTCCATAACCCATAATTCAAAACTCTTGGGATCAACACAATTCAAGATTCGCGTTTTCATTTTTCTTTTCTTTTTGACCTTTAGGAAGGAATAAGGGCATAGTGAGCGGGTCTGGGGCAGCACCTGTAACCAGACGCTCAGTGTCCCTGCAGTGAAACAGGGGCATTCACGCTTAATGGGATGGTCCAGGCAGGTTCCACTGCTGAATGAGTCTGCACTAAACTTAAGAAGAGCCTTTTGGTTTTCAGAGCTCTTCAGATCTGGGGAGTTGAGGCAGGGTGTGTGGCTGAGGGGTTGGGCTCCTGTTGACATTGCAGTTGTTGACATGCCCGCCCCCAGGTGGCACACAGGCCAGTTGGTCCTGGGTCCTAGGAGACCCCCCACCTTCCCTGCACCAACGGCCACTTGAGGACATGTTTTTGCCCAAGTCCCTTGATTTGGATCAGCAGGTACCAAAGGTGTGGTTTTCACAGCTCCTTTCTGCAGAGAAAAGTGAGTCGTTAGCTGCTGTGGGCTCAGACACATCTCAGGAGGACCTGGAGAGGAGGTCTGCTGTGCTCAGCCACTAGATCGCCCCGGGCTGCCAGGCCATGGACTCGGGCACAGGCCTTCCCGCCTCCTGCCGCTCTGTGCACACGGGGCAGGCCCCAGTGGGCAGCTAGGACCTAGGACATGAGGATCTCCAAGAAGCAGGGTGTGGGTGGGCCTTAGGTGGACCCTTTTGGAGCCGGAGGTGCCAACTCATCTTTTGGAGGTTGTGCGTCCCCCTCTCTAGAAGAGATGTGACCCTGGCCTGCAGGGTTGCGGCAGGGAGTAAAGGAGTGAACGGGCGAATGCCACTGAGCTGGCCCACAGGGGGCGCTGCAGCAGTGGGGGCGGGGATGTTTGGCAATTCTGTTTCTTAGACCTGGCTGCTGGTGACTTCCTCACTGTGTGTGGTGGCTGGATGGGCCCCAGCTCTGTTGAATGGTCTGAGATGATTTAGAAAAGTGTATGTACTGTGTGTGTATATGTTTGTTTGTATGTATACACCCAGCTGGGGGGGCTGTGTGTGCATGTGTGTAAGCATGCATCTGTGCTAAATCGCTTCAGTCGTGGCTGGCTCTTTGCGACCCCATGGAATGTAGCCTGCCAGGTACCTCTGTCCATGGGATTCTCTAGGCAAGAATACCGGAGTGGGTTGCCATGCCCCACTCCAGGGGATATTCCAGCCCGAGGGGTTCGAACCTGCATCTTTTATGTCTCCTGCATTGACAGTTCTTTACCAATGTGTGTGCCGTTGTCTTTTTTTCAAGACAGAATCCCCAGGCTTTGTGAGCTATTTCAGGGAATCTGTGATAAGTCTGTGACCTTGGAAAGTAGAAAGGCCATGGCCAGGTTGGTTAGAACTGCTCGAGGCTCCCCTGCAGATAAATTCCTAGAAGGCAGGAGACCTTCATGGTCTTTCCACCAAAGACCTCTAGAGAAAATGCTTCACACGTCTGGGTGCCAAAGGAATGTTTGAATGAAATTACCAGAGTTGATTGTGACCGCTGGCCCCCCCTCTCTAGTGGGCAGTAAACTAAGCTGTCAGGCAAGCCCCTTTCAACTCTTTTCTTCCCCTTACCAAATAGCAGATCATCCCAGCATTCCCAAGTGTTCCAGCCCTATCTTTGAAAAACCTTTTTCAGTTTTATTTATTTGTTTTTGGATATGCTGGGGTCTTTATCACTATTCCTGGGCTTTCTCTAGTTGTGGTGCACGGGCTTCTTCTTGCGGTGGCTTCTCTTGTTGCGGAGCATAGGCTCCAGGCGCACAGGCTTCCGTAGTTGCAGCTCACAGGCTCTAGAGCATTCCAGTCCCATCTTGAATATCAGAAACTTAAAAAAAAAGAAAAAACTCTTATTGGCATCATTATAAGGAAGAGATGAGTACATGGACCAAATTAACTGTATTACAAATGTTTGTGGTCTGCAAACAAGCAGCTCAGTTGTGTAGGGGGATAAAAAAGGGCTCTTCCTAATGACTAATGTGTTTCTTTAAGCGAACGTTAAGAGAGAGGTGCACAGAGTTCTCATCTGAGATGTTCTATTGTTCTGTTTGTTTTTCATGGCTCTGAAATGATTACTGCAGAATTTCTGAAATTGGATGCTTTTCAAAGAGGGAGATTAAAGAGCGCGAGCACAGGCTCACAGCTGTGTAAAAAAAGCGCGTGCGTCTGGGTTGCTTTAGGATGCTTTGGGCAGCGCATCTTCAGCTTCACCTTGGGCTCTCCGACAGCTTGTGAAGGAACTTTGAGGCCTCTTGGGGGTGCATCTGCCGTGCTCCATCCACGAGTCTGCATGGAGCCAACTTGGCAGCTGGTAGCATCTCTGCCTGAGCTCGACGCCATCTTTTTCATGTTATTTAACTAAAGCCTCCTAAATGCAGTTTGATGGGGATGGGTTTCCATAACGCCAAGACAGAGATGCTGTGGCATTCTGAAGAAATCCAGGCTGAATGAACTGAATGAATACACAAGGGGGAAGAGAAATCTGTCTTGACATGCTCGCTGAAGTACTCCGCAGTGACTGCCTGAGAATTCATAGCTATTTGATTAAGGATCAGTTCTAATTGGAGAGTTCTATATTTATTATCCACATTTTTTGGTCTGTTTGACAGTCACCACTTGTCCTGTTTCTAGACTGTGCTGGGGGTAGTATGCAGACTCTTGACTCAGCTCCAAGGTTATCTCAGCCCACAGTTGCCAGACTCACTACAAAGGGCACCAGAAGAAGCTTCGTGTTGTATAAATAAACTGAAGGCCTCTGTGGAGGAAGGATCCTCTGAGGCTTCTTCTACTTCTAGAAATTGCTCCCTCCTCCTACATACACACTGCACAGACAGATACACAGACACTTGGCAAGGCTAACTGACCCAGCGTGGATACCCACCCAGGGGGAAACTATGTAAAAACTTGCCTAATCATCTCTCTTTTGGTCTTAATTCTTTTGATTGCAAGTGGCAGAAATGTTGTCTTAAAACAGAATTTATTGGCTTAATGAGTTCAGGTATGGCCTGATCCAGGTGCTCAGTCACTCTCCCTCCCTTTTCTCTTCTCCATCTTCCTCCTTCTCCTCCTCCTCCTCCCACCCTGCCTCCCTTTCTCTTATGATTTTATTCTCTAGTAGGTTCCCCTCCTTGTGGGGTTCCCCTCCCTGTGAGGATGTAAGCTCCAGCAGATCTGAGCTTATATCCTCACAGGGAAAATACAACTAAAATATCCCTCACCTCTTTCCCAGTAATACAAGCTCCCTATTAGCCTGGCTTGGGTGACGTGCCCTTCTTGTGGTAACCTCAGGGCTTTGATTGGCCAGGCCTTGATCTCGTGCCTGCCTCTAGGATCAGAGCTCAGGTGGGGTCCTCAGGAAGCACCGGGACTGAGGTTGGGTAGACACTGGGTCCCTGGAGGAGAATTGGTGTGCTCCTGCCGGAAGAAAGGCGTATGGGTGCCTGGCAGAGAGAAATGCCCAGTGTTCACTGCGGAGGCTCACCCCTGGAACATTTGGGATTAGGCAAGCCATGAATGGGTCAGTCTGAACGAATATGGGGCTGGGTTTGAGAGGTGTCACGTTTGGACCATGAGCTCAAGAAGCAGAGAGAGCCACCATGCAGAGAGAGAACACGCAGCGTGTAGGATGCCTGGCTCCCTGTCCTGGTTCTGATGGCTCTCTGGCTCCTGGTCTAGCCTCTTGGAGAGCCCAGCAGCACTTCTAGCCCTCGGTTGTCTGAGATACCCTTGTATTTTTTCAGTAAGTCCCTGTTTCCCCAAAGCTGTCATGAATTGTTTTTGCTCCCGGCAATGAAAGGGTCCATGACTGGGCAGAGAAAAACCAGGGACGGTGTTAGGCCAGCTCACAGGGTTTCCTTCCAGGAGAGATGTGCCTGCAGGAGATTGATGTGCCTGGAGCAGAAGCTTCGTGTGATGGACCCGCGCCTGGTATGGATCGAATTCTGCACATCACGAGCAGCTCCCAGTTCTTTAAAGGACAATTAGCAGCAACAAGAGGAGGGAGGTCACTTAATCACATTAGAAAGTGATACTCATGGTCAGCCTTGGTGAATTAGCACCTCCCTCGCCCATTCATTTACACGAGAACTGCTTGCCTGAAAGATGATTGATCACACAGCCCAGGTCTTTGGAGGCCAAATGCGGCTGAATAGTCCCAAATTGTCTGAAGCTCTTCGTTCAGAAAGGGAAGCCCTAAAACCATCTTTTAGGGTTAGCCGTCTCTTTGGTATCTTCAGAGCTGAGTGTGCTGCTTGTTCAGACACCAAATTCTTTTATCACGAGTTCATTTTTGCTGTATTTCTATTCTCAAGAACACTTGGTTTGGAAGGGTCTCTGTGTAATCAAAGTAGAAAACTTCAGTAGCTTTGACTTGTATTGTCCTCACCTTTCCTTCCCCTCAGCCTTGAAGTCTTTGCTTAGACATCACCGCCTCCAGGAAGCCTTCCCTGATGGACTCCACACTGCATCCCATGCTGCTTCTCCTTGTCTCCCAGCCTCCTGTGTCATGGCACTGATTCCACCCAGACTATAGTTTTTGTCCATTTAGTTGACTGTCAGCCTCCTTCATGTGGGACCTTTTAGAGCAGGCCAGAACTTTGGTTGCACTGCGCCTTAGTTGCAGCACTCGAGATCTTTAGTCAAGGCGTGCAAACTCTTTATTTATTTATTTTTGTTTATTTGGCTGAGTCAGATCTCAGGTGGCACCTCGCATCCCTAGCTGTGGCATGTGGGCTCTAGTTCCCTGACCAGGGATTGAACCTGGGCCCCTTGCATAGGGAGCCCAGAGTCTTAGCCACTGGACCACCAGGGAAGTTCCTGCCCCGACATTAAGAAATGTAAGCTTTAGTCAGTTACTAAGGTTCACAGCTAATAAAGGAGGTGAAGTCAAGATTCAAACCCAGGCAATCCTAGTCCCAGACAGCTCATAATCACTGTTCCAAACTGTTGGTCCACCTCCATCTATCTCCTTGCAGCCGGCTCAGATCCTGGCTCATAGTAGGTGCTCAGTAAACATTGGATGAGCTGAAGTAGATTGAATACCTATGTGTGTAGCTCGGCTTAGGACTTTTTATTCTTTTTTTTTTTTTGGCCATGCCGTGTATCACATGGGGCGTAAGTTCTCCAGTCAGGGACTGAACCCATGCCCCTTGCTGTGGAAGTGAGGAGTCTTAACCACTGGAGCTCCAGGGAAGTCCTGATTTTGCTTCCTTCATGGCCCTGATGAGAGTCAGAGGCAGGGTTGGCTTCCCCGTTGAGCAGAGTTGTGCCGCCAGAGAGTGAGTTTTCTCCGGGACCCTTCTCTCCGAGGCTAAGAGGCTTCCTCTGTTTATAAAACTTCTTTCCCATACCAGCAGCCTCCTCCAGGGCTTTAGTTCTGGGGTCACAGAGTGACGAGGAGCTTCCCATCTAGCTCAGCAGTGTCACAGCTGTTTGGGGCTGGGAAGCTATTTGGAACATCAGATCTTCCAAGAGCGTTTTTCTTGCAGTTTCATTATAGCGGCAGGATTCAGGTGCATATGGAGATCAGTATCCTGATTGGGGGGGGGGGGGCGCGTTCTGCCTTCACAGTCGTGCCCAGCTTGGTTTCATGCTGTGGGCAGGCCTGCATGGTCCCCGGGCCCCAGCAAGAGCTCAGGCCCTGGAGCCTAGGTCAGGCCGAGCCCCCACTCCCACACTCATTCAGGTTTCCTCCTAAATGACAAAGACAGTTGTTTTGTTTTGGAATGTGGCCATGCATTTCAAAGCAGCTCTGAACATTTATCCAGTTGGATTTGGAGAGAAGGAGGAGGGTGACTATGCATTGTCTTCTCAAAGTTCACCAGAAGCCCCACTGACCTGAAATGTGTCATTTCTCTCATCAAAGTCAATATTCAACAGAAGCAGAAAAGTTGGGAAACTGGGAAAACCATAACAGTAATAAAAATTTACCAAACATTCCAACACAACCGCTGTTAATGTTTTGATTTGAAGCCTTCTGGTTATTTTCAGGGATATAATTGTGCACATACACACATGTGATTGGAGTCATACTTATCGTCTCCTAAATGGTCTCTAAATTGAATTATTTGAGAGCAAACAGATATCCGACTTCTGCTTCTCCACCG
>SJYF01000056.1:7439668-7454001 GCA_006410515.1 Procapra przewalskii
CCAGCAGTCTTGATTCCAGCTTGTAGCTCATCCAGCCTAGAATTTCACATGATGTGCTCTGTATATAAATTAAATAAACAGGGTGACAATAAACAGCCTTCTGTACTCCTTCCTCAATTTTGAACCAGTCAGTTGTTCCATATAAGGTTCTGACTTTTGCTTCTTGACTGGCATACACGTTTCTCAGGAGACAGGTAAGACGATCTACTGTTCCTATCTCTTTAAGAGTTTTCCACAGTTTGTTATGGTTCGACTGAGGTAACAAACAGCACCATGATCTTGGCAGCCCAGAACAACCCAGGCCACGCTCAGGGTCCATCACGTGTCGTTGGTGAGGCACTCTGCCACCCACCGCATCACCGCCCAGGCTACCGGAGCCTCCTCTCACCACGGTTGTGGCAGCAGGACAGGGGACAGTGGCAGGCCGGATGCTGGTCCCTACAGCTTCTGCCTGGAAGTGGGCACGTGTCCTTGCTGTTCTCTGGCCTCTGTACCCGTTCTTCCCTCTGCCAGGAAGGACCTTCCCCCGATCTCTGCCTGGACCGCTCCCTCGACTCGTGAGGGCTCAGCTCAGTGCCACTCCTCAGAGAGACGTCTTCCCCAGCATCCTTGTCCCTGCCGCCCCCTCAGGTAATCTCCAGCCCATCACTGTTTTCATTTTCGCCCAGCCTTTCCCGGCACATGCTGTGAGTGGAGATGGTTTCTTTGTGTCTTTGAGTAGCATCCTTCTCTCTGCCCTGGAATGGAAGCACATGAAAACTGCTCTCTCCAGCTCCTAGAATAGAACCCAACACCCCAGAGACACTCGTGACCTGAATGAATGACTACATGAGCAGAAATGAAATGGAAAAGTTTCCCTTTTACTCTCTTTACTTCACTGGGTCTTGGCACAAATGTAGAAAAAGCTGAATTCCAAAAAGGAGTAGAGTAACTTTCAGGTTATGTTTAGAGGTTGTTCCCATTCCGCTTTTGCCTGAATGTTTCTCGGAGGGTGAGCAGAAGACTGGCAAGCCTTTACAGACAGGAAAGCTGGCTGCCTAGCGACCAGCGGTCGTGGCTTGAGAGCTCCCTGTCCAAATGGATTTGACTGGTACGAGGACTTAGGTGGAAGACACGTTTTTTGATGATACTACTAAAAATCTCCATTATTGCTCAGTGAGCAAATGAGAATTAAGGGCCTGTCGTTCCTTCTTAGGATAATGGAGTCAGTCTCTGAGAGTCCATTTGGCACAAAGGCAAGCGAATCGCTTTCTCCTGAGCCGCAGATAATTCAACTTGTTGGAGAAATTATGCATTAAAATTCTCATTAAAAACACACACACCAGTGTGCTGTGGAGGAACCAACAGGCACTGGCTGAGCCATGGGAAACGCCTCGCAACTCCCTGCTAAGTCACTTCAGTCGTGTCCGACTCTGCGACTCCACAGACTGCAGCCACCCAGGTTCCTCCATCCATGGGATTTTCCAGGCAAGAGTACTGGAGTGGGTTGCTGTTGCTAGAGGCATAGATTTCAGTCCAGCTGCCAGGCCAATGGCAGGACCCCAGCAGAGGCTGGAGACAGCAGGAGGAACGAGCAGGCATCTGGAGGAACACAGAGATGAATTCTTCCACTTGGCAAACACGCTGCAAGGTCAGGACTGTCATGCTAGGTGTGCAGAGTCGAAGGTGATTCAAAGTGTGAACTCTGCCTCCACAAAGCTCACAGTCTTGTGGGGAGAAAAGCTGGTGAGCCCTGCAGACTGGAGTGGGGTCCCGGTGAGCTCAGAGAAGGATGAGGAGGGGGAATCAGGGTTGCTTTCTATTGGAGGGACAATGCTCCAAGAGCTGGCAGGCATCCTGGTGATGAGTCTCACACAGGGGGCAGGTGGGCATGCAGGCAGTGGTGGGGAGGTCCTCCCCGTCCGAGTGCCGTTGCCTCTGTGCGTCTGTTAGCCTCTGATGATCGCCTTCTAACAAATACCACAGACCTAGCAGTTGAGAGCACCACGCGCGTGTTGTCTTATAGTTCTGGAGGTCAGGAGTCTGAGCCAGGTCTCACTGGGCTGAAGTCAAGGTGTGGGCACCGCTGATTCCTTCTGGTGGCTCCAGGGAAGAATGGTTTCCTGGCCTTTTGCAGCTTCTAGAAGCTTCTTGCATTCCTTCGCCTGTGACCCCTGTCTCCATCTTTAGTGCCGCGTCTCTCTGACCGCTCTGCCATAGTCCCATTTTCTGCTGACCGCACCAGGGGACGGTTCTATGCTTTTGAGATTAGTTGTGGTCCAACCAGGTGACCCAGGAACATTTCCCCATCTCATGGTCCCTCATCACCTCTGCAAAGTCCCGGTTGCTGTGTGAGGTAGTGTAGCCAGGTCCTGGAGATCAGGGTGAGAGCATCTCAGGGAAGATGATCACATCAGTCAGTCTTAAGGGGAATCAACTCTGAATACTTGTTGGAAGGACTGATGCTGAAGCTGAAACTCCAGTATTTTGGTCATCTGATGCGAACAGCTGACTCATCAGAAAAGTCCCTGATGATGGGAAAGATTGAGGGCAGAAGGAGAAGAGGGCATGAGAGGATGAGGTGGCTGGATGGCATCACCAATGCAATGGACATGAACTTGGGCCAACTTCGGAGATGGCGAGGGACAGAGAGGCCTGCCGTAGGGGTGCAAAGAGTCGGACATGACTGAGTAAACAACAACAGCATCTCAAGGGAAGCATTCTTCTGCCTGCCTCACGCCTCCTTCCTTGCCTGGAGCAGAAAATCATCACCATGACCTCACTCTGCAAAAGAAACGAGACACAGGGAGGGGAAGTGACTTGCCCAAGGTCATCTCGCTCGGGGGTGTCAGGGCTGCTGTGTTAGCCCAGGCAGACAGTCTGCAGGGCCCTACGCCTTCACCCTCTCACTCAGATCTGCCATGGAGGATGCTGTAAAGCGGACAAATGTAGATTATTTAGCCATTGCTCAGTTGGTGGACATTGACATTGATTTCTTAAGTCAGTTTCTTTATTTTTTAATTTTTTAACAATTAAAGTCGTGCAGTCATGCAGTCATCCACGAGTCATGCAGGACCTTATGAATAGTTCCTCCACCAGGGACTGAACCCAGGTCCCCTGTAGTGGAAGCACAGAGTCTTAACCACTGGGGAACTGCCAGGAAGGTCCCCTTCAGTCAGGTTCTCAACCTCGCTGGTACAGAAATCAGGGAGCAGGCAAAGCCGGAGCCCTTGATTGCCTCTCCCTTCTGCTGAGCCATCTAGGTCTGCCCACCACCCCCCCTCACTTAGGGGCCATTTTTAGAGCTAGGAGCTGTGCCTTTATAGTCAACCCAGAGGCTTATAAGCCTTCCTGACAAACCTGAGTGTGTGCAGCCTCCCTCACACACCTGTGTGTGTGTATTCCTTCTGTAGTCTTCGCCAGCCCCAAGAGTAAAACAAAAAGGATAAAGGTTCTCACTCGCTCACTAGCTGTGTGTGCTGAGGCAAGTTTTCTGACCGCTCTGTGCCTCAGTTTCCCCTTCTGTGTACCAGGGGTAGTGTCAGCATTTCCTTCCTAGTGTTGTTGCGAGGATTTGAGGGGGTGGTATGTCTCCAGTGCTCACAGCTGTGCCTGTACATGGCAAGCGCTGTGTGCAACTTGGTTAAGGGGGCGTGTGGCTCGGTAGTGAGATGGAGCAAGTGGACACATAAGCACGCACATCTTTCCTGTAGAGGATTGTGAGACTCTGAGCCCAAGCACTGGACAAGCCTGACGTAGGTGGTCTGTCCAGAGCCCCCTCACTTTGGTGTGCAGATTAATGCCAGCCATCCTGTGCCTGGCTTGTATACTGAAGGCTCTATAGTCATTTTCTCATCCTGCAGTTCTTGCCAGGCCCTGTAAAAGGATGTCTTATAGATGAAGAAACTCGGCTGCTGTAAGCCTCCCACCCAGGGTCCCGTGGCTCCCATCAGGGGTCAAGTCCGGCTCGTGCTGATGGCCCTGTGCCTCCTAGTTGACAAGCCCATGTGAACCCCCACCCCAACCCAGACCCGGGAGCCAGCACCTCCGGGAGTCACGTGGTACCGCAGGTTTCCCTGCAAAAAAGGCAATGTCTCAGGGGATTCTCCCAGGAGCACCCTCGTGTGGGGAAAAGATCCAGAAGGCAATGCAGATACGGCCACGCAGTCAGAACCAAGACACAGGGAACGCAGACACTGTTCCCGGAAGCTCACGGTTTTCCAGAGAGAAAAGATGCTTCAGCTGAATGAAGCCATAAATGCAAGCTTGTTTCTCTTTTGACACCCTGCCAACTACTGTGTAAATAGTCCCGGTACTTAATGTATTAGACAAGAAGGAGAAAGAAATTGGGCTCATTATACACCACATATTTGTGTTTCCCTTTAATACAGTGAAGAGCCTCTTAAGATATTTTCCAGAGAGCAGTTGCCAAATTCATCTGGCCAGAAAAATTGTCTCGGGAGAGAAACAATGCTGAGCCTCGGATCTAGACTATATATGCCTATGTATGGAAATGTGGATTCTTGGGGGGACTGCTCTATAACATCTAACTAAAATCCAGTTTAAAAAAATCAAGATCATTTTATAAACAAATGATCCTCAGCTAGAGGTGTAGTTACTGCTTTGTTCCCATCCCTCGCATTTCCTGTAGGAAGAGTTTGATTTCAAGAGGATCATCCTGGTGGTCTCAAGTCACAGACCTTGCAGGTGCCACCTCCTCCAGGAAGCCTTCTCGGAACTCAGAGTGTCGGCTGTCTTTCCCCTGGCTTCCTTTTTCATGCTCCCTCTGGGCTGCCTGATGCACAGTCCTCTCTCTGCCCCCGTTAGCCCATGGAATTAGAGAGCCAGACCAGGCCTGCTGAATCTGTCTTCTCAGCATCTCACTCACTGCCTGGCACATAGTAGGTGCTGAGTTAAATGTTATTTTCTGTTTATTTATTTTTGGCTGTGCTGAGTCTTCATTGCTTCGTGCAGGCTTTCTCTCTTTGTGGCAGGTGGAAGCTGCTCTCTGGTTGCAGTGCATGGGCATCTCATTGCAGCAGCTTCTCTTTGCTGTGGCTTCCTCAGTTGTTTCCGCCCGTGGGCTCAGTAGTTGTGGCACACGGGCTTAGTTGCCCTCTTGCCCCACAGCAGGTGGAATCTTTCCAGACGAGGGATCAAACCCGTTTCACTTGCATTGGCAGGCAGATTCTTAAGCACTGGACCACCGGGGAAGTCCAAACATGTTTGATGAACAAATGAACTCAAGCTCCATCGATACCCAACACTTGTGTTCTGTGGCTTCAGTTCCCTCTCTCTGTTCCCTGAATCACTGAACACTTAACAGCTCTTTTATTTATTTTCTGGGAGCATATATCAAAGAGCTGTAAGTGTTGCAGTAGATCCCGCATGCCACAACACTCAAAGCTCTTCGGTAATTGCTTTTAGAAAGATGCTCAGGCCCTACCTGCCCTCTGGATGTAGGCCCAACAGTGGGAATATTTGCCGGAGGGTCTGCAGAGCCATTGCTTCAGCCATGCCTTGTGACTCACCAGGGCCCTGGCCCCCCAGTTCACCAGCCAGCTTTCCCCCTCACTCTGCTCTGGTTGAGGCCACTGCTGCAACAGTGTGGAGCCCATTGGTTTGGAAATGGCCGTGTATTATAGAACACTGGCCTCGCTCCTGGGCATTAAAGATTGCCCCAGGGCTGTTAAATAACTTGTATGTCACTGTTTAATCTCCCTTCTAGCTCTGAAGGCCCTTCTGAACATGCTTAATCCACGTTATGTCTGCTTTCCCCGCCTCACATTTGTGGACTACTGCTTAAAATCACAACCCAGAAGAGCACCTCTCAGTTTCGTTTACATCTCCAATAAGTAAGAATAATTGCTCCCTTCCCCTTAAGTGTTCCCATTGACAGTAGGGAGCTGTGTGTTGCAATCTCGGTTCATCTTAGCAACTAGGGAAAAACATCTATAGTTTCTCAAGTTGCCACCATCTTAGTTCTGTCCCCATTGCCCAGCTTCTGGGGTCAGAATTCCTCATGTGTTCGGAGGGAGCCATCTGCTTCCCCTGGACTTTCTCTGCAGCATGTGCATTTTTGTTTTCTTTCTTTCAATATTTATTTATTTGGCTGTGCTGGGTCCTAGTTGCAGCATGCAGCTCTAGTTCCCTGACCAGGAATTGAACCCTGCCTTGAGAGCACTGTGTCTTAGCCACTGAACCACCAGGGAAGTCCACTGAGGCATTTTTAGAAGCTTGGCAATTTGGCTTCTAAATCGCCAGAGGCCAAGAGGCTAAGGGTGTGGGCTTTGATGTGTCATTAGCCCCAGTTAGACCCTGTCTCTGATTCCCTGGTGTCTCAGATGGCAAAGCGTGTGCCTGCGATGTGGGAGACCCAGGTTTCATCCCCGCATTGGGAAGATCCCCTGGAGAAGGAATGGCAACCCACTGCAGTATTCTTGCCTGGAAAATCCCATGGATGACGGAGCTAGGCAGGCTACAGTCCATGGGATGGAAAAGAGGTGAACACGACTGAGTGACTTCCCTTTCCTTTCTTTGCCTTTCTGGCATACACTGGCCACGTGACCTCAGGCTAGCCTGTGACTCGGTTGTCTCAGTGGTCATGTGGGATGAGGGCTTTTGTGATGATCCAATGAAGCACTGCAACTTAGCTGTTAACCCAGTACCTCAAATGCTAGCTTGAAATAAGAGGTCTACAGAGAAGCCTCCCTAATTTGGTTGCCATTCTTCTGTAACCTCTGATGAGTCAAACAGGCATGCTGGGTTCTCTCCTCCCTTCTGTCATCTTCCTCTCCCGCTTCATTTCTCGCATTGCTATGGTGGTGGGGTTTTGTTGTTTTTTAAGCTGAGGTATAGCGTACCTCCAATCTTAAGTGTACTGCTTGATGGATTTTAGCAGAATGAACACACCTATGCTAACAGCACAGAGACCAAAACGTAGACTGTTAGCAGAGCTCCCAGGCTCCACTTGTTGCTCTCCACACAGGAGTGGCCATGCTCCTGATCTCTAGCACCATTGATTTATTTTGCCTGGCTTAGAATTTGACATCAGTGGGATGACAGAATCCGTCCTCCTTTGTGTCCGGCTTCTTTTTCTCAGCGTCACATCTGCATGAGTCATTCATGTTCTTGCAAGGAACAATCCCTTTTTCATTGCTGTGTAGTATTCCATTGCATGGAAAGTTGTGTTGTATAAATTCCATTGGGAAGATTCCATTGTATGACTATATCAAAGTGTTTTTGTTGTTGTTGTTGTTTGACTGTTGCTGGATGTTTGGATGGCTCAGTTATATGTAGTGCTTACTTAGCGACCTTGTACCGAGATGTCTTCTAGTGGAGATTAGCCCTGATTTCTGTGGGTCTGTACTTAGGAGTGGAATTGCCAGGTCAGAGGATGCACATGCTCCACTTAGGTAGATATAACAGAGAGCTTCCCAGAGTGGTTATCCAACGGTGTGTTATTATACAGTGATGAATTCTTAAAGGAAGGGGGGAAATGTAAGAAAATTAGAGATTCCAAGAGAACATTTTATGCAGAGATGGGCACAATTAAGGGTAGAAATGGTATAGACCTAACAGAAGCAGAAGATATTAAGAATAGGTGGCAAGAAAATACAGAAGAGCTATACAAAAAAGATCTTCAGGGCCCAGATAACCACGATGGCGTGATCACTCACCTAGAGCCAGACATCTTGGAATGTGAAGTCAAGTAGGCCTTTAGGAAGCATCACTTTGAACAAAACTAGTGGAGATGATGGAATTCCAGCTGAGCTATTTCAAATCCTAAAAGGTGGTGCTGTGAAAGTGCTGCGTTCAGTATGCCACCATATTTGGAAACAGCAGTGGCCACAGGACTGGAAAAGATGGTCAGTTTTCATTCCAATCCCAAAGAAGGGCAATGCCAAAGAATGTTCAAAATACTGCACAGTTGCACTCATGTCACATGCTAGCAGGGGCTTCCCTGGTGGCTCAGATGGTAAAGTGTCTGCCTGCAATGCAGGAGACCTGGGTTTGATTCCTGGGTCGGGAAGATCCCCTGGAGAAGGAAATGGCAACCCACTCCAGTACTCCAGCCTAGAAAAGTCCATGGACAGAGGAGCCTTGTAGGCTACAGTCCATGGGGTTGCAAAGAGTCTAACACGACTGAGCAACTTCACTCCACTTCATATGCTAGCAAAGTAATACTCAAAATTCTCTAAGCCAGGCTTCAACAGTACATGAACCAAGAACTTCCAGATGTTCAAGCTGGATTTAGAAAAGGCAGAGGAACCAGAGATCAAATTGCCAGCATCTGTTAGATTATAATCCAAAAAGCAAGAGAATTCCAGCAGAACATCTACTTCTGCTTTATTCACTATGCTAAAGCCTTTGACTGTGTGGATCACAACAAACTGTGGAACGTTCTTAAAGAAATGAAAATGCCAGACCACCTTACCTGCCTCCTGAGAAGCCTGTATGCAGGTCAAGAAGTAACAGTTAGAATTGGACATGGAACAAGGGACTGGTTCCAAATTGGGAAAGGAGTATGACAAGGCTGTATATTGTCACTCTGCTTATTTAACCTATATTCAGAGAACATCATGAGAAATGCTGGGCTGTAAGAAGCATAAGGTGGAATCAAGATTGCTGGGAGAAATATCAATAACCTCAGATATGCAGATGACACCACCTTTATGGCAGAAAGTGAAGAGGAACTGAAGAGCCTCTTGATGAAAAGTGAAAGAAGAGTGAAAAAGCTGGCTTAAAGCTCAACAAGCAAAAAACAAAGATCATGGCATCCGGTCCCATTACTCCATGGCAAATAGATGGGGAAGCAATGGAAAGAGTGAGAAACTTTATTTTCTTGGGCTCCAAAATCACTATAGATGGTGACTGCAGATATGAAATTGAAAGATGCTTACTCATTGGAAGAAAAGCTATGATAATCCTAGGAAACATATTAAAAAGCAGAGACATTACTTCGCCAGCAAAGGTCCATCTAGTCAAAGCTATGGTTCTTCCAGTAGTTGGGTATGAATGTGAGAGTTGGACCATAAAGAAAGCTAAGCACCAAAGAATTTGTGCTTTTGAACTGCAGTGCTGTAGAAGACTCTTAAGAGTCCCTTGGACTGCAAGGAGATCCAAACAGTCAATCCTAAAGGAAATCAGTCCTGAATATTCATTGGAAGGGCTGATACTGAAGATGAAACTCCAATACTTTGGCCACCTGATATGAAGAGCTGGCTCATTGGAAAAGACCCTGATGCTGGGAAAGATTGAAGGCAGAAGGAGAAGGGGATGACAGGATGAGATGGTTGGATGGCATCGCCAACTTGATGGACATGAGTTTGAGCAAGCTCTGGGGGTTGGTGATGGACAGGAAAGCCTGGCGTGCTGCAGTCCATGGGGTTGAGAAGAGCCAGACATGACTGAGCAACTGAACTGTCTAACTGAACTGACAGTAATGAGCACTCATATTCCTGCTACCTGGAATTCACAGCCGTTCCTTTTTTGTTGTATTTGCTGTTAAGCCTTTAAAATTTATTACAGAATATTGTACATGTGCCCTAGAATACATGGAAAAATAGAGTGAGCGTGCATGTATCACTATCCAGATTAATAAATGTTAATGTTTAGAAATTAAACATTTCAGATATAGCTGAGTCCTCTGTGTTGTTGTTCACAGAGGGACCCAACCTGTGGGTCTGTGCATCCTTCCTGTTTGCGGTTCTACACTTTCATTATCATACATATGCTTAGGAGAGGGTTTGCCTTTTGTGACACTGCATAAATGATAGCAATCTTTTTATCTTTTCACATGTTGTGTTTTTCACCAATATCACCTTGTTGAGATGGATACATTTGGATGCATGTCCTTTTAATCCACTAACTGCTGTACTTACTGGTACTCTGTTGCACAAATATCCAGTGTTGTATATGTTTATTGATTCTCCCTTTGATGGGCAGTTTATTAGTTTGTTTACAAGTTTCCTTATTCATACATTGTTACTGTGAATGTCCTTCCACATCTCCTGGCACACACGTTTTAGACTCATTGGAGGTGTCCTCTGAGTGAGGTGCCAGCTCACAGGTCATGTTTGTCTTCAACCTCCCTAGCTGTTGCCAAATCGCTCTCCCTGGAGGTGGGACCAAGTGTTGCCTCCCAACCAGGAAGATGAGAAATCCGCGTTCTCAACAATAGTTGGCAGTGTTAGACTTACAATTTGTGTTTTGCCAGCACAATGAGAACAAGATGGTACCTCATCGTGGTTTTCACATATTTGCCTGATTACTGATAAGGCTGATGATGTGTTCATGATAAGGCTGATGAGTCATTCCTGATTTTTGACCCTTCGTATCTCTTCTTCCCTCTCTTTCTGGTCTGTGTCCTTTGGTCCCTTTTCTACTGGGATCCTTGTGTCTTTCTTGTTGGTTTCCTTAATCACCTAATGTTTTCTGGATGCCACCCTTTGTGCATTCTTCTAAAAAGACATAACTCTTTTCTTCATCTCCAGTAAACCCCTCTCGCTCCCCTCCCACCACCTCTTCTTTCTTCCGTTTCCTCCACAGCCTCCAGAATGCTTTAGTGCACACGCCTTTCCATGTCTGCTTCCCTCCCTGGCCCCGTTTTCCAGAAGAGCACTGACTTCTCATCAGACTCTACATGCCAAGGCACTGGCATGAAGTTCACATCACTGGGGGCGGGTCGGTGGTTACTGGCACAAAGGAACTTGAGGCCCCAGGTTGCGTTTTGTAATGTGCACCCAGGGTTCACCCCTCCCTGGCTCCTCTGCTCGAGATGGAGTTGAGAAAGCCTTGTGTGTCCGAGAAGTGTTGAACACAACTTCCTCTGCTTCTTTGGAGAGCCAGTCTTCTCTATCACTAAGCTTAACTGCCTCCTTGGAACTTTCTCATTACTTTCTCAACTCTTCTGCCTTCCCAGGGAAAGCAAGGTACTTTTTATAATGAGTTTAGAAGCCTTTTTTGAGTCAAGTGCCTGATCCTCATAAGCCCATGAGAAGAGAACTGTTTTGTGTCATAAAGGAGGCTTTGATGCTGGCTTTTAGCTCTCCCTCCTGACCTGGGCGGCAGTATTCCTAGCAGCAGGAGATAAACAAGCCCTCTTTCACATCAGCACTGCCATCTTACTAATAATAGCAGCTGTTCATTGAGCGCTAACTCCGTCCCAGCCTGGTGCCAAGGGCTTGCCTGCATGCTGTCACTTAATCCTCTGGCGTTAGGGTGGCTGAGGACCCATTATCCCTGCCCCACCTCAGGCCACTGTCGTGTCTCCCTCTTAGGTCTTGAACCTTCAAGCTCTTCTATGCCTTAGGGCCTTTGCATATACAGTTCCTTCCAGAACACTCCATCCCTCACCCTTCCTGTGACTTATCTTTCTCATCTGTCAGGTCTCAGCTTAAACTCTACCTCCTCAGGAAACCCTTTCCCAGCCCTCCAGAATAAGTGCTCTCTCTCCATTAGGGGCTTTTATAGCTCAGTGTTTTGGTTTTTTTTCCTTTTTCCTTTGTAGCATTCATACATTTCCTGACTGTGGGGCCTCCCCCATGACTCAGTGATAAAGAATCCACCAGCAGTTCAGGAGACTTAGGAGATGCAGGTTGGATCCCTGGGTTGGAAAGATCCTCTGGAGGAGGAAATGGCAACCCACTCCAGTATCCTTGCCTGGAGAGTCCCATGGACAGAGGAGCCTGGCGGGCTGCAGTCCATGGAGTCGCAAAGAGTCAGACAGAACTGAGCACAGGTGCACGCAGCATTCATACATTTTTTAACTATAATGATTTGTTTAAACATGGTCTATGTATGGAGGAGTGTGTCGTGTTGGGGGTGGGGAAGCCATTCAAGGACTTCAGGCAGAGGAATCACAGCGGCCTCATTTTTATCGTGTGGAGGGCGGCTCGATGGGGTGAGCAGAGAGACGCATGCCAGGTCACGGGCAGAACATCTCGTGGTGCTGGTGAGGTCTGGCTTGTCCAGAGGACTGAGAGGGTCATTAGCAGACCTGGAGATGTAGGGTCCAACCTGCAGAGGTGGAGCCTTGTAGGGGAGACGAGCACACTAGATGACTGTACCCTGTAGTGTTGGGGTCCCATCCCATGCCCTGGACAGAGCCCCAGCACGGAATCTGTCAACTGATGGCACCCTGGGCACAGTCTGCCCGAGACACAGTTTGTATTTGATGATGGTGGTGCTGAGGTTCACAGTGACAACCGTAATGGTGAACCCATGTTTGCAGTTCAGAACACACAGGCTGCCCAGCTGTAAGAGGCCGGTCTTTATCTTGGGTTTTCTGGTGGCAGCGGTTGGCAGGAGCGGAGGCTGGTCCTTCGATGGGGCGGGTGCTGCCCAGGCTGCCAGGCTGCTGTGCTTCTCACTGCCTGTCCCGAAGGCTTTTGAACTTATCATCTCTGGGAGTTCAGGGAAGACTTCTTGGGATGGGATAGCTTTTCAAGTAAGCTTTGAAGAATTAAGAAGAGAGAAGAGGGAAGGGTGTGTAGTCAGGGGAAAGCCGCCGCACGGGTCCAGAAGCCTGAAAAATTAACCGGTTCAGGCGTGTGTTGGATCCGTCTTGTCCCAGTGCTCCAGCCCCTCAGCTGGACAGTGTGAGGGCCAGTGATGGCTCCGGCCTTGGATGAAGTCCAGTGAGCAAGAAGCACGGTTATGTTAGAACCCTGGAGCGTGTGCTTTCTCACCAGCTTGGATCTGCTCCTTCCTGTTATCTCCAGAATGTCTGACTTTGAAGATCTGAAAAACTAGCGCTCAGAGTAGTGCAGGCGGAAAACAGTCAAGATCCCGAGAAGTCTATGAGTTCTTGTCAGAAAGGCCCTTGAAGCAAAAACAGATCGATGGAAAGCTTCAATAATCTCCAGATACACTTTCCTCCACCCTTTCATTTCACAATCTCTGTTATGTATCTATGGTAGGTACATCAAGTCTTAACACTTCTGAGGTGAATGAGATAGGTTTCTTGCCCTCAGGGAGTTTACAGGTTAGAAGGGCAATTGGGAGATCACCCCCACCCCCAGGAAATACTATGGGGGAGGTTCAGTCAGGGTTTCTGTGGGTGCAGAGGGGAGGATATACCATCTAGGATGCTTTTCACTGCAAGTGACAAAAACCCAAATCAAGCTATTTTTAATTTAAAAAGAGGATTTGTTGGCTTGTGTAGCATAGAAGTCGAGAGCTGACTTCAGGAATGGCTGGATTCAGGAACTCAGTGACATCATCAGAGGCCAATATTTTGGCCAATCATCTTCTCTTTTGCTCACTCACTCTCTTGCTTCTTATCTGTCTACCTATCTGTTTCTCTCTCCACCTGCTTTTTTTCTGAGTTGGCTGCATTTGCAGTCAGCCTCCCCTCTTGTGGCAAAGATGGTCACACAGCTCCAGGCTTTCTCTGTATCCCCTGAGCAGCTCAGGCAGAAAGAGCCAGTCTCCTTCAGTGTTCTGGTCTTGGCACTGACACTCACTGGCCCAGTTTGAGTCCTGTTCCTATTCCAGGGTCAATAGTAATGACTGTGATTGGCCAGGTCATGTGCTCCGCCTGGAGTCAAAGGGTGAAATTAATCCCATCCCAGCCCTGTGATCTGAGAGTGGGAAAAGGTTGATTTTTCCCCAGGGGAAGATTATAACACTGTCACCAGGAAAGAGGGCTTAGGGAGTGTGTAGGCAAAAGAGCAGGGGGACCAGCCTGGGGCAGAAGGAAAAGAGAGAGATCAGACAAGCTTCAGAACAGAGGTGAGCCCTGAAGGATGAGCAGGGTCCAGCTGTTGAGTGAGATGGGGAATTCCACGCAAAGGAGATGGCACTTTGGAAGCCAGAGTTCCTGGAGCAGCTCCATCCCTCCGGCTTCTTGGGAAGCCATGTGGAGGATGAACAGCAGGAGAGACTGGCCCAGAGAAGTACAGACTTCTCAAGAGGAGCATCATGCATTCACTCACTCATTCATTCAACAAATCTTTTTTGAGCACCTACTATGTGCCAGCCACTGAGGCTAAATAGATAAGGGCCCTGCTTGCACAGAGCTTACCATTTGGGAAGAGGAGAACATGAGGAAGGAGGGTAGATGACGTCTGCTGAAACAAACATATAGATAGTTTATGATCTCTGAATAACATGCTAGGTCAAACAGATTTAATGCTAGACAGATGATGTCTGCTTAAACAAACATATAGATAGCTTCTGATCCCTGAATAACACACTAGGTCAAACAGATTTAATTCTAGAACTGTCCTTGAAAACTGTCCTGGGAAAGGTTACCCATGTCAGAGGAGGTATTAAGTTATGAACTAAGCAGTATGGAATTTCTTCAGCCTGCAGAGTACAAAAACAAATTGTTTTTTTTTTTTTTTTTT
>SJYF01000056.1:7454554-7467867 GCA_006410515.1 Procapra przewalskii
GACAAAAGATGGCTGCATCATTTCAGATTCTCAAACAGGGTGGGACGTTCGCACCTCCCCATGCCTGTGTGCTCAGTCACATCTGACTCTGTAACCCCATGGGCCGCAGTCCTCCAGAGTCCTCTGTTCATGGGATTTTCCAAGAAAGAACACGAGTGAGTTGCCGTTTCTTCCTCCAGTGAATCTCCCCAACCTGGGGTTGGACCCAAGTCTCTTGTCTCCTGCACTGGCAGGTGTTTTGTTTCCCACTGCACCCGCGGGACGCCTCATCATCTCCCAGGGGTCTAGGTTTAAGTCCACATTGCCTGACGCTGGTCAGCACCATGGAGAGTTCCATCGCTGTTCGTTACCTGATGGTT
This sequence comes from Procapra przewalskii, assembly GCA_006410515.1. Taxonomy (NCBI): domain Eukaryota; kingdom Metazoa; phylum Chordata; class Mammalia; order Artiodactyla; family Bovidae; genus Procapra; species Procapra przewalskii. The sequence goes on from SJYF01000056.1 coordinate 7,454,914, forward strand.
TCCCACTCTGGATGTATATCTAAATCATTGGGTTTAAACACTTTCAGATACTCAGACCACACCTCAGACCTACGGAATTAGAATCTGTAAGGGTAAAGCCGGAGAATCTATGTATATATATTTTAAATGCTTGGAAAGTGTTGGCCCAGCTGGTCTGCAGATCAGAGATGGGAGCCACTGGCCAAAGGCCAAGGAAGAGGAAACAGGTTGCTCGAGGTCACATGATGAGGTGTTCAGAGAGCTGGGACTGGAACGAATGATGAGTCCACTTCTCCTTACGGTCTCAGCAGGCTCCCTTACTCTCACCCTTGTGCTTCTGGGCCATGGTCTCCAGCCAAAATCCAGTTTAAGATTAATGACATCAAATAGGACCTCAAAGGATGGTTTCAGATTCTGTGTCCTATCTATTCTTTCTAAAGATCTCACCACTTAAGGTGTGTTTCTTGCACCATCAGCATCACCTCACCTGGTCGCCTGTTAGAAATGTAGAAACTCAGCTCCATCCCCCCTACTGGCCCCCAGGTTCCAGTTGAATCAGAATCTGCGTGTTTAACAGGCTTGCCAGGAGAGTTTGAGAAGCAGTGTCCAGGGATTTTGTTGTTCATTGTTTGACGTGGATCCTTCCAGCAGGGCTCTTCTTCACTCCTTCCTGTTCCCCTCTAGGGGGAAAATTGCTGCTCGAGCTCTCGGGTGGTCAGACTCTGAGTCATACCTGTCAGTGGGCAGACTGACCATGTATTAAATCAGTACACTGGGATGTGTCCATGTCCAGTCTCGACCTCCTAGGTTGAAACAGGAAGTTCCCTGGAAACAGGCTGGCCCAGTCCTGTTTGCTTTCTCTGCTTCCCATATGATTACCCTTTGTATTCATTAAGCAGTTGTGTTTTGTTTTGTTTTTTAGCATTTGTGTTTTAAGTCAATAGGGAAAGAAAGATGTGGTCCCTGCTCTGGTGGTACTTGTAGATCAGCAGAGACAGACATTAACAAACAAACCTAAAAAGGTACTTTCAAGTACTTTTATGAGCTGTTATGTAGGAACAGCACAGAGAGCTATAATGAAGAGGGTCTCATCTAGTCAAGGGGTCCAGGCAGGGACATTTAAACTGAAATACAGGAGTTGTGTAGCACTTAGCCAGACACAACCCAGAAAGCCTGCTCCAGGCAGAGGCGGCAGCAGATGCAGGCCTGCAGGCAGCTCTGCACCGGGTCCTGGGTCAGAGGCTCTTCTCCTATCGGCTCGTGCGGCATTTCCTCTCTTTGGGATGGAAAGATCCTAGTTCCTGGTTAAAATTTAGGGTCAGCAATGAAGACATTATTTGTCATTAAAAAAAAAACAGAGTGAACAAGAGACGACAGCAGCCGTAATAATCTTACTTTTCCAAACTAGTAGCTTTCAGGATATTATATAAGCAATTTTTACAGTTTTAAGATTACAATCATTTTTTATTCTACCACACTGGAAAATACTTGTGAAAATAAATGATGCATAGATTCTAGGAAAATGTCTTAAAAACTGAACTACTGCACAACAAATCAGTGTGAGAATACTATATGCAAGTAATATAAAGATGCATTTAAATACATTCCATTGATATGTTTCATAAATCATAAATACATTTCACCTACTTACTGTTTAGAGTCTGTGTTGTCTCTAGGCTCAGGACTGCTTGACCCAGGCTGAAAATGTGTTCCTTATGGACATGCAAGGTTTGGAATCAAGGCCTCGAATTCTAAATCAAGTCTGACTTCAGCCTCTGGGTGTTTATCTCCCTTAGGTCTCTGGGGCTGGTGGGTGTAAGAGGCGGTGGAGGAGAGCATGGGTCTGGGGTCCCCTGAGTTTGAACTTGAGTCTGAACCCTGATAATAGTGTAAACCAGCCCATCACCTTGCTGTGCCTTGGTGTCTTCAAACATTGGCATCTTCTTCTCAAGGTTGCTACAAGGATTAAGAGCGGATAACCAGAACACGCTTGGCCCATAGTCAGAGCTTGGAAGCTGCTGGTGGTGGCCGGTGCTCAGCCATCTCCTGAGTCTCCTGGCCACAATCTCTTAACATCATTCCTCCACCTCCTTGCTCCCCTTCCCTCCCCATGGTGGGCAGGGCGCCATCCCCAGCCCACTGTACTGACGGGAACCCTGGCCCAGACACTGCTCCAGGGCTCACCCTGATCTAGCCCAGGAGTTGTTACCCTGAGTTCTGAGGATAAAATCCAGCCCATCAATGAACAAGGATCACAGCTTTCTTTTCACTGACACATGAAGTTAGGCTACAAACCATAACAGTAGTTGTATCATCTGTGACTTTGTCCCCAATAGAAATCAGGTGTATTATCCAATCACTTGACAGCTGTTGCAGATCACTGTCCTAAAGAGCATCACCACTTTAAAGGCAGTGATCAGACCTGCCACTCCATCTTGTCATTTACGCCCCGGCAAAGAAACACTTGGATTTCCCAGGTGGCTCAGTGGTAAAGAATCCACCTTCCAATGCAGGATCTGAGGGTTCAGTCCCTGGGTTAGGAAGATCCCCTGGAGAGGGAAATGGCAACCCACTCCAGTATTCTTGCCTGGAGAGTCCCATGGACAGAGGAGCCTGCCGGACTACAGTCCATGGAGTCGCCAAGAGTCCCACATGACTTAGCGACCAAACAACAAAGAGACTCTTGCACCACTTATCCCAGATGTGACAGCTGTGCTTAAAATATATGTGCTTTCCTTTTGGATTCTGTGTATCTTGGTTCATGAATTTCAAAGCATAGTTCTGACAAGGGGATGGCAGGACTTCCCCAAGGCCTCACCGAGAGCCCTGCCAGTGTCCCCCCTCACGTCCCCAGGGTCTCTCTCTGCCACCCCCATTGCTCCCAGTCCTGGTGGAGGGCCACCCTGCTCCTCTGCTGTCTTCAGCAGCCTTGCTCTTTCCAGGCTCTTCCCCCATCCCTTCCCCACCAAGTTCCTTTTTTTGTACAAGCAGGTGCTGGCTAAATAATTAATAGGGTGGGAAAACTTGTTGGAAATAGTACAGCTCATATTTATTTTTAAGCAGCTGAGTTATAGAGCCCCTGCCGCAGGTGCAGTGCAGGTGGGGAAAGCGTCTTTGGCTAAAAAGAGGCACTATGCGGTTGACGGGGGCTGCTGTATGCAGAAGGCAGAGAGTTTTTGGATCGGCCCGGGCCCTGGGAGAGTTCGGGGGTTTGGGGACAGGTTGGGGCTCCAGCATGAGAAAGCCAGGGAAGGAGTGACCAGAGCAGTGAGAGCAGGGTGCCCAGGGAGAACCACAGGTGCAGTGAGGAAGTGAGCAAAGACCCTCCCAGATTGGCAAAGGCACAAGAGGAATTTGGTTTATGTGGCTGGAGAGAGCAGGAATGCATCACAGCTTCAGACATCTGGACATCTCATTCAGCCCTGGACATCACCGGTCCAGGGTTCACAGGACCCCATCAGAACTGGTCTCTCTCCCTCCTTCCCTCTCTCCCTTGCCTTCTCTGTGCTGGCTTCTTCCCCGACAGGTATTCTCCAAGACAGACCTGCTGGCAGTTCTAGGCTTCTGTCACCCTGACAGCAATCCCAGAAGAAGCAGTTCCAGCAAAAATTCTGAAATTAAATTGCATTAGTCTGTCTGGATGATGTGCTCATTCGTTTTTAAAAATAGCTTTAATCTACTTTTCTTGTCTACAGGTTTGCCTGTTCTGGAAATATTATCATATATAAACAGAGTCATATACTATATAGTCTTTTGTGACTTCACAGAAGCATGTTTTCAGGGTTTGTCTGTGTTATATATCAGCACTGCATTCGTTTTTTAAAAATTTATTTGTTCATTTCATTTATTTGGCTGTGTGGGGTCTTAGTTGCAGCACACGGGATCTTTGTTGCATCATGCAGGATCTTTCATTGTGCTGAACAGGCTTCAGTAGTTGCAGCAGGCAGGCTGTCTAATTGTGGCTTGAGGGCTTGCTTGCTCTGAGGCAGGTGGGATCTTAGTTCCCCAACCCTGCATCTCCTGCATTTTAAGGCGGATTCTTAACTGCTGGACCAACAGGGAAGTCCTACCGCGTTCGTTTTTACTGCCAAGTACTGTTCCATTCTGTAGATATACCACATTGTGTCTGTCAGTGCAACAGTTGATAGACACTTGGCTTTCCACTTTCTGGCTATGATGAATAATTCTACTGTGGACAAAGCGGAGTGTTTGTGTAGGCATGTTTTCCTTTCTCATTTGTTTCATCCTCTTTTTTCATTTCATTCCACCCAGGAGTGGAATTGCTAGATCGTATGGTGATTCTGTGTTTCACACCTTGAAGAACTGTTTGTTTTCCAAAGTGACTGCACCATTTTATATTCACATCAGCATTGTATCAGGGTTCTAATTTCTCCAGATTCTTACCAACACTTATTATTATTTTTTAAAACACCACCCTGATGGGTATGAAGTGATATCACATTGTGCTTTAATTTGTTTCCCTGATGACTAATGATAACGAGCATTTTTTTTTCATGTCCTTATCTTCTTTGTATCTCTTCTTGGGAGAAATACTTATTCAGATGCTTTGCATTTTAAAGTTGGGTTGTCTTTTTATTGTTGAGTTACAGTAGTTCTTTATGTGTTTTAGATATAAGTCCCTTATCAGATTGATGATTTACAAATATTTTCTTTCATTCAGAGTTGCCTTTTCACTTTCTTGATGATGTCCTTTCCAGAAAACAAGTTCTTAATTATGATGAAATGCAATGTGCTTATTCTTTCTTTTGTTCCGTATGCTTTTTGATGTATGTAAGAAAGCGTTGCCTCACCACACAAAGATTTATTCCCGACTTCTAGCAGTTTTATAGTTTCAGTGCTTACGTTTAGTTTTGTGATTCATTTGGAGATAATTTATGTGGTTTAAAGAAATGGTCTAATTTCAGATGGGGAAACAATGGAAACAGTGAGAGACTTTATTTTCTTTGTTGTTGTTCAGTCACTCAGTCATGTCTGATTCTTTGCGACCCCATGGACGGCAGCACACCAGGCTGCCCTGTCTGTCACCATCTCCTGGGACTTGCTCAGACTCATGTCCATTGAGTCCATGACACCATCCTGGTTGGATGGCATCTCATCCTCTGTCGTCCCCATCTCTTCCTGCCTTCTATCTTCTCCCAGCATCCCATCTTTTCCAATGAGTCAGTCCATGGGCTTGCCAAGATTCGGACACAACTGAGCAACTGAAGAACAACGAATTTCATTCTTTGATGAGGCTATCCAGCTGTCCTAGTTCCGTTTGCTGAAAAGACAGTTCATTCCCCCAGTCAGTTGTCTTCTCATCCTTGTGGAAAATCAATCGACTAGAAATGTGAGGGTTCATTTCTGGGCTTTCAGCTTTTCTCCGTTGACCTAAATGCCTGTCCTCATGGCAGGGCCGTTCTGTCTTGATTACTGCAGCTTTTGTGTTAAGTTTTGGAATGGGGAAGTGGATCCTCCAGGTTTGCTCTTCTTGTTCAAGAGACTTTGGCCCTTCTGGGTCCCTTCAACTTCTATATGGTTTATTTATTTATTTGGCCATGCCAAGTCTTAGCTGTGGCACATGGGATCTTCAGTTCCAGCATGTGGGATCTAGATCTCTGTCAAACTTGGGCTCCCTGCAGTGGCAGCTTGGAATCTTAGCCTCTGGACCACCAGGGAAGTCCCTCCATATGAATTTTAGGGTAAGCTTGCCAATTCTGTTTGGGAAAAAAAAAAAAGGGCAACTGGAATCTTCGTGAGAAATTTCTTTGAATCCATAGGTCAATGTCAGGACTCATCATCGTTAGGATAGTAAGCCTTCCTTTTTATGAACATGGGCTGTTCTCATTTATTTAGGTCGTCTTTGGTGTCTTTCAAGAATGTCTTATACTTTTTGGAGTACACGTCTTGTGTGTCTTTTGTTTCTTTTGTTTCTGGGCCAGTGTCTGTGACTAGAGGGAACTTGCAGTTGCTGGACCTGTCTCATGTGAGCCTGCTCCTGCGGCTGGAGGGGTGGGTGGTGAGGGCAGCCCTTCCCTGCCGCTGTGAACTGAAAGTGAGGAACAGGACATCTTTGAAAGGATTATTTTAGTCTTCTTAACAGAGCCCTGGAGGGGATGGTTGCTGGACAGGCAAAAATAAGAAAGGAGAAAAGAAGAAAAATTACCTGTTATAAATTCTTACAATCTCAGCCTCAGTAAAGCCATCTGAAGGATACAGAGGCAGTGGAGCCAGGATTTCAAAGGCCATTGTCCACTTGATTACCCCAGGGAAGAAGAGATGAGATCACTGAAATCCAGGGCATCTTAGCATACAAAGGGTTTTTTTTTCTTTTTTTTTTGAATCTTACGTTTATCAAAAGCTTAAGACTCAGTGGAAAAGACCCTGATGTTGGGAAAGATTGAGGGCAGGAGGAGAAGAGGGAGACAGAGGATGAGATGGTTGGATGGTATCACCGACTTAGTGGACCTGAATTTGAGCAAGCTCTAAGAGATAGTGAAGGACAGGGAAGCCTGGCATGCTGTAGTCCATGGGGTTGCAAAGAGTCGGACACAACTGAGCGACTGAACAACAACAAAAGGCATCAAGGCTTCATCAGGGGCTTCAGACAAGGCCGGTAACTCTGGTCAGTGAATGGTAGTATTGAAGAGTTAGCTGGGGAGATGAGGGTCTCCTGCCTGGAAAACTTACACTAACCACACCTCCGTCCCCAGCATCGCACCAAATCCAGCCAAAACCCACTCATTGCTCCAGTCTCTCTCCTGAGGCTGATCATCACAACACATGTACGTTCCTTCTAATCACCCCTCGGTTTTGCATTCATTTGTCTTTTTAGAGCATGAAGTCCATATTTTGTGTGCTTATCAGCCACTGGGGATAACTACCATGCTGAACCCGTAGGTTATCTGTGAGAATTAAACGGTGCAACGAGGATCATAACAATGGTCTCAGCTGACGCAGGCTGAGTGCTCACTTTGTTCCAGGGGCTGCAACTCCTACATCATCATCCCTCTCTCGGAGATGATAAAACTGAAGTGACTGTTCCAGGGCCACAGATCTAGTATGTGGTAGAGCTGGGCTTCCACCCCAGGTGTTCTGACCAGCTTAGATTCCTCACCACCAATTCCAAGCACTGGTACAGGGCGTGGCACAGAGCAAGCCCTCAGTTTATGCTGGATTCTGTGTGTGTCAGAGGAGGAACGTCTTTCCTGCTGTGCAGAGTTGCTGGCATTTGTGCACTGGCCCCACGGTCCCAGGGCTGGACAGGTCGCAGAACAGAGCCCAATGGCTCATCCCTTTCTCCACACGTTAGCTGGGGCAGAACTCGCTGCTGCCACAGATTTAAACCCCGCGCTCTCAGTTTGCTCCTTGTTCGTCACTCATATATATGACTCTCTGGGAACATCCCCTGGAGGAGGAAATGGCAGTGCACTCCAGTATTCTTACCTGGGCAATCCCATGGACAGAGGAGTCTGGCAGGCTGCAGTCCACAGGCTCTGAAGAGGCAGACGCGACTGAGTGACTGTCGTTTTTACACTCGAGGGGCTGGGAGGGTGGTGCACCCGGCGAGGGCAGGGAAGCCTCGTCCCCTCAGCAGGACGTCGTCCTCTGCGTCTATTCCATTTGGCTGTTCTTGAGTTGTATCCTTTGTAATAAACTGGTAACATTTATTACAACGTTTATTACTGGTAATGTAATGTAATAAACTGGTAATGTAAGCTCTTTTCCTGAGTTCTGTGAGCCCAGTCAGTCAATGGTGTCGTGGGAACCAATTTATAGCCAGTTGGTCAGGAAATGGCGACCCACTCCAGTACTCTTGCCTGGAAAATCTCATGGACAGAGGAGCCTGGTGGGCTACAGTCCATGGGGTCGCAAAGAGTTGGGTACGACTGAACGACTAACACTTAGCCATTAGCTTGGACTTGGACTTGGCATCTGAAGAGGGGGAAGTCTCGTGGGACTGAGCCCTTGACCTGTGAGGTCTGATGGTAATCTCAGGCAGTTAGTGTCAGAATTGAGTTGAGTTGTTGGACACTAAGTCGTTGTCCAGAAAGTTTGAGAATTGGTTGTTAGTGTGGAAGAAAAACCTCCACACAATTGGTGTCAGAAACATTGTAGATAAAACAGTTTCAGTTTGCCTTAAACTCAGGTGGCCTGGCCCTGACCTCTTCTTCCTCTTCCCTCCAGTGTTGCAGCAGGCGCCTAGTAGAGGTCAGTCAGAGTTTCTGAATCAAATGGATTTTTTGTAACCTTCCCCTGTGTAGACAAAGAACAGTGTAAGACAACAGAGTCCCTGGAAGTTCACTGGACCCGAGTTCAAATTCTATCTCTGGGACTTCCCTGGTGGTCCATTGGTTAAGAATCTGCCTGCCAATAAGGGGGACACGGGTTCAATCCCTGGTTCCAGAAGATCCCACATGTCACAAGACAGCTAAGCCCGTGCACCTTAGAGCCCGTGCTCTGCAACAGGAGAAGCCGCCACGATGAGAAGCCCTCGCAGCACAACTAGAGAGTTGTCCCCACTCACTGCAACTAGAGGAAAGCCCGCTTGCAGCAGTGAAGACCCATTGCAGCTAAAAATAATAATCAATTGATTTTAAAAATTGTTTCTCTGATCATTCTGTCATGACCACAGGCAAATTCATCTCTGTGAGTCTCCATGCCTTTCTTGTAAATTGGAGATACCATCACCTCCCTGAGCAGTGTGTTTTGAGAGTTAAGAAAAATCCTCTTATTCTAAATGTTTAGCCCCAGGGTGGATGTGCTGGGCATTCTGTCTCTAGCAGGGTAATCAAGGGAAGGAGTCCAGAGCAGTCCATCGTGTGTAGCGTAGCCCCAGCCCTGCTCCGGAGCTGGGCTCCACCCCCCTTCCTGGGGTGTCTGGGTTGTTTCTCTGGAAAGGCGCTTGGCCTCCAGAAGCATGGATCCATACCCCGCCCCCCGACCAGTAACATAGCTTGGGGGGACTGATTTGCGTTTGATGACCTGGTGATTTTTTTCCTCTGGCTTCTGGATGGCCTGTGGATGTATTTGATTTTGTCTGCATCATCATAGTCAAGCATGTGAATTAGCTGCCAGCTGATATGAGAGCTGAGGGGTTTCCCCTCAGAGCCCAGGTTGGCAGCTTCCCCTGAAAGCTGAGGAGTGGCCCCGCAGGCCCCCAAAGCCCCCTCGCAGCGGCATGCCGAGCATCCTGCTTCTCCAATGTCACTGTCGCCCTTGGGTCCCGCGCATCAGCCCTGGGCCCTGGAGCGTGGAGCGTGCACCCCTGGTCCCTGCCTTGTGGTCGGGGCCAGGGTGTTGGCATCTGTCTGCCAGCTCTCGAGAGGGACACGGCCGCCTTGCCATTTTCTCTTCCTTGGCTTTGAAGCCTGCTTGTTCTTCCCAGCCGTGTCCCTCTTGGAGGGGCCTCCCTGGGGGCTTGATGGCTGGGCCCAGCAAGAGGAAGACCAGCCTTCCAGTCAGTTCCTATCCTGACACTACTGCTCCTTAGCTGTGTTATCCTGGGCCCAGCACTTAACGTTTTTGAGCCTCATCAGTGAAATGTTGGGGTCAGAAACAACACTCATAACCGTGTCCGCTCTAGTCCTGGCACTCGACACGCACTGGCTGGCATGAACGTTTTGGTTCATTGTGCCTCTGCTCAAACAGCCATTTCAGGCTGTGGCATCAGCAGTTAAGGATTTATACTGGTCATAGACACTACAATTAAGACAGTCAGAGACGGCTCCACACAACACTGCTGTTGCTGCCATTAAAACTTTCTCTAAACCAGACCCTGTGTGACCATCCCACTTGCAATAGACTGTGAAATGGTCCAGGGCATTGTGGGGAAATGGCTGTGTGGGTGCCATCTGTCTGCCCAGCAATTGCTTTGCTGGTCTGGGCCCCCCACAGGCAAAACAGTTGCATAGAGGGGTGGAGAGGGAGGGAAGTGAGACCCCACGGAGCCCTCAGGGAAGACTGGGATATAAAATACATGCAGGCACTCTGAATTTCTAGTCTCAGCCTCTGAAATTGTTGGAGTTTTTCAGGGCAGGACACATAGGAACCCAGGATCCCACAAGGGTCTTTGGATCTGATGGATGGAGGCCCTGGCATTAAACAGGTGCAGTATGAGGAAACACATCTCTCCTTTCTGATTTTCCTCTTTGGACCTCCCAGACAAAACAGCGAGTTCATGCTGTTGCCCCACTCCTGGCTCACGGATCTCAGTGTTCACTCTGAAGCCTGAAGTTCACCATCCCTTCTTCCATCAGCTCTTCTCACAGCCACAAATAGCTGCTCCATTATGTTTGGCTCAGAGCTGTAAATTTGTGTGTTTCCTTCTAGAATATGTCGCATTAGTCATATTTTTAATTTACTTACATGGCATGGTCCTAGCCTCCATCCTTTCACTTTTTGACTCAGCCTCCTGTTCAGCTCTATTCATGTGGCCACGTCGGCCTGTGCTTTGCTTCTGCGACTGTTCCGTGTATTTTGGGGAGGACATCCGCCACGTTTCACTTGTCCTTTACTCTGGAGATGCCTCCCAGTGGCTCCTGACTGGTCCACACTCAAAACAGCACAGCCATTGGTCTCCTTGTACCTGGCCCTTAGGATCCTGTGTGAGAATTTCTCAGGATAGGGACTCAGGGTGGAATTGCAAGGCCGTGTAGTGAACCCCAGGACTTCCCTGGTGGCTCAGACGCTAAAGCTTCTGGATATCTTCTATTTATTTTTTCAATTTTATTGAAGTATAGTTGATTTACAGTACAATGGGTCATGTAGTTACTGTATTTAATTTGACCAAAGTAATTTGCCAGCCTAAAGAATATGGCTGATGGACCTGAATTGTGACTGCTTCAAAAAAGGAAATGTCTGTGGATTGAATGTCTTCCATGGGTTGAGAAAAGCTGCGGTTTTTGTTTTGCACACATCATCTCATCTGACCACATAATAATCCTCTAGCTTGTGTGTGCTAAGTCACTTCAGTCACGTCTGACTTTTTGTGACCCCATGAACTGTAGCCCACCAGGCTTCTCTATTCACAGGATTCTTCAGGCCAGAATACAGGAGCGGGTTGCCATGCTCTCCTCCATGGGATCTTTCCCACCTAGGGATCAAACCCACATTTCTTAATGTCTCCTGCATTGGCAGGTGAATTCTTTACCCGCTGAGCCATCTGGTCTGTGCTGCACGAGTGGAGAAATTGAGGTCCAGAGTGGGTCAGGGGCACCCAGCTAAGCCGTAGCTGGGACTGAGCTCAGCTCTGAGTGATTCTTGTGGACACGCCATGCTGCTTTCCTAAAGAATCCTGGGTCCTAGGTCTTCCTTCCATAAATCTGTGGAAAGCATTCTAAGTTAAGGAACATCTCATTAGATCAGACATCTGAAATTGGGGCCTGTCTTCTGTTTTGTTTGATCCACCTGGACTTTAAATCTTTTATGATTTTCAACATTTAAAAATGTGGGATTTCACTTTAAAAAAATCTAGGCGACCTGGCAACCGTGGACCCACTTCCCCACGAGGCAACAATTACTGGGGTTAAAGTTGTGGCTGTATCTTTCCTGCTGACCTTGTCCCCACTGGCACCTGTGGTCGTCCCTGTTACCCACTGGGCCCTCCCACACTGGAGCTCGCAGCTCTGGGAAGAGACACTTGCATGTGGATACAGTCTTTTCTTCCCCCAACTCTTGAGTTTTTCCCAGTGAATGCATGAACCAGCCTTTCCCCCATCCCCACCTCAGCTGTCCAGCCTGCAGGTTGCCTTGGCTGCAAAGTCAATAACAGAGAAAAATGGGCTTTGACTGCGACAGAGCCTTCTGTTCTTCTGCTAGGAGATCATTTGTCATGTCCTATCTAGGACCCAGCCTGTGCCAGCATCACGGAGGGTGGAAGAGACGTTGCAGGCTGTCTCCCGCCTGTGGGCAGACAGGTCCCGGTATCCAGAGCTTGAGATGCAGAGGCTGCTCTAAAGCTACCGCCGTAATCTCCTCTCCCACTGATGGGCAGGTTCCAGTGATGGAAGGATGGGACTTACCCAGCCACAATGCATAGCGCTGTGCCACAAGGGGAGTTTTCAGAGCTCTGGTATCTGGTTCACCCCATGTGAACCACAGGACTACTTTGTTTTTTCATTCCTGTGTTTAGTGAAGCTGTAGAAATCCTGCTGTTTATGAATACATTGACCCTAGGAGCCACGACAGCATCATTATGAGCTGAACTCAGACAGACATGGCCCTACAGTCCCAGTTCTGTTCCTCCCTAGCTGGGCCACTTTAGGGGAAGCACTTAATATCTGGGAGCCTCAGTTTCTTCATCTGCAAAATGGGAATATTAGTATCTACTCCATAGAGCTGTCGCAGGGGTCTCTTGAGATAATTCGGGTGGACACTCTATGTAGCGCTAAGCACACAGTAAGCTGGGCAGTAAACGGTATTACAGTAATTGTTACTATGATCATTATGAGAAGTGCATGGGAGGAAAGTGTAAATGTACCTCGAGCCCTGGAGGTGGGGTTCTGTTCCTTTTGTGGAATAGAGACTTGCTTTGTTTCTTGTTTGCAGTCCAGGTGTGGGGTGGAGCTCCCTTCACTGCAGGTGCAGGTTGGGATCCCCCTTCTCTTCTGTTTTCAGTAGCCCCTTGCCTTTCTGAGGGAGTGTTAGCCTGTGCCACTGATGGAGACAGGGGAGCTGGCTGTACAGTCCAGGCACCTTAGCTCCTCTCCTGGGGATTAAACCCGCGCCCCCTGCATTGGAAGGTGAAAGCGAAGTCTTAACCGCTGGACCGCCAGGGAAGTCCTCATCAACTCCTTTCTGTTCCTCCCCCGAATCTTGACTTCTGGGCCTCCTGAGCCCTCAGTGTGTGCACTTTGTCTCCCCCAGACCCTCTGCACTGACTTCACTCCTTACCGTTGGCTCCTCTCTGAAGCCTGACTGCTTCAGTCCACACACACCCCACCCCCACTGAGAGGATGTCACCCGACCGCCCCC